>PVIA01000082.1:102728-707826 GCA_004024845.1 Tonatia bakeri
TTCTTTCCTTCCTTCCTTCCTTCTTTCCTTCTTTCTTTCCTTCTTTCCTTCTTTCTTTCCTTCTTTCCTTCTTTCTTTCCTTCTTTCTTTCTTTCCTTCTTTCTTTCTTTCTTTCTTTCTTTCTTTCTTTCTTTCTTTCTTTCTTTCTTTCTTTCTTTCTTTCTTTCTTTCTTTCTTTCTTTCTTTCTTTCTTTCTTTCTTTCTTTCTTTCTTTCTTTCTTTCTTTCTTTCTTTCTTTCTTTCTTTCTTTCTTTCTTTCTTTCTTTCTTAAGCTAAGGGCAAAGAGTTCAGTGCCCCTGACTAATTAGTCAGGTATTGCACGAATGAAAAATTCTTGCAGCACACCAGTTGAAAATCACTGCTCTAGAGGAAAAAGTCATATGTAGAATAGTATTTAAGATTGAATTGTAGACATGTTAAAAAATGGTCAATATTGCTCAGTTTTTCCCTTTACCCAGCCCCTGACCTCCGGGGCTTGTAGGACCCTATTGAATCCTGTGTTCTATCATTTTAGATTTAGGATTTTGGAGAACAGAGAATTTTAGAGGGAAGATATTATTTTCAATGTTCTGGTATTTGCAGGCTCTTTTATATGCCTTTTAAAATTTTATAAATGGGTTATTAAAAGTAAGTACTTAATTGGTAATGAGTGTTTTCACATACTTCACTTTTGGGGGTAAGAACTAAAATTAAAAAAATGTTTTGTCCAGTCTTTTGCCAAGAAACACCCCCACACCCTTATGGTACCTTTGGAGACTGAAGCATATCTCCTAGTGCCTACAATCACCGAATCCCACTCTGTCAGTCTACAGTTCAATCACGGATGGCATGGCGGGTGAGAGAGAGCTGCGCAGGGGAAGGAGTTGTCACCCAGCATGTTTCATAGATGTGCTCTCATTTATATCCTTATTGTCCAGGCAAGAAACACACAGCTCCATTTGAGGCTGCAGGATATATAGAAGCTGTCCGGGGAAAGCCTTTGGGTGTTGGACTTGGAACACTAGCTTAGGTTACTTAGTTCTTCTTCCTCCAGTCAGTCTTTTCTGAGGAATTTAGCTGGCACCAGGCTCCTTTTCTTCCGAATTTTTATAGTTATTTTAGTTTACCACATAATTTAAACCTCAATTATATGCTTTTTATGCTAATGTTGTTATAATTATGTAGTGCTAGCAGTTTTCCTGAGACTGGAGAGAGAAAAGAAAAACTTAACATTGAATGCTGGCTTACTATTTAGTAAGCATTTGACTTGGCCTGAATCAGATCCTCTCTGAAGCTGTTTCCTGTGTGAAAATGGGAATAAAAACGTACTTTGCTGAGTTTTTAGGGTTATTTTATTAAAAAGCATCTTTTGTTAAGGGTTCCCTGAATAAATATTAGTTATTATAAATTGTCATATATTTTATTTGTATCTCCTCTAATGTAAATATAAATGGCAAATATGTATCAAAAATTGTGAAGAGTAGCCCTAGTCAGCCTGGCTTCATTGGTTGGAGTGTCACCCAGTGAACTGGAAGGTTGTGGGTTTGATTCCAGGTTAGGGCATGTGCCCAGGTTCTGGTTTGGTCCCTGGTCAGGATGCTGGTCCGGATGCATGCAAGAGGCAACCAATCAGTGTTTCTCTCTCACACTGTGGTTCCTCTCCCTCTTCCCTACTGTCTGAAATCAGTGGGCATGCACTCAGGTGAGGATTAAAAAAAATTGTGAAAATTCTGAGATTTCACTCTACTTTCAAACTAACAATTTAGTCTACTACAGTTTTATGGATGCTGATAGAAGGTATCCACTAGAAAGTTTCAGATGCAATAGCAAGAAATGAAAAATACAATATTTCAAATTAAAAAATTTCACTGTAAGGAAAGGGATGATCAGCCAAATTGAAAGTATAGCAGTTGAAACTATCTAAAATAAAGTGAAAAAAGAAGAAAAGGAATCAAACTTTTAACAGAGCCTATGTGACCTGTGGGAGACTGTACACATCACTGGAAACCCGAAAGAAAGCGGGAAGAAATATTTCAAGAAACAATAGTTAACATTTTCCAAATGTAATGAAAACTATAAACCTATAGATCTAAGATTCTCAACAAACACAAGTAGGATACATACAGAATTTTTAAAAACTACTAATAAGGAAACAAATATAAAAGCTACCAGATAGAAAACAAGACATTCTGTATAGAAGAATAAGGATTAAGATTAGAGTACATTTCTTGTCTGAAGCTATGCAAAACAGAAGACAGTAGGATGACATCTTTAAAAAGATGAAAAAAATAAAGTTAACTTGGAATTCTATATTCAGCAACATTACATTTTAATAATAAAGATAAAATAAACAATTTTGCAGATTCACAAAAGTTGGGAACATTATCCCCAGTAGACCTGTACTATATTAAATAAAATGCTTCGGGTAGAAGAAAAATGGTGCTAGCTGAAAATGTATATCTATACCAAAAAAGCAGTGAAAATAGTCAGTAAGTGGGTAAATGTAAGAAAACACATTTTTATCTCTTTAAAATTTCTTTGAAATATAATTGACTGACTAAAGAAAAAATTGCACTGAACTGTGGCATTTACAGGTAACACTAGACTGGAGATCTTCTACAGAACACACCATTGTGCCACGATCACGCAGCGCCGCGCAGCGGAGAACGCTGGATCGGGTGGACACCCTAAAGTCACCGATTTTCTAATTCTGTCACACTGTCGATGGACAAGAATCAATTCCCATGCGGCAACTTGCAGACAACAGCTGAGTTATGACTAAAGCTGTGAGTAGATTGCCACCAGTCTTATTAATCATTTTTTAGATTATATTTTTAATTAAATACTTTTTACATAAAGTATAAAATATAAGCATCAAATGGGTAAAAATACATAATATAAACTACATTTCACTTTTGGTCTTTAGCCTTTGTGTATTTTAAAGACTGAAATAATGAAGTGGTCATATATAGGGTTATAAAAATACATGAGAGAAATTAAAATAATTTTAATAATTGTACATGGAATGTCAATACTTAGGAAAATGCCTTCGTATGTATTAGGATATGTTTTTAACCCACACAGGTACCCTATGTGACAGACGGGGTAAACAGTATCCTCACTGTAGGTGGAAATGGACATACTGTGACAATGATGGTGTCCCCAAATCCACATGCAATAAACCACCGATCAGATATGTTTGGTTCCATATTCCTCAAATCTTCACATCCTAAATAATTTACTGGGTCTCCAAGACAGAGACTCACAGCCAACTTTATGATCCTTGAAATTTAAAACTAATTTTATATTTTTTAAATACATAGGGTCAATGAAATCCAGCAAGATTTTTTTTTTAAGACACCTACTGTATGAGACATACTGGAATTAGAAAGAGGAATAAGATATGGCCCTTGCCTTCGAGAAACTGATTGCAGGAGGGGAAAACGATACATTTACACTCTTATTGCATCTAATGGTAAAAAGAAATGGGGCACATGTGGGGGAAATAGATAATTTTGGCTGGAAAAAATGGCTTTTGTAGAAAGCTTTACAGAGGAGATGATATTTAAAGTGGACATTTGAGACTAAGAAGAACTTCATGGGCTGCAAAATGCACAATTTTCCTTCATTATGGCTTGAGAAACTTGCATGAAAACTAGTTCCTGTGAAGAAAGACTACTCTTATCACCTCTATAAAGGAAAAATGGCTGCAAGTGGATGGTCTTTCATCGCGAAGTGAATTGTTTAGCACCTCCCCTTGGCCTTGTTGAGAGAGTATCCCTTTCTCATCATGCTTGGTTTGTCAATCCTAGGACCTAGGAGCTGTGGTGAATGTTTAACTTTGTTTAGAGAAGAATTCCCTTTGCTAATAGAGACAGTGTCAAATATACAAAGAAGAAAGCCTTTCTGGGACTGGAATCGGGTTGCATGATGAAATATAGGGAAACCATTTATAAGGAAGGAAGAAAGTTCTTGAGGAGGTACCGAGTCACCATACTTCAGAAAGAGCTCAGATGTATCATTCTTATTAGAAGAAATAAGAATCTGGTGAATTTAAATGCTGAGACCTTCAGTAAAATGTTTACACTGGCACAACCTGCTTCGTCTGGAGGACACACAGCATCATGGGCAATGATACTGGGCAATGACGTCCTAAGAAGACCAGTCTCTACCACCCATTTTCTCCTGACACATACAGGGATCCCCATGAGTGTTTAGTCATGTCCAAAGACCCAGCTCTGATTGCTGACCTCCAATCACCTGAAATGAAAGGAAGCTGTGTTCCTCTGAAGCTGGAGGAATCCATTTCATTTCCAGACTACGGTTCCATCTGTCCTGCCCCGCTGTAATTACTAAGCAGGGGACTCCGCTGAAACTGACAGTCTAAAGAGAGAGTCCTCTCCCACCTGTTGCTGGCACCATTGATAAAGCCAGAGCTTCTTGTTGCCTCTTCCTAAAATCCTAGCAGTCCTTGGTCTTGAACTACAGGCTCAGAATGTCCCTGACACCCATTTGCTGCAGTTGTTACTAAAGCCACAGTTTGGTGTAGTGCCTTCTGTAGCCTTGGCTGCCCTCAGATATGTGGCTCCATAGCCATCTTGTGCTCAGGTCACTGCTGCTGAAATGCATCTCTGCTCAGAATGTAGCAGTTTCTTACAGTGTTTAGAAAGTGGCTCCTTTTCTCTGTGGAACACAGAGCTAAGGACTTTCTGAATCAAAATTGTCCTGGGTTCCCTGGAGTTGTTAGCACAGCTATTGCCCCAGCCTAGGTTGATTCCAGAATGGCTGGGTCATGGATGTTGGTTTGGGCAGCTGCTTTCTTCCAAGTCATTGGATGCCAGGTATCCACTGTGCACTATCATAGGAGATCCTGTCTCAGGTGAATGTTCTCGGTAACTTCATTTTCCCTTCTGCTTGAGCCTTAAACAGGGTCATCTCAAATTAAAACTATGTTTCACTTTCTTTGAATTTCAAAGACAAGGGCCCATTTCCTCCTTAGAATGCCCTATTTTCTTATGTAAATTAATTTAACTACCTCTCATAACTTCCAAACTCTACATAACAGCAGGTATATTGGGATTAAGTTAAAGAGGCCATCCATCCATTTTATATACCACAGAGCTGATTTCTGTAAATCTCCACTGAACTACAAATTATTTTAAAACTGACTTGCGTGGAGTGCGTGTGTATGTTGAGAGAGAGAGTGCGTGTGTGTTGTGTGCGTGTGTGTGTGTGTTAGCACTGAAAAGGAGAGGGGAGTCAGCTCAAGGTTCTCAGTTCTGGCTGTACCAGTGACTGCTGTTGACTTTGGAAGACTCATGTAAAATGTGTGTGCCTCACTTCCCTCATGTGAAAAAATGGAGGGGTGGAGCTGCATGGTTGCTCTGGTTACTTCCAGCACTAGATAATTCTGTAATTCTTTTCAATGATCTAGAGATAATTTGTAGGCAAACACACCCTTGTGTCTTGTTTCAGAAACTTCATTCCTGACCATTAGGTTCATTTTTGGTCACCAGCTTGATTTAGCCAACTCCTGATTACCCGTTCACAGATGCTTGTGGATTACCCATGGGTGGTCTGGCTCTTCATAAGCAATAGGCTAGATTGGGGGCTGCCCCCGGGCCACCATAGGCCGATGTATCCAAACGCAGAGCCGGGACCAAGCAAGCCTCCACATGGTTGGGGGAGCCCAAGGCAAGGTAGCCTGAGTTATGCTTTAGAATGTTCGTGTCAAACTGCCTAAAAGTTTTTTTTTTCACAAATACATATTCCTATGACAACCTAACAAAAAGGAATGGAGAGAAGAGAGAGTTTCACAGAATTTCTCTAGGCCCTGGACAGGGGCTGCTTTGCAAGACTGTCATAAGACCAAAGGCAAGGGTGTAGCCCCTCCTAAAATCACTGCGCGCTGTTTGTGTTTTCCCGACACACGGTGCTCCAGTCGAATCAGAAATAAATCCGAGCCTTCACCCTCAGACACAATGTGAGTATTTTGGGAGGTTCCAAACAACTTCGGTTTGTTTTTAAATTTTAATAAGTTCAGTACTTCCTGGGTTTGGCCAGGCCAAACACACCACAGGACATTTCCAGCCTGAAACCAGAAAGCGTGCAGGCACTCACAGAGGAGACTGATGCAGCGAGCTTTCCATCCCACTTGCCAGACCTAAAAGCATCCCGTGTGGTTAGCTGACTCGTGGTTATACCTACCCAGAGCGCATAATATATGAAGGGAGGTTGTACGTATTGGCCGCGTCCTAGTGCCTCATGTGTGCGCTCGCCCTCCTATGTGAGCTACTCCTCATGTTTCTAGGAAGGAAGGAAGACTGGCCTTTTCATTAAGTAGATGAATGTGAACATTTCTGGACAGCAAGGACAATATTTCCATGTTCAATTTACTATTAAAAGAATTCCAATAATAATTGCTGTTGATGAGGAGGAAATTGAGGCACTGACATTTTGAATAATCCAGTTCAGGGCTGTGAGTCAGTGATCCACAGCATTCAGCTCAACAACTATTTAATTGAATGCTACTGCTTGAGTACCAGGATAATTATAGTCACTGTGGAGGATTAAAAACTTGTAAACTTTTAGGGCTTTGAGAACCAACTGGTCATCCAGGAAACCACGATGCAGTATCTGGCCCCAGAGAGGTTACACTTCAACTTGGGAGACAGTGTTAACTCTCATGAATTCCAGGGCAAAATAAAAGGTGTAGGACAGGTGCCTCCTGTAGCCACTGATCTACTTCCCTTCACACCTAAGCTCTTTTCCACAGAAGTTGGCACTGGCGATCTCTATTTACTTCCCGGCTTCTGGGAGGAACATACAAACCTTCTAACCATTAACTCCAAATGGGCACTTTTCAGTCTGCATCTGACTTGCCCTCTGCAGAGCATCTGACGCCCTGGACAACTCCCTTCTGAAAACTCTCCTCATGTCCAAGACTAACTATATTGTCTCTTCTTTCTTCCCCATCATCCCACAGTCTCCTAAACAGATTCTTTCTGCATTTCCTATCTTAGTAAACAACATCATCATTTACCTGATTAGTCACGGGAGGAGTGGTGGTGGGTAGAAGATTTGCAGGTGGCATGGAGATCAGTTGCTAGTTCTCCCTTTTGTCATCTTCATGCCTGGTCAGTCACAAAATCTTACAGGGTTTTCTTTATTAATATCACATGTATCCCTTCCTCTGACTCTCAGTACTACTACTGCCTAGGGGCATATTATTATATGTCACTTATATTATTGAAGAATCTATTATTAATTGGCTGCTGGCTTTTGGACTCAATCTCCGTCAACCCACCCTGCAAGCTACTATTCAATTTACCATATTCAAAATAGAAAATTGTAACCAAGCTAGTTCCATGTTTCAATCTGATTCCACGTTCTTGTAGGAAAACCTCAAAGTCCATAGTGTGACATGTGAGAACATTAATGCTTTGGACACCCTTTACGTTGTCACCTGCACTTGTACCCTAGACATTCTCAACGATCTGTGGTCTGAGCCAGCATGAGTGCTGTTCCACACCCCGGTGCTGTTCGTCCTGGCCAACACTCACCTTTCTGTGCCCAAGTATCCCCACCAATCTTATTCATCCACTTTGTCCATACCTCTATCATAGCACTTACTAAAGTGCTATGTATTGCTTTCATAAAGGAAAGGACTTTTTAAAATAAAAAAACAAAGCAAAATGAAACCAACAAGGCATGTTTGGGAGCTACATACAGTTTCGTCTGGCTGAGCTCAGGGCCTTGGTGGCCCTGGAAGGCATGGAGCAGGAAATGAAGTGGGACATCATTTACGGATTCTCACTGGGGAAGTTACTTGATCAGATCTGCATTTTAGAACCTCATTCCAGTTTTATATATGACACACTGGGAAAAGGCAATAATTATTAGGGCCTGAACAAAGGTAGGCAATGTGACTGAAAAAAGGAATAGGAATACTTTCAGATATGTTGTACAGTAGAATTATTAAGTCTGATGGCTCAACTTAATGAAGTGAGAATTTACCCATTGATTTAATGATTGAGTACTAAACATTGTCTTGTTTTTCTAGAAGTACAAAAAAGTGTAAGGCTATGTATGGTGTCAGATTGGTATTAGACATATCAGGGTAATCACTTCAGAAGTCATGTAAATGTCTAATCTCTATGTTGTACACTGAAACTAATATAACATTGTATGATAACTGTAATTGAAAAATTTAAAAAATTAAATAGAAAAATATACAAAACCATGTTTTCACTCTTACAGAAAGAAATTCATTATATGTCATGCAAAGTACAGAAGTAGACTCAATCATAGATAAAAGTTTAGTAAAGATTGAGTTCTTTAATATGTAGTTTTGTAACAACTGGCTAAACATTTGGGGAAAACATATATAAAGTTATATTTTCCCACTACTCATGAAATTCAGTTCCAAATAAGTTGAATGTAAAATGTGAAATAATAAAAACAACAAAATAATCATAGGTTCATATGTATATACATTATGACATTGAAACCTTTCTAAACAAAACACCAAAGATATGAAGTGTAGCGATTTTCAAACCTCACTTAAAACACCTGGCTGTCTGACTGAAGCGTGCAGAACCCAGCCTTCTCCCTTTGGCTGGCTATGGGCACGCTTAAACATACTTGCTGTTGCGTGCAGAACCTGGGCCTTTCCCAGCTGTGGACACACAAAAACCCACTATAGAAATAATCATGCACAGAAACAGTTTTCTTTAGGAAGACAAAGACGGAGCGCTCACTCTCTAATTCTTTGAGCTGCTCCGGGCTAAACCCTCCTAAGGGGAAGAGCCCCTTCTTTTGTCCCAGTGGGTTTTTATTGAGAAAGTAGACACATTGTGGATTGACAGTCTGGCAGAAGGGATCAAAGGGAACACATATCTTGCAAGGATGTTGACAGAGTTTCTGTTGTGATTCTGGGCAGAGATTGGAGTTTTATCATATGAAAAGACTACAGGTTTTAAAGGTTTCCTGACTGTGCCTTCAAATTCCAAGTTAATAACATCCTTCAGCAAACAGATCTCACAGGATTTTGCATATTCTTTGTCCCAGGCCTGATTACCCGGGGGGTCTGACATCTCCAGTCTGAGTTAGCCCCTTTGGCTGTTTGCTAAGGGCTGGAGTGATAGAGGCAGCAAGGAGACTTGGATTTCTCACATCTGAGTACAAAGACTCAGGCTAAGAGGGAGCAGGGGTAGATGCCAATAACCCCTTCCTTTCCACAGCCCCTTCATTTATTTCCACAGTCTCGTTAGACTTATTCCACAGAGGCCTTTACGAAATCAGAACCTGTCTTAGGTCCATTCTCTATCCTAGAGAATTGTTACCCGTCATTGGTAACTGATCTAGCATTAAAGGCCAGGGACAGAACAAACAGGTAGCGTTCATGCCAGGGGAATAAGTTTTGTCTCCTTAGTGGCTCCTGATCTGGAGGTTTCTCACTCAGCCTAAGTCACAGGGGGTCACAGCTTCCTGACACCAGGCAGGGCGGTCCCCAACAATGAAGCATGCACAGTAGAACAATAAATTTGACTACGTGGAATTGAAAATATGTTTACCACAAAAATCCAGCAATAGCAAAGTAGTTTCAACATAAAAGGTAGATAAAGAATTAACACGATTTGGAAAACTTTGCTACGGTATTACACACTTGCTTTGGTTTGGCTTATTCCAAAGGCCTCCAGAAGAAAAGCTGGAGGATGTGTTTGATTATACACGTATGTAAAGGAAAACCATGAATATTTGTTTTATGAGGGTATTGAGTACCCCAATAGTGGTACCTTTGTACCAGAGAAGTTTAGAGGCTCAGAGGCAGAAATTGAGGTCCCCCATTACACTCTTTCAGAGAAAGAAAAAAATTACTCAGCCCCATCAAACATTTCTACTCTGAAGTTTTCTACAGAGATGCTTTGGTTTCCTGACCCTTCGTTTCAAGAGCCAAATAATTTCAATACATCCAAGAAGCAACTACCGAGAGCCCTTTATGTTCTAAGGAACTATGCTGGATACCATCCTTTAATCTGTCAATGCAATTTTCTTCTCAAAGATGCGGAAGATGATGTCTTTGCCCTGAAGAATTTTACAGGCAGACACATAAAGAAGAAATAGCACTTACAGGGTGACCTGTATTTGACTGATTGGAATTATCCCATGATCCCAACCTAGCTGGGTTGAGTATGTTGTTACGGACACTGGAGAGAGAACATTTAATAGCTATAGCACAAGCTCTCCTTTCTAGTTAGATGGAGCCTTGGTTTGTGGGGCTGTCAGCACAACACCTTCTAAAATGTCACATTCCCTTTTCATGATGTTTAAGAGGCAAAGGGATGTGGATTTAAGAGAGGAAGAAAGTGGTGCTTATTAGTTTGAATGAGATCATCCGAGTCACTCTGCAGGATCCTTAAAGGAGCAGAAAGACCCACGCCACAGACCCACATTAGTTAAAATGACCTCAACATAGTGAAACATTTTGGTGAATGAATGAATATCATGAACGTTATCATGGGTTCCTCAAGTAGGCTTTTACGTATAAACCCAGAGACTTCTGAATCGCCAGAAGGCTATCAACCTCACCACATGGGTGTCTCACTGCCACCCCAAACTTCATACCTAAGGCCATCTGCCCTCTGCCAACTTCTCTTCTTGGTTTCTATCCACCAAGTTTGCCCTTCTCCCCACCTCTGATTTTCAAATATCCTCTGTGGCTTCTTGTTTTGGGGTGCTTCTCCCCGATTCTTCTTGAAAGGTTTATTTGGAGCTGGCTGAACTTGGAGTCATGGTTGACCAGCTTTTGACAGCTTCTTCACCTCACATGCCCCTCACGCCTCATGCCTGCCCCATCCTCAATCTACCACATGATCTCCAAGATCATGTTCTACAGATGCTTATTTTGAAATGTCCCCCTTTTTCCTCTTCATTCAAAATTTCCCTCAAGACTTACCTCTTTCCCAGATGGACTCTCAGAGTTTTGGGTAAAACAAAATGAAACAAAGCTAAACAAACGACACAACAACAACAGAGTCAGCCATTCAGGCACCTACGTCATGTCTTGGATTAAAAAAAAAAAAAAAAGAGGTTGAGGCTCTTGAGTCTCTAACTCCTTTCCTAATTGGCCTCATGGCTAAATTGGAGGCCTCTGGAGAGCAATTAGGCGTACCTACTTTGCTTCCGCTCCATTGCCTCCCCACCCCCTTCCAAATCTGAGGTAAGCTCAGGACACAGATTCTGGGATGCCTGTGGGTTCTTTCTGACCCTCAGTGATTATTAAATAGCATATTTGAGTTAGGGTTTTTTCCTCTGCCTTGCGGTTTATGTGATTAAGTGATGTACTACATAATGTTCTAGTAACTCCAATTACCTAACATTTATGTATTTTCATTTTTCTGCAAAAAATATAAAAGAGGTATTTGAAAAGTAGATAGAGATTTGTTTTTCCTCTCCTTCTCTTGCTTTTAAAGATTTGACGAAATCTTAGAAGTTCTCAGAGGGATGTTGTTCTGAGAGAGCAGTATGTTTGTAAGTAAAGAAAGACAAACTCTCTTTCCATAGCAAAGTCACCCTGCACCCACTCACCAGGGAATCGGGCAGGGTCTTCAAAGTTTGCATGTTTGGTGACCTACTAAAAGAGGAGGAAAGGAGAGGGAGAGAGGGGAGGAAGAAATGGGGAATAAGAGGAACAAGCAAGAGAAAGAGACGACAACAGGAGGGAACAAGGGAGCAGTTGTGTATTGAATGGATCTGAGTCTATCTTCATTCATATTTTCGCCCCTGGGTTGCAAAGGTAGTCAATTTCCTGTCTTGCTCTAGGCCACATTATCACTTCACATAATACCTAGTATTTTTGTATTTTGAATTTTACAAAAAAGTGACACTAAATATTTTGACATAGAGCTTTGGAAAACAATAAATGACACAACTAGAACGTTGTTTTCCACAACGGTAAATTTGTGCGATCCCCAGCACAAGTGAAAGGTGGTTTCGTTTCAAAAGGGTCAATGTTCAAATGAGCATGTCCAATTCAAAAGAGTCTTAAAAATATACAGAACCGCTTGTAAGAAAAAGACTTCTTCCATCCAGGTGGTATATTTTGCTTGAACACGGAAACAAAATCGAGCATGGCCTCCCTCTGTTGGCTTTGTTTTTCTGAGGTTATTGAAGAAAAGAGAGGTTTGCCAAAACTAAACAAAACACAGAACCATTTCTTTGAACCTGAGAACTCTCCAATGCCCAAACATGATGAAAAACCCTCTTGGTTAAGCCCTTTTGATCAGCATGCCTGTCGTAAACTTGTTTGAATCCCTGGCAATTTTATGGTCTTATCTGTGTGGTCCTTTTCTATCCAGAACATTCAGCAGGACGTCCTGCTGGATCTCAGCTAGCTGCTTGCGGAAGGTGTGTACGGACAGCTCGGTGCTTACTGAGAATGAGGCCACCGATGCGACAGACTCCCCTAGCACACTGGAGAAAACTGTGCCTTCTCGTCTCACTACAAAAGGGACTCTCTGAGAAAAGGGAGAAAACAGGACGAATGTGACATGAGTGACTTCAGGAGAGCATAAAGAAATATGCAGAGAAATGCTTGGCGTTTTCAGAGTTTCCTTTATTAAATACTCTAATTGAGTTTCATTGACTGAAGTTAAGAGCCATGTCTAGAGCACACGGAGATCTGTTACTCTCCCATTCTGCTTGTATGTCTATGAAGCAGATCATTGTAATGAATACAGATGGGCAATAAGTACAAAGTTACTGCATAATTTTTCAAAATTTTATGATTACCTTTCCTACTTCCTCTCAGAATAATGGCCCTTCTGTGTAGCCTGTAGACTATTCACTATATCTTAAGTATATTTTACCATTTCAGCAGATTTTAATTTATTAGAGACACACTAGAAGTGGTGTGTAAACAATCCACAGAATGAAACTGATTTGTAAGACACGGACGAACTGAAGCAGTATTGAGTTACTTCTGAGATCACTCAATGAATGCAAGTGCATATGTATTTTTCCCCATTCCTCCCCTCCCTGCCTGCTTCTAAACTGGCAAAAGTTGGGACTTGGGGACTGGAGGCAAAACCAAATTAAAGCCACCCACCGGCCCATAACAAACAAAACTGAAAATGTCAGTCTTGTGATGGGATGTGAAACTAGATGGAAAGTTTCTTTAAGGGTTTGCGTTTCTAAACCAGGCTTCAGCAAGGGTTCAGCGCTACCAGTTCTGAGTAAACAAATACAGCTTACAAGATGCAGTATGCTAATGGCTGCTCCAGCCTCTGTGGGTGCTTTAGATGGAAAATGATCGAGTCTTTACTTTGGTCGGTTTCTATTGCCTTTTTCTTTATTACTCTTCTCTCTTAGCTTGAATTCCTCTCCAGATACCATCACAGTGAGGAAATAGTCTGTTATGATGGTTCCAGGGACTGCGAAACTGCTCCTCCTTCAACAGCCACTCTTTGTCGTGTTGCTTTGCGTCAAGGACAGTGGTCTTTGCCTCCAGTTTAAGTTTCAAATTGACTTTGAACTCACACAAACAGCGACTTTGATTAACTGTACATTCACTGCTTTAGACCTCATCCTGATGGATGACGGTATCATGTATCAATGGGATGGAAGCGCCTAAGAGGAAGTGAACCGCTCTGTCTGAGAGTGCAGAAAAGGCTTCATGAGGCAACATTTGCTCTGATCCTTGAAGAACTGGTTGAGGCTGCTGAGACCAGAAGTTGGGATATCATAGTTGATGGAAAAGCATATGCTTGTTATGAATCATTGTATGGGGAGACCTTAAAAGGGTGTGTGTGTTCTCATGGAGATACCTATTTTTGTGAATTTGCAGTCCAGAAATGTTCGATCTGAAGATTCACATAAAAGGAGAATGAAATATGGAAGGCTAGAATGAATTGAAGAAAATGTGTGATTTGTATATTTCTCTTTGCTTAAGGAGAACAGTTTAGATCTATATTGAAAAGTGCAATTTCCAATGTAAAAATTTAATTTAACCAGCTTTGTTACATAGATGTAAATCCACCAAAGGCACGTGCAAAGTCTGGCGACACCACCTGTGAGTTGAGAAGGAGGTAGTGGTCCTCAAATTGTGTTCCTTATACTTCCTAAAAAATATTTGGAAAAACTAGTACCCTCTGATGCATTTGCAAGTTGAAATCTAAATGTAAATTTAAATAGTTGTAAAAGATGTGATTTGTGATGATTTATAATACTGATGTTTTAGATATTTAGTAAATAAATGAAATGGAACGTAAGTAACATATTAGGTTTATAAGCACCATCATCCATTAAGGTTTTCTTTTTTATTAATGAATAAGCTGCTTTTAGGTAGTAGAGATTTTTTTCTCCTAGAACTTTGAAATTCCTTGAACCCCTTGAAATTCCACTTTCTGTACAATATTTATTTTCTAATGTAATATTTTTAGACTTGGAATTATTTTATTGCTCATCCTATCACATTTCTCTATAAACAAAAAAGCATATAACTTTATTTTTCAAAAATACTTTGACATGAGATTCTAAATTCAAATGCTTTCTTTTGTATAGAAATGCTTTTAAACAACCATCTACTAATAACTTGATTAGTTTTTCAATTTTATTTAAAACAAAAAATCTTGATAGTCATTGACACTGAATGCTAAAGCTTCAGGAGAAAGGAACTTAGTCAAAGGAAGGAAGGTTCCTGAATCTAGAATCCTGAGAAACGCTTATTTAAGGAGGTAGATGCTGCAAAGCAGCCTGTGCAACAGCTCAAGCCAGGAACTAGGAACCAGGAAGTAGTGTCGTGGGAGTCCGAGAACAGACAGTTGCAAAAATAAAGATATTTCGCAGTGTCAAAAATACTTTAGAAAAAGAAAGCTTGAGGAGGCCTGATGCCATGGTATCTTTGAAGTTCCAGAAAGAATAAAGAACCCACATTTTTTCCCTGTATATAAAACTGTGAATTTTGGCATTTTAATCAAGTTATAGAGAATCTATAGTTTTTAAACCCATCTTGACCTGTAGGGGAGCATCTCTCTAGTCTTTGATTTCCACCAGCAACGTGGACCTGGTCCTCTCCCTCGCACAGAGAACTTGTAGTAGGTGTTGGTTTTCCTTAAGGAGCTAAGACTTGGTCTCCATGCCTACCTACCATTGGGTATGCAGGCCATCAGGCTTACTGCTTTGCATTTCAATTCTCTTTCTAATTTATTAAAGTTTATTTTGCTTTTGACCATGATGTCCTTTTAGTCATCTCTTTTAAAACATTTTATTTATTATTAACATGTGGATTAGAGAAACAAAGACCTAGAATTGGATAGTGGACTTCAGGTCAACTTAAAAGGAAAATAAAGTAAGATTTTAAAAGATTATGCGTATTGGGCATGCTGACTTCTAAGTGTCTCCATGTTAGGACTATCAAGCATGTTTGAAGTAGCTCCTCTGACATCAAAGTTTTTCATAAAAATTATATTGATTTGGCCTAACACACAAAGCTACTAAACAGCAAGACTTTTTTAATGGTCAATTATTATACAAGACCATTTTCATCACCTCAGCTCTGGAGGTGACCAGTGGCCTTGTTCCAGCCCCTCCTGGTCCTTAACCACGATGGAAGGTAGACTAGGATAGGATTACGCACAACTGCAGATACATCACCCAAAGCAAGTGTTCTTACAAACCCTTTTACAAAATCAAATTTGAAAATACACAAATATAGTCAAAGCTCGTGTGAACCAAGAATATCAAACTGTTGTAAGAAGTCTAAACACTTCAACCATCATGTAGTAGTTACTTGATATGTTAAGAAAGTCTGAAGACCTAACAAAGAGTCTCTGGGAAATCAGAGAAAGTAACATTCATTCATTCAACAAACATTAATTAAGTAAAAGCTAGTTCTATAAGAAATTAAACCTATCTTCAAATAGCCGAGAGCTTTTGAGGTGTAGACCTTACTGGACTGTTGCATCACTGAGGGAAAATTTCAAGCAAAGAGCTATGAAGAGGGATGATTTTATCTTGTTTGTTCCTCTGCAGCAAAGTAATATTTAAAATTAAACAATTTTCTCTTTTTGCCTTGCTTCCAGAATATTCAGAACTAAATTTTATGCTTAATTATATTATCATCTAAGATTTGAAAATATTTCCATCCTTCATCTATTGAGTTTTGAATACTTTTTTTCGAATGTTACCTGTTATACAATTCTCTTAAATTATTTTTAGCAATATGATATCGAGTGGATTGAAAAAATGAATTAATAGTATTTGAGCTGTGAGGGGGAAAATGTTAATATATATCATCAGCTCAGTACTGAGTTTAACAGACATTCAACAGAAATCCCCTCACACCCGTACCTCAGAAAACTGTCAAATATACTTTATTTGTATTTGTATATTATATAATGCACATAAGTAGCTACTATATTATTACCGTCTCACTTCCTTCTTAGGAACTGTTCAAATTGAATTTTATATCTGGCTAGGTGTAATACAATATATATTTTTAATTTTTAAAAACATTTTATTGTTATTCTATTATAGTTGTCCCACTGGTTCCTCCTTTGGCCTCCTCTGCCCAGCCCACCCCACGCCCACAGTCAGTCCCCACACCATTGAGATGTAATACAATTTAAGAAAGATGTGGGTATATTGGAGAAGTTATATTGGAAAATACTTAAATAAGAAATTTAGGAACATTGGTCTGTAAAGGAAAATTTTTTCAAAGAAGACTTATTCAGCCAAAGAAGAAATGATACTGGGTTAGGAAGAAGATAAAATGAGGTAAGTTAGGGGGAAGTCATTTTCAACTGCAGCAAAGATAGACTGGGTTTTTTGAACGTTCATTCATTATTTTAGCTAAATGTTGAAAATTCTTAGAGAGGGAGGTTAAGAAAATTTTTCTACATGGAGGTTGCTCATAATCCACCCTTCCTCTCAATACTACTTTGCTCTTCAGTCCTCCAGACAAAGAAAGTTTGGTCAGCTTTCTTCAGTAATAACACAATAGGATCAATGAGAAAGGCCATACCAACATCCCTAAGGAGGAACTGTGTTTTTTACCCTGGAAGTGCTGCCAACTATCTTTTTGGGTAATTTAAAGACTAAAAATACATCTCTATTCTCCCAAGAATTCTGCAGCAGAAGCCCACCAGAATTCACCAGATGTGGATAGGACAGAGGAAGGGGTGAAAGGTTTCCTCTCCAGGAGCCAGAAAAACTGGATTCCAGTCCCGGCTTTCTCGCTAACCCCATTAAGCTTTGTTTCTTTGCCTCTAGAATTAGGTGGGGGTGGGGAGAAAGTCTCTGAGGGCTTTGGGAGCTCTGACCAGCTATGATTTCATGGAATTTTGAGACTTGACATGGCTGAGGTCAAGCAAGAGCAAAAAATAAGAAATAGAATTTTTCTCCAGACGCTTTCATCAGCAAATTGTTGCATAAGCATGCCAGTTGAAACAGGCAGCTTTGTAGGGTTCACAGTGTCCTTGCTGCCCTCATTACTGAGCTTTGTCCTAACCAGACAGGATGCTGCCGTTATTGGTGAACTTTGACCCACACCCTTTCCAAGCTGCAAGGGAGAGAGATTCACAAGCATCTGGTTGCCTGTCTCTGACCCCACTCTCACCCCGCTTGGCTGCCACCATCATCTCAGCCTCCTCCAACACTGAGACCTTTATTTATGATCCAATAAATAATGCCTTTTAACTACTCAGATAGCTACTTTGATTGCATGCAAGCTTTCAAAGTTAACTAAACACAAATCCTCAAAGCCCAAAGGCTTTGAATTCTTTTTTCCTTTTTAGCATTGGCACACTGCGGCCCTGCCCAGTGTGGAAACTGCTTCCACATCCTTATCCCCTGTTCACACTTTGCCCATCAATCTGATGACATGAAACCGCTCAACTCATAAACAGGAGTTAGAGAAACAGAGGTTAAACCACGGGCACCAAAAGTGGCTGTGAGTCTGCGAGTGTGGAAAGAGTGGGAAAATCCACAAGCGTGTGGCTTTTACCATCTGCCTCAAGTGCTGAGCTGGAGAGCCGTGTTCAGCAAGAGCCTGCTATTCAAAATAAGACAAATACTTTGCCCCCTTTCCCTTGGTAAAGAACAGTGCGTTTTTTCACAAAACACCTTCCTTTCTGAAGTCTCCAATATGAAAATGGGTGTGTCAACAGCTATCAATGTTCTTTTCCTTTCAGTTGTTAATGGGAAGACTTCTAAGTTTCTTTATTAATATTGTTCTGGATTGCTGATCTTCCGTCTTTTGTCATTTTCTGGTGAAATATAGAGTAGTGACTACTACAAAAGTGTGTATGGTGGATACTACTTAGCAGAAACTGTTCTAAATCACTTTATGTGTATTGACACATTTAATGCTTAAAATAACCTCAGGGCACATGTACTGTTATTAGTCCTCTTTAACCTACAAGGAAATCCAGTATATAGAGGTTAGATCGAGGTCACAGGGCTAGTGAATGGCAGAGCTTGAATTTGAACTTGAGCATTCTCACTCCAAAGTCTGTGCTCTTAACGGTCATCTTCTGAGAAAGAAAAAGATGAAAAGGAAGGAAAAAGATGATGCCACAATAGATGGCACCAAGACAGGGAAAGCTTTCGAATAGACCACTATGTCAACTCTTCCTAAGATAGTCCACCAGGGACAACTTGGTGTGGAGTTAAAATGACTGATTCCCTTACTCTAGTATTCGTTGTGTTATGTAGCACCTACAGAATTGCTAATCACTGAGCAGGTGCTTCACGCCCTTAAGTTAACTTCAAGTGTTGCAGAGAGTAGAGACTGAGACTGCAGGTATCAACACCAGTTTTGAGGCAATTCTGAAATGCACAAGGGGAATGGAATGTGGTAGTTAAATGCAATCACCAGAAGGGTTTAACACTGAACCTCTACCAGATACCATGATGTAACTGGACATTTTCCAGTGCTCTCTTGAGGGCCAGGTCACTGTCCACAATCACATGGATTGAGATGACTGTTAACAATGCTGTGCAGTGAAATGCACTACAATGTAGACTTTCCATTATTATTTACTAATTATTACAATGTAGGTGCACTCAGCATAGCACTCATTTTTGCTGTTCATCCTTTCTGATTTATAAAAAAGAGTTATCTCTTTTAGTTTTTCATTAGCTTTTAGCTTACTCCAGTCAACAAACTTAATCATGAGCATCTGCTACACACCAGGGATTTCCTGAAGAAGCTTCCTAGGTCCAACAGGTTGATATATTTTTCATCCTTGTAGCTGCCCAGACTAAGTCATCCTTAAACTTGACACTGAGTTATAAGTAAATAAAGTATTTTGTTTTGACTAGTGATATCCGAGAGCCCCTTCTCTGTGAATTTCAAAGGTAATTGCACTGTAAAGGAAAGTTCATGTATATTTCTTCTGTGATTCGTCATCAATTTGGAGATTTTCTTTTGGTACAAATGAAATCAGAATATTTCCTTCCCTTACATCTTCTCACATTGTGTGGGTTTGTTAACTGCATGAGTCACATCGTTAAAACTTTTGCAAACATCTGACTTAACAACAAACAGTGAGAGAACAGACCTCCTTTATCTCTGGGACTGGGTCTCCCGTCATTTAAAGACACACGCCCAGAGCTACCAAGTGCCGAGTGAGGGACTGGCCTGGGCAGCCGGGCAGGACAGACATTTGCTCAGTCTTTATCGTGTGATACTTTTCCGAGACCCGCTTATCTTCCACCTCTAACCTTATCGAGTCTGTGTCCCCGACAGGAGAAATGTAGTGCAACTCACAAGAGTGTGAAAATTTTTTTTCTCATAAAAGGTTGATGCTATGTTATAAGAACATGAAATAAATGGACTTTTATGATTTCTGCATTAGTTCCCCAGGGCTGCCGTAAGAAAGCACCACAAACAGGGTGGCTCAAACAACAGAAGGTTATTGCCTCTCAGTTCTGGAGGCTAGAAGTCCAAAATTAAGTGCAAAATCAAGATACTGGCTGGGTTGCTTCTCTCTGGGGACTGTGAGGGAGAGTCTGTCCCGTGCCTATCACCTACCCTCGTTAGCAGCAGCCATTCCTTGGCTAATAGATGGCATTTTCCCTGTGTCTTCTCATCCTCCTCTTCTATGAGTGTCCCTGTGTCCAAATTTCCTCTTTTATAAAGACACCATTCTTATTGGATCAGGGTCCACTCTACAGATTTCATTTTAACCTAATTAGGTCTATAAAGCACCTGTTTCCAAATAAGACCACATGAGTTACCTGGGACTTATACGTATCTTTTTTGGGAGGAGACAATTCAATCCATGATAATCACCAAGATATAAAAATGACACAGACTTAGAAACAAACCTAATTAATCCGCATTCTTTAAAGAAAACCCTTCTGTCTCGTCCTCCTCACACAGCCTTCATCCTGAGGCAGCTTTTTGGCCTGACTTCAATAAAAAGGACTATGTGAACATAATTTTTTCCACCTCTTGTGGTTCAGACTACAATTTGAGATGGAACCATGAATTTGGGGCAAGAACCCTAAATCCTAGTGCCAAAACTGGCATTAATTAGCTTGTTTCATAAGCCACTTCTTTTTGAAGTCCCATTTCCTGACCTGTCAGGTGGGCACGAGTGCACATTCCTTAGGTATCCCACCAGAATATAAAATCCCTGCAAGTACAGAAACTGTAGTCTGTTTTGTTCCCTGAAATACCTCAAGCAGCAGCTAGAACCCTCCTGGCACGTAACAGAGAATTAGCATTTGTTGAATTCATGAGTGGAGGAACAGGCCTGCAGTATGCATTAAGGTAGAATGGTCTGTACTGGAGACAGTTTGCCACAGCAAAGAAGACGTGTGGCCGTGAATGTCAGGAGATGGGATTTATTGTCTCGACACTGTTAACTTCTTGTTTGGATCTTTAACTGGACAGGAGGGGGATGATCATCTCAAAAGTCCTTTCCACGCTAGAATTCTAAGGTCAGCGTTTTCATGACATGCAATGTCATGTTAATGTGTGTCCTAAGTCCCATGCAGTGGGGATGAGCCCTCTGGTACACACCATACCTGCTCTCTCAAGCTTTCTTAGGACTACAGTCATGCGATACTTTACAATAGGAATACATTTTGATGAATGCATCGTTAGGTGGTTTTGTCATTGTGCAAACCTAGCGTGCACTCACACACACCTAGGTGGTCTAGGCTACCACACACCTGGGCTATATGGTATATCCTAGTGCTCTTGGCCGCAATCCTGGACAGCATGTGACTGTACTGAATACTGTAGGAAGTTGGAAAGGGTTGTGCTATGACAATGCAACAGCTACAACTACAATAGCACTAGGTGATAAGAGTTTTTCAGCTTTGTTATAATTTTATGGGACCACCATTGTATATGTGGTCCATTGTTATGTGGTGTGTGACTGTAATATTAATCTGAAGTTTTCCTTGTGTTTATGGACTGGACTCCCGCCACACCCTTGAGAACCAGCTGAAATGGAACCCGACCCCAAGTGTTCAGGGTGGAACCATACCGACGGAGCAGACACAATATTTTGTCAGCCTTTTTTTCTCACATGTATTCTTCTCCACTTTTGGTGCAGAATATCAAAGAAGTTTATGTGCAGAAAGCAACCAGGAATGAAAAGTAGTGGGTTTGGATTACTTTCCCAGGATAGTGGGAATTTGGAATTCTTATAATGCAAATCAATACTAAGCCCATTTAGAATCAGACAAAGTGATGATTATTTTATGTCTCTAGGCCCAGAGCAAATCTGCTTCCAGCTAGTCTAATACCTATTACCATTTACGAAGTTCTTTCTAGTAAAAGACAAGTCTCCGGGGAATAGTCATGCCTAGCTATTTCATGCCTTTTCACCCTTGGCACAAACAGATCTAGGTTTTGATGTGAAAATCCTTCCTCACTATAAGAATTCTGATTCTTGGACTCTACTCCTTCCTCCCCCAATCTTTTAAAACTACCTGGTGGTGAAAGAAGTCAGTGGGGAATAATCCCTGAAGCAGCACTAAGGTTGTGCTGCAAGCGAAATCAGCCCTCTTGTCGGAGTCATGACTAAAGCGGGCCTCGGCATCCTCTGCCTGCGATGGCGGTTTTCGCTGGCTCTAGACACGTGCGCACCATCTGTCCAGGGCACAGCCAGGGCACCTCAAGCACCTCTCTAGTACGTGTTTCTAATAATGTTAACCATATAGTTTCCCCTGCCAGTCCTACCCTGTGAGCATTGCATCCCCTGGAAGTGAGGGCACTGACTCAAACAGGAATCACCCGCCTCACACGTACCCGTATGAGCAGACTGTGGAGTCCGGTGGGAAGTGTGTTTCCTACTCCCTGGAGGGATAGATAAACATGAAAATCCTCTCAGCCCTCAACTCATGCTACCTTTTGGAATATGGACTCTGTGAGCAATCTTGATATGATTTCTCAATGGTATCCTCTTCCTTATCCACACAAGTGTCTTTGTAGCAGGAACTACATCGGGTTCTAGGATAAAAGGTAAACATCACTTGAATTTGCCCTCAGAAACCTTACATTTCAGATAGAGAATAAATAGATAAAGAAACAATTGCAACAGCGTGAGAGATGGGTAGATAGATAGGAGAGAAGGAGAGGGGAGAGAGACAGAAAGAGACGGAGAGGGAGACCAGTAGGACACGTTGTGTAAGGGAGGATTTGTTCCACGTAGGGGCTCTAGGATGGATGGTCAGAGACAGTCATATCTGATCTGACTTTGAAGAGTGGGAAGGAGATAACGTTCCTGGCAGAGAGAGGACAACATGAACAAAAGCAGATTTCTATGTGTGGTAAAGCAATGATGAATAGTTATGCATGATTGGAAGGCACAATATTTTAGGGGGAGTGGCCAAAAATAAACTGAAAGTGTTGGACCACATCTTAAAGCTCCTACTCAGCTTGAAGAAACCTCTAGGTTAGCACAGCAGCATCTTCTGGCAGCTCAGCAGCTACCCCTACTGGCAAGGCAAAGTTGTATCCAGAGTTCTGAATAGGGTCTCTCCCCTATCTTTTACTTGGAACTGCCTATGTGAAAGTATGTCCTGTGTATTACCCACCAGCTCCCAAACCTCCCTGCAAGCCACTCCATTCAAAAGGAAAGTGAGGCCTAATGCTACATCTGTAATCTAGTACAGTTCAGCAAAAGGATTTATGGACAAACCTATGTGCAGCAATATAGAGTATGTATAAAATAGGGATGTTTGGGGGGTCGCCATGGAAGTAGTGAGGGTGCTCAATAATTTTGGATTCTTCCCAAGCAATTCTACATCTTATCACATTTAACATCTATTGTTTCAAGCAAATGTAGAATGGGGAGTCCCACAAGAGCATGTATGTAGTCTTAATCCAACTGTCTTCATTTTCTATAGTTTTTACTTCCAGAAAGATCATAGTACAGGGTGGCATGGCCTCCTTTCCTTTTCAGGTTTTCTCCATCTCACTGTTTGATTTATTCCATTTTTAATACCAATTATGTGCTCATCATGACCGCAAACCATGGCCATCAGGAGGAAGAATTTCTATTTTCAGAGCTGCAGATGAGTATAACACTCTTTATTTTTGTTCCAACTTTCTATCAATTAGCTTTCCCAATATTTTCAAAGAAAAAGTCTGCTTTCATCCTGCACAGAAATTTTGGATCATCAGGGTGAAGGAACTCCTCCCAACTCTTGAGTTGAAGGGTGTCTGCAAGAAGAAAATCCATGCAGTATTTTCCCTGGATCTCATGTGGAATTTCTAAAGGGGTAGGAGAAGGGATTCTTCCAGGGCTCAGACCCTTCTGGTAAGTCCCAACTCTTACTGTCGAGGACAGTTGGGAGTCCTGGGTCACTCCATTTCTAGGGCACAAGAGACACCTCTCTGGCTTTGGTGATGTACTCTCCTGCAAAAGAAAAGGGGACATTTACAGGAGTCATTGCTTCCCAGAATATTTTCAGGAATCATGTCTACCCTCCACCCAAGCTCTAGAAGAAATGGAGAATGGGGAGAGGAACAATCACTTGAAGGTGGCTTTTTTGTTGTTTCCAGTGTCAGGAGAAACTACCAGCAATCTTCCTAACCATTTCTGAGTGACGTAGGGGGCCAGCCTAGGTCAGACTCAGGGGTCACTCGAGCATGTCATAATGTAGCTCAAATCCATGTGTTATGGAAATACAAGCCACTCCTTATAGCTGTTCTGGTCTAGCTGGTGACTAATCAAGTGCCAGTGTCAGCAGCTCCATTGTAAAAAAGGAGATAGAGTGAAAGCAGGGAAATAGGTTTAGTGCATTCCAAATTGTGATCTTTGTTTTGTTAGTGTGCTCAGGATGCTGTAACAAAATACCATGACTGGGTGGCTGAAACAACACATGTTTATTTTCTTACACTTCTGGAGGCTAAAAGTCCAAGATTAAGGTGCTGGCCAATTTTGGTTCTTAGTGAAAGCTCTCTTCCTGGCTTGTAGACAGCTGTCTTCTTGCTGTATTCTCACATGGCAAAGAGATCATTCTTTCTCTTCCTATTCTTATAAAGCCACTAACTAATCTTATGAGGGCCCATATTCATGACTTCATCTAACCCTAATTATACCTCCCAAAGGCCCCAACTCCAAATATCACCACACTGGGGGCTGGGGCTGCAACATATTAATTGTTGGTGGGGGGAGGGGAGGCATGGGAGGGACACAATTCACTCCACAGAAATGTGTTACAGAGAAAAAGGCTCAGCACCAGTCATGGAAAGGAGAGAAGAGCCTGGCTCATTAGATAAACCAGATCCCTTTCATTGTAAGGGCTTCTTGTCCTTAATCTTTCTCACTGAGGGTGGAGCTAGGATTCTGGTCCCAGCTCAAGTCTTTTTCTGCACAAATACAAGAAAACTCGTATGTGGAATATAAAACTAAAAACAATAAATGAACAAACAAGACCACAGAAACCCTCATAGACACAGACACCGGTGTGGTGGGTAGCAGAGAAGAAGGGTGGGGGGAGGGAGTAAAGGGTAAAAAGAGTCAAGTGTATGGCGACAGAAGGACCGTCTTTGGGTGGCGAACACACGAAACAATATACAGACAATGTATTACAGAATTGTACTCTGGAAAGCTATGTAATTTTATTAATCACTGTCACTCCCATCAATTTATTTTTTGAAATGCAAAAAAAGATTCTTTTCTTCTTCTATGTATTTATTTGCCAACATACACAGTTCTAAAAATAAATGGTAAAAACGTCTTTAAAAAGGAAAGAAAATGTAAACCATTTAGGAATTTCAAACTGGAAAGGGATGTAATAAAGGGGAATGTGCTAGAAAACCGTCGAAGAGATGAAACGGCAGAGACTGGGTGAGTGTTCAATAAGTTTGCTGCCTCTCTGGGGCAGTGTGTCGCTACACCCACAGGTCAGGAGACTTCGGGAAACCACTACCGGCGTCAAAACTGTCCCCACACATCTTGTTCAAAAGTCTGTTGCTACTTAATGGCAATGAAAGTCTGTGTGTGAGGGACTCTGTAGAGATGCATTGCTAAGGCTTCTGGTCCCCACGATAGGAGAGACAGTATCGAATAGGATGTCAGTGGGTGCTGAACCAACCATTGGATGATCCCCAGAGAAGTCTCCTCTGGGGTGGTTTCCTGCTACTGCATGGTCCACAGCTGCTGTGCCTTGGCCTGGGCTGGGCTCCCACACCAGCTGGCCATGCCCATGAGGCTCAATTGTTTCCTGAAGTCAAGAGGAAGGGTCACAGCTTGTAAAGATGGATGTCTGGGTACACGTTAAATGGTGTACTCATGAGGGTTTCCTTTGGCTTCACAATTCAAAAATTAAATTTCTTTTCTATTTCCTTTTCTCTATCTCAAACATTCCAACAAAATCATATCAACTTCTCATTCAAAAGCATTATTGAGCACTGTATTTTGCTATTGGCCACAACTCATGCCAAGTACTGGACAATGTTAAAGAAAAGTTTAATAAGAAGACAAGGCAAACAAGAAGATGGGTAAAGTATCTATATAGCATTATCAGCTTATATAAATTGAACTGCAGCTCTCTGTAAGTAAGGCAAGAGAGCGGAGAAAGAAAAGTTTATTGGAGGCTTGTTCACTCACAGCTGGCATCCTGGAAATAGAGGGAGATGGACTGAGTTTAGAAGGGAGGATGAGGGTGGAGGAAGAGAAGGCATTCCAAACGTACCTTTGTGCGTGGCTTATGTCAGAGTCAGTGAACTGGCCGAGCACGTGGGAGCTCAAGTGGCCTAAAAAGGAATGGAAAATTGTGTCAGAGAGGATCTAGGGAGCTTCTTGAGGCATTTATATTTCTCACAATGAGTAACAGAATCTATTGGTAGTTCTTTCTTAATATTTACTACTCCTGTACAGAATCAATAGTTTGGTTCTTTGGGGAATCAAGTACCTTAAAATGATACCCAAAGAGAGTACTAGAATTTTTCAGGCAGCCAGGGAGTTACCTGTGAGCTCTACCTTTCACTAGTTGTGATATCTGAACACAACCATTTAACCTAAGCCTTAATTTCTAGATGCATATATGGAGAAAATTTATTATCTGTCTATCTATCTATCTATCTATCTATCATCTATCTATCTCTGTGAAGCTATTTATCTATTTATTAATCTATAGATACATATCTCAGGATTATTATGAGAAATAAGGCAAATGATGCAATTTTCATGGTACCTAGCATATACTAAACATTCAAAAATTAACTCCCCTTTTTCCTTTTATTAAGTACAAAAACTAATCACCAACTCCCCACACTTAGGTATATCAGAACTTCTAGATACCAGAATAATCTCAAGAACTACCCTCTTTTAGTTCAATTTTTTAAAAAAAACCCTAAGTTCCAAAATAAAATACACTGGGTAAAGTTTCCACGGTTTGGAATTTTACAAAGCCTGCCTGCATGCCAGAACTGCACATAAAGTGTCTGGGTTTTGCACTTAGGGAATTATTGTCTCCACGATGCACATAAAATATGAAGAGTTTCCTTCTCATCAAGCCACGGAAGAATGACTGATTGTAGAATGCCAGACGAGATAATTAGATGGTACAGACAATAGCTATTATCACAAGCACTAACACATGGTAACTTGTATGCTACTGTGCCAGAACTGTCAAGAATCCTCAAACTATATATCCTTGGAATACACTGAAGGGATCACTTCATAGCCTGAGCATCCTCAGGAGCAAATGAGGGGCAATTACTTCACCTCCAAAACAGAGACGGTGATTTGATTGCTTTAACTTACATTTTTTAACCTTCTTGGCTGAAGGATAGCATAACACAATGGAGAAGTGCCCTCTAACGTTGTTCTAGGGGTGAAAAAAATTGGCTAAGGGTATGAAAACCTGGCCCCTGATACTTGCAGGTGTATTTTTCTTGGGAAGCAAGATTGCTAGAGAAACAAAAGATTTGGTTCGTTTGGCTTGGCAAGTCAAAAATGCAATCCTAGGGGAAGACTTTATTTAGAAACTTTATTTTTCCCCTGTTAACTGGAATAGTTTGTGGAGGAATAAAAAAGAACTTTAAATGGTTCATGAGTTCGCAATTATTTTTGTTTTGGTTTTAAAAACAAAGCGCACTATCCCCACCTAGGTAGATCTTGCTATAGGTTAATATCACTTTTATTTGGCTACTGTTCAGTTCCTTGCAAAGCTGCAGTTTAGGCTGAAAGATTTATAAGCATGTGTGTATACAGAGGGGACTCTATCTCGACTCTCCTGAATCTTCAATGACTCTCCCTCCTCTGGGCTTTGTCCTAAATCTGTAAACATGCTTCTCTCTCCTTTCAAATGCACTGCTTCCTGGATCCTGCTCTCTCCCCAGTGAGCTCCAAATGGCTAACTCTTGCTTCCTCCTCCCTCCACTCACTCTTCAGCTCTCTGTAATCTGGTTTTTTGCCTCATCACTACCATGAAACTGAATTTACTGAGATCGCCAAGTTCAAAAAAACACACTCGGTATTTTATAGGATGTCTCTGAGTAACTCGAAGCCATTGATTGCACCCTCCTCCTGGAAATTACTTTTGCCTCAGCTCTTTTCTGGTTCTTCTGTCACTATGACTCCTTTTCTTCCACCTCCTTCCCAGCTTTCTGCTCACACCGGCAGAGGACATTTTCCCCTCTCCCTATGCTCTCGCCAGGTGGTCTTATACACACCTGTGACTTCAATTTCCCCTTATTTTCCGGTGACCACCAAACTATTTCTGGTCCTCTAGCTTTCCTAGGCTCTAGTCCCATATTTCTAGTTACCTAGAAGACAGGTCATCTTGACTACCCTCCACAAACCTTTAATTCAAGGTGTTCAGACCTGTACTTACTGTATTCTCTCACAATTTGCTTCCTTCCTATATGCCAGAGGAATGAATGCATCACCCAGTTGGTTAGGGGAGAAATCTTTGGGTTACTTAGGAATTTTTTCACCCCTCAACATTCAGATCCAACCACTCACCAATTCTTACTCACTGTACCTCATTAGTGTACCTTGAATCCTTCTTCTCTCTCTTTTTTTAAGTTTACAGACCAATTTTATTGTATTCTTTTCTAAGTCCATCTATATTTTTTAAATTTATTTTTTATCATTGTTCAATTACGGTTGTCCTTATTTTTCCCCCAGTATCTCCCCTGCCCTACCCACCCTCCATCTTCCACATTCAACCCTCCCCCACCCCTTGTCTTTGTCCATGGGTCCTTTACACGTGCTCCTGACTTGACCTTTCCCCTTCTTTCCCCCATTACCTTTTTCCCCCTCCCTTTCCGTCACTATCAGTTTGTCCTTTATTTCCAAGTCTCTGGTTCTGTTTTGCTTGCTTGACTGTTTTGTTGATTAGGTTCCACTTATAGGTGAGATCTTATGATATGTCTTTTACCACCTGGCTTATTTCACTTATTACCCTCTAGTTCCATCCTTCTTTTCTTTACCTATTCTTCCACAGCCTTAGTACAAGCTCTAGTTATTTCTCCTCTAAGATTACTACAGTGAACTGGTCTTTTTCTATCACCTCCTATCTTCTTTCTATTCCAGTCTGTATGTTGTATAAGAGTTAACCTTTTAAGACACATTTTTTCAAGTTTCTTTGCTATAGAGAAGTGTGCAAATAAAACCAGACAGTAAAACCTAATGCATAAAATCTAAAGTCTAAAATTCTTAATGTATGGAAGATAGCAGAAAAGTCCTTTCACAATCCGCTGCTCACCTATGCTTCAATTCCATTTACCATCCTCCATTTATACCCCTGTACACGCCACACCTCAGCCATACTTTGGCCACATCACATTACATTCATTCGTGTGTTTGCCTCCTTTAAGCCCTTCTCATCACCAGAAAAGATACCCTCCCTCTTCCGCCTGGTAAGCTCCTGCTCCTCTCTCAAATTATAACTCATTTGTTGGCACCTCTATGAAATGACACGGATACCTCTGGGCTGAACTGATAGTGACTCCCTTTGAAATAACATTGTAATTTTCTGTACTATATTACCAATTCTTGCCATATGATTATTGTATTAAATTGCTTACATGGAAATCTCCCACCCAAGATCATTAAATCCTTGAAGTGAGGGAATGTATCTGACTTATTTTGTACTTTCAGCATGCACCATAATGCCTGCATTTGGGGACTTGGTGACTCTATGGAATGAATGAACGAAACCATTCTATAAAAGTGCAACACTATAATCTTTGGTTAGGCTTATAAAAAAAAAGAAAAGCAACCCAAGACTTTTCTAGTGTTCCAGTTCATAGATCTTCATTCTTCCGCTGTTGGAGTTGTCTTATCCCGTGGCTTTTTCTTCCCTTAATTATGAAAATGACTGCCTTGTGGTACTTTTATTTAGTCTATTTATTTGACTGTATTTAGATAGTGGATAAGAGCTCTGTACTCTACATTTCCAGTAGAGTAGAAAGGGGAATGATATTATAGAAGCGATAAGAGACACTTGCTTGAGAAAGTTCCCCACGAAGGTGAAGTCAGGCTTCCTCTGCCACTGTGTGAGACGCGTTTCCCACGGTGGCTGCTCTGCAGGCTCAGGACTTTGCTACTCACCTTCCCTCCTCTTCACGAACCCGGTTTCTTTAAAACACATTTCTTTTCCTGGCTTTTTTGAACTCATTCTCAAGTGTATTAACTTAATCAGATCACTCATTAATCAATCATTATATTAGTATTTCAAACTCCCCTTTTACATATGGTGTTTTTTTCCTCAACTATTGGGAAGCATGGGGTTACCATTCAATACAAAAATAAGTTGGAGAGAGAATTGCCTTTATTCCATTATTTTATTGTTTTTCTTTGAAACCTTATGAACTAAATCATGTGTCACTGATAAAGCAGCTACATAGCTAACAGGTGTTAATGAATTCCATTTGGTTTTAAATTTCAATTGGAAAAATAATTTAAAAGACTCAGAGCTGAATTATTGACGTTTTCATTAGCATCTTTAGAGAATCTCAAGAATTAAAAAAAGATCCTAACAGACCTAATTACCCTATGAAAGCAACGGTAAAGTGAGAGTTAGAGCAAGGAAACCCGCTGAGAGTGAAGTGTAGATTTACAGGAGGAGCCGCAAAGGAAGAGAGATTGCATCAAAATAATGCTACCAGAAAGTCATTTCTGCTGTTAACGGAGATATGGGAAACATTTCATTTAGATAGGAAATAATATCACAAGGCATACAACCCGTGGCACCTCTAAAAGAAGTCTCTTTGTGTCCCATACAAAATAACAGTTATGCAACAGTAGCCAGGAGATATTTTTTGCACCGACCCAGAAAAACGTCGGAACTCAATGAAAGAGTATGCCAGGCTGCAGCATGTATGGCTGCCATCAGTGAGTAAAGAGGGTCCCTCGGTCAGGCCAGAGTTCTCATTGCCCTCGCAGCCTGAGCTCAGCGAGCCCCTCTGTGCTTTATGCAATTTTGAGCTTCCAACTGATTTTCCTTTCCTTTCTCTCCTATTGTTCTAATCCAGAGAATTTTCTTTAGTGTAAGCACTACCCCAAACAAGTTCACTTGTCATTTTTCCTTCCCTGCAGAAATAAAAATAATTACCTTTGCCAACAGAGCATCTAATGCTATAGACAGCAAAGGGGCAGAGTGAAAAAGGATGGAAAGACAAACTCATTGAAAATGACTAACAAAAAAGAATAACATATGTTGACCACAGTCCCTTTACCTGTTGGAAAAAAGTGGAAGAAAAGGTCCTCTGGACAGTTAAGTTACACCAGCAATGTTTTCTTTGCTTCCCAAATACCTCGTGGAGCAAGGCACAGGTACAGTTGGGGAGTGAGTCCTTCCCCAGGACTGTGGGTGTTTGGAAGGGAACCTATAGCTTTTTCCGCCCTCCTCCTGAACTCCGGGGACCCTTGCCTGCACAAGAGCAGTCTGTTTCCAATGGGCCAACTTTACTCTAGCGAAGTTGATTGGCATCTTGTCCTTGGAAAGAAGTATGGGATGGTCGTGCAAATAATCCTAAAGACAGAGCTCACTCATGGTGGAGAATGAAGTGAGAGGGATGATTGGACTCCTTCCTACAAATGTGTAGAAAGTGCTCTGCAAAGGGGCGATAGTGATTTTCAGGGACAGTCAGCACAGCAGGACATCTTTCTCAGGACTGGCCTCAATGACTTCTCTTCTGTATGTATGCATTTCTTTGCTACCTGTATGGCCTCTTTTCTCATATGCCCAGCCATCTGTATCTTTTAGTTGTCTTTGGGCTGCCCAGAGTCCCATGCAGAGCCCACCTAGGCAGCTTGTCCACAGTTCTTTGGTGTCACAAAACTCAGAACACATGAAAACGAACAAGCAAAAACAGCTCCATCACAAAACACACCATCTTTGATGATTTTGTTCAGGACAAGCTGATTAATGTTATTTCCATGAGTGCCTAAATAATAATGTTATAATATTTATTGAATTCTCATTGTGTGCTATGTACTTTTTTAACATTTTATGCATCATCTTTTTAAATCCTCACCCAAACTATTTGCAGTAGGTAATTTTATTATACCCATTTTACAGACAAGGAAGTTGAGGCCCAGAGAGGGTAATATTACCCACTCTTGATAGTCTCTTGCACTTGGAAGACCCGGGATTCAAATTCAGGTGTGACTGTCACCCCCAGTTATGCATTTCCCACTCTGTTATACTTTGTCTGGATTTGACCCTTCTGTCTCACCAACCACACTGCCAGTACTTGGAACAATAGTGTTCCCTTCGTACCGTTTTGTATTGAACAATGTTACCCATTTCTTTGGAAAAATAGAACATATGCAAGTTTTTTTTTTTTGAGAGGTAAAATGATAGAATATAGAGATGTTTTGCAGCACCCAAGATCAAAATGCACTGGCTCCCAGGAGGAGAGAGAACCAGGGGCCGGAAAGCTGGAATCTCTTTCTGCCTCTTGGGTCTTCTCCTGGTGCATGTCAGTTTCACCCTTATCACGCTCCACAGACAATTTCTGTCTGTATTCCAGTCCAATTGGTGGTGAACAGATTAGCTCACTATGCCTAAGTGATAGCAATTAAGAGATATGCCAAAACTAAGCCCAGAATCGTATCATTCCAATTAAAGATTTTTAGAGAGAATATTCCATTGGCTCAACTTAGGTCATGGGCCCATATTCTGAACCAGTCAACTATGTCTGAGCAGCTAGTGCCGTGTTGTTCAAATGGATGCTCCCAGAGGCTCACTGCCTGGATTTTTCTCGGACACAATTAGGATATCCACTCAATACCTCGGGCAGATATGTATTTTATCTCCATTAAACGTTGAGAAAACATTGATGGATGGCAATGAGTCACCCAGATTCTAAGAAGCTCAAAATACTTATGACAAAAGAATCAATTTATCAGTGGTCTGTTTGTTTCTACAGAAACTGTGGTCATTCGGAAATACAAATCCAACAGCTGACCAAGCCCCCAACAATGTTCCAGAGGCTGAGGCTATTTCAAAGAACAAACATCATTATAAAATAATTGGTTTAAGTTATTTTTTGTATTTTACTGTAGAAGAAGTATTAGGTAATAAGAGAATTTATCTGCTCACCCCCACCTCATTCTGTAGGAGATTCTTTCCTCTCAATTTCCACACTAGGAATTCTGGGAATCCCCTAGATGGTTCCCACAAATACTCTTGGTATTTCATTATTTGTATCCACTTGTTCCCCACCAGGCTGCCAAAGTAAAAGTGACAGCTAAGCTACCAAATACCAAGTAGAGGTGTATTTGCTGATCTTGCTGCTGCAGATTCCTGTATTGATAATGTTGGTGCCCCAAACCACAAAAGCAGGTGTTTGCGACTAGGGGCTGGCACGTGACCAGCATGGCACACACTAACGCTGCCCTTGCAGGCAGCCCTCTGCCCTGTAGGCCACCAATGCCAGTTCTGCTGGCGTCTCCGTCATTTTCATCTGGCACTTTCACATTCACAAAGAAGGTCTAGAAACGGTAGTTTTTACATTTTATTTGCTCTTCGGTGTAGTCTTCCCATCCAGTGACTCAAATGGGAAACAATAGTGATAAGGCCACCATGGGCAATATTATGTTCTTTCCCAGACCTGGTTTATGCAACTTAATCCAAGTGAATACATTTTGGCTTCTTTTTTTCCCCCTTGGAATGAGGTCTTTCCTGAGTGGCTTCTCAGTTCACAGTGGCTTTTCCCATCAGTTATTTAATTTTCTGAGACATAGGACAGAACCTCGGATGGGCAAAACAGAGAATCTGTCTAGAGCCCTAGCTGTAATAGCCTACATCCAGCTGTTTTCTTGCAGAGAAGGCATCACTGACTCTGTTGAACAGTGCGAGACCGTTATGGGTTGGGCAGGCCCAGCTGCAATGAGGATATCATTTTCCCAAATAAACATCAGTTCTCAAAGTAAGAGACTCCATGAAGTGGCAAAAAGTCCTGGCCTGGGAAAGAGGACATCTGGACTCGGCTCTTCTTTCTTGCTTGGCCACACTTGAGTCATTTAATCTCTCTGGACTGCAGCTTCCTAACTTGCAAAACCCACTGCTCACTTAGGTCACTAAGCTTCTATCTAGCCCTGACACTCTCTATTGAATAGGTGAATTTAGGACAGCCATTTTCTACAAGGGAACCCAATGTATCTATTTGCTTTATTTAATACATTCATTATTGTTGTCTTATTTATGTGATTACACTCATCTTATTTAATAAACAAACTGAAGTCCAAAAGGTATATGTTAACATATATGCAATGCCTAGTATAAGGATTCTATCTGCAATAAAAAGAGTAATGCTAATTTGCAGGATTTGTTAAATTACCATATATGTATTTAATGAATCTTATTGTCCTTGTGATCTACAACCAAAATTGGTCAATATTCTGACAGCTGTACCCTTTGCATCTTTTTGTCCATGGTGTTCTCCTTTCTAACTGCCTGAGTTGGGCCCTCTTTGTCTCAGTCCTCAAGAAGCTCATTGCTGAAGTAGTTTCTTCAATGGTGTCTCCTCTTCTAATCACCTCGCTACCCAATACGTCCGCCATAGCCCTGGCAGGTTATTACACTGAGCATAGACTTGGACATGTCCCTGCTGTTCATAAACCTCCAGAAAGTCTTCATGGATCACAGACTAATATCCAAATTCTTTAACCTGACATTCAAAACTCTCACAATATGACTTCAGCATACCTGTCAATTACTATTTTGCTAATCCTCTTCCCTTATATTAGGCCAATGGGTTTAGTTTCACTTCCTCCAAACACTTTTGAATACTCATGTCACTAACCCTGTTCCTTGGTGCATGCTGTCTGTGTTCTCCATCTGAGACAACGGTCCGTTCTGGCCAGCAGATCCAAACCTTATCTGTCTTCAAAAGTCGAGCAGCCATGAACACTTATCTTCAAAGCAACCCTCTATGCCTTCCATTTGAAGTAGTCTTTCTCTCTGAATACTCTTGCACTTTATAAATATCTCTACTTTGTAACCCTTCTAAATATTGTGCTGTTTCACTTGTTTTATCAATAGCTTTCTTCTCCTTCCAGACAATAAGATTCAAAAGCACAAAAACCAAGACTATTTTTGCTTATCATTCTGTCCACAGGATCTAGTACAGTACCTGTTGCATTGAAGATGCTCGTGGGTAATTATCAAACAAATAGCTGAATGAACATCTCTTAAAATTCATCATTTTGTAATTTATGAGGGAAAATATTTGTGTCATACCTTGCCTTCTGTAATAAACTATACGCTCTTTGAAAACAGTGTCTATGAAAGAAAAATGACTTGCAAATTGGAAATACTTTATACATGTTATTATTAAATTTTTTAAAAGATTTTATTTATTTATTTTTAGAGAGGGAAGGGAGGGAGAAAGAGAGAGAGAAACATCAATGTACGGTTGCTGGGGGCCGTGGCCTGCAACCCAGGCATGTGCCCTGACTGGGAATTGAACCTGTGATGCTTTGGTTCGCAGCCCACGCTCAATCCACTGAGCTATGCCAGCTGGGGCTATTATTAAATATTTTTAATAAATATTTATTTATTTGCAATTGGCTAACAAGACAATTTTAGCAAAAACAAACTTTGGAGTCATATACCCATGTATCAAATCCTGGCTTTGTAAAGTTAGATGAAAAATGTTCAAAGATATTTTCTAATTAACCTAAGTATTATGTTTTACATTCTACAAAGAGCTTTCACATGTGTTTTAGCTGATTGTCAAACAATATTAGATAGTATTAGTATCTCCAATTTATAGACGAGGAAACAGAGAGGTAAAGATAAGGTGATAGAGACTTAAGGAGGCTAATGATTAGTCAGCTGCTATGTGAAAAAAATGGGGTTCCAACTAAAGTTTTCAGAGGCCAAAGTCTACGTTTTTCCATTCTCATAAATACATTGAGGGCATGTAAATGCAGACAATGGATCTGCGCCTTTGGTCAGCAACAGTTTTTAAGAATCCAGGCCTCTGTTAGTTCCTATCCACTGTTCTGACCTCTGAAGGTAGTAGAAGACCCTTCTTTGGAGATTTTGGTCTCAGGATAGAAAGGTAGGAGAAAATATGTGGTAAGTTTTGGAGGAAAGGCAAAATAGTCTGATTTTCACACTTGAGGAAATCGCTGAACAAACGTAAGGTACTTTTTCTCTCTGAAGCCTTCTTCATTAAATAGGTACAAAATGGAAACATCACTTATACTAAACCAGAGACACTTCTTTTCTGTTTAAAAAAACCACTTGCTATCCACACTGAAGGTCAAATCCAAATCAAGGAAAAAAAAACAGCTCTTATTTATTATGCAGTTTGCTCTCATCATGTTCTTCCCAGAAATGAATCCCTGCCCGTCGGACTTCCTTTCACAGGACGCTCTGATCTGGCGCGTCCTCGCTGCACTAGACAAGTTGTTTTGCCTGGCTTATTCCATCAACAGGAGGCTCAGCTGCCTTTTCTCACATTCGGGATCCAGCAGACCGTTTTCCCTGGTCATCAGCAGAGAGATGGGAAGTCGGTCTCTTTTCTTAATGGGCTGAGCTTTTGCCAAGTTCCGAAGTAGTCTCGCCCTTCCTTGAGGATGCTGAATATTTGCTCTTCACCCAGCACATCTGGCTACCTTGTGTGAGTGACCCCCCTCCTGAGGGCGGTGGGTTGTTTGCGGTGGGTCATTCCAATGAAAAATATTTAGATACTTTTAAACAATTCTAATGGAACTTAGTAGTAAACAAAACAAAACAAAAACCTTCCCTGTTTCAGCGTCTACTTAGTAACAGGTGAAACAACAGCAACAAAATATACTGAGCAAGCAAAAGTAATCTGTACCCAGAGTATTTTAATAAATTTTTAAAGCAAATAAATCCATATACATCCCCTTAGGTTTTGCCAGCAAGACTTGAACAATCTGTTTTTAATAGCCAGGTGATATGCTATGAGGGCAGGCATTGAAGAGTAACGAAGTACTTTGTAACTTTTTACTTTGTAAAAAAAAATGAGCAAATAAATGAAAGTAATAATAATGCTAAACACAGGTTCAAAAGAGAAACAGAATGGTGACAGCAAACATTGTGGCTGAAATACAAATACTACCAGAAGTCTTGCCGGATAAACACCGATCAGCTCCCTAGCTGAGCACGAGGGTCCTTTAGTTCTTACTCCAGAGCAGAGTGACAGGTGTGTGGCCTGATGATACACAACCTCTACTGCAGAGCAGCCGAACACCTAGAGGGTAACACCGATCTTATGAACAATTCTATGGGAATCATGAGATTTGTAGATTTTTCCTTTTCTTTTTTCATAGCCCAAAAATTGCCTCAAAACTTTAGGAACAATAAATAATTTTTAAAAAGACACTTTTTTGGTAACCATTGTTCCTCTACTTAGAGTAACACCTCATTTGTCATTCATCAAAGAGGGAATGTTATTCTTCACAGATTAATTTTCCAATAAAAGAAGATGTGTTTTGAGTTCAAAGGAGTATATTTCATTTAAATATTTTTGCTGGAACTTTTTCTAAAAGATATTACATATTGAACAGGATTTGACCTTTTCTGATGATTCAGAGTTATCATCCGGAGCATCAATCACTATGAATAGCTCTCAACTCCTTTTTTCAAAAGTGCAAATGTACTGGAAATTCTCACAAGCTAAAAGAAATGTTCCTTTTGACCCTATCTACCTCAAAGTATTCCCTTGACTTGCTTTTTAAAAACAGCTTTATTGAGATATATTCATGTACCGTAAAATTCATCTGTTTAAAGCATATGATGTAATGATTTTATTATGTTCACAGGTGTGTCCAACTATCACCACAGTGAATTTCAGAACTCTTAAAAAAAAAACCCTCATACTCTTGTGCTATCATCCTCCCTACCCTTTCGTGTCAGCCCCAGCGCCTGCAGCCCAAAGCAGCACTGATCTGTTCCTGTCTCTAGATGCCTCTATTCTGGATTTTCCTATCGGTGGAATCATATAGTACAAGGTTTTTGGTGACTGGGTTCTTTCACTTAGCAAACTGTTTTCAAGGTTCATCCATGTTGTTGCTTATATCAATAATTTATTTTTTATGATAAAAAACACTCCATTGTGTAGATATACCAGGTTTTTTAAGTCCCTAAGTCCATTTGGATCGTTTCTACCTTTGATCCTTTTGAATAATGCGCTATAAACAGATGTATCCAAATGTCTATGTGAACATACGTTTTCACTTCTCTTGAGTATATACATAGGAGTGAAATGGCTGGGTTGTATGGCAATTCTACATTTCACTATTCAAGGAACTGCCAGACTGTTTCCAAAAGTGCCTGTATGTCATTTTGCATCTCTTCCTGCAGGACATGAGGGTCTCAGTTTCTTCACATCCTTGCTAACACTTGCTATCTGACTCTGATACTAGCCATTCTAGTGGTGTGAGAGGGTATCTTATTGTGTTTCTTATTTTCATTTCCATGCTGCCTAATGATGTTGAGAATCTTCTCATGTGTTTATTGGCCATTTGTATATCTTCTCTTGAGAAGTTCTATGCAGATCCTTTGCCCACTTTTAGTTGGATTATTTTTACTATTAAGTTGTAAGGGTACTTTATATTACATATCACTATTAGGTTGTAAGGGTTCTCATGCATATCTGTCTATCTATCTAGTCTCTTTACAGGTATATGATTTGCAAATGTTTTCCCATCTATGGGTTCTCTTTGCACTTTTCTAATAATGTTCTTTTTTCTTAATTTTCTTCTTTTCTTGTTGCCCAGTTATTTGAAAGAAGTTCCTTGTGGTCCATTATGTCTCATTTCCATTCATTCCTAAAATCCACCACAATGCGGTTTCAACACTCACCATTCTCTTGAAACCCTCTTACTAAGGCCAAACTGCTCTTATTAGGTAGGGTGAATTTATTGCTAAATCAAAAGGCTTTTCCTTAACACTCCCTGTTATTGCCATTTGACAATACTTAATCTTTATTTCTCTGAGAATTTCTCCTCCTTCTATTCCATGATAGCATTTCTCCAGATTTTGCTCCTATAATCATAATAATTCCTTATTCCCATTCTCTGCTCCTCTTCTAATTATACTTAAATGCTGAAGTTCCCTAAAGTGTAATCTGCCTTCATCTTTTCAGAGTACATATTCTTCTTAAATAATCACATTTATTCCCATGCCTTCAGGTCTACTGATAACTCCCCAAATAAATCTCCAGCCTCCACTCTGTTCTGGAGTTTAGCACTGTATTTGTAACCTACTCTGGGTAGCTCCCTCTTAATCACTTAGCAATCCTGCAGGCAGTTAAAACATGTCATTTTCAAAAGCCAAAGAAACTCCTCTCCCTAATCATTTATCTTCCCTTCTTCTCACATGAGGTGAAGAAGTTTAAATCATTCTCCATTGATCTTTTTCTTTCATGATGTTCTCACATTGGTCATCACATTGATCTTGCCCTCAAAATATTTTGCTAATCTTCTCCTTTTTCTTCTTCACTATTGTCATTGCCTTTCAATAAACTTTTAGAACCACTTACTAGGACAATTTCTAGAACAGTATGATTCCCTTCATCTGTCATCTCTCCTACTCAATCCATCTTTGTCCCTTGGGACAATGTTAACTCTCTAAAACATATACCTGTTATAGGCACCCTTTACACGCTTTACAATAACTATTTTTTAATGATTTCCTGTGATCCACAGGATAAAACCAGGCTTCTTTTCATTATGTATCAGACCCTTAATTAGTTTTCCCCTTGTTTATATTTCTCCTACTGTCTGTCCATCTACCTCAAGATCCATAAATTTGAAACTTCTGCTCCCCAAGAATTCTGTATTCATTTTTAATGGTCTATAACCAATTATGAGAAATTTAGCTGTTTAAAATGACAATTTGTTATTTTTTATCATCTCACAGTTTCTGTGAATCAGAACTCCAGCACATTTTGGTTGGGTCCTCCAGCCAGGGTCTCATTAAAGTCAAATCAAGGTATTAGGCACTTGCACCTTTATATGAGAAGGTAACTAGGGAGATGTTCACGTTCTTACTCCTTCTGATTGTTTTGTGGAATCTATGTCCTTGGAGCCATATGACTGAGGTAGCTGGTTTTTTTCACATGCTGTTATAGGGACTACTATAACTAGGGGCCACACTCAGCTCCTAGAAGAGGCTGTCAAATCCCTAACAGAGGACCTATCTACAATGAGGCAGTTTGCTACTTCAAGGCCAGCAGGAGAATCTCTCCCTCCCTTTGAATCTCATAATCTCTTTTAGGGGCTCACCTGATTAGGTCAGACTCACCAAGATAATGTCCATTTTGATGAACTATAAGTCAACTGACTAGGGATCTTAATCACATCTATAAAATCTCTTTTGACACGTAATACAACATATTCATGTGAGTCATACCCCATCATATTTACAGGTTTGTTCTGTTCACACTCAAGGGAAGGGGTTACACCAGGTATGCTCAGCAGGGGTGGGAATTTTGTGGCCATCTGAGAATTCTGCCTGCTATACCCAACATGCTCTTTTATTACTCTATGGCTTTGCATATATCGTTCTTTCTTTCTATTACATCCATTTCTCTATTACCAATTTGGAAAGCTTCTGATTAGCTTTTCAGTACAATTTCAACTGGTACTTATCCATTAAGCCTTCAAGGGAAATCAGTTTTTTCTTTCTCTATGCTCTCATTTTCTTCCTCTATATGCAGCATTTTCTATCTCTATCATAACTGCCCATGTTTCTGCTTTCCCAGCTGAACTGCACTATTTCCAAGCATGTGAACTACTTTTTACTTGTCTTTGCTTCCCCTACTCCAGGCATGTATTAAGTTCTTAATACCTGTGTGCTGAATGGATGAAGGCATATTTTTGTTGTGTAGTAAAGCCATGACAGTCTCATGGGCTGCAGAAGTGAATGGAGCTTTGACAACATAGACAATGTCCTCAGACTGACATTCTTAAGCCAGTTTTTTTGTTTGTTTGTTTGTTTTGCTTTTGCTTTTGCTTTTGCTTTTGCTTTTGCTTTTGCTTTTGCTTTTGCTTTTGCTTTTGGTTTTTCCTTTCCCATGTATTATCAGATTGTCAAGTGCTACTGCTTCTTAGAGTCAGGGGGCCCAGCCTCGATACAAAGGAGTTTATTCTGAATTGTAGTATCCAAATTGATATGGACCAGGAAACAAACTCATTAACTATATTGGAATTAAAGATAAAGTATGCATACAATAGGCTTTTATTGATTGTCAGAAACTTTCTTTTATGAGTGTAGTACATGATCTCTGGTACAGAGACTGCAAAATCAATTTTGACTGTTTTTGTAGGCATTCTTCCAGGTATTTGGAAATCAGCTAGCAGAGTTTGCTGGGTAAGTGATCTTTGAATAAGTGAAGACCAATTTTATGTTCACAAGGTCAACTATTTTAAAAGGTAAGTTTAAACAGGAAGCAGCTAAAAGCAAGAGGACTTGTCTACCTCTTTACTACTCTGTTCACATAATCATTTGCAAATGAAGGTTTTCAATGAGCTTAACAGAAAGTCTTGAAAATGAAAAAATGAGCACAAAATATTTCCTCCAAACTTAAATAATTCATTCATTGGGTCTCCCAAGTGAAGAGATAAGAACATAAATGTACATTTTAGAGTCAGGCATCAAGCCCCCAACAGACCACAAAAAAGCAAAAGTCAATGAAGCAGACCTCAGTGGAAAAAGCTATAATTCTGAGCCACTCAAGTTCTATACTTCCAAGGGGTACAATGGCAACTTGCCAGAAGCCTGAGGGCTGCACTTAATTTGCACATAAATTTATATAAAACTTTAAATTGTGAGCATGCATGCACAAGCTTAGTACTGGTTTGCATGATTAATGGAAATGTCTTGCTTTCAGTAGTTATGAAAACTCCAGGATGGATAAGCTTTGTCCCAGGACCACTATTATGCAAATATGGCACTTCTGGGATTTCAGAGTCATTGTTTTAAAACAAATGTACTGGCAGCACTTTAGGGTCTGCTTGTTGGTGTTCCTATTACCCCATTTAATGTAAAATATGCCTCACAGGTAACGTTAATGAGACATCCCCAGGAGGCGCAAATATAAGGTACACAGCAGTTTCAATAAGAAAAACTGTAATTCCATTCCAAGCCTAGAGACAGATCTTCAGTTTGGTTTGATGTTATCCTGGGACCACAGTCTCTCAAAGACATATCTTTATTAAATTAGCTTTTAGAGGGATTAGGCTGGGTATTGAATATTTGCAGATAGCAATGACATTTATGTAGAATAATGTTTCTGCATAACATCATGGGGGATGATGGAGAAGACTGGCCCAAACCTGGAAAGACTTTTTCTCCTTCTTAGCTAAGTATTTTATCTTCTCTTCTGAGGTGGGATTGACAGTGATTGACAGACTCACATGCCAGTGGTGCCTTTATATACTACCTATAGTTATCATATATGTTATATATGTATGTTTAGGTTAAAAGTAGAATATTTCACAATATTATTTTAGCCTTTTAAAAGTTTCTATGAAATTTTGAAAGCCTAACCACACTACTTTTTAATAAATAGTATCTGAACTTGCATGAATCAGATAACACTGTTTACAGGATTCTGTTGACCAGAATATAAAGGCAGGATAAGAAAACTTCTCCTCAGGATGATTCATGAAAAGAATCTCTTCTTGTATGGTTTATCATTTTGTAGAGACTGCTTCCTTCAAACTTAATCAGGATAACATAAGCAGAATATCTGTAGACCCTATGCTATAATGTTAATTTTAAAAATTGAATAATTTTGAATTTCTTTGAGTGAATACTTGTGGGAATTTGGGAATTGGGTAGAGAGTTATAGCTAGAGCAGTTTTATAGCAAATAGACTAAAGCAATAAACTACCCTGGAAGAATGAAGATGGTTATTATCATGGAAACACTCATGCCCAGGAATTCTGCATTCTACACTGTGATTATTTTTCAGACCATCACCCGAATGAACGGATTTCAACACTATCCATGGCTATTTCATCAAGGACCTTGGAATACAATGTTAAAAGTCTCTAAAGATGCTTTGTGGAATGCATTGGGCAACAAGAGATGTTTACTCTGGGATTATTTTATTGGGAAATTCAGTTACGACTTGGGAATGGATCAACTTCTGAAATCATAATGATTTTGATAATATTCATACCATCTCCTTGAAAACTGAAAGAGTAAGAAGTGTTTTTAATGAAGTTCTAAGAAAAATAGTCATCAAATAACAAGAGGCTTTCCATTTGTTTTGCCATAACGGTTTCTGTCCTTGTGATGGCTGGGGCTGCAATTTACTGGGTGGACTTCTCTGAAATATCAGCCTTTTTGCTCACAGATTTTGAGCAGTTGCCGTTTGTCCTATATTTTCTGTTTCAGCACACCACCCAACATAAACCTTCCATCCTAAAATATAATGCAAGGTCACTTGCGAGAGCTTAGTAAAAGTACATTAAACTAAAAAAACCCATACTGGCGGAGTACACGTGGACCTTTATTAAACCAATCCACCTTTTAAAATGATTTTTCCTAAACTTCCTGTTTTAATTGTTTGTTGTCCTCCTTCAGGGTTCATTGCTAGCAAAAGACAATAGCAATCTTTTAAATATTTGTAACTGATGCTTGCAGATACAACAAACTTTTGATGGAGTTAGCTAAATAAAGCACTGAACAGTTGCCTTATCTTCCACCTTCTAAATCTGAATGAGGTGTTAGTCCCTAAAGCAGGGGTGTCAAACTCATTTTCACCGGGGGCCACATCAGCCTCGTGGTCGTCCTCAAAAGGCCAAATGTAATTTCAGGACTGTATAAATGTAACTGCTCCTTAACCGTTAAGCAAGAGCTCAGCGCTGCAGCCAGGTAGAAACAAGGTGGAGGGCTGGATTCAGCCTGTGGCCTTGTGTTTGCCATCCGTACCCTAACGGTTCGGAAGAGAGCATGAAAACAAGTTGTATGCTAATAGCCAAAGTAATTTCTCTAAATAACACCAAAGGTGTAACATTGTATTTTTTAACTATTTTATTGTTGTTCAATTGTCTGCATGTAAACCACTTTGTTTCTTAAGATAGCATGAAGCCATTTATTATACCAAAGTGAGTTCTAATGCAGAATCCTTATGTATTTGGCTGCCTGAAAGAAAAAGGCATAAAACAGGTATATTAAAAATCCTACTTCCAAATATATGTGCAAGGGGCCTACACTAATTTATATAATCTTTTTTTTTTAAGATTTTATTTAGTTATTTTTAGAGAGGGAAGGAGGGAAAGAGAAAGAGAGAGAAACATAAATGTGCGGTTGCTGAAGGCCATGGCCTGCAACCCAGGCATGTGCCCTGACTGGGAATCGAACTTGCGATGCTTTGGTTCACAGCCCACGCTCAATCCACTGAGCTACGCCAGCCAGGGCTGGCCTACGCTAATTTAAAATATGAATATTCAATATATAAATTTATTACAGATTATCTCTACATTCAACAATACTGAAAGCTTGAAAGTTCAGAACTTACGAATTAGTACCTACCTTCAAATCAGTTCAATTGAATTAGGACCCTCAAAAATGTATGTTTTCTAACTTGATTGTTGACTTGGGTTTAGGTAATCTTGGCAGAAAATTGCCACCTTCCAATCTTTGTTCCTTTTGTCTGAAAACAAACGCAAACATGCTATTTCCCTGATTACAAGCCATAAGGATCTTCCCTGCCCCACCTTTTCCCCCCAAGGAACATTGTCCAGGGAAAAGTAATGGTTCAAATTCTGGCCCTGATGCTTGGCAGCTATGTGCCCATCCTGTTTTCATACATGTACTAAGCACAATTAACACTCTCGCCATGGTATTGTTGTCAGAATAAAATGAATTGTGTATAACACCCAGAATGAATTATGAGTTTAGTCAATACTGTTATTATTTTTGTTTTAATCAAGTCATGCTTGCTTGCCTAACTTCAGTCTCTCAACCAGGAGTGCTTTACCCCCCACTTTTTCTTTTAACCAAGTGAAGTTTTAGGTAGCTTTTAAAGTCCCAGTCTAATAATAGCTTCTTTTATCCACCTCTCCTTAATGTCTCCTGTTAAGATTGTTTCTTTATTTTGGGGGTCTCTATTTTGGTGGCTACCTTGCTAGTATTTATATTATCTAATTTTTACCAAAGATCTACCATATGTGAAGCACTGTGGGTATACAAAGAAGAATACGACTTGATCTTTGTTTTTGCCGTACTATGAACCTGATATATTGCATGAAGACTTTTTTTTATCTCCCCCGGCTGACTGTCAATAAGGCAGGGTCCCAACCTTGTTCATCTTTGCACAATGAGCACAGAACATGCCACATAGCAACGTTTGATAAATGTGGCTTGAATTAGGTTGAATTATAACAAAGATGGGTGCATTATCACTTAATCTCCTCTAATGCAACTCTCTATGTATGGTTGAAGCATCCATATGAAAACAGACCAAAATGGTCTGTGGCCTGGCAGGGCACTGCACCACTACGGAAGTCCAGGCTGTTTCTGGTATTGCTCTAATGAGCATGGCCACTGGCTGAACCCCTCTTTCAATCATGCTGCCCTCTAAAAAGGACAGATATCCTTTCTTGGACTAAAGTACAGTAATATTCCACTTTTAAACTTCTATTTCTCATTCCTTCCAAATTGTATCTAGCTCATTCTGATCTAAAACAGTACTCATCACAAACTTCTTTCTTCACATTTCTCTATGTTCTTTGGGAACATACTCTTTGTTCAATTTCAGTGGAAGGTAAGTAAACCCTGTTACTTGCTTTAAATAGGAAGGGCATGGCATTGAAACTAATGTTATATTTTAGTTCTGAATATAAATGTTTCACCAAAACCATAAAATCTCCATCACAGTTCATTTTCACACACTCTTTGCCAATCCAGTAGAATAAATAAGGAGATAAATGAATGTTGAATCACACTTTGAATCGTGATCCATTCAACCTTTCCAATGCAATCATCCAGAGGAAGGCCATTAATAACATTTTGGTTTTAAAGTATAAATAAAACAAGAACCATCTCAAGAATGTATCATAGAGAATATCCCTTCAAGGATTGATTAGAAAGAGAGGTCCCAAGAGATCCCAAAAGGGATTGTCTGAGTAGAAAAGGGAAAGTTAAATAAAAAAGAGAATTCTTTTCATTGGAATATCAAGAAAAAAAAAGAAACAAATAAACAAAAGTCTCTGTACACACTTGAGAGGGCTGCATGAAAAGTACCACTCTCTGAGTGGCTTAAACAACAGAAAGTTTTTGTCTCACAGTCCTGGAGACTAGAATTTTGGTTCTGAGACCAAAATGTCGGCAGGTGGGCTCCTTCTGAGGGCTGTGAGGGAGAACTTGTTCCATGCCTGTCCCCAGCTTCTGGGAGTTCTCTGTCAATCTATGGCATTCCTTGGCATACAGAACATCATCCTGATCTCTGTCTTTATGTTCACATGGCTTCTGTGTAGATCTGTGTCCAAATGTCCTCTTTTTATAAGGACAGCAGTGGCATTGGATTAGGGGGTCCACCCTACTCCAGTATGATCTCATCTTAAGTAACTAATTATTGTATATTTGCAATGACCCTGAGATTTCAACATATGAACTTTGAGGGGGGCACAATTCAATGCACAACAGTCTCATTGTATTATATACACACACAGAGAGTTCACGTTCTTTGTGTGATTTTGAGGCACATATGGGAATGGAGATTCAGTCCAAGACAAGGGATCCCCAAAGTAAGGATGTTAAGAGACTGAAACAAGAAGAATAGAAAGTAAGAATAGATTTCAGCAAGATCACCAAGAAGGCAACTGCAATGACTTGACAAACTCGTGCAGGAAAATCTCTACCCTTTGCAGCTGCCGCAGAAGAGCCACTCACTGGGCTGTGAGTGCCTGACACATGTCTGTAGAACAGATTTAGTAAATGACTGCAATACTACAGCGATCTTAACTTGATCTCTCAGGTTCATTTGCTTCTTTGTGACCTAACTCTTCATGCTTTGGGCTTGCATGGCAGCTCAACACAGGCACTTTATCGCAAGTAAGCTAATATTGCTCAAATGCTTAGTGAGCACCTTGGGCATGTCTCATGATCTTTTTCAACTACTATCTAAGATCTCAAATATTGGTTTTGAAAGTATTTAGCTTTTAACAATATAAAATCTCATTAATACTAGATTAAATAGTTATGGGTGTATTTATCTCATATAAGAAGAAATACAGGGGTAGTCAGTCCAAGCTATTTTAGTGATACCCACAGGGATCTTGGCTCTTTCCAGCTTTCTGGTCCTCCTGTCTCCTGCTTGCAGGCAATGTCTTTCTATTGGTGCCAATGAACAGAAATTGGTTGCTGTACTCCAAGCCTCGTGATCTCATTCCAGGTTGGAAGAGGAAAGGGGCGTGACACAGGGTAGAAGGACAAGGGGCATGACAGCCAAGTCCATATCTTTTGCCATCAAGGATCTAAACACTTTCCTGGAAATCCTCAGCCAGCAAATTTCCAACTGCATCTCATTCCAATTGTGTCACATGACATCCATAACTTCGTAATAGACAAAAGCAAATAAAATTATATTCCACCTCTGACTTCTCTCTTATATTCTACCTTGGACTCCAGATCTATATATCTGGCTCCACCTGGATGTCCCAGAGGCAACTAATGCACCACATATTCAATCCAAAACTGAATTCTTCTTCTACTCACATTGCTCTTCCATAGACATTCCCCATTCTAGTAGACATTCTAAAGCAGAGTTCTCAGTTTGAAGCTTAAAGCTTCTTTCCATACATTATATCTAATTGATTAAGTTTTAGTCTGCCTTCCAAACAACTCTTGACCTTTCTCTTTGTGTTTCACTTTTTTCTTGTCTTAGTTTTGGCATCCATAGCTCTTAACTTGAAGATTGCAATAGCCTTCTGAATAGTGTTTCAATATCTACCTCATTTCAATTCAACTCCATATTGCTCAATAAATGATCTTCTAAAAGGCAAATCTGATCAGCTACTCTTACTGAACGCAGCCAGTGGAGGGGGTGCAGGGTGCTCTACTGTTCACTGCCTACCAGGAAAATCTCCATAGATGGAGTTTGGTGAGAAATAAAGGAGTCTTTTATTTAATGACATGTTTCTGCCTAAAATATCTGGGTAACAAAAGTAAGGAGAAAGAAAAAAGAGTGTGACGTCAAAAATAGCTAATTAACATTTGTCATTACAAGTACTATATAGGTTCAAGACCTGAAAATAGCACAAGAACAAAAGTCTGTTCACGGTGCTATTATGACCAAGGTCTTTGGAAATAATGGCAAGTTTCTTCTTCAAAGCCCATTCCTTCTAAGACACCCCCCAAAAAACTCACCCTGTAACCCTCTGCCAGCTCAGTTCAAGATTGAGCCAGGAACCTCTTTTCCTACCCAAAAGTTTCATAAACATAGGTGGCTTAGCTGGTCTCCAGTCGCTAACTCCAGGCATCTGTTACAGTCCATGCTCCCAGGCCTCTGCTCACAGACCCACACTGGCCACTGTTGACACGCCCACCACTGGGGGAGTAGAAAGAACCAATGGACTCCACTTCCCAGCAAGCTCTGTTTCAAAGTCCTCCCCAAGAATATCATGTGTGCCAAAGGCCAGTGGGAGTGTCCAGCTTTCCAACGAATGAGGGTCAGCATCAGCCATGTTTGCCTTTGCCCCTCTTCTGGCCTCTGTGTTTAGCAGGGGGGCAAAGTCTCCAATCACGCATGTGCAGCTCAAACCCCTCCCCCATTTCCAGGGATGTGTATCACGCCTTACAACTCTGATGCGCTACTCCATCACTACTTACATACTCCTTAGCAATACATATGGGGCTTTTAATGATCTGTCCTACAGCTGCTTTCAATCTTACAAGTTATTTGCAGATCCTATGCAAACCAAGCTCTCCTGCATTGCTGAATTTGTTGATTGAATCAGTAAGACACAAACAAAAAATAGAGTTATTCTTTGACACTATTTCCTGTTAAAAATTAATCCATTGAGTTGTTCTTAAATGCACCTAGGTAAAATATTGAGCTGACACTTTAGTTTATCCAAGCCATTCCTACATGAACAAATATTCTTATTTCAGATATTAAAAATTATAATTCAGTTTGTGTGGAGATTTTAATCTTTAATCCAAACTATAACTTTTCCATCTTCCATCTAAAGCTTGAAAACCTGTATCTAACAAGTTGCTGCATCTAGCAGCAGATAAACATTCAGCCACTTGGTTAAATTCAAGATCTGTTATTTTAAGATGTGTCTCCAGATTCTCTTCAGCAGAAAAATAAAAAAAAATGGAGCTCTCTCCTCCCTTAATCAGAAAGTGGTATTCTATGGAGTAAATATTTGTGTCCTCCCAAAATTCATATGTTAAGTCCTAATGCCCAATATGATGGTGTTTGGAGGTTGCACCTTTTGGAAATAATAGGTTGTAAGAGTTGAGTCACCACATATGAGATTAGTGCTGTAACAGAAGAGGCCCCCAAAAGATTCTTCAGTCTTCTTCCATGTAAGGACATAGCAAGAAGAAATTCTTCCATGAACCGGGAGGTGGGCTCTCACCAGAACTCAATCACGCTACTTACTGCTTGATCTTTGACTTCCCAGCCTCCAGAAATGTGAAAAATAAATTTATATTGTTTACAAGCCACCCAGACTAGTGCCCTCTCTTTTAGCAGCTTATATGGACTAAGACATGAGATATGTTTCTATTAATCATAGTTCCTTGACAGGAACTACTCATACTATCCCAATCAAATTCAGGATATGAGATGCGTGTCTTTTCATTGTCTAGGAAGGAAAAGACTACCAATAATCTCTACCACAAACACTGATAGTGGCCACATCGGTGGACCTTTGTGAGCATGAATGGGTAGTCTCATACCTATCTTACAATGTTCAGGGTTTTGACACCTATTATCTCAGCTTAGAAGCATCATCCAAAACTCCAGAATGGAAAACATCCTATTTATCATCTTAATTTCTATTAACTTCACTCGTCATGTATTTGTTTCTTTTATTTATCTGAATAGCTAATACTTTTATTTCAACATGGTTTAGTTATATTTCCTATGAGTTCTACCTTTACCCTTTGGCCCATCCAGAGTTATATGCTCTTTTCATTTCACTTCCACAGTCTCTTTCATCTGAATTCATCAGAGCAATTATCACCTTATACAGTAATTATATATTTTCATATCTGTCTTTCCCCCTAGAGTGTAAATGTCTCAAAGAAACTAACTTCATTCATCTTTATAATTCCAAACGTCTAGCAGAGTATTTAAACTGTTCTTTAATAAGAGTCTGCTGAATCAATAAATAAACTTATTGAATGAATAAACATAACTGAAAAGATTAGAGTCTATGGTTAGAGTTTGCCTGTAAGGGAATTTGGGGGAACATTTAACTTCCTTATTCTTCATAGGGATTATTATGTTAGAAATGCACTTTCTATATAGTAAAAATAGCTCTACTTTGATGTATAATTTTTCCAATATTCTTCAACAAATAAAATTTTCTTATTAAAGTGATTTTGAGAGAACTTAAGTGCAAGAAAAGAATGTGGCCTTTTCTGTAATACACTGTAAGTGTATTATAATACAAATCTCTTCAGCGGTAATTTCTCAAATGATTTCCTGTGTGGAGTACTTCTACAATATTCCACAAAGGCACTAGTCTTTCTTTTTCAAATTCTTCTAGTGATGTGAATTAGCTAGATATCAGAATAAAGTAATATAACATCATTTTTCTAACAAAAATCACTTGTTGTTTATATAGTTCAAGGAGGCCCTCAGGCACTACTAACCTGGTTAAACAAGTGAAAAAGAAAAAGATGTAAAATATGGTAGGAAAGTAGAAACATTTAAAAATGTGGATCTTGTTTGCTCTAATATGATTCAACTTTCATCATTTTATTTTAAACTACATATTGAGTTGTGCTCTAGGTGCTAGAAATATAGTAAACATTGTCTCTACTTTTACTAAAATTCTAATATTTTTAGAGAACATAGATAGTTAAGAGGCAATTACAATTTAGTGTGATCGATGACGTAACTACATAAATTCCAGATGCCATGTAAGCATATAGGACTGCTGGGCCTGATTGAACTTGGTTGTCAGATACAATATCCCAGAGAAATAAATGTCTAATTTGATTCAGAAAAATAAAGAGATAGTCAAGCATTTAAAATATGATACTATTTTAAGCAAAGGGAATTGTATTCTCATAGGCTTAGACACAAAAGGATAAAATTGTCCATTCAGAGCAACAAAAAGGAACTTATGTCTAGACTAAAGAATAAAGGTAGGAAAACAATTCTACATATTCTCATAAATCAAGCAGACTTTTTTGCCCTTGTTCTAAAAATAATTCTGTTTTGAGTGGCTAACTAAAACCATTATATAATGCAGCCATTACAAGGCATGCATGCAGGATATTTAATTATTATGTATGCCTTTTCAATGTTATGCTAATGTTTCTCTTTTGTACTTTAGAGTTATTTATGAATATTTCAGTGTCTTTGGTGGACATGCCATTTTAAGGTATCAGATTACACAGTTACATCAGTGACAATAGTGGCATAAAACTCCCAAAAATCTTTTCATTCATAGAGAACACTAACAAAAATTGTCAATCCTTTCAGGACTCTTGAAAATAACCAAAGACTTACAGAAATCAAGGGAGAATTTAAAAATAAAAGTCTGAGTCTCATCAAGAATAGCGATATTTGCAGCCTTTTAACTGGCCCTGTACCGATGGTCTCTGTCTTAATTCCATGCTTCAACTAAATGTCATCCACAAGAGACATATTTTGTATTTAAAATAAAAATAGGTTGAAAGAAAAGAATAGAAAAAGATATACTGTGAAGCAGTTTCTTAAAGGTAGTTGAGTGTTTACACTAAAATAATAAGAAATAGAGTTTAAGACAAATTGTTACTAGAGACAAAGAAGGACATTTTATAATGATTAAAAGGCCAACACTTCAAAATATAGCAATTATAAGAAGATATGATTGTAAACAAGAGATCCTCAAGTTACATAATCAAGCATTTACCAAATTGAATAGACAATTCAATAATAATAGTTTAAGACATTTTTATCCCACTTAAATAATGGACAGAATAAAAATAATCAAAAAGGAAATAGAAAACATGAATATCATTATTAAAAATCTAGACATAAAATTTATCAATAGAACACCCACCAAATGATAGTAGTATATATAAGGTCTGTCTAGAAAAAGTCCAGCCATTGTTAATATAACAAGAATAGCTTGTGCAACATTGATGTAACCTGGCTGCCAAGGAGAGTGCACTTGAGTGCACATGGGTGAACAAGGACGACTTCACTGTACTAGTCAGTGGGGGTGGTAGATACCCTTGAGTGAGCATGCATATTGTGTGGCTGTCATAGTCAAAATGACTAAGCAAATAGAGCAATGAATCAGCATCAAATTTTGCATTAAGCTTGAAAATTCCCCCACAAAAACTATTCGGATGATTCAGAAGGCTTTCAGGGATGATGCAATGAGTACAGCACAAATAAAAGTGTGGCACAAACACTTAAAAGAAGGTTGAGAATCTGTTGAAAGTGATTCACATTCTGGAAGGCCTGTGACAAGAAGAACACCTGAGAATGCTGAATGTGTATGGGCTGCAATCGACAAAAACTGGTGCCTGAAGGTGTGAGAACTAGAAGCTAATCTGGGGATTCCAAAACTACTGTGTCTAAGATTTTGACTCAGGATCTTGGCATGAAACTTGTCATAGCAACACTCATTCCTCACCTTCTGCTACCCGAGCCAAAGGAATTTCACACTGCAGTTGGGAGAACAGTGTGAGGTCCCAAGGTGCCTACATTGAAGGGGACTGAGGTGTTATTGTCCTATGTACAATGTTTCTTGTATCTTGTACCTTCTTCAGTAAATGTCTCTAGTTTTCATATTACATGGCTGGATACCTTCTGGACAAACCTCATACATTTCTTGCTAGTACACATGAAACAATTACAACTGAAAAATAAATAAAACAAATACTTGATCAGTTGTCCCTCACACACCCCCAACTGGTGACCTGACCCACAATCCAGGCATGTGTCCTGACCGGGAATCGAATAGGTGACCCTTTGGTTCAGAGGCCAGCATTCGGTCCACTGAGCGACACCAGCCAGGGCTTAAAACAAATACTTAAATTGAAAAAAAAAAAAACGAGTAAAAGATCTGGATAGACATTTCTCAAAAGAAAAAATACAAGTGGAAAAAGGTACACAAGGAGATACGTAACATCATTAGTCGTTAAGGAAACGTAAATCAAAGCCACCATGGCATACCACTTCACAGCCACTAGCCTGGCTATAATGACAAAGGCAGACAGTAACAAGTGTTGTGTAAATGTGGAGAAATCAGACCCCTTGAACACTGCTGCTGGGCATGGGAATTGTTGATCTATTTTGGAAAACAGTCACCCTAGGTCTCAGGCTAATGAGGGGGATCAAAGAGATGCCAGAGACAAGTTGCCAGAGAGGTAGAAAACAGGGCACGACGCCAGAACTGGGAAAGGCAAACAGAATCCAGGAGAAGAACATGACATCCAAGAAGGTGGGAGATGAGATGGCGTGAGCAAAGGAGTCTTCTTGCCCAGACAATCCCCGTTCACAGACAAACTCCAGGATTGTGCAGCAGCAAACAGGTGCACGTGGCTCTTGCTTTGTTTTCCCACTTTTTAGTTCTGAGCATTTACCAGGAAATAATTCCACATGTACCCCAACCTTGTTGGTTCCAGAGTACAGAGACACAAAAGACTGGGAAGTTGCTTCTGAAGAATAACCTGCAAGAACCTCTACATTACTCTTTGCTGACAAGAGCTATGAACTGACTGGCCCCGTAAGGAAAAAGGGAGTACTCTGCCCTTGACCTATAATTCATTATGCTAATGGCATTCTCAAATCGTCCCTTCAAATATTTGACCTTTTCTTATATAAGATAGAGGTCAGTGGCAGAGACTGATCATAAATTGGTGTGTTCAGCATCTCTCTTTAAAATTTGGTCATACTTGTTCCTGTTACTCTGTTTTAAGCTTTTAGGGAAAAAAAAAACCTCAAGATAACAACAATAAAAATCCCAGCTAGCTTACTTCATCTTATCAATAACTTACTGGTTCTAACCATGATGTAATTTGAAAGCTGAGTAGAATATGAGCACATCTTCACTATTTTCAATCGTTTATTTGTTACAACTATAATATATAATGATACCTTGGGAGCTCTTTTGTCTCACTTTCCATGACATTTTCTCAGAACACTTTTGCTGATCCCCCTATTCCAGGAGCTCCCTCCCAGCCACTCTCTCTACTACATCTCCAAGCTTGTATCTTTCGACGTACTCCAGAAGCTCTGATGTGGCCTTACTAATTTATCTGTTTATTGTACTTCTATCTCCACTAGAATCTGTTTTATTAAGGTAAGGGAATCTTATTTTTCTGTTTATCCTTGTGCCCTAAATCCCTAAATTAACTCCTGAAACATACTAAATACACAATAAATATTTGTTGAATGAATGAGTAAATCTAGAGTAATTTTTAAAAACATGGCCCAGTTTCATAATTTCATCTCAGTCTTGAAGTGCTTGCCCCTTGATAGAAGAGTTTTATACTCATTGCTCATTTTCAGATATTCCTCTTCTTGACATCATCTATCCTCTGAGCATTTTGTCCAGTAGCTAGTTCTATTGTCATTAGGATCTTAACATCTAAAGAACCCCTAAGTTCATCTAACACAACTGCCACAGTTGAGCACAGTACTCACAAAGCAACTGGGTAAAATAGATCGAGGGAACTTCCATGAGGCACCAATTTTTATAGCCCATCTAGGCAGCTTTCTCAGGAAACTATTCATAAGCAAACACTGATACTACTTGATACTGAGTCAAACTTTTGCTTTATATACCTAACCATTTTTAGGTTACTTATCCTTCAAAGTAGCCCTCAAATCTGACCATTTCTTTCCAATTTCACTAACTTTATCCTTTCCTTGAGTACTGCGACAGCATTATCTAACTATCTCCCTAAATCTGTTTTGTCCAACTCCCATGCAACCAGAATGGTCTTCCCAAAACAGAAATGCGAAGATCTTTCCTTCTTTAAAAACATGAAACTCTGAAATATTTTCTACTAGTTCTCAGGCTAAAGTCCAAACTTCTTAATAGAGCCTGCGAGTAACTTTGTGACTCACCCTCCCTTGGCCCTCTATATAATTTTACTTCAAACCACTCTCTCAGCCTCCATTCAGTTCCTAGATGAAGGTTCTCTCCCACAGTCTCCTCCTTCCTTTTTTAACAAAAATGCTCTTTGCAAATGGAATCATTTTGTTAATTTTATTGTTGGACTGTTTATTGCTAATGTACAAAAATACAATTGACTTTGTAATGTATAAAAATACAATTGACTTGTATATTGATCATTAATTTTGTACTCTGAGACCTTGCTAACTCACTTATTAGATGATTTTTTTATAGATTCCACAAGGTTTTCTATACAACCACATTGTCTGTGAGTAAAAACAGTTTTACTTTTTTTCTTTCTTATATGTATACCTGTAATTTCTTTTCTTTGCCTTATTTCCCTTGGACAGAACCTCCAGTACAGTATTTTTTAAAAAGTAGTGAGAATAGGCATCCTTGCCTTATTCCCAATCTTAGAGGACAAGTTCAGCATTTCACTATTAAATGTGTTTGGTGTGGTATATATACAATAAAAAATTTTTGGCATTAAGCATGAGTATAGAATCTTTTTTACTCTCCACCAAAAATGTGAGTCTGAAGAAATGATGCTTACAACATTTCACTAAGGTAATGAGAAAAGTTTTAGTTTAAAAAAATGACTGTAATTATTTTACTGAAAAAAATGTAACTAAATTTCTTAGAGCATATTTATCTGAGAACATAAGGCAAGGAGGGGTTGCCCTTAATGAGTGTCAGTAGATACAAGGGTATTTCCAGCAATCCCTTTGTGTTAGAAAAGGAAAAATAAATTAAGATTAAAAAAACCTCAGAAAGTTTTCATTGGGGGAACTAGTAAATTTTAAAAATGCAATATTTTAAGAAAAATAATGCACATACACAAGACAAAGTCTTTGCAAATAGTTATTAAATTCACTTGCTCACAGGAGAGTCGAGGTATGTGAGGATGCAAATGATGACTTGGAAGGAATCCAGGTGTATTTAGCATCAAAGACATGTGATACAGATGGAAGAGGGGCCAGACATGGTGCAGTGCTTATTAACATACATTAGTACATGGATATATCATGTCATTCATTCTCCACACTAAGTCTGTGGTACCACCAGTACTTTGTGGCACGTTGCACCGGGGGAAGGGTTGGCATGACCTCCCACCCTCGGAAACTCTGCCTGGTGCCATGGGAATGTTCTTGGCCTGCTTGGACAAGGTAAGCCACAGCTGCTCTTAGGCCACAAGCATTGCAGTGAGCAGTAATTACCTGGAAACTCAGCAGAACGATAGAGTTTAAAGAAGCCTCCCTGAATGACTCAAGTTTTTCCTAGAGAATTTCTCAAGCCTTGGAAAAAGGTAGCTTATTATATGTACACATTGCTGAGGATGTTTTTGGGTGGGAGTGAAGAGTGACATGTTTGGTGGGTGGGGACATGAGAGAGCTGCTGCGAGACAGGACCCAAACAGGAATGAGATGAAAGAATGGCCCACGCGGGCAGGCCCATGCCGTTGATCGAGAGGAGTCTGGGGACCCTTGCAACATCGTGTTAATAGAACGTCCAGAAAAGTGTTTGAAAATAAAGGGTCAGGTGAGAGCCTTAGAGAAACATCCAGAAATTTCAGGAGGCAATTAGGTTATGCCCCGAATATAGATGTCAGAGGACAGGAGTGCCGGGAGCATAGAATCGGCTTGAAGGGAAATCAATGGGTAGTGTTGTTGATGACCCCAAAGTCTGAGATGACTTTCTGTAAACACAGGCTGGCCAAATGTCCCAAAGCAAGTGGCAGATGATAATGCGGAGCCCTCCTTCTCCAGGCACTCCCCAGCCAAGCAAGGAATCCAGTCAGAACTGAAACTCTCTGCAGAAGGCTCCCCACACCTCAAGAGTAGGTGCCTCTGATCCTGCCAGTTTCTCCTTTGGGAATTTGTTATTCATTCCCAATGAGAAGTTTCCTGAAAGAACAACAAACTCTTCCTCACAAATGTGACTCATGCTGGGAAGGGTGAGGGGAGCCAGGCCTCCCTAGGCTACATGCTATCTGGGCACCCGAAGGTGGCCTTGGACTGTCTCCCAAGGGTGGTGGCAGCGCGGCTTCCACACGGCTTCCAGAGAGGATCTGGTGCTCAGTTGAGGCAGCTGCTATTGGCTGTAGATTCTGGGGCATGTCTCATTACCCAGTCACAATGACCGTGGCTGTCACCAGCATGGCCTCCCGCCGGCGGTGGCAGCACATTCTTCTGTCAGTACCATTCCCAAGCCCACACTATTTTTCTGAATCTGTTGGCAGGTAGCCAAGCACAATTAAGCACCCCCTCAGATTGCTGCCCACAGCGGGGACCCACCGAGCATTTTGGTAGGAGTTACTTGACACCAGTCAGTAAATGAACTTGTTTGACAGCCTCTGTAAGTGTAATGAAGTGCAAACCCAAATAACACAACTTGTACCATTTCTCTCATTTGAGCCCAGAGTCACTGATTCTGTCTTGCTTGGATTCAGGTCACAAAAGTGCTCCTTCAGGAGATAGAGCCCATTGCTTCCTTGGACCAATGTCCACATTTGTCAGAAGAGTGATCGGATGTGGAGGCAGTCAGATGCAGATTTTAATCCAGCCTATATCACTTATTGGTTGTGTTACTTCTTAGCTACCTTACTTATTAACATGCCTCGCTGAGCCTGGTTTCCTCCTATAAAAATGTTTTATCTCACAAAAGGACTGTAAGGATTAAATTAAATGCAATAATTAATTCTACAGCCCTTAGTTTAGTCTTTGATTATAAGAAGTCTATCCAGAAGGTATCCAACAATGTAATATGAAAACTAGAGACATTTATTAAAGAAGATAAAAGATATAAGAAACATCGTACATAGGACAATGATGTCTCAGTCCCCTTCAAAGTAAGCACCTTAGGACCTCACACAGTTCTCCCAATCACCAGCAGCTGCCCCATCATATTTTCCTGAATCTCATTGACGACAGTCTGAAATCTCATCCCTTTCAAAGGTAATTTTAGTTTTGGGAAAAGCCAGAAGTTGCAGGGTGCCAAGTCTGGGCTGTAGGGGAGCTGAGTCACCTGGATGATTTGATGTTTTGCCAAAAAACTCTGCACAAGATGTGATTCGTGAGTGGGTATATTGTTGTGATGAAGCTGCCAATCACCAGTTGCCTATAGCTGCAAACTTCTGGATCATCTGAATAGTTTCCATGAAGGAATGTTCAAGCTTAATACAAAATTTTCTTTTTTTTAAATGAAAATTTGATGCAGATTCATTGCTCTACTTGCTTAGTCATTTTGAATATGATGGCCACACAGTACACATGATGACTCAAGGGCATCCACCACCCCCACTGACTAGTACAATGAAGTTGTCATTGTTCACACATGTGCATTCCAGTCCACTCTCCTGGGCTGCCAGGTTCCACTGATGTCATGCAAACCACTCTTGTTTATATCAACAATGGCTGGACTTTCCTCAGACAGACCCTGTATACTCCTGTCTGTAATAAAAAGAAGTGAACCCAACATACAAGTTCCCTTGTGTCTTGATTCATGTATTCTCTGATATTAGACATTTCTTGAAAAATATGGCCTGTCATTGGGAGAAATCCCATCTCCTTGGTGCTGAGTCAGAGGCATCTGCAGAAAGGATGTGGCTGGGGAAGACTTGGTAATAAACCCCATTTGAGCACATTGCCAGGGAGTTGAGCAAGCCAAGATTGGGCCTCAATTTCATGTAGCTTTAGAGTCAATAAATGAAGTATCTCAGCAAAAAAGGCAGCCTCCTAGGAATTGCAGGGGAGAGAGGGAAGCAATCCCATATCTCATGTAGGTACACAGAGAAAGAAAGGACAGCAGTATCTTATCTCTAATTTTGGAATAGCATCAATTTTTGTAGAATTCATCTTCATCATTAATGGAAGAAGAGTCCCATTGAAAACTTAAGCTGTCTCCAGTGAGGTGACTCTGAACATGCTTGGTGACTTGGTGGCCAGACCTACCAGAATCTGCCTGAGGAGCTACAGAAAGAATCATCCATTCAAAATCATGAATATGTATTGAGCATTTATTATGTAGTACGTGCTGTACAAAACTGCCACACACAGTGATACAGACAAAAAGTGTTGCGCAGTAAGAGAGGACCAGGCAGAGGAGGCTGACCTGGTAGAAAATTCTTAGCCGAGGGGTGACCAGGTTGTCACATGGCCGTCTGGCTTGGACTTTTCATGAATCCCCTAAAACCGTAGAGAGGAGGACCCCAAGGACCAGTATTTCTCTTCTAGCAGGCTGCTCAAGAGACAGCATGTCCTTAGCTCAATGGACTTCCAGGGACACTGCATTGGACACTGCCTGGTGAACAGAAACATTTTCAAGGAAAGTCACACCTGTGACTTGGCCGAAGAGCAACATCCGTGGACGTAGTGAACAGGTTGTGTTATAGAAAAATTGAGGGAGAAAAAAAAACTAGAGGGTACCCAGTGTCAGCTGACAGGACTGAAGCTGTGAGCATAAGACACCTGTGAGTATTGCCAGATGTAACTGAGGGGGTTCATCTATAAAATGGGGACGATAATGGTTAGATTGTTGTGAAGATGGAATGAGATGATGTACAAGGCACAGTGCCTGGCAACTGCAAGGTGCTTGATAACAGGATTTCAGCGCTGTATAGGAGGTGCATTTTATGGGAAAGCCCACAAAGATACACCATATGCCTTTGATGTGAATTCTTATATGTGTTCTGGAACAAATATCTCATTGCAAAATCTCTACTTTACATTTCCAAACATTGAAGTATTTCCTTTAAAGTGGTTATTTTTGGTTGTTCATATAGTCTCTTTAGTGCAATGAATAAATTTACTATTGGTAGAAATAATAAAAATAATAATGTATTTATCTTTGACTTGGTACTATATACTAATTCTCCTTGTAGTCAGACATCTGGATAAGCTACAAAAGGAATCAGACCTTTATTCATCCCTGGTGGCCTTACCTCTATGCCGGTTTTGTTAGCATGTGAAAATGTTTGTTCTGACTTACTTTCTAGAGTTACCTTTTAAGTACGGAATAACTTAATTATGGATCCCCCAATACTAGTAACAAACTGCTATGAGATTTATGGCTTGCTTTTTTTTTAGACTAAAAGCAAAAAGCATCATTGTGCAGATTCTTCTACATAGGATGATAGAAAACTTGATTTATCTTGATTTATATTTCTCTCAAAAGAGTTTAAACATTTCTTTAGCACACATGTTAAAGCTTTTCTAACTTATTTCCTGTTTGAAGTTTTTTAAAGAAAGAAATATCAGAAGTTTTAAAATTTCTGGATGATGTGTCTATCAATTTATATGTAGTAATTATTTTGACTCCTGTGAAGGGATTTCCCTCCTCAATTTTGCATGAGATTTTATATACCACCATAGCAGAATATCTCTGAGTAATCAATACTGAATGACATGCTGTTGTTTTTATTTTCACCTCGCTGCTACTGCAAACACTGGTCTCTGCTCTCTCCACAGAACACGCAGCACCACATTCAAGAGCTTACGCTGGCACAGAGGACAGAAGGAGTGCTGTGTGGGACTCTCTTTCCTCCAGCACTGGTAAGGTGAGGATGAACTGATTATTAGAGAAACGATCGGCTCTTGCTTCTCTATGGTGGCTGCAGAACTGTTAACATTTTACGTTTCCTGAGAAGAAGTTATTCATCATCACCCTAGAACGATGATCACTAACATTCATTGATTTTTCATCCAATAGTTTTCGACACTTGCCGCACTTTAAAATCACCTTGGAAGTTTGAAAAATACTACCATCCGTACCCTACCCCAGACTGGTTGGATCAGAATCTCTGAGGCTCAAGTATCTGAAAATTTTTTAAGTGCCCCAGATGATTTTGGTGTACAATGAAGCCTGAGAAACACTTATTTAACTTTATTGATAAAACATACTATTCAAAACCTAATTACAGATTATTAAGACAAGATTCCCCTTATTATATAAACCTGGTAACAGTTTTCTGCAATCAATATATCTGGTCACATCTTATATTTGAGTTTAGGAAGATCAATGAGCTTAATCAAGGTCCCAAAGCTAGGACAAGTGGCCTATTTGTAAGTTGAATCCAAGTCTGTCTGTCTGATTCTCTGTGCTAGCTTTATGTTATCCTATGCTCATTCCACTAAACCATATAAAGAAAAAAGAATAATAAAAATAATGAAATCAAATTTAAAAATAAGTACTGTAGCATATATCCCTGGTTGGCATTGTAGCGATAGTAAACGTACCACTTCTGCCTTCTAGAAAGTCTATTGCAGCTTTGGCCCAGGAAGACCTGAACCAGCCAATCTTCAAAGAAGGAACAAATAAGACATCCAGAGATGGTTTTAGGCATAGTAGTAATCAAGAATGGCAGGTTAAAAAAAGAAAGAATAATAAGTAATTGGTAGTAACACCTTCCTCTGTGTAAGCAAATATATCCAAGCCCATCTAAAGTGGCTGAGCATCCAAAGGCTGCCCAAGAAGACATTGAGATAGTGAGTGCTTGAAGGCAAACCCTAGTCAAAGTTGAGCCTAATGGATGAGGAATGTGAAGTCTATATTGGAAGTGAAGATAGCAACAAAGTGAGATAAAGCCATGTTTCGCAGCATACTGGGAAGATAACACCACCACTTCCACGTATTTCAAATTCCACATTTCAAATCCCTGCTTTCAAAATTGTCCAAGATCCAGAGAGCAAATCTGGCTATCTGCTTTGGATGCAACACATTTAAATCTGCTGCTTAGGTAACTTCACTGGTATATGTCTGACCACCATTCTAATCTAAAGAAACCTCATTTGAAAAGCAAAGAGTTATCAAATCAAAGACATAAAATCTTGGGTTAACACCACTAGGATCATTCTGAGTAAGACCACAACACTGAGTTAGTCTCTGTCCAGTTACCAGAAATTTACTTGAGAGTGAGACTAGATTCAGACAGGTTATAACGATAGAATTGCTTAATTTTAACATGTGCAATGAAAAACAAGAGTATTCATTATTTAAGAATCAGTGTGTATTAGTAATTTCATTTTCAAAAAACTATTAGCAGGAGTCTTCATTTTACAGTGTTTTTTGTGTCAACTGTATTATAAATAAAGCAGTTCATCTTAGTTTAGCATGACAATTTAAACTGTTTTATGTAAATGCATTTCTCAGAGGGAACATATGTACTAAAATGCAAATTATAGACATGTTTGCTAGTTTTTTATTAGTTTGCTACATTTTCAGTAATTTACAGCAATTTACTGTATCACAATACATTTCAAATTATTATTGGAAATTTATGCATAAATATGAGAAATATATTATTAAAATAACTTTATTATGGTAAAAATTAATAGAATTGCTATGGAAATAACCATCACCAAGATTACGAAGGCAAACACCCTTGCTCTATCATTCCTTCTAGCATCAGTTTTCCAGCTTAAAGAAAAAAAAACAATTACATACTCATTGTACATACTCAATGAGTAGAGTTAAATTAAGGGTAGCATTTGTTGAGCAATTTTCAGGACATGAATTTCTAAGAGACACTGGAAATAAAGAGAAAATTAAACATATGTCAACTCTGTTTAGGCAGAGAACCATGTGAGCCACAGGATAAACTATAAGAATCACCACCACATCACTACCACCGGCATTACTCCACTTACAGGAACTGTAGTTATGCAACAAAGGGTATCTAAAATAATTTACAAAATGTTCTCCTTAACTGAAAAGCTTGCTTATGCAGAGCTTCCCTTTTCATGAAGTGAAAGATGCAAGTTTAGGCCCAGAAGAGGCACCACCACCTGTGCTCCTCTTATCCCATTCTTTGATGCACATTCTTGCCCCTCTGTCAAACAGACATGAACTGAAACTTTAAAGTGTCAGTTTGAAAAGGCATGCCCAGAAGGCTTAACCATTGGTTGGCCTGGGGCATTCATCAATCTTACTCTGGTGCTAATCCACCTATTTTGTTGCCAAGCTACTGAACTAGACCTTGACTGAGATCAATTTAGACCAGGTTCACTTTTATCCAAAGGAAAATTTCATTCAATAATTTTAGGAGCAATGTGTCAGGTGGAAATAAAATCAGACATGAACCTGTCCTTGAGGAGCTCTCAATCGAACCATGACTAGGATCAGGGGATGTGAAATCCTAAATTTGAGGGTCTATCTGGGGAAAGTGGCAGGAGCAAAATTCACTTCTTATAATAGCAGAATTCTATGATATCTGAGGGAAAAATCAATGTTTCTCAGCAAAGAAAAATTTCAGAGAGTAGAATGTTCTCTCCCATTGCTTCATGTTTAAATGCTTCTGACCCATTCAGCTGACATTTACTGAGGATCTGTCGTTTTCTAGGCAAATGCGACAAGGGAAGCTAGACTGGTTAAATGTGGTGGATGAACCACAAGCTCAAATCATGAATGTAGATAATTTTTTTAATGTATAAACCAAGAAAATGGGCAAAAACAGTAGGAAAAATGTTAAGTACAAACTGAAAAAGGGCTAAGTGAAAGTAAATGGTGTCACATCTTTGCCTTTTGAGGGTTCTGGCAGCCAGAAATATATCATTCTTGACCACATCTTTTGCAGAAAATTAGTGACATTTTTATTTAGAGAAATGGAAGGGCTACAAAGAAAAGACTTATAGACACTGATATTTCATTAGTTCACCATTTGGGATAACTATAAAAAATAAAAATTGAAATGTAAAGACCAATACAAATAAAAGAATAAACAGACATAAGAAATAGAGCAAGGCAGGAAACATAAGATAACTAAAAATACAACATTGGCAAATAAATTTATATAAACAAAAGGCAATATTGCATGCATATAAAATAATAGGTGTTATAAAAGGAACTTTTAAAATTAAGAATATTATAACAGACATGAAAACTTAATAAATGACTTTGAAAAATAAAGTTGAAGAAATCATCAAGAAAGTAGGGCAAAAAGAGAAAGATATGGAAAATTAGAGTTAAAATGTAAGAAAATTAGAAGATCAATTCTAGTGACTCAACATCTAATGACAATGAATCCCAAAAGAGAACAGAAAAAATAGAAGAGAGTAAATTATTAAAGAAATACTAGAAGAAAATTTACCAGAACATAAGGACATGACAGCTCACCTAAATAATTGAAAAAGACCAACACCCAGGCACAATAGTAACATGAATCACAGAACACATGAGATGAAGAAAAGAACCTACAGGCTTCCATACAAATAACGATATTTTGAAGAAAAGAGTGAGAATAGGCATAACATTTAGTCTAGCAAAACTGATAGATGAGGCAAAACAGAGAGGCAAAGCATTAAAAATTGTGTATTCTAACCTTATCATTGATTTTAATGTAAAATAATTGATACTTCAACTATTAATGAAATATGTGGATACAAAATAATTGCTTTCAGAGGGGCTACTTTGAACATTACTTACCTTCCATTTCTTGTCTTTTAAGATACTTCTAGTGGACGTGTTTTATTAAAATGAGGAAATAAATCATGCTGAAGGGAAATAGCAGAACCAGCAAAAGGGGAAATTTAACAATGGAGAGAAGAGCCTGGGTGAGCTCGCTCACTCCTTTCGCTTTATAGAGTGAGGTGACAGTGATTGGGGTGACGGGCCATGCTCCCACAGAAGTCCCTGGGCCGTGACCATAGCCATATGTCCTTGGACATAAACATTGCCAAACTGTGGTCTCCATTGTTTATTTTGATAACACATTCTGTACCTAGAGTAATAGTACTCTAATAAGCGACAAGGAGCATCATTTTTATGTAAATGATCCACAACTAATATATCTCAGCTCAACTTAAGGGTACATTTACCTTAGAAGTTTCTGATGGTATAGTCAATCTACCTTTAATTTGGAAAACACCACCATATTATACTTCTCATTGATTTACTAATAGGCAAAATGCTGGAGTAGTGATTTCAGGGCAGTGATTTCAAAATACAGTTCAGAATCTACTATCTTAGGATCACCTGGAGTACTTATTAAAAATATAGATTGCCCAATAAAAAAACTTACCTTTTATTTATTTATTTTTTTAGCATTGCCTTCTTTATTTGCATTATAAGTTGCTCCAGACTCATCTTGGATTTTCTCTGTCCCATTCTATAATCAACCATTTCTCCAAGTCATATGTATTTTAAAGAAGAATATTCCAGGAAAAATATCATTCTAATTAGTCAGCACTGCCTAGGTGGCTGTTCCAGCAGAAAGATCCAAGACAAACCTGGGCACATATGTTCCTCCTAAATTCTGAATCATAGTTCTGGTTGAACCACTAAAGCTTACTTCAAATTGAATTCTGGGTCCCATCCCGCAACATGGCCTACACTTGGAATGGTTATGATCTGGTGATGGAGGTCTTTTCTTGGGTCTGTGTTCTACAAATTTGGAGGGGAGAATCCAGAATATTTTACTTCTTACACACCTCACCTGCATAAATAGTGCAGAATCTGATATCTTGGGCATGTGTGCATTCCTGCTATTCATACCTGTACATGCAAACACCCCACCTCATTTGTCCTGATGAAAGAAAACCAGGGAAGCTAGTGTCTATTCTTTAATTATCACAAAAATCAGCACTGTAGCTTTAAAAAAATCTTGGCACCCTCCAGTGTGAACAGATTAATGTAACATTAGTTGTTCCCCTTTTTTTGTTTATAAACTGTGATAATATCTCTTTCCATCTCTTCTACTTGTTTACTGCCAAGACTTATTAAGCTGATATGTGTTAGTCATGCCTGGTACTAAATGAGTTAGCATTGCACTAACTTTAGGAAATTCACTGGGGTGTGATTTCAGATAAACAACCCTGCTTATAAGCATTCCAAAGTTAAAAGCATGTTTTTAAAACTAAATTTGATAATAAGATGCTCTTTCATCTGTATTCAACCTTTTCACAGTAAACACTCATTCTTAGCATTTGAGAATAAAAAAGTTAAAAATAAAGCTCTCTTTTATGTTAGTTTTATTATTACTTTGTATCACAGGGTAAAGAGATTTAAGCATGGTTGCCTGTTTTTCAAATTTTGGGTGTCACTTGATGTATTTTTAGACTCACTCTTCAATGCCGCAAGCAGTCTTCAGTGTTGGTGGCTATTTGATAAACAGTATCAAGGAAGTCCATCTCTACTCTGAGGTTTCGGAGTGTTTTTGTAAAGGTGGTTCCTCCCACGAGACTATTAGATATTCTCGCATGACTTGGAGGAGGTCCTCATTTCTTAGAAATCTAATTTTTCAGGATGATCTAGTTACCATGTTGATGTACTACTTCTAAATGCTAAAAGTTTTGGTCGAGAACCTTCCAGCATTCAATTCTACACAGGAGCACAGTAGTTCAGGGAAACTTGAAATCGTGCTGCTGAGCAGCGCCGCACAAAAACGGTGTTACCGTCTGACTCTGAGCATGTCTGCGAGGACCATGTTTTCCAGGCCACACTAGTCTCAGCACCTAAGTGGGATATTTTTTACCAGTGAGCGGAATTCTGATTCAGTGTCAACCTTCGGAATAGGGGAACCCCAATCCAATTCTAACTCTTCCTAACTGGTTTAGAATTCAGAAGGTGACATTTAAGCAGGTATTGGCATGCATTCAGAGAGGAAGCAAAGTGAAGATCTAGGGAGAGAGCAGGCCAGATGGAAACAAAAGCCAGCACGGAGACCCAGAGTCTGTAGTGGGTTTGGCTTGCTTGAGAAAGAGCAAGAAAGTCATGATGACTTACACAGAAAGAGGGAGAGAAAGTGGAGAAGATACAGTAGGTGAGAAAAGAAGGGGTCAAGGCACAGAATTTTGTTCACCTTGGCAAGGAGTTTCCACTTTATCTGGAGTATAGTGGGAATCCACCAGAGGATTTTTGAAGGAATAATGTGATCTTCATGTAAGTGACTATGGTTTCAAGTCCTTGTCACATCTTGTGGCAATCATCTGCCCTTCTCTTACTACTTCCACTGTGCTCCTATCACCCTTTATTGAAGGAAGAGCAAAAGTCCTTTCTACTCATTTTTTTATACTAGTACATAAAGAGCATCACCTTGAACTCAATGTTTGATAGCAATCTGTCCAAGCAGTCCTATTGTTATAGGCCACCTCCACAGGTATCTGGCCTCAATCCCTGTGTTAGAGTTCACCAGGCTGTGGAGAAACAGAGTGATGGATATTCCGCTGTTATCAAAATTCTCCTTTTAACCCCACCAGGAGTTTACTGTCCCCAGACTCAGGTTTCCCAATGAGACTGCTTTTGTCCTGGTGGTCAGGTTTCTCCTATTCCTGACATCCTTGCAAAAAGAGCTCTGATGTGTCTATCCTTCTTGTCTCCCAGACACAGGGGGCTCTGTGCATACTCCAGCACCCCTCCACAACCCTGTTCAGTATAAACCCTGTCTAACATGGTCTTAGGGGAGTCTTGGTCTTTGGATCGGTAACTCATGACACCAGTCCACTGTGGCCTCTGGGGACTCTGTCCTCTTCCTCTCTGCCCTTCCAACAGGTAATACCATAAGATCTCTCAAATACGTAACTGTCAAGACCAAAATGCCAAATTTTCTTCCCCTGGAAATTTTTGCTTTTACTTGCTTTACCTTCACGTCTTCAAAGGAGATGAGTGTTTTTATTTAATATCTGTTTTCCATCCTGTTACTATTTGTTTGCTAAGCAAATATTTATGATGATGACTCTGTAGCTGACATCTGGCGAGAAACGAGGTACAAGTGTCAGCTTCTCCAGAACTCAGGGATGATAAGGTGTCTGATGAATGCATGGATTTCTTGAGGTTAATTTCACTACTGAAGATTTGTGTTTGTTCAACTGCAGTTTTTGTTACTGTCATTGTTTTGTTTTTGGCAAATAAAAACTTGTTAGTGGCTTAGGCAAACAAAACCTACCACATTGTAGAACTACAGAGAATAGTTTCCATTTTCAACCAGACACGATTGTCTGATCTGCTGGCCCAAAGCTTTCCCACGGAAGTGATGCTTTTCCTTTCCATGAGCTCACAGGGCCTCACTCTTAACGTGCTCACATGTTCGGAAGGAATGTTTGCTTTTTTCCAAGGAAAAGTTTTCTTTTGAAAAGTTTTCTACGTAGGTCCCTGACTTAGCACTGTCTTAGAGTTTTAAGTTTTATCATCTTCTGCTGGTGTCACCTTGATAGTATTTACCATTTTATGAAAGTCTTTGAGGAGTATGTCCCATTATTAATAGCCTTTTCAGTTCTTCCTTTAGCTTTTACATCATTTCAAAATTTCACTCTTTAACTTTTCCTGTTTAAAATATAAAATATCACATCCAAAGAGCCTTCACTTTCTTCCTCATAAGGCTGTGCTCTCTGTGATGCACATTAAATTCTGCCTCTGCACAGACAAGATATATGCCCCTGTCCCTCCACCCCATCCTGTTAAATGAATAGATATTGTAAGCAACAAAACAAATAATTTTCAAAAACATGGAATTCTTAGAAAAGTTAATTCTGCAAGCCTACTTGAAATAATAACCACCAATGATTTTGCATTTTCTTTAAAGCTCAGGCTCTGGCCTTGAAGCGAATGAGACCCTGAGGGACTGGCTAGGCTGCCCTGGCAGGGAGGGGCCGGCGCTCTCCTACTGGCAGCCCATTACTGCTGCCTTCCTCAGATAGCACTGTAGGGCCAGATGCTAAAAATGCTGTACATTTTTGGACCAATTTCATTTTGAAAGCTTTTATTGCTGTTTTATAAGTAATTTTTGAATTGTGCTGTTATGACTGCTTTGAAGTTGTGCCTTTCTGGTCCTTTTTCCTCTCCTTTCATCACATGCTCTTGGTTTTAGGGACATTCACATGTAGGGCATTTATTTAACTCTGCTTTAACCTCGAGTTTCTGAGTTCTGCATTTTTATTTCATTGTTCTATTTCGTTTTGTTATAACCTGCTGCCAGATGTGCCACACAGGACTGGAACAAGCCTTCTGCCAGACACAGCCCTGAATTCATTAACTTACCATTTTCTTTCCTCTCCCTGGACCTGACAGACAAGCACCTCCATGAAAGGAGTATTTATCCAACACTAACACCTGCCAAGAAAAACAGGAGGCAAAGAAGGTAGGATGGGTGGGAGTATGCGTGTGTTTAGAGATTGGAAGGCTTTTAAAAAGTGAGTGTTTAGGGGCCAGGGAGCCTGATTCCTGCTGCTGCCAAAGCGTCCCATGGGTGACATACAGTCTGATATGTGAGCTACAGGGAAAGCCTTGAAGTCTTCAGTTCTGAGACACATGGATTAAAATCACAACGGATTTCTGACAGGGAACTGAACATTGTGATCTCAGCGGGAGTCTCTGTAGGGTGGTAGCCCACTAGATTACAAAGTAATCTCTGGTAATCAGTGCATTTGGCCTCTCCAGTGTGTGGGAGAAGTCATGGATGAACAAACAGGAGGACTGGATTTGATGCTAGTCGGAGGGTGGTCTCACCAAGACAGGGTCAACTATCGGGCAGGGGAGGCGGCGGCAGAAGCGTGCCGTTTGGCTGGCTGACATAACCCCTGGGTAATTAGACAACTGAAAACATGTCTTGACACTCTTATAATTGCACAGCCCCGACACACGCAAGGAGCGGGGAATGAAGATGCAGCCGTCCGTCTGGGCCCAGGCAGAGCAGCGGCCTCTCTCTGTCCTCCCGTGCTGCTCCCCAGAGGTTTCTCCTCCCACTAAGCTAACAAGCTGCAGCCTAGTCTTCTCTTTCTTCTTACCTCTGACACTCCGGGAGACAAAAAACTTCAAAGGAGTGGAAGAAATACACGAAATAGAAATAATATCTTCTTCCATTTCTTTCCAGAGAATACACTGTGCCACCATGGCTACGCCTTACAGCGTAGTGGACAGTCAGCCATGGGAATGAGAAACATGTTACATGAGTCACACACTTCAGAGGTACACACTAATTGTTGTCTTTCATCATGGAGAATTATCTAGACACCTCCATTCAGGAAGAGATTCCAGTCCGGGACAGGACTGACTATAGTTCCTCTACTCTCCTTCAGAATCATGGTTATTGTCCCGTGTCTTCCAAACTCTTCTTCAGAGACTAACATAGACAGGGAGATAGAACACTGAGCTGCTGTAGTCTTAAAGCAGGTAAAATAGAACCCACTCCCAGACCTCTCTTGCTCCTCCCACACGATTTGGGCTCCTCTACACAACGGTGTTCTATCTCACATGATGTTGGGTGTTAGACATTGTTTCACAGGATCTTAAAGCTCCACAACCTCAATGTTTTACAGTTGCAATTCCCTTAAATATTAGGTGGTGTCTCATGAGCAAGTATTTCATAGACAAGTAAGTACCTCTTCACTGAGGAATTTTCTAAGTCTTTATGATGCTAACATGCAATGCAAAATGCTAAGGGTTTCACAATAGGTAGTAGTATCTCCAGAATATATTTGACTATGAAATGCTTGTTGTGATTGTAAAATAAAATCTCCCAGGACTAGAGCTATGAGTAACCCACATAAATGATTGATAGGCACTCCTGTGTGCTCTTTAAAAAAAGGTTTTGTGGTTCAGAAGAAGTAGAGTGCTAAAACTACAGCCATGTTGAATTTGAACTAGTGCACGTGAAGTATCAGAGTCACATCATCAGATTTCAGTTTAAGAGATTTCCCCTGAACTCCCTGACTATACATAGTCCCCCAGTCATGCAGCGCCCTTGCATTGATGAATAGTACGGTCTGCTATCTGCAGCTAATTGGAGTATATACATAAATCAACTAGTAGTTAAATTAATATTAATTGGAGGGGTCTCTATAGTGACTTGCCCTTATTCTTTTCAATATTTGTATCAGTGTCTTAGATGAAGTCATAGCATGTAGGTTTACCAGAAATGCTAAGGACCCAAAACCAGAATTGATAATAAATTTGTTAGATGATAAAGTCTGATCTCAACAGACAGGACTGATGGACAAAAACTAGCAAACTCAAGTATAATCAAAGGAATATAAAGCCCTTTCCTGAAGCCTCTAATTTATAAACCCAGGAAGAAGAAGATGTGACTATATAAAAACTACTTAGCATCTTCAATTGGTTGCAAGATCTATATGAGATAATGATGAAGTAAGGATTTGAAGCCGCACATAGGTTAGAAAAGTGCGTGAAATACACATAGTCTGAAGCAAGTTGAAGGCCATTTGAGTAATGTTTGTAACTCTGCAGGAACAGCACAGGCCTGAATGAGGCTATGTCTACAAACACCCCATCCCCTGTGAGTGAGGAGGCCGGGTAAGTGCAAGAATGTGACTGGGCGTCGCACCCTCCACTCCCCGGTGCAGTCAGTGCAGCATGACTCACTGGGGCTGTAACTCAGGACTTGTTACACATTTAAACCATACTCATAAAATTCTCTTCCAAATTCTTATAATTCAGAGTAATTCTGGTTCATGGACAAGTCCCAACACTTTCCTTGGCCAATAATACCTCTCGAACTAGTGCCCACTGCTCTGTTTCTGTGAACAGGAAGGACCTTCATTGGAGTCTCACAGCTCCACTGTTACAGTGGTCATTTCTTCCTCATTTGCAGGTGTGTGCACGTGTGTGTGTGTGTGCGCACATCGGAGTCCGTGTTCACCTGAATTATGATTAGATTATATTCATAGCCTAAAGCAATCCTTGTGTCTTTTCCCTTACTGACATTTTTGTTTTATCAGTTTTCTAAAATTTATTTTTAAATTAAAGTTGACATACAATATTATGTTAGTTTTGGGTATACATTTATATACCTTATGAAATGATCACCCCAGTAAGTCTGGCTGGAGAACCCAAATAATATTAATATTAAAAACTAACATTTATGGAGTGTTCGCTATGTGTCTAGTGTTGTTATAATTATTTAAAATAGATTTTTCACTCCCACATAGTCATGCCAAGTTAGCAACCTTAGCCCCACCCACCACTGACTGTCACTTCCGGCCATGGGTCCCCACAAAGTGACCGAACTGGAGGCTTTCATGAAAATGTGTAGGCAGGATCTGAGCATTCTGTGTATTGAGGAAATATGCCTCCTGAGTGAGTAGGTAGAGAGCATGGGAGATACAAAACCACCTGTTACTCATAAAACCAAACTGGAAGAAAATAAGGAAGAAAAAACAGTAAGAAGGTGGAGGAAGGCATAAAGATGGAGGAACCATGGGGTGAGGAAAGTGGTCTAGAAACTGACAGTGAGGGTGTGACTAAACCACACACTGGTGCCCCTCGTGAAACGGGAGATGAAAATGTAGAGATGACCGAGGAGATGATGAATCAGGCAATGATGGAAAAGTGTCGGCAATTGATGTCCTATCAGGGGTGTCCAACCCGTGGCCCGCAGGTTACACCCACGCAGTCCAGGATGGCTATAAATGTGGCCCGACACAAAATCATAAATTTAGTGTTGTGGCAAAAAAAAAACAACAACTCTTCTTCTAGTGTAGCCCAGAGATGCCAAAAGGTCGGACCTCCGTGCATGATGGTGAACTACGGAAAGCCATTGACTTGTTCACAGATGCCACCAACCTGAATCCTCACTGGGCCACTCTTTATGCCAAGAGAGCCAGTGTCTTCATCAAATTATGTAAGATAAATGTTGCCATCCGAGACTGCAACAGAGCTATTGAAATAAATCCTGATTCATCTCAGCCTTATAAATGGTGAGGAAAAGCACATAGACTTCTGGGACATTGGGAAGAAGTAGCCCATGATCTTGCCTTTGCATGTGAATTGGATTATGATGAAAATGCTAGTGCAATGCTGAAAGAAGTTCAACCAAGACCCCAGAAAATTGCAGAATGTCAGGGGAAGTATGAGTGGAAATGATAAGAGCGAGAGATCAAAGAAAGAATGGAAAGGGTTAAGAAGGCTCGGGAAGAACATGAGAGAACTCAGAGGGAGGAAGAGGCCAGACAACAATCAGGAATTCAGAATGGTTCTTTTCCAGGTCCAGTGGCTGACATATGAAATCTTGATTTTGGTTCCTTATTCTCGATTAAGGAATTCTATTATTGTATCCTACCCAGGTTAACCATAGTTATCTTCTAGGCAATTTTGCCTGCATATCCAACCTAGCCAAGAAGACAATTCTTCATATCCAGTCCCTTACCTAAAACATAAATACATGCTTATAACAGTCTGATGATCATTCTTACTAAAAGCACTTAAGAATTCATCAAAATTCATCTCCTTGAGTACATAGTCCTTAATTATTTTGAACCCACTTAAACTATTTCATCCTTGGAATCCAGCATCTCTTCAGTTTATATGTTTAATGATGAAAAATACATGGTTAATTTATTTTCGTTATGTCTATGTTTTGTCTATATTCTTTTCATCATTAGGTTGTGAATTTTTAATAGCAAAGAGCTTACCCGCCAAACATTCAAGTGACACAGAAATTGGGATACCCTACAGGAAACACACAGCATATAGAAAATGATTTTTGTAAAAGGTTATTATATTTTTAGGATTTTGTCTACTTGTAAGAATACCCTATTTTCCCTCCCATTTGTTCACCTATTTTCAACACAATCATATACATTACGATCAAGTTCTTAACAAAAGTCTACTAATTACTAAATAATAGTGTGTGTGTGTGATACAATCCTTTTTTAATTAGGAAAAAAAGATGTTGTAAAACTTCTTAAGTCCTCTTTTCTTTTTGAGGGAATTATAAATATAATTTTCCTCAGACTTTCAGATAAGCCACAAATATTTAACATTTTACCTAAATAATCTAGTAAACTATTTTGAATCTGTCCAAAAAGCCTTGATATCACTATATGTTGAGTAGTCTGTTTTCTGAGGCTTGTTATGAGGATTACTGTCTTAATATATAAAAATGCTTATAACTCTGCCTGGCACACAAAATTGATATAAGGATTTCATATACATGTATGTATGTTCATTGTGTACAACAATTATTATTTCTCTGCTAATTGCTACCCTGTCACATTCCATTGCCCACATATACATGAATCTGTTTCTAACTGCTTTATTCTATAATTTGATTTATTTCTGCACAAATATCACAATATTTTAGTTAATATATATCACTACTTTATAGCAGATCTTGACATCTAATAAGGCAAATTTTCCTTATGTTCTTTCTTGTTGTTTTTGCTCTTCTTTATAAATTTTAGGACAAGATTTCTTTAGGTTATACACTGTGTGGAGTGTAATTGTTGAATAAAGGGATATGTACACCTTCAAATACATAAAATAATGTCAAATTATTTTCAAATGGTTGTAGAAAATGGACACTGCCAACAGTAGTGTGTGAGTGTTCTCATTGATCCTTATCCCCCGCCACTTCGTTTTTAACAGTGTTACTTAGGTGTAATTGATATACAAAAACACTGCACGTTTCCATGTGTATGATTTGATGAGTTTGGACTTTATGTGTACACCCAGGGTACTCTCACCACAATCAAGGCAGCAAACACATTGATCACCTCCAAAAGTTTCTGTGCCTTTTTTGTGTATGTGGTAAAAGAATTTAACATAGGATCTACCCTCTCAATAAAGATTTCAGTGCACAACACTCTGCTGTTAACTACAATCCTAATGTTGTACAGTGTACTTCTAGAGCCTACTCCTATTACATAACTGCAACTTTTTACCCTTTGAACAATGTCTCAGTTCCCCGTCACCCAGCCCCTGGCAACCACCGTTCTATTTCCTGCCTCTCTGTTGTTGTTGCTGTCAGGAATTTATACCAGGGTAAACTGAGTTTAAAATGATGATAAATTTCAAGTGAGCCTTGCTTGGAAAAGCACCCGCCATCAGAGAGTGCTGGTGGCAATGTTATTGGGACAGAATTTTTAGTTTTGAATTTGGCTGTATCTATGCAGTATGAGTATATTACATATGCATATCTCTCTACCTGTAGCGTCATTTCTGGGTGAATCTCTTCAGCCAAGAAGGATGTTAAGAGCTGAATTATGTTTTCCAACTTCACAATTTGAAGTCTTCTCTACTTCTATGGGTTTGACTATTTTAAATACCTTATGTAAGTAGAATTATATTGTATCTGTCCTCCTGAGACTAACTTGTTTTACTTAGCATAAAGACTTTCAGGTTCATCTATGTTGCTACAAATGTTAAGATTTCCTTTTTATTTTTTTAAGGTTAATACTCTATTGTATGTACATACTATATGCATATACTATGCATGTATATACTATATGCTCTAGCATGTACTTTTATTAGCATTACTAAAAAATAAGTTTGTGAATAGAGAAGATATGGATCCAGATTGCTAATTCCAACTTCTGTCCATCAGTGACTTGGTAGATATTACAATGTACTGTTGGAAGGTACATGTGTAAATGTACCACAGCTTTTTTACCTACTCATCTTCTGATGGACACTTAGGCTGTTTCCAGATCTTGACTATTGTGAATAATGCTGCTATGAACATAGGGGTACATATATTCTTTCAAATAATATGCAGCTATAAAAAAGAAGGAAATCTTACTTTTTGCGACAGTATGGATAGACCTGGAGATTATTATACTAAGTGAGATAAGCCAGTCAGAGAAAGACAAATACCATATGATCTCACTTATATATGGAATATAATGAACAAAATAAACTGACAAACAAATTGGAAACAGGCATGAATACATGGAACAGACTCTCAGCTGTCAGAGGGGAGGAGCAGGGGAACTGGATAAAAGAAGGTGAAGTGATCAGCCAAAGAACATATACGTATGACCCATGGACACAGACAATAGCATGGTGATGGCCAGAGGGAAAGGGGTGTTGGGGACTGGGTAAAGGTGAGCAAATGGAGGAAAAAGAGACAGCTGTAACAGTGTCAACAGTAAAAATAAAGTTAAGAAAATAAAAACTATAACAAAACTACAAAAACATCTATGTGTAACATGCAAAAACCTTGAATCGCAAAACACATAAACAACTTGATCAGGTAAGAACAGAAATTCTTTCAGAAGGAAAGAGATGATTAGTAATGTTCGGAAAGGTCATGAAGGTGCAGGGAAAAAGATTCAGGGAAGGAATCTGGGGTCCCAAACCCGAGGCCAAGCATCGCCAAGTATCGCCAAGTAAGGGCTCCACCAAACTGCTTAGAAGATGCCTAGTCAGTTCCCAGGCAGGGGCTGCAGCGGCAGCCAGGCCACAGCTTGTGGCGCTTTTGTAAAGTAAGGTTCTGAAAGGTCCAGAGATGGTGTTAAGGTCTGTAGTTGTTTGTTTTGCCATCTCTTTTCCTGGCTTTTGTGAGTGAAAAATCTTCTTAACACTGAGGACTGCCTGGGTCTTCCAGCTCCTTGATGAAGCCCTGATCACTGTCTGTCCCTTGTTTTGAACTGTAGGTTAAATCTGTCACCAACCCATATAGGCAATAGTGTCCTTCTGCAGAGAGACAATCATTATGATAATAGTTAACAGCACTACACATTATTTGAAATCCTTTACATGGATCAAGACGTAATTGTCACAAGAACCATATGAAATCAGTATTATTATCATCCTGGTTTTATAGATAAGACATTGAAGATACAGATTAAATAATTTGCCCAAGGACTTATGACCCGGGAGTACAGAGCTAAGAGTTAAAGCCAAACAGTCTGACCCCAGAGCCTGAGCCCCTCAGCACCCTGCTCCCTGCCTCGCAGTACACCGAAGTGCTCACTAAGTGCTGCCGATTCCTGGAGAGCTAGGGATGTCTGCCTTCCCATTAAGCTGCCCTAATATTCAGCATGTGTTGTAGGTAAAAATATGCTTTTCCCTCTGCCATAGCTATCACTTTTCAATGGACACCACCTATTTCCTTTTCCCTTCAATGAACATCTGTTTCACAGCGTCGAGGTGACCTGGTTAGAACATTGCAACTGGAGAGAGGTGGGTGGTGTTACAGGGAATTCCAGCCAAGGCAAACCTTCAACCCCAGCAGCCCGAGTGCTCTCCAGCACAGTGCGGAATTTTGTTTGGTGGACCAGTTTTGACTTAGCCATCCAAGGAACTTGTCACTGCCCGGTTTACATAAGAGAGCACACTGTGTGTGAGTATGCATGTGCACGAAACTAGGTTTCTTTCCGCTTTTGTATCTCAGGCCAAGTGGCTCCAGGGATAGAACTTGAAAGCATTGTAAGTGGAAGCAATTCTACTGACTTTCTTACCACACATGTGCATAGAAAGGGATTCTTTTCTACTTAAAAAGGTTGTTAGAAGACATCATTAATTTTATTTTGTATAATGATGACAATTTATTACCTTTCAACTTTGAAGCCGTTCGTTAGCTGACATGACTTGATTTTCCCAGCATGCCTGTGTGTGATGTTCTGCAGAGACAAAGCGAAGTAAGTGATTTTGAATTGTAAGAGGGGTTGACATCCAACCAGTAACTACAGAACTCTGCTCTCTCTGTATCAAATAAACTTTACCTTCGTTCCTGTCCCACAAACACATAAGCCTCTGAGTTCTGTCCGTGAAATCCCTAATAGTGAAGGTGTGTGTCTTGACTTTTACTCATTCCTTTATTAGTTATTCACTCATGTAATCAAAGAAGCATCCAGGAGCTTCCTCTAAGGTGCTTTCCCTGGTGCTGTGAGACAACTGAGGCACCACTCTGGACACTCCCATAGTTTAAAAGCTGACACCTGCGTGGGGAGAATGCGCCATGCACAGCATAGGAGAACTAGGCAGGAAGCCCCTGAATCACGAGGGATCGTTGAAGAGGGATAGGTACTTGACTGGCAGGGGAGGGAAAAACACAGAGTGCTTCACAGAGAGGGTAAAAAGTGAATTTTTTCAGAGATGACTAGGAAGTTGTCACGTGGAGAAAGCTGGGAAGGTATTCTGATCTGAACATGCAGAGTTTGTAAAGGAAGGACGAGCTGACATACGTATCATGGCCTGCTCTGAAAGGTGGCTGCTGTGACATGAACTGAGTGAATCTAGGGCGTGTTGGGCCAGCACTGAGAAACAAGGGAAGGTTGTGATGCACCTTATATTCCATGACAAATACTTTGATTTTTTTCTGTGAGTCCTAAGGAACTGTACATATGAAATGGAGAAAGGGACAGAAGGAGAGGAAGGAGAAATTGAATGAGCACTTGGATAGTGCTTACTTTTTAATAGAAAATAGAGAAATTGGAAAATATGGTAGAGATTATTTATTCCTTTAAACCTGAATTTAATTTTTTAATTAAGGAAATTTTCCATGATGCAATATCATTTTTACCTGTTCATATATATTCAGAAGATGAGACTTCTTTAATTTCTAAAAACATGTTTGCCCTGGACTCTAAGCAGGGAGCTCAGTGACCCCCTATGATCCCAACGGTGATGTTGGTGCCAGTCTTTCTTTGTTTCTGTGTATCTTGTTCCATTGTTGAAAACTCCTCAGAGCAAAGCAGCTTCCTTATGGGGCTAAAACATCACAAAACATCTCTGTTTCGAAGCATTGTCACTGAATAAAAGAAAATGCCTTTCTAGATTCTTTTGGTAATGTGTTTAGTACTTTGCATTTGGGAATATACACTATGTTGTCCAAAGTTAAATACAAGTCACGTGTTGTTACATAAGACAGAAAAATTGTGGACAGGCAGGATGGAATATTAGGAGCAAAAATCACACACACACATTCCAGGAGTTGCTGATGGACAAGAGCTGAGCATTTTTTTTTTAATTTCTAAAATTGTTTCTATGGTGGTAAGATATACATAACATAAAATTTACCATTTTAGTCATTTTCAGGTACACGGTTCCATAGCATTACGTGCACTCACACTGCTGTGTCACTAACACCACCATCCATCTCAAGAAATTTCTCTTCCCTTCAGTTGTAACTCTGTGTGCCCTTTTTAAGCAGTAACTCCCCCTTCTTTTCTTCCCCCGGCCTCCGCTCTGGCAACTACCACTCTGCTTTCTGTGGCTATGAATTTGGTTACTCTAGAAATCTTATGTAAGTGGGGTTATTGAATAGTTGTTCTGTGACTGGCATACGTCACCTAGCATCATGCCTTCAAGGTTCCTTTACATTGCAGCATATATCAGAAGTTTCTTTTTAAGACTGAATGATATTCCATTATTTGTACATACCACATTCTGTTTATCTGTTCATCTTTCAGTAGACAATTGGTTACTTCACCCTCTTAGATAATTGTGAATCCTGCCGCTAGCAACATGAATGACAGTTATCTGTTCCAGCATAAAAATTCTTTATCAGCGCTGTGAGTAGGAAGGTGCAATTGCATTCAGGCTAAGGAAAATTTGTGCAACATTAGACAAAGTGTAATCCTATGATGCTATTACAATCCCTGAAGCACCCAGTTTTTATGAAAGGAGAAAATGAAGCATTTTGGTTAAGAGAGGCCAATTACATTAGAATAGAAAATAAAAGTGAATATGAACAGAGCACATACAGAATTATAGCAGAGGAAGAAATTAAGGGTGAGTAGAAAAATCAGGAAATGCTTCATTGAGATAGTGGCTTTCAGCTGCACTTGACCTTTTTCTGCCAAGATTGCCCTTGTATGGGAATGGCCTTGGTGTAGTGGCTTTTGGAAGGTCAGAAGGAAGAGCTGCTCAGTGTGTTTCATAAACTCTGCTTGTTTCATAAAATTCAACCTCTAGAAAGTACACATTTTTTGTTACGTAGTTTTGGTTACACGTGAAGAAGTGGCTCAGATAACTGATCTCCTTTTATTCCTGCCTGTTCTCTCAGCTCTCCTGGTTTCGTTTAGAATGTGAGATTTTGTAAAACTGTTCTAAGGAATACCAGACATGTGAAAGAGTGCAAAAGCTTCATACCCCAACATCTTACATCCACTTTACAACAAAGTCAGCTTTAAGATGTATCTTTCCTTCCATTTAAAGATAGTGAGAACTGACAAATGCCTATAAAGAGCACAGGGTGTTTTTGTAATTAAAAGCTCCTAAAAGTGTAATTTAAATAGGCTCTAAGAAGAAATGGAACCTTCCAGTGGTGTTTGAAATAGCAACTCTGTAATGCAATAGCACAGGCAGTAATGGAAAATTCTGCTTTGGAAGGAAAAAATAGATTTCATAGTTAAAGGTGTGGCAAAAAGGTTTTGTAAATTAATGCATAAATCCATCAACTTTTATTTTAATTAACTTAGCCAAAAGCACTAAAGAAAGAAAATTGCTGGAGTTCAGAATGAACTATAAATCACTCAAAAATTTAATGATGTATAATACACATACAGAAAATGTGCAAAGTTGCGAGCATACAGGTCAGTGAACATTCACAAATGGACCTGTCCAGATCCAGAAAGGAAACATTAGAGCAACCGAGAAGGCCCAGCCTTGCTTCCTCCCAGTGCGGTCTGTTCCGCCCCAGGCTAACCACGTCCCTCACTTCTAAGCAAACTGATTAATTTTTGCTTGTTTCTGAACTCTACGTAAGTGGAGTAAATATAGATGAAATAATACAGCACTCTTTTCTTTGGTCTGGAAATGTTTTGCTCACCACTGGTTTTGTGAGATAAATTCAAATTTGTGAAGTTCTGGATTTTTGTTTTTGTTGTTTAGTGTTCCATTGTGTAAATATGCCACAATTTCATTATTCGTTCTTTCATTGATGGACATTTGGGTAGATTCCATGTTTGGACTATTACTAATAAAGCAGCTACAAGCATTCTAGTACTCTTTAGATTTCGGTGTGTATGCATTTCTCTTCGGTGCCTGCCCGCAAGTAAAACTACTGAGTCACAGATTATGCATACGTTCTGCTTTAGCAGCTACAGTAAAAGGTTCTCCAATGGCATGCCAATCGACATTTCTATCAACAGTGTATAGAATTTGAATTGTTCCACATCCTTGTCAATACTTGATATTTTTTCATCTCATTTTAGCCACGCTGATGCTAATTTAAGCTTCTACCAGGACTAATAAATTGCCCACTTTTTGTTGAGTTTTCTGTCTTATTGATTTATAAGAGTTTTAACATGTTCATGTATACTCAGAAAACATGTGTATGTATGCATGAGTGCTTTGTCAGATGGAGGTATTACAATTATCTTTGCCCGCTCTATAGGTTGTCTTTTTTACTATCTTAAGGATGTATTTTGATGAATAAAAGGTTTTAATATAATAATATACTTTACCATTTCTTTTCTTTACAGTTAACACTTTTAGAGTCCTTTCTATATTTTTCTTTAAAATCTTTTGGGCTGTACTTTTTATCTTTGGATTTGGTATCCATCTGGAATTGATATATGTTTTCATTTTAGATAGAGTTTAAAATAATGCATATGTACATATATGCGTGTATCCATGTGCCTAGTATCATTTATTGAAAAAAGAAGTCATATTCCCCATACACTGCACTGCCACCTTCGCCATTAATTTGATGGATGGCTCTGCCTCTGGACGCCATTCCATTTGTCAGCGCATCTGTCTGAGTTAAGCCCATGCTGTTCCAGTTGTTCTAGCTTTATAATAGGTCTAGCTATCTAGTAGTATAATCTCTTAACATTTGTTCTTTTCTTTATTTAAGGTTATCATAGCTTTTCTTGGACCTTTGCATTTCTGTACTCATTTGAAAACCATTTAATCAATTTTTGTAACAAAATGTGCTGTTGTTTAGTTTCAAATTATGATAAACTATAGATCAATATGAGAAATATTATCTGTTAAAACATTGAATTTTCATAACTTTGTATACCCTCTATTTATCTTGGCTTTCTCTGATTTCTCTTGCTATTTTTTTCTGTCAGTAATTTATGCATTACTGATATATCAAAGTCCAACAGATTTTTGCAAACTGACCTTGCATCCAGCAACTTTGCCAAACTGACTCTTCTGTAGTTCTCTATAGATGATTTCATATTTTGCTACTACACAGTTATGACATCTCTGAATAATTCTATGTTTTTCCTTTCCTACTCTTATATATTTAAAGTTTTTGCCCTTGCTTACTGACCTGTCTACTACTGCATTTAGAGCAATGCTGAATAGAAGTGGTGCTAGGGGGCATCCATTTTTCATTCCCAGTCTCAAGGCTAAGCTTTCAATATTTTAAAATTAAATATGTGTTTGTATAGGATTTTTTAACTTCCCTTGAACAAAATTTATTCCACTGTGGGCCCTGAAGTTGGGAGGGCCTTTGGGATGGTATCTCTTTTTAGCTACCGCTTGAAGAGTAGAGAACACTGTTCTGAATATAGTATAAAAATATCTTCATTTTCTAAAGTGGACTTGGTTTTTACATATAAAAAAAATCAGTGTCTTAGGAATGGAGCTAGTAGCAAAAACAAAGAACTACATTTTTAATGGGATAAGCGTTGAGATTCCCTTGTATCCTGATTCATTTTTAAACAGAAAAAATTAAAACCACCTGATAAGCTACTGTATTGTGATTGATTTTCATTTCATTTCTTCCTCTTCAATTTCCAACATTTATCTATCCTCTCTAACCTTGTAGCTTGGAAGTTTTTCCAAAGCTTCTTATACATGCATCTAGAGGAGAGTAAAGTTTTAGTCAGCCCTGGATACTCCAGAAGAGGTAAAGAGAACTATATTATAGCTTCACGTTGGTTCCCTCTTATTTTTATTTTATCCTCATCCAAGGGCATGTTTATTAATTTGAGAGAAAGGGGAAGGGAGGGAGAGATGTAGGGAGAGAAATACCAATATGAGATTTGTTACCTCTCAGGTATGCCCCTACCAGGGATCGAACCTGCAACCCAGGCGTGTGCCCTGACCTAGCATCACACTGGCCGGGCAACTTGGTTCTCTCTTATACCAATTTCCCATTTCTCACTCTCTCTTAAAGAAGTAGCTTCTTAGCTACATTGCTTTCTCCTTGGAGAATTATTGACAGCTTCTTTGAGTCATAAAATTCTTTAAAGATACAAAAAGGGGGGTGACTGACCCCTTAAGTAGGTAATCATACATTCTGCACAGAACTGAGTGAGGACCTCTTTTAACAAATCTTAGAAAAATAGATAAATCTTCTTTTTGTTCTTGTTGATTTCTGTGAATATATTAGTGAAAATGCCCATATTAGTGTTTCAGAGATGTTTCTCATTGTGAACACAGAAAAAAAATGGTATTGTAGAGTAGCAACTCTTTTGAGTGGAACAAGGCACCACATTGGTTCCTTTCTGACCTCCCGCGACCTTGCTAATGGACTACTGGGTGGTGAGGGGAGAAGTCGCAGTTGCTAAGATGCCCACAGTAGTGTTACTCCATCTGGACCTGCATGTGCTCTCTGGGCTCCTGCAGTCTCTCCTTTTCCCTCTTGCTCTCTTTCTTTGCTGGTATTCGAGAATAGACACATAAGGGACAGACACATGAAAGCACTCCCCCACATTTAAGAAAACATGAAGGATTTGGAATGGAGTGGGGCGGCCAAAGTGTAAGAGCCAGCTTCTGTTCTATTTATTTCGTGTATGTTTCTTAAGAGAAAGATGTTCCCTTTCAAAAGCCTGGGACCACCCAGGACAGTGAAACAGTCTTGAAACAGATGGCCTCATCAGGTTGGTCTTTTTGGGCACAAGTCGTCTTACTTCTCAAGAGACTGGCTGGGAAATTCAGTCACATTGCACAAGAGTTCCTAGAGATTCAAACTTGAACACAAATGTTGGGAGGGAGGGTTGCTTTACAGCAATCCCTATCCTATCACCCTATGGTAAAGCCCAATGCTTTTCTGCCTGAATTCCTTCTTATTTATTTGTTGGTCCTCTGACCCCCAGCAAGCCCCTGTCATAGTGCACAGGCCTACTTGAAAGTCAGTTTGCAGATTTGAGAATCCCAGTCTTTTCCAAGTCTCTGTGGTTACTACATTCATTACTCATAAAAGAGACAGGGAGCCCCAACTCTCCACGGAGCCTCTGGTCTTTACTTTATTTATTTGTTTATTGATTTTGCCACAGCTCACGCTGGAGCCCGGGGAGGGCCAGTCTACTCCACCAAGTCTGCAAGCACTCAAGCTTTGCTAGAAAGAGCCATCAGGTCTAGCATTTCAATCAGGGGAGAGTTGGAGTGTTGTTTTTCTGATTAACTCAACCAAATTGGTATGTGTTTTCATAATTCTTCATATACATGTGATTTAAAAAACATGAATATTAGTCGTGGCCAAGGGGAAAAAAACTTCCTGCAAGTGCAATACTTTAAAAATAACAATACTGAATGTAAATAAAAAGGGAAGTTACTTCCTGTAAGTTTGTGAAGGATTCTGAAAATAGCTTCAAGCTTTGGCCAATGTTAATACAGTTACACAGCCAGAATTTCCATGAAAGCACTGGTAGCTTGGGTGTTTGTCCTAGTAAAATTGTGCAAATATCTGCAGCCTGGATGCTCTGCTCACCACAGCTTGACTGTCCTGCACACAGTGACGTGAGGTTCCTTGGATCTCATGCCCACTTTTTAACCCTCAATTAAAATGGTGGCAGTCATGTACCTTCTGATGTCCAAAGATTCTCAAACCTTTGCTGTATTTTGTAAAGCAGCATGAAACCTGGCTGTGTCATTAAACTGAGACACTGAAGGGGTTTTCATCATTCTGTGAGTGTGGCTGTGTGGCGTGTGCAGGGGCGGGTCAGGGAAACTTTCCTCTCATTCACTCCACTGCCCTTTAGAATAGTTTTCTACATCATACAAAAAGAAAAAGTACTTTTCCATGTTGTTAAAAACAATTGTAATGTTGACAATAGTTTCACTTAATTACCTTCACATTTAATCATCACAAAAATTCAGTTCAGTACAGAAGTCAAAAAGTACTATTTTCACCTGAGAAATGAGGAAATGTAAAAACTCAAGACAAGTTATAAAACTGAGTAATTTTTGAATCTCCAGTTCCATCTGATGCATGCAACAACATGGATTTACCTGGAGAACATTATGTTAAATGAAATTAGCCAGTCACAAAAGACAGATACAATATTATTCCACTTACATAAGGCACATAGTTAAAATAGTGGAGACAGAAAGTAGAAGGGTGGTTCCCAGGAGCTTGGGGGAATAGCAATGGCAAGTTATTGTTTCACGGGTGTAGAATTTCAGTTTTATGAGTTGAAAAGATAATGGAGATGCATGCTGGTATTGGCTGTACAACATTATGCATGCATTTAATCCCACATAGTTGCCTTATGAACTTGAGCTAATGATGTAACCTCTCTGAGCATCATATTTTTTCACCCTTAAGTTTGCGGTCATAACATCGGGTTCAGAGGGAAGACGAAAAAAGATGCAGCACACTGTGCGCTCTCTGCCCCCTACTCCACACCTTCACTCCCCCCCACCCCATTCCGGCCACGCCACGGGATTCCTTCTGTTGGGATGAAACAAAAACCTTTCATGCGATGTTTGAAATAATTGAGAGATTTTTGCATAAATTTTTGTCAACTAGGCAAAAATCAGTCATCTTCTAGTATTTATGTGACATTATATTTAAGCCCAGAACTGCTTATATTCATGTGAAGTACAGTAGGAATTTAAGATATGTTTTCTTCTCTAGAGAATTGTATGGTATAACCAAGAAATCAAACTAACAAACACACTCGAAACCATTAGAAAACAGTTGCAGGATAAATTGTGGAGTCTGGATTCTTCAAAGGTCATTTTTTAACCAAAGTAATCCAAGTAGTCTAAAAAAGAAAGGCGTTTTCAAGAAGGAATTTAAGCTGAATGTTTAAATACCTATAAGACGAAGGTAGGCAGAAGGCTGAAGGAAAGGTGTATCAGGCAGGGTGTGAATAAGATCTGTGAAGTCCAGTTTGGGTAAAGGAATGGGGCAATTCATGCAAACCGTGGATCTGTGAGAATGAACATATGTGCCAATGAGAAGACAAAATGAGATGGGTTTGGTAGATTGGAGTCAGATTAAAAAGAACAGGAAATATATTAAGGAGATTTTATGTTATTGCCAAGAGTAAACTATTATATGTCCTTGGGCAGAACAGTAGTCTAAAGGATAGAGGGATGATAGATATAACTTTTTGTTCCTTCACCTCTTGATAATTATACAAAAGCATTTTGCATTTATGACTTCTACTTTATTTTCCTCCTCTTTGAACCTCCAATGCATTTCCCAGGTGTAAACCTAGCAAAGGTATTACATTCCAATCAACCTTTCTAAACATTACAATAAATAATGATATTATTTGAAATAATATTTTAAAAACTCAATCTTTTAATATTTAGAGTGTATTGGTTCTGATTCCTGTCCTTATCCCTCTTATGTACAGAAGAGCAGAGAAGATGGGGGAGATTACATAAATCTATCTTGTGAGAAAATATTATATTTAGTAACTTACATCATGATGATCTTCCTCATTTGTGACAAATCATATTTATGAGTTTATTATGTACATGTTTTCTACATTTGAAATTTAGATTATCATTCATTTAGTTTGCAAAGTTCTCTTTTTAGAGACAATTATTTAGAATCACTATAAAGTACAGATGATAAAAAGAGTTGACTTTGACAAAATTTCTCTTAATATTGATAGAAGGGTTGAGGTTAGAACTTACTTGAGAATCATGCTCCATTTCTCTAAAACTTTTGGCAGGTAGACCAGAAGGCTGTGGCTGTGACTTACTCTTCTCCTAGTCAGTAGTCTTAAAAAAAGACTGGTATTGCTTTTGAAAATTCTTTTTGTTAAAAAAAAAAGAAAAAGAAAATTCTTTTTGTTCTTGCTGTTTTTTATTTTTATCTTTATTTTTTCCCATTACCATTTAGCTCCCTTATACTCCCCACCCCACAGCAATCCCTTAGCTTTTCTAACACATTTTTACTCTGAAAACAAAACTAAAGTCCATTTAGTCCCTTTGCCAGAATATGAATCTGATATTAACATGCATTGGCTACAAGTTAGTAATAAGTATGGTAACAATAGGGAAAAACTGATCTGTGAATGAAAAAAGGGATGACATACTGTTTGTTCCATTTGTGAACGGACAATGGAACAAAACTCTTTTGTTCCACTGAATCTCTTTTCTCTATTTCTAGACCTGAGTCATGGTGGCATTAAGACTTCCCTTTAACTGCCAAAACCTTTAATGGATCCGATTCATACTGCCCCCATAGTATGCAGTAGGGGTAGGTTCAGTCCAGTGTATTCCACTCTGAATCTTGATTATATTGCTCCCCATTGCCTATTATATAGCATGTGCGACAAAGACCCCAAAACTTGATAGAAATTTTTCTTTCTGTCTTAAATATTCTGAATTTAGTCTGCTTTGATATCAATAAATGCAATATCCAGAGGGAGAAGAGAATGGTTTTAGAATAATGGAAATGTTTTCACAGTAGATAATTACATACTATGTGAACTAGCTCAGGAGATCTTGTCTAGCCAAAAGCATCCACAATACTATGAAGATTGAGAGAGCTAAAGAAAAGAATAAGATGCTTAAGCCTGCCCTATAAAATCTGAACATGTTGTATTAGAAATAAATGTATGATGAACTTGAATTTGGATGGTTTCTCCTCCTCACACTCTGAAGAAAGAAGAATATATATTTTGAGTTTGCCTTATACTTAAACCATTGCTCAGAGGATCATGAGAACAACACTCGTTATTCCTGGTGCCAAATACTTTAGAGTGGCTTATTATAAAGGATAACTCATGAGAAAGCCTTAAAGAAGAAAAGGGTGGGATCTGAGTGTGACAATGAATATCATGTTTTTTCTTTAGAGGTGTTAGATATAATCTTCAAGGATTTCCTTCTCTCTCAGTTTAGCCCTGGCTTTTATTGAGCTCACTCCACCTTACTCTCTGAAGTTCACTTCACTGGTTTCTTCAATCCTCATCCCTCTCACAGCTCTATTTTTCTCTTTCTTATGAGACCTACATTTCCAAGTCATGGGATTTTCCTACTCTGTGACAATTTTTAGATCATAAACCTTCCAGTTATCCTGTGGTGATCTCTTTCCTTTATTTTTAGTGCATTTTCTATGATGTCTAGTACAATGTTATGTGCATAGTAGCTAGTCACTATTTCTTACTATTGGACTGATTTGCAAAGTACCAGGACAAATTTAGCTTTTATAAGAACACAAAAATTTATAAAGAACTTATAAAACTCAACACCATCCCCCAAAAAACAATCCAGTTATAAATGGGCAAAGAACCTGAATAGACATGTTCTCCAAAGAGGGCACACAGATGGCCAATAGACATATGAAAAGATGCTCAGTGTCACTAATCATCAGAGAAATGCAAATTAAAACCAAAATGAGATATTACCTTACACCTGTCAGAATGGCTATCATCAATAAATAAAAAAAACAGCAAGTGCTGTGAGGAAGTGGAGCAAGGGGAACCCTTTTGCAGACTGGTGCAGCCACTGTGGAAGCAGTACAGAGATACCTCAAAAAATTAAAAATGGAACTGCCTTATGATCCAGTGATTCCACTTCTGGGGATTTACCCAAAGAAACGTGAAACACTAATTCAAAAGAACATACACACCCCTATGCTCATTGCAGCGTTATTTACAATCACCAAAATATGGAAATAGCCCAAGTGTCCAACAGTAGGTAAATAGATAAAACAACTATAGGACATGTACACAGTGCAATACTACGGGGCCATCAAAAGGAAGAAAATTTTACCCTTTGTGACAGCATTGATGGACCTGGAAAACATTATGCTGAGTGAAATAAGCCAGTCAGTCAGAGAAAACCACATACCATATAATTTCACTCATATGTGTAATCTAATGAACAATATGAACTAACAAGCAAAATAGAGACACACTCATAAATAAAGAGCAGGCTGACAACTCTGGGGGCAGGGATTAGGGGTGGGGGCATTGAACAAAAAGGAAAAAGGACTCATGGACGTGGACAACAGTGTGGTGACTGCTAAGGGGAAGAGTATATAAGGGGGGCAAATGGTAATGGAAAAATGCAATAATAAAAAGAACACCAAAGTTCTACAGCAACAGATTTCAGGCAAACACAATGATAATATATTTAAACGGTGGGCTCTCAAAACCAAGTAGTTCACATACTACTTATTTTCAGTAGCAGAAATATAGACATAGCCAGCGTAATAGTTTACAGAGGTGGGGGCAAGGATAGGGAGGAGGTTGTGGCTAAAGGAGATGGAATCCTAGGATGAGCCAAATAAAACTTTAAGCTGAATCCTTGATTTCTCAGCGGCAGGTATGGCTCAGCAAATAAGGATTCCCCTTGGAAATATTTAATAAAAACAGCCTGTTCTGTTCTGCTTAGTGGTATTGGGAAGACCACACCACTGAATATAGTCAAGCATTGCACTTGTTGTCCAGAAAGCTGTGTATTCTTTACAACTAGATCAATAATAACCAAGGAAACTTTCAGCCATGGATTTTCCATCTGAAAGCTGAGAGACAGTGGTGGCACTTTTCTTACTTGCTACACAGTGTGGTTTTGAATTCAAGTGATCAGACCCACAGTTTAACAAAGCATATGCACCAAAAAGCATATACTGAGTGAATAATGAATATTGACAATTTAACATAGCCATGTGTGAGTATGCACTATGTGAATTAGACAATACAGTCTTCATTAAATCAGGAAGACAGAACGAAGTATTTTTTGAGATCTTTTCATATCTTACCTTTTATTATGTTCTTTTAATGTTGTGGTTACTGTTTCTTGTGATTACATATATAGTACAATTTGAAAAGCAAAGACAAATTCAAATAATTTATATAAATACTGCTTCCTTCAGCAGGTAAAGTATCATATCCTGTGGATTGAGCATAGTGACACCTTTCCAAAAGCTATACTAGAAAAGCAGGTGAAAAGAGTCCTTTTACAGGGAGAGAAATCAGTTACTACCTCAGCCAAATGGTCAAGGTTAACATTGACAGCATTGTTGTGTTGACCGTATGCACCCTTGACAGATGTGATGAGAATGGCACTTAAGCTCCGTCGTCTTCCTCCCCAGTACCCATAACCACAGTCTAGCCACGAGGAAAATATCAGACACCCCAAAGGGAATGACACTTTACCAAACTCCTGACTAGTCTGTCTCAAAGTCATCAAAAACAAAAGTCTGAGAAATTGTCACAGTGTAGAGGGTCTTGAGCTATGACCAATAAATGTGGTATGGTATCTTGGATGCGAGTCAAAGACAGAAAATAAAAATGGCTAAAACAAAAGGAATCTGAATAAAGTATGGACTTTAGTTAAAAATAACTTAGTTAATACTGTATCACTATGGACTCACATTTATTAGTTACCATGTTTATGTGAGGCCTTAACAATAGGGTGCACTGGATGCCAGGTGGACCAGAACTCTGTAGGATATTTGCTAACTTTCTGTAAATCTAAACCTATTTTAAAATAAATAGTTCATTTAAAAGGATCAAAAGTATGATCTTCCCAAGTCAATTTTAAGGAGAATGCTTCTTTGCTCTGTCTCCTATTGGTAGAACCTGGCCAGATGGACCCTGCTCTTTTTTAAGATACCAAGTCCTGCGTTTTGATTCCTGGATTTGTGGGGGTGTGTGCATGTACATATGTGTTCGCCCAGTTGGTTGTAGTTACTTTCATTTACATTAACTAAACAAGACTGTGTGGCAGATGCTAACTTAGATATATATTTACCCCTTCCTATTTAGTAGATAATATGAATATATTGTGAGCAATTCGATATGGAATTCTTCTGGAAAAAAATTATAACATATACGTTGAGCATCCAGAATGCTTCTGAAATATTTGGGACAAAGAATTAGTAAATGAAGTTAAGAACAAAACAATGGATGAGGAATTGGAAGAATTAGACCCTAGTCCTACCTCTGTCACTAAGTCCCTGCATGATTTGTGCAAACCCAACCACATGTCTGAGCTTCAGATGTTTTATTCTTAAATGATCCATTGGGACCGCTGGTCATTCAGCTGGGGAGGGGTGCTCACTGGTGTCCATCCCGACCTACTTTACTACCACATAAGAAAGCTTCCCTGAGTGTAAGTGCGGCATGACTCTTTGCTACAGGAAAAAAAAGGAGAGTTAAGTGTTTAAATGGAAAGCAGAAATCATATTCCCAAGGCTGGAACTATAAGCACAGTTGACTAACCCTTCACTAGCACCAGGTACAAAAACACACACACAAGCCTCCCGCCACCCACGCTGCTGGGGAAAAGTGACTGGATCAATAGATGCTCTTTCCATTTCCCCTGACTTGTTGAAAAGTTTGAGGTGCTAGATGCTACAATCTGCTATTTGTCTTTGCTTAAAGAAAACAAGAGCAGAGAAATTCTATTCTGTTTTCCTAGAACAGTCTATGTATAGAGGCTGCAGGTACGTGCCGACACATACAGTACAGTCCTTAGATTCTTCTCTCTGGTGGTGAAAAATTAGTTACTTTCTTTATTAATGAGTCATCGGGGGCTGGCTGAGGTGCTTTTGGGCTGAACTTTCTTTGTCCTAATTGCAAATTTAGAATTTGGTGGCTTCATTGATTTCTGTTAGAACCGGGGATTACGTCTGCCTCCTTCGTGTAACAATGCCACTAAAGAAACCGTTCTCTGGGAACAGTCATTTAACATGAGTAAAAACAGAATTTCGTTTAAGAAAAATCAAAGGAGTAATTCACAAATGATTCCCACAACTCTTTGGAGAAGCTTGACAAACATGGTAAGTCTATCATGTTGTTGATACAGACAACAATCTAAACCACCCAGGGGTCTGTGGGAAATCAAGCCCTAAGAAACGGAGTAGATGGGAGCTTTCTGGGAGAAATTCCCAGGCAACTTGCAAGTGTGGTTCTAAATGAGACTGGTGGGAATCTCCAAAGTAGATGGCACTTTGGGGGGCCAGAGCCAGGCAGAGGAATGGGAAATCTTTTTCTTTTAGAGCGGGGCTGGGAATGTTTCTTATGAGCAAAAACGGAGTACCCACAAGTGAGGCTGGCTTCTTAAAGCCAAGTTATAAATGATTAATTTTATCAAGGAAAAGAAACAGTGCCTCTTTGCTAGGCTTTGTAATGGGGTTCATATAAATTTGCGTAAAATATTATGTGGGATTAGCGTAGCCAGCCAGGAATTGGGCTGCAGGAGCCAAGAGGAGGATGGAGCTCAGCCAACAGGAGAAGGGGAGATGAAGTGGATGGAGCTTGCCAAGCCACGGAGGCCAGCCAAACCAGAGCCACGGTAGCGCAGCCCTGAGTGAGAGCCTGGCTCGTCCGAGGGGTGTTATCATGATTATTATTACTATTGTTATTTGTAAAATAAACTTTCATCACCTCTTTCCCCCAAATTTTATCCTCACTACTTTCAAGGTTGGTAAAATAAATGATTACTAAAGATAACAATAAGGATATTCATTTGCTTTTCAAGTTTCGTCTCAAGCAGAGCTCCAATGGGTTGGGTGGTCAGAGTGGGGCTGCAGTCGGCCCTCTGGCCACACAGCTTCTGGATGACAGTAAAGGGAGCCAAATGTAGAACACAGGTCCACATTATCTACCCCAGAAGCCCCCATTAGGAACAGGTCCAGGGCATCAAAATAGTTTTTCCAAGAGAGCGCATAATGCTCCATTTTGGATTGCTCTTCCCTTGACATCTTCCTTGGCCCATTTTCCCAACAGTAAGGAAATGAAGTTACCAACAGTTATATAACAACAGGCTTGATTACGTCTCCTCAGCACCACTGTGGATAATTGTGCTGCTCAACCACATTGCCATTGGTGTAAAGCAGAAGGCACTGGTCAGTACAAACACATTTGGAATCTGCTATTGTGGTCTGATCTGGTCAGAGCCTGAGAGCACACCTGTGGACCCCCTCATACCTCATGGTGGTCCTGGGCTCCAAGCAGCAGCAGGTGTCCTGCCCACCAAGGTATGCACCCCTCTTCACATTCAAGCCAACCTCCTCTCCCCCACTCCCCAGTGTCCCTGATGCATGCTCCACATGGAGATCCAAACTGAAAGAACCCCAGCAACCTGTCAACAGCAGCTCCTCCAGGACCGATGAAGGGGAGCCACCCCCTGTCCAAGCCAGTAGGAACGGCCCTGCTCTGTCTCAAGAGGGAATTATTTCTGGCTCAACTTCCAACCCCCGAGGCACAACATATGCAGTGTACAAGTGCGCCAGGCGACTCCCAGCTCTGAGGCCCCTAGTCCAAGACGCCTCCTGCTTGGCGCCCCCCACACACAAGCACGCAGGCATGCCAGGGAGAAACAACTCCTCCACCCCTTCAGCAAATCTTGTGGGCTCTGCTCGGCTGAGAGGAGGGGGACATTCTTTTCACCTTCTGCTGGAGTGAAACCTGCAATCTTCTCGTAAACACAAACTGAGAGATTCTTGTTTTCTGGAAAGAGACAGGGTGAAGTCTGGACTTTTTCCCTGAGCCAGCATGGAGGGAATTTCCCTCTTGGAAAAGTCAGTCTTGCCAGCTGTGGCTGGCATCACAGATGCCTAGAAATGGCTATTAGCAACCAAGGTCCTCTTGTCTGAGAAATTGTTTGCATCTAGTCTTACCTGAGGGAAGCCTACCTTTGATTTGCTGAAGCCCATGACAATCGATTTTGCTGGTTGTGCATGCCTTCTCGTGATCTAGGGCACAGGAGACCTGTGCGTCCCGCAGAAAGCTGCCTGTGGCCCTGCCGCACGCCCTTCTGCACTGCCTGTAGACTATCCTGGCCAACAGGTGTGAGGGGAGGCAGTACAAGCATTTATTGAAAACTGGGACATTTGTTAATTTGGGTTTTTTTTTAATTCTCATGACAACTTCATGCGGCACAAATAGTATTTTTATTTTATAGGATCGCTCGTAGAGTCTAAGTATATAACTTCCTTCAGGACAACTAACCTAATAAGTTCTAGTAAGTTCTAGCCCATGGATTCAAACTCAGGTCTGTCTGACTTTAAAGCTCAAGTTCTTGCCACTGGGCCATCTGACTTACAAAGCACTGGAATTCTGTGTCTCAGAAGATGGGTTCTTAACGGGGTCACCCTGCCTGTGTCTCCCTCAGAATCGCAGCCACAGAATACCAGCGCAAACCTTCAAGGTCGTCCATGGCCACCAGAGCAGCGCCATCCTGCTCGCCTCCCGGAGCAGGTGAGGAAACCCTCAGTGATGTGCCCGAGCACATGAAGTCAGCGAACTGTGGAGCCAACACTCAAACCTAAGATTTTTGTTTATTTCCTCTCTTCCTGCAGTGCTTTGAGAGTGAAACAGAGTCAGTAGGCAGGGAATAAATGCAGTCTCCCCCTTTAACTGTGAAATAGAGACAAAGTGTGATGCTGTCAGGTGAACTCACTCGTTTTCAGTCCTAGGGCATGACTGAGATTCCTACTCCTACTGTGAATTTTCCATCTCGTTCTGTCATAAATAGTAAGAGCTACCATAAATGGAAGAAAAGACTTCCAATTATTTAGAAGGATTGAAACTTATCTTTGTTAAAATTAAAACAGGAAGAAAACCTTCTACACTTGCTTTTTAATTCAACTTCTGCCAGCTAAATAACTACATAGAGAGCAGTCTTCTATACCTGCTGTTTCATTAGACTTCATCACAGCTAAACAAGCACATAATCCTGGATTGTTCCTTCCACCAGTGGTCCTGTACCCTTGTGTTCAGACCGTTCTCTGTTCAGTGAACAAGACAATTTTCCTGAGTTTAGAAATTCAAGAAAGTAGGAGGATCCATCACTATTTGCTGATATGAAGTGATATTTGATCTTTGTCTACAATAAACTCCTGCCAGGCAGGATATTTTTCTTATTTTTCTATATATTCTTAGTGTTTGAGTGTTGTGCAAAAAACAACTGATCAACAGACATTTGAGGGATGAAAAGTAAATGAACAGGCCTGGCTGGAAGGTTATCTATTTCCTTCCCCCAGGAAGTCAGGATCTTTAACTGAAAAACTGGCTGGGAAGAGAGAATCAGGCCCCTTCTGTAAATGTGAAGGAGCCCTTTAGCCATTGCCCTTCCTGCATTTATCCATGTCACTCTCTTGTTGAGGCGTGCACGCACTGCCCCTGCCATGTGCCAGGCATGGGGCTGGGTGCTCTCAGAAGCTCACCTTCCATTCGCAAACGTGGGCAAAGAATATGGCAAAGTAAAGAAGAGAAACATCCAACCCAGCTCCCAGGCCCCAGAACGGCTTTTATCTTAAGAGAGAAAATAAGCTGGATGCTTGAAATTGAAAAGGCTCAAGTGACTTTGCTGATCCTTTGGGTAATTGTGAAGATAATGTTTGAATATTACCTCCACATGCAAGGTAATAAATATATTAATGGCTTTGCCTTTGACAGCATCATGTCAATGGGCCTCTTCAGATGCCTCAATTCCCCTCCTCCTAAATTAAACACATTTTTTGCTGGACAAATAACCCTCTTCAGTCTCCCTTGGGGTCTCCTTTTCCAGGTACTTCTCCAGCTGATCCTTCTATTCTCTATGGTCAGTGTTTGTATTGTGGCCTTGTTATCTGAGAATCTACCACTTAAAGGATTTTATACTAGATAATGGGCATACAAACATATAGGTGCCACTCCCAAAGAACTGGATTTGTTGCTGAACTATTATGTTTGGTTTGTCTGAAAGACTGTATTTAGTGAAATAAATCTACCTTTAAGAGGAACTGTTTGGAACACATCGTTCCATTTAGACACTTTCTAAACATGTTATCTTTTCCTCAAAGAGAACTCAAAATGAATATATTTCATTTGTTCATTTATATTGAATATGAGCACCTGCTCTGAGCCAGTGTGGTGCTAAGGATGGGAGTCATAGTCATCCCTGATGACACCAACAGCCACAGGAATTCACAGCTCATTGGGAGGGAAAGGGAAACAAAAGGAGGTTGTTAAGGGCTGTCCGAGAGACACAGAAAGAAAGTACCTAAAGCAGACTAAGAGTTAGAAAAGGTTTCTTGAAGAAAGTACATCTAAGTCAAGGCTTGAAGCAGCAACTTGAATTATCCTGATAACAGGGTAAGGAGAGAGAGTGCCAGAAGCAGTGGGAACAGCCTTTAGCTATAGACACACTCAGAAGATATAAAATAAAATAGACTTCCACACACAGAAAGACAAATATTTCACAATCTTGTCTATATGTATGATCTAAGAAGAAAAGATAATGTTGAATTCATAGTAACAGAGTTGAATAGTGGTTACCAGAGGCTGAGCGGTCAGGGGTAAAAAAGAAATATAACATCGAAGGGCACAAATTTTGAGGAAAGGTGAATAAGTGCCAGAGACCTAACGGACAGCATGGTGACTGTAGTTAATAATTTATTGTATACTTAAAAGAAAACACATGTCTGAATAAAAATGCAAGAACACAACTGTTTTAGCAGCCTTATTCACAATATCCAAAGGATAAAAACAACCCAAGTGTGTAACAACGTATGAATGGATAAAATGTGACATATCCATGTGTTAGGTTGGAATATTTTCTGCCATAAAAAGGAAGTACTGATCTGTGCTACAAAATAAATGAACCTCAAAATGTTATATTAAATTAAAGAAGCCAGTCACAAAAGGCCACACATTATATGATTCCATTCATATGAAATGGCCAGAATAGGCAAAGTCATGGAGACACAAAGCAGGTGAATGGTTTCCAGGGGCTAAGAGAAAGGAGGGGAGTAAATGAGTAATGGGTAGAAGGTTTCCTTTTGAGGCGATGACAATGTTATGGAACTTGATAAAGGTGGTGGTTGTGGGTTTTCATGGCTACACCGTAAGTCATGTGCAGAGGATGGGAGAAAACTGGGTGGAGAGTCTGCTTGTTTACGTTAATGCAATGAAGGAGACTATAGCTTGCGCTAGAATTTCAGGACCAGTGGCAGTATTTAGAGTCTGTAGATGAAGAGCTGGTTTTATATTTGTAGAAGGGCCAGCAAGAAGTATGAGCACTATAGGAGGACCTCCTCAACATACCATTTTAAAAGAGTATGGCTTTCTTGTTTCCATGCCTCTGGTTCTGTTTTGCTTGCAGTGACCAGAGCGGAGAGGGGAGGAGGACAAGAGGGGGAAGAAGGGGAAGGGCCTAGTCAAAGGACAGATATAAACGACCTATGGACATGGACAACAGGGTGGGGATTGACTGCAGGAGTGGGGGGCAGGCCAGGCAGGGGTGAGCAACAGGGAAAATTGCTACAGCTGTAACTGAATAACAAACAAACAAACAGACAAATAAACAAATGTGTGGCTTTCCGACCAGACAGCCTGGGCTCACATCTCAGCCCTGCCATTTATCAGCTGTGACCTTGGGGAAATTTGTGTGACCTCTCTATTCCTTGGGTTTCTGATCTGTAAAATGCTGATAATCATATTTACTTTGCAGTGTTATTGTAAGGATAAAATAAGTTAACGGGCTTTAAAATCACAAGGTAATTCCTTGCATATATGAAGTGCTTACTAAATGTTTACCTATTATTTTATCACATGGTTTGCTGAGATTCGAGTGACCTTACCATCTCAGAAAACCCTACCATGGTTTACAAGGAACTCTTATCTGGCCTGCCTTTCTCACCATGGAGAACTTCATCCTCAAGGAAGCAGACTCTGAAAAAAAGTTTCCAGAGTGCCATTCTAAAATGCACATCAATTACCCGAGCAGGGGAAAAAATCATTAAACATTAAAAGGTGGTGCGATGGTTGGTTTTATGTGTCAACTTGACTGGCTAACAGGCACCCTAATTGAATATTATTCCTGAGTGTCTTCGAGGGTGTTTCTGGATGAGTTTAGTACTTGAATTGGTGGACTCAGTAAAGTCCATTGCCGCCCCCCCCCCCACACACACACACACTGTGTTTGAGCATCATGGAATCCACTGAAGGCCTGAATAGAACAAAAGGTAGAGGTGGGAGGAACTAGCTCTTTTCATCCCTGCTTCCCAGCTTGAGTTGGGACATCCTGTTTTATCTTCTCCAACCCTCAGATTAGGATTACTCCATCAGTGTTCTTGGTTCTCAGGTTTTTGGACCTAGACTGAGTTACACAACATGCATTCTTGGGTGTCCAGCTTACAAATGGCAGACTGTGGGACTTCTCTGCCTCCATAATCACATGAACTCTTTCTTCACAAGAAGGAAAATAGGTCCAGGAGAGGTTAAAGTTGCCTCTCAAAGCATACTCGTGGATCCAAAACTATCATTCCATGGATCTACCTCCCAGTCACTTTTATTTGTTTTCCTTCCACATCAAACTTTCTTCCATAATAAAATTGCTAAGATGATAGTACACTATCATCTGGCTGATGCTCAAAGGCCTTCAGAAAAGACTGTGGAGAGCTGAAGGAAAAGTAAGGGATCTCCTACCAGGTAGGCAAGGGACAGCAAACATTATCAACTGAGGAGCACCCCCAGAAAAGAAAGAGGAAGAAAGGAAGAATAAGGAAGACGGAAGAATACTCCCAGCTCAGAAGGTTTTTCCAATACACGTAATGGTAAGACATGCCACAGAGAGATGATTGGTGCGCTTCCTGGGGGTTTGGTTGAGAGGATGGAAAGGGAAGAAACAGGAACCAGCAACTCTTGGGATGACTGATTCTGACTTTCTTCGGGGATTTCCAGAGAATCTATTCTGGAACTTCACAGTCGGAGGGAAGTAAACGCCCAAACCCAACAAATGCTCTAAAAGAAAGCATCCCTAGATAAAGAGCTTAAATGTCAGTTACCCTCTCGACAGAAAATTGGAACCTGGTGGGACTTTTTCTCAGCAAGATTGAATGTCGTACAAGAAATCTCAAATCATGTGTAGTTTCTCTTCTGAGAAATCTGAGGGTCTTCGAGTTTTCCTGTCAACAGTTAATGACTGCAATGTGCCTCCAGACCAGCACAACTGTGAGTAATAGTCTAAGACATTGAAATGTTTTGACTTGATGCCTTTTGATTTTCTACAATATGTAAGCAACATGTTTTATTGGTAGATTGGATTTTAATTTATGTTTATTCTTTGCCACTACCATATTATAAGACTACATAGTAGTTTTCATAGTTTGAGAGAGGACACCAGATATTTGCTATGTAATTTTTTTTATATACTCAAATGCCTTTAGACAAAACAAGGACCTAATTTAGTCACCCACTAGCCATGAAAGCATCTGGGGTACATAATATTTTTTCCACGGGGCCTGGATGACTGCTTTTAGTGCTTGTTTATTTGACCTGGGAAAACACAGCTCACAGACAGCATCTGGATTTCAGAGAAGGTTCCTATATTTGCCCCCAAATTCTCCCTTTCAGTCAATGATCTCTAAGTGACTCATCTACAAGGTCAAAGAGTTGACTTGCTCGGCAGAGACTAAAGCATAAGCGTCTCTGGCTGGTTCCCTGTAACCACCAAACCCCACAATCTTCTCCCTGGGTATGTGGCATGGGAACCTGCCTGAGGTTTTGCCAAGACCACCAGAGACCAGGGGAAAAACAGATCTCATAGCCAAAAGTGGGTACCACTGTCCTGACAAGGGTAAGAAGGACGGTGGAGAGGTTTGGGAATTTGTTTGTTTTATTTAAAGAGTTCACTGTTAAGAGCAGAACGTAGGGTGGGGTAGGAGAAGGGACTTTTTTTTCTCATTAAAAGGTGTGACTGAGAACTTGCAATATTTGATGACATGTTTCTCCCTGAGAGATCTTCACCCTTGGCAGTCCCATTTGAGACACTGATGAAAAGCTGTGAGCACAGTTTTCTGAGGTTGCCAAGAGAAACCCAATAGATTTAACTTAATCCAGTTTCAGCAATGTGAGGACCTCAGAGTAAATGAAGAAATAAACAGCAAGAGGTGTTTTTGAACACTTGAGCAAAGATGAAACAAGGCTAGATCACGACAGTGTCACCTTGACCTGTAGCCTCTAATAGCCTGAGAATTATGGCCTTCCTGGTTTTTGCCCAGTTTCTTCATTTCCTTTATTGTATGATTTCTGGCAACAGGCTGCTGCTTAGCTTAAAGCACCTGCCACTATGATTTTTAGCAACACCAGATTGAATTCCATAGTTGATTTATTGTACTTCTATTGCGTCATCAAGACATACCTCAGCATAAAAGGAGGGTTCAAGGAACATGGACACTTTTGTCATTTTAATAAATGCATAATAAGGCTAAAGTGAAGAAATAGCTACTAATTTTTTAAACAAGTTCATTGGTGACCCTGGTTAATGCTTAAGTCTAGTCTTCTCTCACATTTTTTATCTTCTTTTCTTGTTTCTTTCTTTCTTAACTTTTGATGTAAGGAAGAAAACTCCAGTTATTCTACAATGTGTGAAGTCAAACCCTAATTATACCTACAAACCTGCTAGAATTGAAATTACTATTATGTTTAGAAGAATATATAAAATAAAAAATAATACTTATACAAAAGCAATTATATAGGGATATATCCTCAAAACAAAAAGAGAAAATAAGCTTTTCCCTTTACCTTATAAGTGGAAAAACTTCACTTTTGAACATTCCTAACTTCATACAGACAGAGTTAATATTTAGCTCCCTTGACTTCTCCCACAGAAGGAGGCTGGACTAGAGTCCCTGGCTCTATTTACTTTTTTCCTCTCAATTTTTTGTCCCTCTTTTCCTCCTTTCTTCTCTTCTTCTCCTTCTTTACCTATCAGTTCATATCTTTTGGCTCTAGGTCATCATTTTATTTTTTTTTCACCTTAAATAACTGTGCTTTTCTTGTCTTCATGTAACATTATCTTCTTGAGACTCACAGCTTTCTTTGTCATCTTAAAATGAATTCATTGTTACAGACAAGACCTACGCTTATTTTGGTATCCTACAGTTTTGAAGAAATGTGCATAGCATTTAGAAAACTAGTTAGAATTCCTCTCAAATCTTCCCAGTGCTTTTATGTTGAAACCCTATCCATCCCAAAGCTAGGTACAGTACTATTTGTAACAGACATGTTCCAGTGCTGAATGATAATACTGGCAAGGAAAAATTAGAGGTGATTGAACCCAGCTTAGTCTGAGGAGTAATCCCATATCACAACATTTCCTTCTCCACATGTTCATAAATTTTCATGATTAAGGGAGGCAGATTGTAGATTGGAACAATTACAGCTTTTGAAATAGATGAACTTCACTTAAATATTACCTCTGCTAGTCAGTAGCTCCAGAATCATGGTTGAGTTAATCTCTCTCCCTCAGTTTTTTATAATGTCTGCTACATAGTACTATGGTGAAGATTATTGAGAAATCGCCATGAGCAGTATTAATGCAATGCCTAACATAGGATGTGCCTAATGGACAAATATTTTTACTGATAGTAAAGAACAAATCAATACAGTCACATTACATAAGCTTAATAGTAGTATCAGAGAAAGGCATAGTTCCTACAAGGTAAATTTAATACAAGTAATTATTTTCCATGGAAACTGGATCTTAATTTGAGTCTTGGCTCAATTAATTTGATCATAGGCCCTGGATTTTGGGGGTCTGGTAATTCATTGTAGATGCAAACCTTTTTTCTGAACAAAGTCCACTCCCTATGGTGGTCCCTAGTTGGCTAACGGTAAGGCAACACTAGTTACCAAAATATACTATGTGCATTGGCATTGCAATAGCAAAACCCACAGGGCTCTGTTCCATTATTTCTATAACTCCCAGGAAGAGCTGCTTGAGCTACTTACAAGCCTGGTCCGGTAAATCAGAATGTCACAAACGAAGCCAAGAAATCCATGTTTCTCCTGTTTTCTAAGTGTTATAGATGCACTTAAGAATTGTGAGAAAAGCTATAATGTGACATCTATGACTTTTCTTATCAGGTCCAGATTCTTCATGGGTTTGTCATTTTTAAGCCTGCACATCCCACAAAATCATGGGTGCAGGATATAACTGCTCCTTACTGGTTCCTACCCCAAAAGAAAGATGGGTGCTCGCCTCGGTGGCCCATATACTAAAATTAGAACAGTACAGAGAAGATTAGCATGGCCCCTGCACAAGGATGACATGCAAAAGAAAGATGGTATATCAGACACATTTATTTAATATCTGACAAAGGACACTTTAACAAAAAGAGTGTTATAAAAGATAAGGATATTTCTTTATGATAAAAAGCTTAGTTCATGCATGGGATGTTATAAAAAATTGCCTGTTAGAAATGAGGGGAGACATAAAACAAATAACCAATTTCAAAAATTTAAAGTATACAGGATATAATTCCTCACCACATGGCAATTAAGCTAGGAACCAATAGTAAAAAGATGACTGGAAAATCTTCCTATGATTGAAAAGTAAGATATTTAGTTCTAAATAATCCATATGCAGAAAAAAACCCAGTGAATATTAGAAAATATTTTAATCTAACTGAATGTAAAAAATAAAGCATTTCAGAACTTGACTAAAAAATAAAATAAAAATTTGGAAATACTTTGATCTGACTTAAACTGTACATGGAAATGTGTGAAATGCCACTAAAGCCATACTTAGACATGTATGATGTTGATATTTGTTTTTTAAAAAAGAAAGAAACTTTGAGAGTCAATGAGCTAACACACACCTTCAGAAGGCAGACAAAAGAACATCCAGTTGAACAAAAAAAAAGTGGAAGAAAAATAAAAATAAGAGAATGTGGTGAAATAGCAAACATATAATAGAAAAGATCAACAAAGAAGCAAGTTAGTTCATTGAAAAGTCTAATAAAATAAATAAATGCTGGGCAGCGCTATCAAGAAAAGAAGAGTGTAAGCACAAATAACCAGTATAATCAATATCAAAAATGGAAAAGAGGCAGAACTACTGAAGACCCTGCAAACATCTGAAGAGTCATCAGATGAAATGACATGGTGTCTGAGATTTACTTTAAAATAATCCAAGGGAACAGAGTAGTGGGAAGACTGCAGATGAAATAAACTGGCCAGGTGTTCAGAGTTTTTGAAGCTGTGACATAAGTACCTTAGAGTTCATTATACCAGTCTCTCTAACTTGATAAATGCTTGGATTTTTTCAGAAACAGGAGGAGGAGGAACAGCAGGAGAAGAAAGGAATGAAGGAAGAAACAAAGGGAAAGAGAATTTATCAAGAGTATCACTGCATTTCCCAGTTTACACCTTTTGCCCTGCAATCCCAACTGCTTCTTCCCATTTCACCCAAGTTTTCCTTTTGTAACAAAGTAGTGTTTTTACAATCACAGTAAAACCACCCAGGACAGATTGGGTAGGTGTCTCTTTGTACTTTCACCTTCTGCCATGCCTTTATCTAGTAGTATTTGAGATGTATGTTCAGCAAGCAAAGTTCTCACTATTGAATTGAAGAGAGTAGAGAATGCCCTCCCACTCTGGCTAACCCTAACCAGACACAGAATAACACCTCTCTTCACAGGCAACTGGCAAGTCCCTGACTGATTAAATTAGGTGCACTTTGCAGGAGGGGCAACACCAGCTAGACTCTAGGTCTGGTGGGAGACTATTCAGCACTACTGCCCACCAGCTACTCAGTGTTCTAGTAAGTTCGTCCATGACTCATGCTGCAACCTATGAGATGCACGAACCATCCAGGCTGCCAGTAGCCAAACCTGCGCGAAAAGTGAAAAATTACAGTTCAGTGAGAAATTTATGTGGGAAAACAGCTGTGTGGTCCAGCTATAAAGTGTATAGACTTGAGAATTCTTAACTCTCTTGCTAAAGTGCTCTTGTCATTTATTAAGTGGGGTAAAATCTAAAACTAAATATTTCTTTTTTACTCTTAGGTAATGCTTTTTTATTTTCTGTTAAGTGCTTTTATATTTAAAATATATATTTGGTAAAAAAATGTACTGAATTATAGTTTCTCAAGCATGTTGCTCATAAACATTACTTACACAAAATGTAGAGCTTACATTTACCAGTCGTCAGGAGAGTTACAGTGCCATTTCTGACTGTTCATACAAAGACAGAAGGTACAAGTCTGCTAGCTAACGCATTAGCATTCTATTTCAAAATTAATAGTCACTTTGAGAAGACTATTCTTGAAGCCGACAACTAACAAAAGCAGCTGCAGAAGGTGTATTTGTCTATCATTCTGTGAAGATGGCTTTTCATCTGGATCAAATGACTGCTCTACATTAATTTCACTCATTCATTAATGTAAGCTTCTTGTGCACGTCTGAAAAGTGAAGTGACAGCTACGAATATATTGGCTCCATTAGTTCACTAACTCCCTAAACATGTGAACACTGGTTCCATACCAGTGTCATCAGATGCTACAAACAAAAAATTAATTAATCCAGTAATGCTTTCTTGCTTACACAGAGTCAAATGTGTAGGAGTTTATTCTGTTGAAAGTCAAAATAGCTCATTTTTGTGAATACTATTGTAAATTGTGTTCATAAATTCAACAACGAAGACAAAATTATTTGGGGTTTTGATAAAAAATACAAGTTTTGGTAAAGCATGATACCAGTATAAGGCAATTATTAAACTTCAAACTTGAGTCTTACTTAATCACTGGCTGTGGTATACACATAATTCATAATTATATCCAAAAAAAGCTACCATATTCTAACTAAAAGAGCTTGTTTTCAGTACTTACAGATATATTTAAATTTCGAGAATGAACTACAAAAAAAATGTGACAAACTTGTTAATAAAGTAATGTAGCAGAAAGCATGTTCTGTCTTTGCCATCCACCATCAGCTTTTAGATATATTCAAGGCTTTCAAAAACTCCTTACTAATTCAACCTCAATGTCTTACAATACTTTTGAAGTTCTTTAGAAATAAGACCACTATGATTCAGTTTCATTTTTTGTGTGGGGGACACTGCCCGCAGGCCCCCCTCCCCCAGCCACCATGGATGAGAATAAGTCTACCAAGACATGATCTGCTTGGGGAGGAAAGGTAGCCGATCTCTCAGAAGAGAAAGCCCAAGAGCCTTTTCCTCAGTGGGCTTTTATTGGGTTCCTTTGCACAAGAATTCAGGTAAAGCTCATTAATCATTGCCAGCCAGTAAGGATCAAACAATAGATAACAAAGAACTCTGAGGGTCTATTTTGATGCAGGGTCAGATAGCTAAAGAGCCATAAAACTTTGAAGAACAAACTTACTTCTTCCTTGGATCCTTATCGGTTAACTGAGAGTATTCTAAACAAAGCAGGTTTCACAGGATTTTACATATTCTTTCTTAGGCCTGATCACCCAGGAAACCCGTGCACTCCAGCACAGGGCTGCACCACCCTCTGTCATTGTTTCAGGCTTAGGTGGAGCAAGGGAAGTAAGGCAGCCAAGAGATTAGATTTCTCGCAGACAATGAGGACTCAGGCTTTATGAAAGCCGAGGGGCGAAGGTCCATCACCCCTTTTGCTGTAGCCCCCAAAGTCCTTCCTTGGGGTCCTCCCATGTGTGATTGTGCCTGTCTTAGGTCATTTCTCCCTTGGGGAATCTTACCCATCATTGCCTAACCGACCAAGCATTGGGGGACAGTTATGGATGAAGTAAAAGGAGCAGAAATGGTGCTCCTGCCAAGGAGATAAGCTTTTGTCTCCTTGATGGCTTATGGTCCAAGGTTGCTCCCTCAGCCTTAGCCTTGGTGGGGGTTACAGCTTCTGAAACCAGGCAGGGCGGTTCCCAACAATTTTTCCCCAGATCAGTTCAAAATCTTTAATGAAAATATTCAACAAATAGAACATAAAACTTCAACTCTTGTAGTTACCAGTTGCAATTAAGTAACAGAGCCCTCAGAAGTATAAATATATCACTTAAAAATAAGGAGGAACTAGAGAAATAAGCTATGAAAATTCAAATGGTGTCCAAGATTTAAACACCATATTTGAGATTTGTGATATTTGAGCTTGTCATAAAAATCTTTTGATGGAGCTCCCCTTTCTAATTGGATAAATTTATATTCTAAACTGTAGTGCAATGAAATTGAAAAGCCCCACAATCTTACAGCATATAAATTTAGTGAATTCTCAAAAGAATCATAACCATAGACAACTTGTTTGATGAATTTTGCCTTGCAAAAATATTTTTCAAAGAAATGTACTCTGAATTGAAGCAAAAAGACAGAACCTGTGAAAATATTTGGACTAAAATATTTATAAATTTCATTATGAAATAAATAATAACATTTATTCCAGGAAACTACTATGAGCTTTGAGGTACCTCAACACCTGTAGCATACTCTCAATTAAAAATATTTTGATCTACAGAGAAAAGTCAATTGAAAGTGTCAACGATTTCAAATTTAGAAAGATAAAATTCAATTTTGAAAACACGGCAGGCAATTATAATCATGACCCACATAACAACATTTTTTTCAATGATGAACCACATGCACAATGGTGGTCTCTTAAGATTACAATGGAGCTGAATTTCCTGTAAGAAATGGAACAATATGTGGTTCAAGAGGAATTTTATGTTCCTGATGGGAGCAATATCTATGGGGCTCAGGAATAGATTCCCTCTCAGTAACAGCACCTCAATTTCGAGTGCACAGATTACATCCCAGTAAGTCAGCCATCGATTTATTTCAACACAGAGGAGCCTGTCTCTCCAGTGCTATATATTTGGAAGGTGCTACAGCCCTCACAGATCTAGCATGGTGGTCTTCAGAGGACATTGTTGTACATGTTTTGTTGAGGACCCATGATCCTTATATGGCAAAGTCCCCCAGAGACTCCTTAGCAAGTATTGTGTCACTGTCAGTTTAGTAAAAGCTCTTTGTGCTAGAGTGAAGCCAGCCTGTCCCTGTCCTTTGGAAATATTTTCAGGTACTAATGGTGTAAAGCATAGATATGTTTTATTTCTTTCATCAGTTCAGTGACATAGAAAGCCCTTTGTGCCAAACAGGGTCAATGGGAAAAAAATAAATTTCCAAAGCCAAAATATTGAATCCTCCATGTAAAACACCTTCTTCTTTTAAAAAATGAATACACAGAGTTCCTAATGCTACAATGTGCAATAGCCTAAACGACATCATCACAACAATTCCCTTATGTTCCTTTATCTCTCTGTCTTGATTTCTTATTCTACTGATCCTCAGGCCATTTTTCAATCCCTACCAACAGTCACTATTATGGCAATCTACACCTTCTATGGCTGGTTTCTCCTCGATGTTTCCAGTCAACCAATCCACATTCCTGTTTATGGAGTAGCATTGACAACTTCTATGTTGTATTTCTGACCCTGTCAGAAGGAAGCAGTGGGATTGTGCATGGAGCTGTGTTTATATACTATACAGTAGGTCATGGCAATGTCCTTGGCCTTCACACTCAGTCACTGCTCACCCACTAATGCATCCAGAGTTCTGCAAGCTCCATTGGTGATAAGTACCCTATACGGGAGTATCATTTTGTATCTCTTATGTTGTAATTTTACTATAACTTTTTTATGTTGAGATACACAAACATTTATCATTATGTTAAAATTTCCTACAGTATTTATTCAGTATTGTAACATGCTGCAGACTTGTATCCTGGGAGCACTGGGCTATACCATATAGCCTAGGCATATAGTGGGCTAGGCCATCTAGGTGTGTGTGAGTACACTCTATGATGTTCACACAACAAAATCACCTACAATGCATTTCTCAGAACATGTCCCCATTGTTAAGCAAAGTATTACTGTATATGAAAAATCAAAAATATGATAATATTGGAAAACATATTTTTCAGGAAATATCAGCAATCCAGTAAAATTAGTGACAAATACAGCCAAAGAACTTAGTGAGTAACATGAGGATTGACTAATGACAAATATTTTAGGTCATTTTATAAGTATGGTTATTCTACATAAGAAAGATTTTTGTGTTAATAAAAATAGATATGTTATTATATCTTATAGAAAAGCTTTTCTCTCTTGAAAATAGACTTTCAATAAAACCATTTTATAAATATACTGAAATAACAAAATCAATCTTAGGTCCATAAATAAACACTTCTAAAATTACACAACTTCAGTTATTTGTTGTACCCCTCTCACTCTCAAGAGTGTTCCAGTAGTATTATAAATTGTATGGTCATTACAGTCATGAACAAAGTAAAGGAAATAAGCTTGCAATTAACATGAACAAATTTTAAGAAAAACTCACTTAAAAATATATAACTACCAAAGATGATAGAAAGAATAAAATTGTAAACAATACTATAGTTATCAAACAAAAAACTGTGTAAAGAAACATCTTCACCCAAAGAAAACTCCAGGAAGAGAGAAGTTAGCAGTGAATTTTAGCAAACAGAAAGGAATAATGCCATATTTATACAAACACTTAAAAATATATAGTGGAATAGCTTGCCATTCTTATTTTATAAGGCTAGTATAACCTTGATAATAAAAATTGAAAGAAATTATGGGGGGGTGGAATTACAGATGCATCTAACTCATGAACATAGAAGCAACACTCTTAAACACTGTAGTAGCAAGGCATGCCAAAGTTAATATTTAATACATCACATGCCCAATTTGGGTTTAGACTGGGAAAGCAAAGTTCGTGTAACATTAGAAAGTCAATTAGTATACTTCACCACATTAAGAAAATCATGGAGAAAAATGATACAATTACCTCAATATTTGCAGAAAAAAAACATTTGAAATTATTTCATTTATATTTATAATTATAAAAAGTCTAGTGAACTGTGAATATAAAGAAACTTTCTTAATATAATGAAGGGCCTGAATCCAAAAAACAAAACTTCAGCAGATGTCTGACTTTATGGTAATAAATTTTGAAAGCTTTCCCTTTGAGGTCAGAAACAAGAATAAGATGCCCACTAATGTCACTTCTACTCAAAATCATAATGCAAGTGCTTGAAATGTAGGTTCTGTAGGAAAAATAAATAAGAGGTATTAAAAAGGAAGAAACCAAATTCTTAACATTTACAGATGATGTGATATAGAAAAATCAAAATAACGAGTAACTTTTAAAAAATTGCTAGATAAAAATCAATATGCAAAATATCAATTGCATTGTGTTTAATTGCAACTAACAAAAAGGAAAGTTGAATTTTTAAAGACGTCATTTTCAGTAGTATCAAATTACAAAATTTCTAGGAATAAATATAAAAAAAGGCTTGTACAACTGCTACACAGAAATTTATTAAATATATTGCATAAGAAAGAAAGAAAACCTAAGTAAATAAATAGATGGACATATCATGCTTATGGAATAGAAGAATTAATATTGTTAAGATGTCAATTTTCCTCAGTATGATCTTTAAAATTTAACACAACTTCCCCCCTCAAACCCTGAAGTTTGAGAGGGGGGTTTGGATAACTTTGGTGGACCCTATAAAGCTAATTCTAAAATTTATATCAAAAGATTAAGAAAGCCAAGGCTTCCTAAGGGCTGTTTGAAGGAAAACCAGGGGAGAGGATTTGCTCTCCCAGATATCAGATATCAAGACAGTATAAATCCTCAGCAAAATGTTAGCAAATCGAATACATCAATGCATCAGAAAGATCATACAACGTGACAAAGAGGGATTTATCAGGGAATGCATGGTTGGTGCAACATTTGCAAATCAGTAAATGTGATTCACCGCATAAACAAAATGAAGGATAAGAGCCACATGATCATATCAGTAGATGCCAAAAAGCGTTTGATAACATCCAGCACCCATTTATGATAAAAACTCTCAGCAAGTGGGAATAGAGGGAACATATCTAAATATAATAAAGGCCATGTGTGACAAACACACTGCCAACATCATACCCAAATGGGCAAAAACTATGAACATTCCCATTAAGATCAGGAAAGACAGGGATGCCCACCCTTACCTCTGTTGTTCAATATAGTGCTGGAAGTCCTAGCCACAGCAATCAGACAAGATGAAGAAATAAAATACATCCAAATTTGGAAGGAAGAAATAAAAGTGTCATTTTGCAGATGACATGATAGTGTACATAGAGAACCCCAAAGATCCGACCAAAAAACTACTAGTACTGATAAATGAATTCGGTGAAGTAGCAGGATACAAAATTAATATCCAGAAATCAGTTGCATTTTTATATGCTAATAATGAACTAACAGAAAGGGAAATTAGGAAAACAACCCCATTCACAATTGCTATAAAAAGAATAAATGCCTAGGTATAAACCTAACCAAGGATATGAAAGACTTGTCCTTGAAAATTATAAGACTATGAAGAAATAGAAGAAGACACAAATAGGTGGAAGTATATACCATGTCATGGGTAGGAAGAATTAATGTTATTAAAATGTCCCAAGTTACACAAAGCAATCTATAGATTCAATGTAATTCCTATCAAGATTCCAATGATGTATTTCACAGAACTACAACAAATATTTCAAAAATCTATATGGAACCACAAAAAGCCCTGCATAGCAACAGCAATGCTGAGAAAGAAGAACACAGTTGGAGGAATCATGCTACCTAATATCAAGCTATACTGTAAGGCCATAGTAATCCAAACAGCATAGTACTGTCATAAAAACAGACACATAGATCAATGTAACAAAATAAAAATCCCCAAAATAAACCCACACCTCTATAGTCAATTAATATTTGACAGGACACAAGCACATACAATGGGCTAAAGATAATCAATTCAATAAATGGTGTTGGAAAAATTGGACAGATACTTGCAGGAAAATGAAACTAGACCACCTTCTTATACCACAAACAAGATTAAATTCAAAATGGATCAAAAACTTAAATGTTAGTCCCGAAACTATAAAAATCTTAGAAGAAAGCATTGGCAGCAAAATCTTGGACATTGTTCACAGCCCTATTTTATCAGTTATATCCGCCCCCCCCAGGCAAGGAAAACAAAAGGAAAAAATAAACAAATGAGACTACATCAAACTAAAAAGTTTTTGCACAGCAAAGGAAATCATCAACAGAATAAAAAGACAACCTACAGAATGAGAGAACATATCCACCTATACATCTGATAAGGGGTTAATATCCAAAATGTATGAAGAACTTACAAAACTCAACACCAAAACAAAAAACCCAACTCAGTTGAAAATGGGCAAAGGACCTGAATAGACACTTCTCTAGATGGCCAATAGACATGTGAAAAGATGCTAAACATCACTAATCATCAGAGAAATGCAAATTAAACCACAATGAGATATCATCTTACACGTGTCAGAATGGCTATCATCTACAAATCAACAAACAGCAAGTGCTGGTGAGGATGTGGAGAAAAGGGAACCTTTTTGCACTGTTTGTGAGAATGCAGACTGGTGCAGCCACTGTGGAAAGCAGTATGGAGACACCTCAAACAATTAAAAATGGATCTGCTTTTGACCCAATGATCCCACTTCTGGGAACATATCTGAAAGAACCCAAAACACTATTTTGGAAGAACATAAGCTCCCCTACATTCACTGCAGTGTTATTTACAATTGTCAAGATGTGGAAGTAGCCTAAGTGTCCATCAGTAGATGAGTGAATAAAATAACTATGGGACATTCACACAATGAAATACTACTTGGCTGTAAAGAAGTGGAAAGTTTTACCTTTTGCGACAGCATGGACAGACCTGGAGAATATTACACTAAGCGAAATAAGCAAGTCAGAGAAAGACAAATAGCATATGATTTCACTCAAATGTGGAATCTAATGAACAAGCTGAACTAACGAGGAAAATGGGGACAGATTCTAGATAGAGAGCAGGATGACTGCTGGGGGGCAGTGGGCTAGGGTGTAAAGGGATTGAGCAAAAGGGGAAGGGGACTCATGGACAGCAGTTGGTGAAGATTGCTGGGGGGACAGTGGTATAAGGGGACTAAATGCTAATGGAAAAAATACAATAAAGATTAAATTTGTACAAAGACAGTATAAAATGTCAGTAATTAAGACAGTGTGATATTGTTTCACGGACTGACAGATCTATGGAAATAACATAGAGTGTATATCGATCTATCCTTATGGTGACTCTAGATCAAAGACAAAGGTAGCACTATACAACCATGGAAAAAGCAACAATTTTTTAATAAGTAGTATTGGGACAGTGGTGGGGAGAAGTGGGGGAAAAGGCAGAAAACTGTACTTGAAAAATAATAAAAATAATAAGTAGTATTGGGACAACTGCATATACATATGGACAAAATGAACCACTTCTACCTCAAATTACATGCAAATATATATTTCAGATAGATTATAGATCTAGATGTGAAAGGCAAAAAATAATAAAGTTCTAAAATATAATATAGAAGAATATAAGCAATATCCAAGAAAGGAAAAGATTTTTTAACCCAAATGCAAAGAGCAGTTATTAAAGGAAAAAATAATAAATTGAGTTATATTCACTTTAAAAACTTATATTCCTCAAAAGACATCATTAAGAGTGAGAAATGCAAGCCACAGAAAGGAAGATGTTTATAATCCTTAAAACTTACAAAGGGCTTATACCCAGAATACATAGAGAAGTCCTACAAGTCAATAAGATGGTCCATGATAGAATAATGAGCAACACAATATTTCACACAAGAGGATATATAAATGGCCAATAAGCATATTCAAATATGCTCACCTTCATTGTCATCAGGGAAATGCAACTTAAAAATCACAATGCAATAGCACTACATACTTGCCAGAAAGACTAAAATGAAGCAGAGTTAACGACAACAATGGTTGATGAAGACGTGGAACAACTGGAGGCCATTGCTGGTGGAACTGTAAAGCACATTCCACTTTGCAAAACTGGCAGTATCTTCCACAGCCAAACATACACGTCTACACGGCAATAATTCTACCCCGACAGAAATGCAGGCACATGTGCACCCAGAGAAAGGCACAAGAATATTCATAGCAGCATTATTCATCATAGCTCAAAACTGAAAACTGCCCAAACGTTCAGCCGTGGTATATTCCTCCCAGGGAGTCTATTCATCATTGAAACGAATGAACTACAGTTGCACACACAGCTTTAATGAACTCCATAAACATGCTGTTGAATGAAAAGCATCCGATACAAGAGAATATTATTGTTACGTGTCATGACAGTCACAGGGGAAATGACCAGATGTTTTTTAGATTACCCAGAAATCTCAAGGTTTCTTAAGGTAACTCAGAAAATGAAATTAATCTTCTCAATCATTGAGTAAAAAACACTCTTTCTTCCTGATAAAATCTGAATTAGAGCTACGGATCTTTTCCCTAAACATAATTGTGCACACTTGGTTAGCAGGCTCAGAGGGGAAAATAGAGTACAATATTTTAGAGTCATAGTGTGTGGATTCAAATCTCGATTCTACCATTTACCAGTTGTTAGATTTTTAGGTAAGTTCCTTACATTTTCTGAGTCTTAATTAATTTACCTATAAAAGGTGGGTGATAACATTTACCTGACAGGATCATTGGAAGAGTTAAATTACACAATGCAGGCAAAATATATAAAGCACCTAAAATTTAACAGTCATTCAATGACCCTCAGTAAGTGGGTGATGGAATCATTCTTCTACACTTGTGTGTTTTAAAAGTTAGGTTCAAAGAAAGGAAGAGAACTAATATTCTCTTAGTTTCTTATGCATTAAGTGCCACATTCGCCAATTTCTATACTTTAATTTAATCCCCCAAATAATACTATTGTATAAAGAAAATTCCTGATTGTATGAACGGAATATATTATGGAAGAAGTTAAATAACTTGCCTAAGATCAGACAGCTTCTTTTGGAGTAAAAGTCTCTTTGTCAAAAATAATTTGAATATAATTTATCAGGCGGTAAAATTTTATGTCTTTTCCATCTGCCCGCTCTTTTATAGAAAAGCTCCCCGTTTTTCAGGATCAGAAACGTTCTCAGACTCCACTTTTTCACCTGGCCTTACGTTTCCTGCCTAAGCTGTATCTGAGTAGCCAGGCCCTTCAACCAATTTCTTGTGGAACCAGACCTACGCTTCCACTAACAGGTAGAAAGGGTGAAATGGATAAAACGGGACATCCCACTACTTGCTTGTCACATGGCCCCCTAGAGGGGATGAGGGTCATTGGCTTCCCACCTTAGGAGGAGCAGGACGCTTATGCGTCCTGGATTCACTGCCCTGCCGCACCCTCCTAACTACACACCCCTTTGCGGTTGTTTGGGGAGTTGATTAAATTAGCCTCTAGTTATAAAACTAGGAATAATGAGGCTCTAATATCCCGAGGATCCCATCAAGGAATCGAATTCAAGGGAACAGAAACCAAGAACAAGACACTGTGGAATGGAGGGGAGGGCCCTTCATTTTTATTAGGAAAAAGAAATGCACTATTTTGCTTCCCTGAGAAGTAAGGGACACAAGCTGGAAGAAACACATTCCTTAATGAAAGGTGTTCAAAAGCGCCCCAGTGGCGAAGTAAAAGGGAAAACAGGGCATCACTCCTTGGCTGAGGCTGCTCCCCAGAAGGGCTGCCCCGCTTCCTGCGCTTCCTGTGGTCAGAAGGGAAGCAGCGGGCATCTTCGGCATAAGCACCATGGGCGCCGACAGAGCTGTAAAAAGGCATGAGCCAACTTTGACTTCTTGAAGCTCCTGAAGTGTCTAAGCAACGTGCCAATTTTCTAAACTCCTCTTTCCGAGTGATGCCACGTATCACTCCAATTGCGTAACTTTTCATGTAAAATGATCATCAACGTTGTCTTGATGCAGTTGTAGGCATGAGAATTGAGCTAGTTTTATCTATATCTAGTGTGGCCACATCAAGACCTATTGATAATCAGGTAGTTTAAGCAAACCACACTGTAAAAAAAAAACAGTTTTAAAACAAACAGATCAGTGAGTGCTTATTCATTTCAAAAAAGTCTTTGTTTTTCTAAAGCATCCACCATAGTATTTCTTTTTGAAATATAAGAGCTCTCTGGTGCATTCAAAGTATGACTCAAAAAAATTTTTTTTCACATTAGGGACTCCAACCAAGTGAAATATCATGTCAGGTCAGGTTGGGTTGGAGAATATTTTGATGTTCTGATTTTTTCCCCTTTTAATTGCTTTAGAATAATTTATAATAGTCATCGCTTGAACTGACTCACAGAGGCTTTTTGGAGGGAGGGGGTTGAGAGTGGAGGGAACCTGTGGTTTGTTCACAGTGCCATAGAAAAGAATAATTCAGGGTTTTAATTTCTTTCCAAATTGAATCTATTAATGGAGTTCCTCCTGCTTTTTAGCTCATAGTTTGATTTTGGTAAAACCTCTTGGTTTACGTACTTTTTTTTTTCAGAAAAGAAAATTTCTTTGCCTAACATGAGGCAAATCTGAAACAAACGCTGATCCTTCTGCTCTCTGTAAAAGTAAAAGACAACAAAAATGCAATTTTTATAATTAGGTATATGGTAGGTGCTACTATTATTGCTCTTTTCTCTAAACTGAACAACTCAAATGCCATTAACATTGACCCATAATTCCTATCTTCAGTTTCTCCCATGTATTAGTAGTTTTTTTTTACTGAAATGTCTTTAACTTTTCTATCTTTAAGTGTAAATGAACTTTGCCTATAATATGTTGACAAGAAAAGGCTTTATCATTTCTCACTATGTGATAAAAGCTCATTTTCCTTGTCTCTTTCTACTCAATGCCATAAACTGTCTTAATTTTTTTTTCTTTTTGTTTCCCTGTCTTTTTTAAAAAGGTAATACAATGTACGCTTTGTTTCCCAGATCATTTTCAGGTGAATTTGTGTCAATCAGTCATTTCATGTTTTGTATTTTATTGCTTGTATTAAATCTTTGCATTTTTCTATTAACCATCATTCCATTATTAATACTATGTATTTCTCTTTTAAAAAAAATAATAGGCCAGGATATGATCAATATCTTAACATAACATTATCCCGAATTCTTTGAGCTAATTTCTACGTTTATCACTCATGCCACTGGAAAGAAGATGTAATAACAGCAACCCCAAGATCTAAAGTAGATAACCCCCTGGTCCGGTCCTCCCAAGTCACAGATCGACCTTGCTCTTGTTTGAACGGAGGAGACCGAGAATGTCCTGCTAGAGAGCATGGATTTTGGAAACAACAGACCTGGATTTGAGTTTCAGCCCTGCTACCTTCTCACCATGTCACCTTGGGACATTTACTTAACCTGTGTAACCTGAGCTTCAGGTCCTGTGTTTTCAACAACAGGGTCATTGAGTTACTGGAATGAACAGATGCCGTATCTATGGAAACCGTTTAGTGAAGACACAGTATGTCTTGAACAGTATTTTTATTTGTGCAGTCATTTTCCTTTTGCCTTGTGTGGGAAGAGTTGTGAGAATGTGTAAGTCTGGTGAAGAGGGCAATGAGAGATTCTCTAGGATCACATGAACAGAGAAGTCTGACCATCTCAAAAATTGCTAGAAGATTAACAAATGTACTAATTCCTGTTAGACATTCATATGTCCTCATGAAGAGACTGCAGTGTAAAGTCTCAGGCCCTGAGCTTAGATTATGTTTGCCTTCACCGGGTGACTTGTTGATTATAGTTATTCTGAGCCCTTACTGAACAGATTTCCAGGGACTTTGACCATGTGCTCCAGTACCCCCTGAACTCACCACACCTCTTCTCTGTCTCAGAACTTTACTGAGGGGGATTTTAATTCAAATCCTGTTTTATTGTTTAATGAGAAGGGTAATACTATTAACTCTACCCCTTATTAGACTATAGGAAAGTGAAATGGTGGAAAAGCAGAGATACACATCTCCTCTTTTACAGACTATTGGCCCTTGTTTTAACTTCCTCTTGCTCTTAATACTCTATTATGCTGCTCCTGAGAGAAAGTCCTACTTTATTTTTTTAAGACTAGATGTTATTATGAACTTTGGCATCTCTGTGGGTTTGTCCACACACTTCCATCATCCTGGGATGCCCCTCCCTCTCTGTCTGTTGACATTTATGTACACTTCATATTAAAGAATAAATGTGCTTGCTCAGAGAGAGTATTCTATGACCTGTCACTGAGCAGAAAGAATAGCTTCCTGCTAGGCGTTCCTACTACACCTCGATAAACACCTGTCTGACTTATTTAATGTCACTTGTGCTGTACTAGTAGAGGCCCTCATGAACAGCAGGGGAGGCACCTCTGAGGACCAGCAGTAGTGGGGGCTTCCGTGGATTTAGATAAAGCCAATAAGCATTAATTGCCACAATGAACTGGAACAGGAGAGAACAGAAACGGTGTTTGCAACATGGTGACCAATGGCTTAGTGAGGGGGTCACTCAAAAACAGCTCCTGGATACCCATCAAGAACTTGAGCAGTAATAGAGACAAAGAAAATCTTTTTTTGGGAGGATCATTTTGATCTTATTTTAACTCCTACAAAACACTGGTTGTATTTATGAACTCATCTTTTACCCTTTAAATTGCAGCTCTTGAAGGCAGGGAATTTTTTTTTTACTCCCCTCTAAGTCTGGGTCATGGTCTTGCATATAGAAGCTACTCAGAAAAATTTGTATGAAATTACATTATTTCAATCTGATTCTTTAAATACTATGACATTTAGCATATTATTTTAAAATTTTTAAGGAGTCATTCATCATAAAAAATCAGTGATGATTTGATGATTTTTAGTATTTGTCAGACTGAACTGTGCCTCGGCTTACAGGCTGAACAAACCAGAAGATGAGAACATCTGAGGTTTTATTTTTCTTTCTTCCTGTGCACTGATGAAACTTAATTTCCTATTGTCAGTTTTTGTCCTTTCTCCCAAAATTACTTTCAGAAAACATAGCTGTTTTTGGCATAGCTCTTTCTACACAGAACTTTTCTATTCCCCTCTGAGCATAAGAATCACTTCATTAAATAATAATAATACCCCTAATTCATATACCACTTTATACTTATAATACACAGACACATGTTCTCTCATACAATATTCAAACCACCTCTCTTGAAATAATCAGGGTAACTATTACTGAATCCATAATCTGTGTGGAAACTGAAATCATTAGAAGCCAGTAAATAAGAGTTCAAACTAGGTCTTCTGTCCCATGTTTATATTTTTTCCGTTGCACCAGAAAACATCACCTCCTGGTACTGTCCTCCAATTTTGTTCAGGGAACATCTAGAAAGGACCTGTGAGCTCAGGTTTCCTATTCTCTACCATCTCTCTCTTTCTTGACCACATCCCTTCAAACTCTGCCCTTTTCAGATTTTGACCTCTGAGTGTCTCTGGACTTACATAATGTATTTGTCCTTCCCAGAGTAACCAAGTGAGATATAACAAATACAAGGAACAGCAGAGTGGGCAAATATAAATATGTATCAGCCTATTGAATCATCTGTTCCCAAGAACAATGCTTCACCGAAATTGGAGATGGAAAGGACCTATGAGGTCATCTATCTGCCCCCAGGCCCAAGCAGGTTGAAGCCCAGAATACTGACAGCCAAGCTGTTGTTTAGTTTCCAGCCCAGCCTCTTGAGGTTCTAGATTGTATCTGCAGTTGAAATGGGCTGGAGGGGAAACAGCAAAGTGATCTCAAAGTTGGAGCACTGGCTGGCGTCCCAAGGGCCTTTTTGCTCTGTGCAAAGGACAGTGTGTCAGTGATTGACCAGTTCTCCCCTGATGGAACTGATCCTGATCAGGAGTGATTCCCACAGAAGCATTCACAGGTAACTAGCTGAGGATGAAAAGTCCAAATTAATAAAAAGCACACACACTCAAATCCTTTCTTAAGTCAGAAGTGACCGATGAAATGTCATCCCACACACAGAGGCTGAGTGACTAGGAAACATGCCCAAACCAATGCCTTGCTTCTTTCTCTGTTGTTTCCTAATTAGTCTCCGAGGCACATCAGCAGCTGGAGTGCAGAAAATTGCTAGAGGTCTCGAAGGGCCCCCAGAAAAAACAGCTATTTGAAGAACAGCATTAGCATAGAGGGACATCCTCTACATAGCTCTTCTTTCTTTAACTCTGCCCTTATTTGAGAAAAGACTTCATCCCGTAGTTACACCATTTTAGAGTCTAAGGAAAAGAATACTGCACTGAGAGTTTTCAAAAATGAAATAGTAACCAAGTTCTAATCTAATCACTCACCAGCTATGTGACCAGAGGCAAGCTGCCTCCCGCTCCGCTCCTATAAAAATAAGAGCTTACAGTCATACTGCCTCTAAGATGTTTCCTATTTCTACAACTTACAAAAGAGCCCAAAATAGCTGTTTAGTTTAGGCAAAGGTTGTGGGAAAATGACCCCCTGCCTTTTTTTCCTGGTTTGCCAAGATGTTCTCCACCTGACCTAGGAGAACTTGAAATGTTCAGAGAAGGGGCTCCCCTTTTCATGCTTTGGTTTCAGGGTTTAGTTACATTAGTGTCTTCTATGGAGTGAGATTTCAGAAAAGAAACAATACATTTGGAAAACACGGTGCCTTGTATGAGCTCCAATTCCTACAGAACCTTTGGGCAGGAACGAGCTCCAAAGGCAGCACCTCCCCCAACCCTCCTCAGTCTCCCTCCCTCCCCAGCCACGGCAAGTCCACTTGTACCACATTTGAGAAACACTTTTATGCCACGAGTGCATTGATATTTTTAAAGAACTGCTAGTCTGAGCCTCTTCTCATTAGAAAATTCATTGCTCAGGTGTGTTCTCAGAGGCAATAAAGATTTATCCCTTCAAATAATCAATCTTTGGCCAAAGTTGATGTTTAAATTCAGCTTCATTTGAGGGCCAAGTTGTAAAACTTTCTTCTTCTTACTCTTTGTCCCTCTTCCCTTCCTTAGTCAGTTTCCAGGTTACCATTTGTATCATATGAACCATTTTTGTCTCCTTCTCCGTGAAGTGCCTGCCCCTCCTGGGACCAGCCTCCACCCCACTTATCTCTCCCTGCTCCCTCTTTTTCTGCCCTACTCCAATGGACTCATTGTCCCTTGACCATTTGTCAACAGGTGAGATGTTAAATTAACACTCAGTCCACCTCAGGTCTTAAGAATTCCAGGGGGAAGACTCGGCTCTGCCCCCTGCCGCCCCCAGTCATCACCTACAGAATACAGTCTGCCTATGTCTTCACTGGTCAACAGTAGGTAAAATAATATATTCACTTGCACACATTATCATTTCTGATTGCAAATATTTTATTGATATAAAAAATAGGATAGCATATTGAAAATAAAAAGAAGAGGAGTAAATTTTCCCAGGTCATCTTTGAACAAATTGGGAGAAGCTGAATCAAAGTGTAAGTTGCTCTTTCCTTGAACCCCTGGATTTTCCCAGGGATGCAAAGAACTGACATAATTACATCAGAGGGAACTTCTACATGTTCATCGGTCAGAAGGAAGGCAAAATAAGTTTTTACGTGAGGACGCAGCTGGGGAATGATAACTTTGGATACAGATGGGGTCACCTATCCCAAGCACCTAACGTACTGAGATATGTGTTTGGAGACATGAGGAGTCAGGAGTCCGTGCCATGGTGACGGGTAGGAGGAGAAACATCAGGAGCGGTTCTGTGCTGCGAATGCCCTCAGTAACTTTCATGGCTTTGATACTCTGTCAGCCCCGTTTGTTAAGCAAGTGTGAATTAGAACTGAGAAAATGAGATTTCACTTAATTTCAACTTTTATTTTTATTTTTTAAGATTATTTATTTATTTATTTATTTTATTTATTTTTAGAGAGGAGAAAGAAAGGAGAAAGAGAGGGAGAGAGAAACATCAATGTGTGGTTGCCCCTTGAAGGCCCCCTACTGGGGACCTGGCCCAAAACTCAGGCATGTGCCCTGACTGGGGATCAAACTGGCAACTCTTTGGTTCACAGACCAGCACTCAGTCCACTGAGCCACACCAGCCAGGGCTAAATTTCAACTTTTAGATTTGAATATTTGCAAAGAGGGGGAAACTTGAGCAAGTATTGCTGTCACTAACCATTCACACACACATGCACACACACAGAGGGTGGTCATGGTCCTCTTGCTGTTCAAAGGATGATTCCTGAACCAGAAGCATGGACCTCACCTGTCAACTTGTTAGAAACACAGAATCCTGGGCTCCACACTAGGTCTATGGGCTCAGAATTTGTGTGTTCACAGAAAGTCCAGGTGGGCTGTTTGAGAAGCAACCCAACAAAAAGAAACTGTCCTAAAAAGAGGAAGGAGGAGCAGGAAGTGGAAAGAGAGTGGTGAATGCTGGGCAGCATTTTCTTAACACTGTTTTCAGCCTAGGTGAAGCAGGCCACTCATCCTTTAAAGAATTCTAACTAGGACAATAATTAACACTTTGTTGTTTTTAAGGCAAGTCTGAATGTGTTATTGTCATCCTAGAGAGCATTCTGAAATTCAAATGGTGCCTCCAGCAGAACCAGGGTGTTTCACACACAATTACAGGCTTTCCTTGGGGACTATAACTGGGTTCCCATTATGGCACCCAATCCAATCAATGCTGCTTTTCTAAAAAAAGAAAAGAAAGAAACCTTTAATTAAAAATAAGCATAAATACGAATGGTACTTAAGGCACTAACTGAAACAATACTACACAATGTAGTGTCAAAGGAAAAGAAATACCATTGGGTATCCTTTTCACTAAATAGTTTTCAATTGCTGTTTAACCCAATTGCTTTATTTCCATAGAAACAAAACTCACAGCAAGCCTTTCCTTAAAGTCAAAATAGCCTTTCAGGGCTGCAGGGCTTCAGAAGCACTTTGAAGCTTAAGTGCTGTTTGGCAGACCTCTGTCTTCTCCTTGTGAGCGGTACCTGCACACAAACCCTTCAGTGTGCCCTCTCCGTGCTCCAAGTATCGGAAGTGCTCCCTGCCTCTCCCCTCGGGGCTATGCTAGTGGGAGAAGAAGCTTCCGGATCCCAGCCCCCCATCATGAAAGGAAGCCCCCTCTCTGCATTCACTCATGCAGCAGACCACACGTTCCTCCCGAGGAAGCCAGACATTCCACCTCCTTCCTTTTTCCTCCAAGAGTCGGAGCTCACGTTGCAATTGTCCTCAAGGCTGATTCCGACACCAACTTCACTGTCTATATACTTTCCTTGCTTTGCCAGAGACTTTAGAGATTTCATTAAAAGAAACAGACCGTGTTCCCCTTATGAACATTTTTAAGATAGGTTTTTGTATCAGCCTGCAGAGTAGTTTTACCCCATGAAGACAAAGCGTGTTTGTCTGAAGACGGTTTCATTGGCAGTGAGTATGGAGATGGCAAATTACAGGGAAATGGTTGTGTGTGTGTGTGTGTGTGTTGTGTGCTGCTTTACTTTATCATAATTATTTGCTTGTGAAGTACCCAGTGGGGGGGAAATCCATGAGGATATTTGGAGATCAGAGAACTCGGAAGGAGGGCTGGGATCACCTGGCCTGAGGATGAAAGGGTTTCACCCTGTGGACATGAAAACGGGGACTCTGAAGTTGCTGACTGCCGTGGTTCAAAGTTTGGCTCTGCCTACATGGCGGTGGCAAATTGCTTATCTGTGCCTTGGTTTCCCCATAACAATGATAAAAGTACCTACTTATTAATGTTGCTGTGAAGATTGAATGAGTTGATAGGCACAAAACACCTAAAATACCTGGCATATAGCAATAATTACTATTATTAATGACAGGAAGTACAGATGAAACAATTTTCCTAACACATTCAGTGCTGCACTTGATTTCATTATAATTCTAGACTTTGTGTAATGCAGACTAAAGTAGACTTTGTTATTATTTCTTTAATCCAACAGCTTTGCCCTCAAGAAGTTTGAAGCATTTCACATTATCCTCCCAGCAATTATTCAGGTTCAGATACATGCACACACATTCCTTTTGGAATATGGGAAAACTGAGGAAAGAATAGTACAACTGACTTAATTATGGGGGGAAAAAGGCCAACCTCCACCCATTTCTTTTGATGCCTAACTAAATGCTCTTTCAACTAAAATGTGTTTCTTTAAATCTAGTTCTAATCTGCTTTGACCTTGTCAGGGCTACGAACCTCCGGTTTCCAACTTTTCTATCATTGGAGCTTACCAACCAATAAATAGTCCCGTTGCTGGAAATCCCCTGAAAGGCTTAAAAAGAAGTAAGTAAAGGGGCCTGAACTAGGGTGATCTGCACTACAGAAATGGAAAACATTCTCATACTTTTATATCCCTACTTGTCCACAAAAAGTGGCCAGGTCTTAGATAACTGGGAGTATAGTATACAGCTGAAAACAGGAATCTTTGAGAAGCAAAGGGAAAAGACCTACATCATCTTTTTAAAAAGCAAACAGGATGGGAAAAGAGGGGAAATGTCTTTACTCTCTTTGGGGATTCTTAGTTTACTGGAAAAACTGAATTGCTCGGCGGCCAGGCTGCTTCGGGTCCCTTGTTCCCTTTCCAAGGCAATTGCTCTATGCAGCATGATCCACATGCCCCTGAGTCAACCTCAGCAAGTGGGGGATTCCCAGGAAAGACTTTCGGCCCCTAACCTTTCCAAATCATGGTGCTGGTGCTCCTGTGAACTGCACTCAAATCTTTGCCTTCAATGAATAGAGCCGGAAATCTTGTGACAGCATTTCCTGGAGGTTGATTTGGGGACTTCTTGCTTCTCATCTCAGCCAAGATGAGAAGAGACAAAAGCAGATGCTGGATGAAAGGGGGAGAGAGAGGAACGTACGGTTGGGGAACATCTCCATGCTTAGTAATTATTTGATTCAAATGCAGTGTAGAGGCTTAAGTTGGTTCTCATTTATGGATTCAGTTGAATCCATTTTATTGCAATATCATATATAAGAAATTTGTGTTATCAAGCCCCCCAAAAGCACAGCCAACTGCTTTTCTTATGTATTAGTCAGAGATGAAATACTTGGGCAAGGAGGTTAGGCATGTGCCCTGTTTGGGGTTTGGACAACCCCAGCTTTGGTTCCAAGTTGCACTGCACCATGAACTTCGTGTCTCTTTGCCTACACAAACACTACCACAGTTTGGGAAACGGGTGTCTGTCTGGCTGTGAGTTTGCCATTGCCATCCCGGGTGGGCCAGCCCTGTAGGGTTGGGCTTACTCGAACACCTCAAAGTACTTTTCGAATGTTTTGGGTTCAGCAAAACCCTAAAGTGTATTTGGCCTGCTTTTTTCCCTCCTTTTTCAAACCCCTGCATGTTTCAAGGGAAATTTAATCCATATGTTTCTGATACATTTACACTTAACTCATCAAAATATTGTTTTGTGAAAAACCACTGGATGTCCAGGGCTCTTTAGGAGTTCTTTTAGTGGAACTTTTTAAAGCGTTTTTTTTTTCTTAGAAACAGGAAGTCATATCTGTGCCAAAAGTTAAAAGAACTCGAACCTCAAAAAAAAAATGGAATTCTATTTGGAGTTCCAAATCCACAGGTTTCCAGGGGGTTCTAAAGTTGGCAAAGCATCCCATGTTTTGCAAGCCGAAGGCCTATAAACAGAACCCACCACTAGGTTCCACATTCTATCCATGAGCACACCCACTTCTATGCTACATTTTGTGAGACATAAAATGCACTCAGCAAGGGAGCTAAGGTGATTACCACTGCATATAAAAGAAAACCTTAAGTGTGTTGGTAGGACCATCAAAACCTGTGCACGAGGATCTGAGCTCCATCTGTGCCTTGAGGTGGATTTGATTGTTTCAAGTGCTGGGTAAATTATAGGCTCCCCTTTACTTTTAAATCCTTGCTTTTTAAAAATAGAAAGTGAGAGATTTGGGCCAAAGGTGCTGTGTTGCTGCAGAGCCCAAAATGCAAACCAGAGCCAGGAGCTTCAGCTGTAAAACCAGAGGTTTAGGGCTGCAGGGGAGAACAAGTCTTTCCCCTCCCAGCACCATAATTACTATTACTTGGCATTGGTCTTGCCAAGGGCACTGCTCTCAGGCCCTGCTCTCTCGCCCTCCCACTGAAGGTTTTATTTTCTTGCTCAGGGTCTCTAACTTAAGCACTTTAGAGACGAGTCGTTACCCCAAGATTCATTAGTCCTCTGCCAGCATTGTACTTTAAGATTCTCATAAAAGCTACCTTCCTATTGCTGCCTTGATGTGATTTTCTACAACCCCTCCAAATTAAATACTTTTCATCCTGGTAAAACACAACTGTTTTCCTGTTCAAGTCTGGGGTGATCCTAAGCTACTGTCTTCTTAGGCTGAAAGTGAGGGAAGAGCATTACAGCTCACATTGGCACCCCTCTTCTCACAGACTGGCTCCCAACCCCACGCCGCACCACTGGCCAGCTTCGCCCTCCCGTGTGTGCAGAGCCCATGGGAAGTGCACAGAGACCTTAGGTGAGCCCCTGGGTGTGGCCAGGGAGAGCTCCAGAGTTCCCATGCATTCACACCATTGAGCACTCCCACCCTGCAAAGAACAGAATGAGTGTGTCCCCCTAAAATCCAAATTTAGAAACCCTAATCCCAATGTGATAAGAGGAGGTGGAGCCTTTAAGAGATAATTAGGTTATGAAGGTGGAGCCTCCAGGAATGGCATTCATGCCCTTATAAAAGGGACCCCAGCGAGCTGCCTCACTCTCTTCCTGCCATGTGAGGACACCGAAAGTGAGCAGTCTGCCACCAGGAAGAAGGCTCTTACCCACACCTGACAGCGATGGCACTCTGATCTTGGACTTCGAGGCTTCAGAACTGTAACAAAGAAACCCCTGCTGTTCAGAAGCCACCCAGGACTTTGTTACAGCAGCCTGATCTAACATACAGCTTTTGAGGTGGGCATTTCCCCGGCAGTGAAGTAATAGCCTTGAGCTTTAGGATCAAGACCTGCCAGTCTCTTGTAGAACAGGGAGCAACATCTTGGTTTTGTCTCATCCCCGCCCCATATGCGCACTCAGGAATATATGTTCACAGGGTGCTTTGTCATCCAGAAACTGTAACTTCCCGTAAGGCTCCCCCATTCAGAGTATGGTCCAGGCAACTATCAGCCTCTTTGTCAGCACCGTTCCCTGTGTCTCCTACTCCAAACCTCGTACACTCATAGAATTACTCCAGCCCCATTATGCGCATGCTCTGAGAACTCATTCAGGGATGTGTGCATGTATTACACACACACACACACAAACCACCCACGTACACATGTACGCAAACGGTGCATATGCCGTGACCAGATCAGGACACCGGAAGCAGCTGGCCAGGGAGGCAGCACGGGCGATGCAGAATGCTAAAGGAGATGTTCAGTTTGCTCAGGCTCGGCCTCATTCCCCACACACAGGGCCCCAGCGATTGCACATGGAGAGGAAAGGCCCCCGTCTAGGACTCAAGGCACCTTCCTGTTTGCTTGGCTGCATTTGCACAATCTCTGAAAAATCAACTGTCTCCCCTTTCAGTCTCCCCCAGGGAAGGCTCTGGCAGTCCATGGATGTACTGTGTACAAGGTCTGTGAAATGAAAAAATTCCCAGGAAAACAGTTTTGGCCCAAGCCTCTTTTCTGTTAACCTTGGGTATGCACTGCTGATTTGAAAGCAGGAAAAAAGAAATGCCATATTGTTTCCTCTCAGCTTCTCTTACCTTGCTTGGCATGCCATTCGCCAGTTTGGACCACCTATCATGCAGACTTGCCTTGGAAGAAAAGGCTCTCTGATGACAAGAAAATCCAAGAATTCTTGAAGCAAGAATGCCCTCTAATGGAAATGCAAAGGACACATGTAATTCACAAACTTACTTATCCTACCTGGTTCTTTCTTTTAATCTAACAGGCCATGGAACTGCTCTACATTTGAGATCTTGGGCTCATACGTAACATTTATTTTGCTTATGATTCCAAAAGAATGACTGCTTCAAATGATCGTGGCCTCTACAACAAAGCCCCTTGTAAACTGTGTTCTGAGAGGCTCTTTGGGGTTACTCCAGCCTTCTACGTCATTCCAGCCTCTGTATGCAGCAAATGATCCAGCTGTGCAGTGATAGAGCAGTACTGAGAACCAACAAAAATTATTCTCTGACTTTTCTAAATGTGTCTAGGCTTTGTATGGCAATAGTTCCTCTTACTACTTTCTCTTATATTTCTGTTTAAAAGTGTTTCCCCTACTCTGTGCCCCTGCGGGCTGAGAAGCGTAAGTTTTCCGTGCTCGATTTCTTTCAAGTTCAAGAGGGAGTACCCAAGTTCAAGATGTGACTACCTCACATTCATTTCCATCCAAGAAACTTCAATTTTCTTTCAGAAAGGCATGCACCCGCCGTTGAGCCAATCTCACTTGGCCCAGAGGGCCACCAGAGCCCTCCTGGTCATGCAGTATTGCAGGATGTGGGTCTAACTATAGTTGTGTCAGACAGCACAGGAAGGTTTGGTTCAGACTTGCTGGCTGCCCTTAATGAGAAAAACCCACATAAGCATTTTCCAGAAATGCTGATGATTAGCTTAAATTGAACCTAGGATAATGCTAATGCTCTTTGGGTATTACGTATCTATTTCCTCTGTTAGTCAATTAAATAATTAATACTGAGTAGTGCGGAGGTGGTTGCCTCGGGACTTAGCAGTCCATGTCTCCAAGACCTTTCCACCTACAGGTACTAAGCCATGATGATGGCCCAGGCAATGGATGGGATCTAGCCAGGGGAGGACTTACTCCGCATACCACCCAAGCAGCAGCCCAGAATCCAGACCATGGGTGGAACTACACACAGACCAGGGACTTCCGAGAGTGGAATTTTCTGAGATAAAAGCTGCAGAGATTGGTGCTGGCAATTTGATGTCATTAGAACCAAACCCCACAGACAGACACTGCTGCTGACTTCTCTCCCACTGGGGTGGAAAATTGCTGTCGGGCAGACAAGTTGGTGGGTATTTTTGCTTAACTTCTGACTGGATGAGCCAAACCTGAGCCAGTGAAAGTGTCTGCCCTACTCTCAGGTTTTGATTCATGGTCTTGTTTCTGACTTCTGTGATTTAGAACATTAAACCACGTGGCGGAGGGGGTCCGTGAAAGCTCTGTGTGATTGCACTTGTCTAGGTCTCTTGCCAAAAGGCCTCAAGTCTTGGCTGGAGTGGGTGAAGATAAAAAGTACAATAGCGCTGGGACCTAGTTATCTCACATTAAGTATACCTGAGCAAAAATCAGGCCATAAGCCGCTTTCATCACCATATCCCACAACCGGGCAGACCTGAGTCGATTGCTTGCCTGGCCTAGGCCTCAGCCTCTGTCCTTCCATCTCCAAAATGAAAACAATTATTTCAACTCATAAAGGTACCAAATGGTAAAGTAGATCAATTACCTCTGAATGAATAGATGGTTTGCATTTGGTCGGTCACCTTGGACTTATGCTTTGCATTAGAGCTCTGGTCTTGAAAAGTCAGTAATGAACCCAATGTTCAGCATTCCATTGTTCTCAAGTTGTGTCTGCTGTTGATGATTTGACCCAATAGGGAAGCACATAACTAGTTCTTGTGTCTACCTGATTTTGTCACGAAGGACATGCCCTTCCCCTGATGTCTTCCGATGGCTGAAATCACCCTGTTAAAAATCACTCCAGAGGTGGAGTAATTTACTTGCCCATGAAATAATTCTTGTTTACACTTTGGCAGACTCTTTCATTGAGAAGACCCTATTTAAAGTTCCACTTTAGCATCCAAACAACTTTCTAGCAAGATGAATCTTCCGAAATCATTTGAAATGTTCAGCTCTCTTCAAGCAGCTGAACCGTTCGCTATTCTTTCTGGTAGACTTTGGCGAGCTCTGAGTCTTTGCCCCCAAATCTCACTTGCTGCAATATAAATTCTGCCATCACAATATACTGCATGGTGTTCAACATTTCCTTTGTTCTCTGTATTTTAAATTGTAAATGCACCGGGCTGGGTGACATGGATTAGCAGGGAAAAGTTGTAGAGAGTAGAGTGTGTTTTGTCTGAGAGCAAACTGGAACTTGCTGAACCCTCCCAGGGGCCTTCTATTGCTCTGAGGCAGCACAAGAGCAGAGCCTGGAGGGCCACTTTGAAAAATGCTCCCTGGCTCTGGCAGTGAACAAATTGGTTCTTTGCCTTGGCTGAGGCCTCGGCCCCCAGGGCAGAGTCCAAGGTAGAGCACAGTGAGAGGCTGGTGGTCAACGAAGGAGGCACAATGTAGGCGCAGTGCTGTAGGCCAGACATGTAGGTGCAGTGATTGAATCATGTGTGGGCTGGGGCCTTGAGGAGCAAAGTGTGGGCAGCCTGGCCTCAGGGGTACATGAACAGCTGTGTGGCAAGATCCTTGTCTGACCTCTGCCCAAAGTTGACTCAATCTGGTTCAGGCCAAATATTATTCATCCCTCGTTTTTAAGAGTGACATAGTCACTCACCAATTCCCAAAGTCCTGGAATTAATCAAATTTAAGAGAGAACCGAAAAGAAGTACTGCCTCATCACTGCCTATAAAGCTTACGGTGGGGAGCCCTCCAGTGGCTGTGGGAAAAATTGAACCCTGTTCAGATTGTTGCCTCTCTCAGAAATGGTGCAATCGACATCACAGAATTGCACATGAGTTACCCTCAGTCATGTTATAACATCTAAGAGTAAAATGAAAAGGATACCCAAGAAGAGGTAAAGGAATCTTGCTCTCCCTGGAGGATACAGGTCACAGCCAGGGAAAGAAAGCTGACATTGATGTTGGCCACCTGAGTCTGTTCTGGTTCCCTTTGTAAAGTGCCTGATGTAGGGGGCTTCGTGGCCCTCTCTGTTCTCTCAGTTCCCCGTCTGTTTCTTCACTGCAGCGCTGTTATGAGGATTCAGTAGCATAGGGGACTGACCAACTGGCACACAAAAGGTGTCTTAAGAATGATAGTTCTGCCTACTTTTCCCAAGATCATAATCTATGGTTGTAGCCCTAACTTTGGACTGTACAAAAACAAACAAACAAACAAACAAAACCAGAATTGTTTAGTTCTTGTCTACTTCTGCGATTGAGTGTTGTCTTCCCAACCTGATGACTAGCTCTTCAGGCTTCTTTGCAGCTACCACCAAGTGTCTATCAGGTACACAGTCAGCACCGGGTCAGTGGTGCTTATGTTTAACTATTTATATAATAAGTATTTCTCAGCGTCTACTGTACCAGGCACTCTGCCGGGTTACCTTGGCTGGGATTCACTTCCAGCCCAGTAAAAAGAGGCACCTTCTTGCTCTCTTACTCTTGTGCTCTCTCACTCTCTCATTCATTTAATTAAACACAAAAACAAAATCTGACTTACGGAGGTTTAAGCGAAGATAATGATTCCACACCTTTTATAAGGACCAGTGTGGACATAGAAGGGTTGAAATCAACCTTCCACGATAGAGGCTGAAATGCTTCTGGCCATCAGAATCCCTTGCTTCATTATCCCTAGATATTATGAGTAACTGTCAGGAGTTTCTGAAACTCAAAATTCTCCTTTACATATTACAGGTGCCACAGTCTTTTCTGCCAGGGGTGGTGATATGAGAAGGTAAGGATTCTCTGAGAACACCAAAGAGGAAAAATACAGAGAGCCTGTGGAGCCATCTTGATAAAAGATTAACAAAACAGGCAAGAGTACTAAGAGATCAGAGGAAAGAAGGAAGAGTAGAGGAGTAAAACAGACAAACTTAAAGAAATTCCTAGAATTATTGCCTCATCCTTCCATATTAGCATTTGAGGGCACAGACTCTTGAGCATAATTCAGTGGATAAGTATAAAGCCTGACATAGAAGTGAATAGGTCAAGTTCAGAAGGCTGTACAATGAAAGAGAATATAAAATATGAACAAATATGACCATAATTCTTTGGGGTTCAAAGTGTATTTTAACATTTTTTTTATATATGTGGCGTGTCGTACTTTTTTTTATATATGTGGCATGTTATACTTCCCTAAAAGGTAAAGTCTAATTCATACGTCTTTGAATCTGGGTGAGCTTCTGACCACTGTCAAGAATACAGTATATCAGAAGTGATACAGTGAACTTTTAGGGCCAAGTCATACCAGGCAATGCAGTGTCCACTTTGCTTGAACCTTGCACTCAGAGCCCTAAGCTTTCACATCAGAAAACCGGTGACTCTTACGTTGATTGCTACACTGGAGAGGCTACAGGTCGGTGTCCTGAGCCAACCCAGACATCAGGCCCAGTTGAGCTGTCAAGTGATAGGATCTCCAACCAGCATCTGACTGTATCTGCATGAGGGACCCTAAGGGAGAGCTACTCAGATAAACCCTGTCTGGATTCTTAACCCACAAATCATGAGCACAACAAAGTCATTGTTTTAAACTGCTAAGTTTTGGGGTGATGTGTTATGCAAAACAGTATTCAAAACAATATGTGTAGTTGGTGGTTTATCAGGCTTATTTCAAACATGAGGGTCACATGATTAACAGGGGCTAGTGTGAGCCCTGCCTCAACAGCCTACCAGCCTACTAGAGAAAATACCTGGTGGGTAAAGATGGCCAGAGGGTCATGAATAGCATAACTAAAGTACTATAGAAATGATGAGAAAGAACTGGCTTTAATTCTCTCGATTAGAGAAGACTTGGTATAGTTGGTACCATTTGAAGTTGACTTTGAACAATAGAAGGAAACATCATAGTGCATGCACAAAGATGCAGAGCTAGGAATGGGAAGTGGTTTTGTGACAGTGAATTCTTTAAGCAACTGAACATTGGCTCTCGGCCTTAACTCTCCGTCTCTGAGCATTGTGTACTGCTCTCTCAAGTTAAGCTGCCCATCAAGAAACCAAAGGAACAATTCCACCAGGAAGAGCAACGAGCCTTTGCAAATGCCCAGAACTGCCAATGGACACGCTCCTGGCAATGTCTCCAAGGCTGAATTTCCTGGGGTTTTAAAAATAATTGTAATATAAACTCTCTGAGGAAGTCTTTGGAATTGTCTGGGACACTCAAAAAACAGCTAACAAATTCCCATTCCTCTTTTCTGTTCAGCATTTTACATGCTGTTTATTTATAAAGCAGTATAATTTGACCTTTAATCAATGGCAAATATTGCTTATATCCCAGGACTTGATATCTGAGCTCTCCCAATTGGTTGTTGTTAAGACAGTGGTTTTAAAATTCAAGACAATCTTTATTACTTATGTGACCTTTTAACTTTGAAAAACAAGTAATTCCTTCTCTTCCTTTTCTAATCCTCCACCCCTTAAAAATACCCACTTTAGTATTTATGAACTCACAGTCATATCCAGGCTCTCAGACACTGAATAAGTATTAAAAGAAACATTACAAAACATAATAAAAAAATTAAATGCATGGGAAATAAGCAAAAACCATTAGTTTAAAAAAATTATTTAGATACCATGGCTTGTAATAGCTATGTTGCAACAAAAATGTTCATTTACACAACGACAACAGCTTGGGGGGGAAATGCATTTAACTGCCGAGGGGAAAATCCCAGCAGAGTTGATAAGTGTTGAAACAGTACCTAAGAGGCAAAGATATCTGAGGAATCATGGATGAGAACTGCTCCAGGTAATTTGGTAGACAATAACCACTTGTGTCTATCTAAACTTAAATTAATTAAAGTTAAATAAAATAAACCATTCCATTGCTCTGTTGCAATACCTAAACTTAAAGTACTGAATAGCTGCATGTGGCATGTGGCTACATTAGACGGGCAGGTGTCAAACATTTCCGTCATCGCAAGACATTACACTGAACAGCACTGCGCTAAGGAAGTAGCTGTTTCCCTTCCTTAGTATTCAGACAGCAGTGTAGAAGTAATTTGAAATGAAAAGTATCTAATAATTCTTGAATTACACCACATTATTTGTTTGTTGAAGGAGCACATTAATGCCAAAATAAAAGGTCTTATTTGTATACTTAACTTTGGAAGAGGGATTAAGTTTCAAATGTGGCTATAAACTTTTATTCATTTTGAAACTATCCATCAGCTTTTGGCTTGCGAATATCCAAATAGGTGTTAAGTCAAAAAAGCCAGTTTTGAATTTGGAGGGCATTTAAAAAGTATAACCTTATAACATACATGTTAAATAAAATGAATATTTGCCCATACCTTCCCCAAATCTGCTCAGACATCAAGTAAAAATGATTGAAAGACAGTAATTGCTTTTTCTAAAATTAGCAGTAAGATTCAATATAGAGACCAAGTTACTCACCTTATTTTATATGTCAGCTTTCTGTGGCAATAGGTTTCATTTATTCATTTACTCACTCAACAGATGTTTGACCGTTATCTGTGGGTGTTATGTAATAAAAGTTTCTCTTTTCAAAAGATTTCTGCTCCTTCTAAAGAGGGCAGCCAGGATGGAAAAACCATGCTAAGTGGGAACAGTTGAAAGGACTGGAAATGTTGTCTCTTGCAAGGGTAATTCTTGGGGGAACTACTACTTTCTAAAAATACGAGGAGGACTTTCATGTGGAGAAGACATAAACCTAGTTTTTGTGATGCCAATGGAGAAGTGAGATCAATGTACAGAAAGCTGCAGAGAAATTGGTTTGGAATCAATGTTAGTTCAGAACTATCTGAAGGTAGAATAGATGGCTTCAAAAACAGGGACTTAAAAGCCACAGAACTTCAGATCCAAGTTGGGTTTGTCAGGGATGTAATGCAAGAAATCCAAAGATCAGATGCATGATTCTGCAGGAACTTCTCTAAGGTTCTTTTGAATTCTGCACTTCTGTGATGTCAAGGTTAATATGATCGCAGAAGTCTTCTGAGAAATAACAAATTGTTTTCTGATGTTCATGACTAATGATATTTATCTATGGGAAATAGGTAAGATTTGTGGAATGAGCTTATTTTTTATGATATCCTATTTTATAATCTAGTCACTCTACTCATACATGAAACTTAATGAAAATATCTTTAAAACTATAAATGACAGCATTTGGCAAATTATATCATTTGCCATTTTAAATCAAGAAAACAGAATGAGTCATAGATTCACTCATAAAATTGGATAACTCTGGGACGTCTAAAGTTGTCAAGGGACTAATAAACTGATTAGTAGTAGATAAAACTTGATAAGCAGGATGAGAGGCCGTGTTTCCTCTTCTGGCAGAAGACAAATTGCAGTGCTATTTGAAAGATTCCTGATACCACAAATTACAGACTTGACATTGCACAGTATCCGTGTCTCTCTGACTGCTATGTAACTACAGAACTGTATTGAAATCTCTTATAAAAGGGTGATGACCATCTCCATTTGAAAAACTAAAGAAATGAGGAAACATTTCTGTTTCAAGGTGGCAGAATGAACCAGAAAGCAAACTGAAGAATATGGGTAAATTTTGAAATGTTTCAAGTTTTGTCAGAACCCGACCACTGTTTTAAAAGTTATTGAGAAACAAATGCAAAGGAAGACGTGAAGCCATCCAGAGACGTTTCCTTTGATGGTATTGGGGCCTCTGTGGGTGTTTCTTCACGTCCCTGCATTGCTGCCTGTTTACTTGGAGTGAATCTCCCGTTCAGTGGCATGAGCACTGAAGCAAGGTGTGATCTGTGTGCTGTAATTACTATATCACCGTTTAGCTTATGTTAATAATTCTTTTAATGGGTTATTAATTAACACTAAAAATATATTGCCTTTGATGTCTTCATCAGAAAGAAAGTTTTCATTTCTTTCCTTCTTAGAAGCACTGGCAATAGATGAATACGATTAAACACTTAAAAGTCCATCAAAAGAAGAGTTTAATTACAGTCACCTGTATTGTCCTGGCATTTTTTAAAAAAAATGAAACCCCACAAAAATGGCATCCTATCTCAACTGGGTAACACATGTAACAAAAAAATGTCATCAGCAAAGTTCTTAATTTAAATGACTAGTGTCATCTGCACTCTCATTTCTTCATGAGTTTCTTGCCATCCATAGTTAAGGATGTTATACATTTGGGTACATATTGGCCTTAATTTGGATCACTGACAGAATAGCCTTATAAAATTTCTCTGGGATACTATGAAAGTCTAAAATGGCTCCTCATTATTTATATAAAAGTTTCCACAAGAAGATTATGACATTTCTGTCCAACTTCTTTTCAAATTCCTTACCCAGATGGTTTTTAAATTTTAATCCTTTGACAACCTACAGCAGAATATTGAGGAAAGTGCAAAAAAATGCAAATACCCAAATTTTTTATACAATCATATTAACTAGATTTCTATAGGAATCAGAATTTTAAAATAATTCTTAACTTATCAAATTTGAAGAACCTTTTCTTTATTAAAAAAATTAATGAGATTTTCATTTTAGCAAAGATGGAGAGACCAGAGCCATATTTACCCTCCAACATAAAACTCCTTTTAAAAAACAGGTAAAATATAATAAAAAGTAGTTTATGTACATGGGATATTACCAGTGCAATAATCTCTAAGAGAGGGGAAACAAACGAGGTGATCCTTACGATTGTCACAGCAAGAATTTCCCTGCCAGCGTACAGGAGAAGGGTAACGTAGGTAGAGCTTAGGGATCCCCTTGAGTAGAACAGATAGATATGAAAGTTGGAGAGCCAAAAGGGCTAGAGTTTGCAGGGCAGGGTGCCAGAAAGAGGAAGGCTGCATAGGAGGAAGCTTCAGAAATCAGCAGAGGCTCCACCTCATTTCCTCAGCTGAATACCATCCAGCATTCTCACGTTTTTTAAGGAAGAGATGAAATTATTCAGTTAAGGCTTTTTCTCTTTTCTAATGTAAGCAGTTAATGCTATAAGTTATCTTCTACATGATGAAACTCGATAAGCTGCAAGAAAACTCAGAAAGACAATTCAACAAAATCATTAAAAAAATACAGTGTCAAAATGAGACATTTTCCAAAGAGATAGAAAGCATAAGAAAGGAACCAAACAGAAATTCTGGAGCTGTAGAACTCATTGAGTGAAATTAAATATGCAGTAAAGAGCATCTGCAGTCAAGCAGAGAGAATGGAAGGCAGAATAAGTAAGCTAAAAGACGGGAATTTTGAAAAAAAAAACTGTTGAAAATAATAAATCAAAAGAGTTGCAGAATAAAAATTCAACATACAGAAATCAGTTGCATTTCTATACACTAATAATAAAACATCTGAGAAAGAAAGAAAGAAAACTATCATATCCACCAAAAACAATAAAGTACCTTGGAATACATTTAACCAAGCAAGTGAAAGATCTTTACACTAAAAACTAGGTGGAAGAAATTAAAGTCACAAATAAATGGAAAGATATCCTATACTTACAATTTGGAAGAATTAATAGTGTCAAAATGTCCATACTACCAAAGCCATTTATAAATTCAGTTCAATCCCTATCAAAATTCCAATGGTATTTTTCACAGAAATGGAAAAAATCCTAAAATATTTATAACACCACGAAAGAGTCACAATAGGAAAAAAACAATCATGAGAGAAAAGAACAAAGTCAGAGGCATCACACGTCCTGATCTCAAACTATACTGCAAAGCTATAGTAATTAAAGCAGTATGGTATTGAACAAAAATAAGCACATAGACCAATGGAACAGAATAGAGAGTCCAGGAATAACCTCCCACACTTATGGTCAACTAATATTTAACAAGGGGACCAAGAACACTCAATGGGAAAATGATAGTGTTTTCAACAAATGGTGCTGGAAACACTGGATAACCACATGCGAAAAAATAAAATTGGATCCTATTTTACACATTTACAAAAATTAACTCAAATGATTTAAAGACTTGAACGGAAGCCCTGGCTGGTGTGGTTCAGTGGATTGAGTGCTGGCCTATGAACCAAATGGTCTCCAGCTTGATTCCCAGTCATGGCACATGCCTGGGTTTCAGTCCAGGTCCCCAGTAGGGGGCGTGTGAGAGGCAACCACATGTTGATGTTTCTCTCCCTCTCTTTCTCCCTCCCTTCCCCTCTGTCTAAAAATAAATAAAATATTTAAACAACAACAAAAAAAGACTTGAACACAAGACATTACACCATAAAATTCTTAAAAGAAAAACATAAAAAAGAATTTCCTTGACATTGGTCTTCGCAATGATTTTTTTTTAAATATGATGCCCAAAGTACAAGGAACAAAAGCAAAAATCAACAAGTACATCTACATCAAAGTAAAAAACTTTTGCAAAGCAAAACAGGCCATCCCCACCCCCACAAAAAAAGGCAACCTATGAAATGGGAGAAAATATTTTCAAAGCAATTATTAGATAAAGGGTTAATATCTATAATATACAAAGAATCCAAATAATGTTTGTTCTGTAATCTAATATGCTTAAGCATTCCAGCCCACTCTTTATGGCTGGACCCCTAGGCAAGAGGTTGTTGTCAACCTCCTACAGTTGTCAAACAGTAATGTTTTCTTTCTTCCCCTGTGGCCCTTCTTCCAATTCCAAAGGCTGCTACTCTACTGACCACCCTAAGACCCGAAAGACACAGTATTAATTTTGCTCTGAAATGAATCAGACCAGGGCGTACATTAAAGTATCCACGAAGCCACTCTGCACTAGAAAGCCAGAAATCCTTGATCTCTCTCTTGCTACAACTGATGTCCAGCCACAGTCTTCATTACAGTTCATTAGAAGTTACGTAATGAACCCAAATAACTACATAAATAACCCCTAATAGTGCAGTGCCAGCAATATTAAAATTTTCTCAAATTTGAATATGAGTATCCTTCTAGTAACAAATTCCTCAAAAAAATAATAAAAACCAAAAATTAAATATCTTTCCTTGGTCTACGTGTAAAATGCAAAAAAAAATTAAAAAAAAAACAATGTTTTTTCTTTACTTCCCCATTTCTTATTCTGCTCAGTCTCAGCCAGCCTGATTTCACTTTAAGTATCTGGGTAGAACTGGGGTTCTTTACATGGCTACAACCAAGAGTATTTCACTAAAACAAGTCATTTGTTCAGCACCTCTAGAATTGAATTAATCAAATCCCCAACTCTTAAATAAGTCTAACAAGCTAATCAGAGATATGAAATTATCAAAGCACCAGCCCTATATCAAGAAAATCTAAGGAGCATAATAAATGCTTATTACAGTAGAACAAGGATTCCCAAACCACGCCTAGCATAAGGTTTGACCACATGAGGGATGCTTCAAAAACTACCGCAGACACCTCATGGGCCCTTGAGGATGCAGGCGTGGTCAAGCAGTCTCAGTTCATCAGTCTACAAGCATGAAGTGGTTCTGCGTATTTTCCATAATCACTGCCATCTTTGCATTGCCAAGATCTTACACTAGTGGGTAACGAGACTGCTTAAACTTCACAGTTGTTTCTTTCATTTCAGATCAGTTCAATCCAATGACTCTTCCCCCAGCTTTACTGAAATATAATTAAGACATAAAATTATAATCCAATGACTTTTCTAGAAATCTTGTTATAAATACCTTGGTCTTATTTTGGTTCAACATCTTCCCCCTTGAATCCCATAAATACACACTATTCTGTCCCCCTTCGTTCCAGACTATATGGGACCTCGAAACTTTCGGAGGATCACTTTCTTATCCTCTTCGCCTTTCTCCAGCCTCTTGTGAGGGATGTACCATCTAGGAGGGGCCAGTGCTTTATGTAATTGCCTATTGAGTAAATTTGCTGTTTTCTGTTTTTTTAATTAATCATTTTTATTTTTTGTTTTATATTATGTATTACTTGTACATTTGTCTATTACCTCTCTCAATGAATGGACAGGAGACCCTGTATCCGTATGGCTTACTCTTCTGTCCCTTTGCCAATAGCAGTTCTTGGCAAGTAGTGGGTACTCAGTAAATACTTAATTGATGGAATGAAGGCCTGCTCATCGAGCTCAGCCTGGGGATTCTATATGCAGAGGTGGTGGAAGGATCCAGTCCCTCAAAGGTTTCTCGTCACAAGTAATTGATCCTCTTGAAAGATGCAGTTCAAGGTCACCAGATGAAGACGTCACATAAATATTTCCTTGTTCCATGGGCCTTTTCCCCCATGCTCTGAAAATCTCTGACAAACTTGCAAAGCGTTAATTTCACCCGTCCTCTCTCTCCCTAAACTGGGACCTGTGGACAGAGGTTGGAGCCATTTTCCTGCAGGGACTTAGGATGAAAGGGGCACTCCATTTTCCTGCCTTTAGGGCCTTCCCTTTTGCTGTGGCCCTTGCACAGGTCACCATGTCCTTGTGCTCAGCAGTCATCTTTCTAGGAAACATGATGCCAGTCCTTGTTTTCTACAAACATCTGCAAACTTCAGGAGCAAGGTGGCATACCACCCCACAGAACAGTTACTATTTCCAGCCCTCCACTCTCTTTCAGAAGGTGGTATCATTTTCACTGTCCCCAGGTTCTTTGATGTGTGTGTGCAGACCAGACAGAATAGGGCTTCCTGTGATGATTTTTCTAGAATTCATCTTCGGACTGTTTTCACTGTGATATCCACCTCAGTAACTTTGGGAGAGCAGGAAAAGATAATATGTAATTCATAACTGCATAATCCATTGGAGAAGGAAGACAGACAAGCAATGTAATAGTAAAGATAACTTGTTCTGTCTCCAGTCTTGCCAGCCAGTTTATAGAGCTCACGTTCACCCCCCCATTTCTGCTTCTGGAGTGTCCCTAAGAGTGCCAATGAGAAGCGGAGACCCAGGCCATGGATGTTTCCCCAAACTCTGCTTTTGCAATTGTTAATCCCAAAACACTGAATAAACGTTACCTCCCTGCGACAGTCTGAAACTCTCTTTTCACCCCCTAGTACATTGAGCAACAGAACCAGAACTTCCAGAAGGGCCTGTCCCTTAGCACAAGTTGAAAGACAAGGCACATAGGGAGGGGGGCGTTAAAAGGAAGAATCAAATACATTCTCGTGTCCTTGTGGTCAGCATTCCAAAGGTAAGGAACGAGAGAGATAGGTCTGTACCTGCTGTAGAGCTCTTTGTGCTCAGTCCCGCCAGAGGTGCTGGAAAGGAAGCACTGCCTCTTAGAGGCGAGCGGGTTCCAGCTCAGTGCATGTGTCCCCCCACTCCTGAGTGTGTTTGAAATCCTCCAGAGATAAGCTTTTTCTCCAGAGTCAAGACAGTCTTTTCCGAATACTGGAAAGAAATCACCATTTCTTCCTGAGTCCAGAAATTACTCACTCAATTGAATGCTCCAATTACCTTAATTCCTAAACTGAATCCCTTTATTTACTAAACCCAGATAGGGTTCCATGCTCAAAGACACCAGACAAAAATTGGGCGAATCCTCCCATCTTGGCCGTGCTTTTTATAACCCATCACATGCCTGCAAACACCAGCCACAATACAAACTGCTACAGTCCACAGATTCAAGGACCAGCAAGGCCTGTGTTTAAAGTTACTACCCAAGCCACTCCAAGACACGCTTTCTCACTTATTGTAACTTTTATGTTGATTTCTTGAGGTTTCCAGGCTAATGTGCCATGCATCAGATTCCTTGTCCTTCTGGATTCTGATCCAGTTAAAATAAAAAGACACAAAGCCTTTGGCCACCGACATAGCAATGATTGGTTAAGTCAAGAATCAGCAGTGGAAGCTACCACCAATGAGTCACCATTTGTTGCTCAACAGAATCAAACTATTTAAATATAGACTACATACTAATTACAGAAGGGAAAATGGTTCCTTTATGGTGGCGAAATGACACTAACCAAGTGGTCGAAGTGAAGGTCATCTTGACTGAGACAAACTAACACCACGTGCCTCCTGATGTAATAAACTGGGAAAATCTGATCACCTATATTGTACCTTTGACAAAGATACAAAACCTAAATGCAGTCCTGAGAAGACAATCAGATACCCCCTGTGAAGAAGATATCCATTAAAAAAAAACGAAATTGTATTCTTCAGTAATGTCAGTGTCCCAAAGCCGGGGAAAGGCTGAGTAGTTCTTTCACATTAAAGGACATTAAAGACACAAATGCAGTATGAATCCTGGATTGGAACATGGATCAGGAATAACAATTGTTATAAAGAATATTCCTGGAGCAACTGGGAAAATTTAAATATGAACTGTCTTGAATTCAATGTCTTTCTTCTTAGATACACGTGCATAGGAGAATGTCTTTGTTCCTATTATGTATGTACTAAAGCATTCAGAAGTTATAGCTTATGATACCATCAACTTATTCACAAATGGTTTTGAGCAATAATAATTGTATTAATATGCACATATTTGTAGAGAGAGATAAAATGTGAAAAAAATTAACAATTGCTGAATCTAAATAAATATATGTGTTTTATTACCTTATTCTCACATGTTTTTGTAGAATTTTTCATTTTATTTTTATTGTTCAAGTACAGTTGCCTCCATTTTCCCACCACCACTTTCCCTGCCCCACCCACCCCCACCTCCCACCCTCCATCCTTCCCCCTTTGGTTTTGTCCCTGGGTCATCCATTATACTTGTTCCTTGACGACCCTTCCCCTTCTTTCCTCCATCATCTGCCCCCCATTACTGTCAGTTTGTTCTTTATTTCACTGTAGGTCATAATTTCTAAACAAAACATTAGAAAATAAATTCAAAACATATCAAAACAATAAGAATAAATCTAAAAAGTAGATACGGGTCAGATTAAGGTAAAATTGGTTTGGAGAACAGTAAAGGCAGCAGCAGAGAAAGAAAAGTGTGCTTCTACTCCTTCCTGAAGTGATTTACTGCGGACAGAGCCCTGAGGAGCCCCAGGCATCCCCGAGGGGCCTTGCTGCTGTCTCCTCTCCCAAGGACAGCATGCTTCTCCAGTGGGTTTAACCACAGAGTGCGTTCTGTCACTTTTTTCCACTGTTTATATTGTCACTTCAAACACATACACAATAGTTTTTATTCCCATAACTCCTGTTTGTCTCTGAAATATCTGTCTGTTCATTCTTGATATTATACTCCTCACTATAATTGCATACTGTATTGTAATATGTAAAATATTTTCATATAGAGTTTTTCTGCATCCTGTATCTGCCCGTTCTAATACTGCCAGTCTTTCAGAATCTCTGTATTTTGCGTACTGTTTCCGTTAACAAGCATTTACTATGATTGCTTATCTCTCATTTTTCAGCAACCTTGTTTCTGAAATCATGCTTATTTTTATGTTTGAGAGTCACATTCTGAGGGAGTTCTGAGCAACTCTTCAAATTGTCCTCGGCCGTATGATTGATCTCCCTGTACAGGGACAAGCTCAGATTCCTCAATTATTTTGGCTCAGCACAGGTGTCTCAGACGCAGCTTCCCCCCTCTTTGTTTTTATGAAATCGATATCCCCTCCACTCTGATGCTATAAGAATCTGGCTGGGTTGAGGGAAATTCTCACTGCCTGCTGGCCCAGACAGAGCCTCTGCCAGCCTGGCTTCGAAACTCTCACTCATTCCACCCTGGTTTGGCTTCCGAGTATTCCCCACTTCGGTTCTGGTCATAAATATCTGGGCTCCGTACCCTAGAAAATCCAGGCTTGTTTTTACTACTGTCATTTTTAAGTGATTGCTGACTTGGGTGATATTCCCTCACAGTGGTATATTTCCTTGTGTATTGTTTAAACTTAGGTTGTTAACCCATCTTCAGTTTTTTCTCCTCCTGGGAAGGTTCTGTGAAAGTGTTCCCTTCAGAATGGTTTTGAATTTTATGCTTCAAAAGACCCCCAAGGTTTTAACTTCTTCTGACTAATTTTCTAGCTTGTATTGTTGATAACTGGGGGTGACTTTTTTGTATACACATTTCCAGGTGGATGACGAGTCTGTTCCCATCATTTCCTGTTTCTAGATCTGTAGGTGGAGTTGCTCTAGTCCTTCTTTCCACAGGTGGGACTGAAAGGTTTCCGGCCTTATGTAGGACCTGAGTTTCAGCGTTCCTCCTCGCACGGATTCAAGTCCACATCTTCCGTCCCTCATTTCACGCCAGGGACTTGTGCTCACCTACACTGCTGTGTTATCAGCTCCTGATTCCGTCTGTGCCTTGAATTTCCTCTGAGTTCCGACACCTGAGGATATCTCATTTTTTCTTAGAGTTAGGTTTAACCATATGTTCAATGTGTTGGTAACAAAGGATGAGAAGAGGTTGTGGATTTCATGGTCTATTTTATTTCGATCCTTTATTTTTCTGGCTATTTTCATGATAATTCTTTTACAACACCATTTAATCACATCCCTGATCATAATTATGTGGACAGCTCAGTAGGATTGAGACTACCCTCAAGTCTGTGGGTGGAATTAAGCCAATTAGTGAGTTTGCCCATAACCCTGGACAAGGGGATCGCCTTAGAAATGGTCACATCCACTCAGTAGATGTCAACGAAATGAGAGAGGACATTTTCTGAAATACTTGATAAAAGTTAAATTTAAAAAGATACAGGATGGTAGTATCATAATATTATTGACCATAATACATATGACAATTTTTATTTTACAGTTTTATGTTAAATTTTGTTGATTATGCCCACAAATCTCTCAAACTAATGCAATTGATGTACTACAAAAATCTAATGTTTATTTACTTTGGACCAAAGAAGCTTTCATCTGGAAACCTAGAAACCCTTTTCCAAGAGGGCTTTTATCTGAAGATTTGTTTGTTCTTAATTATGTAACACAGTTTAATTTTGTTCTTTATTATATAATACAGTTTCATTTTCCTCTTACCATGTATCACAACTGAAATTAACAGTTTATTTGATTACTTATGTATTTTGTCTACTCCACAAAAGTTCGGTATCCAAGAAACAAGGACCTTCTCTCTCTTATGCACCACTATATGCTCAGTGTCTAAAATGGTACATGACACTTACCAGAGGCCATGTTGGGTGAATAAACGTCAGCCACAGCTCCGGCTTTTTCTGCTACACTCCTTCCCAATAATTTGTTCATGTCACAAAAGAAAATATCGTCTCTGCTAATAACACTTTCAGGAGTATAAGGTTGCTTTTTTCCCAAGAAGTCACCCAAAAAATGTCTCTGAGTTCACTGGCCTGTGTCAGGTCATGTGATTACCTCTGAGGCAACTGCATTGGCCAGAACCATGGTTTTCACTAACTGACTTCAGCCAAGCAAGACCCATCAGTATTGCTGAGGGGAGGAAGAAGCTACTCAAATCAGTTTGGTAAATATGTGAAAGAGGCAGGGACCCCAAAGAATATCTGGTGCCATTACCATGAAAACAGAGGGATTTTCACAAATATCTCCAAAAGCTGTCCACTATACCACCCAATCTGTAAGACAGGATCTTACAGATAATGATTTTAGACCAAGAAGGCCAAGGGACTTACACAGGGTATTAACGAAAAATTGCCCTGACTGGTGTGGCTCAGTTGGGCAGCATCCTGCAAAACAAAAGGTCACAGATTCAACTCCCAGTCAGGACACACAACTCAGCTGTGCGCCTAGTTTCCTGTTGCAGTGTATACGAGAGGCAACCAATGGATGTTTCTCTCTCACATCAGTGTGTCTCTCCCTCTCTCTCTCTCCCTTCCCCCTTCTCTAAAAAATAAATAAATAAAAATTAATATACTAAAAGGGCCAAAATTGGAACAGAATCTCCAAATTTTCTTCCAACGATTTAATTATTATTTAAATTATTTATTATTTAATTTATTGGTATACATCCATTAATTATTCACCCACCAGCAAATAGTTATTAACCATCTACTGTACAGGTGGCAAACACAAGGCCCATGGGCCTAATCCACCTTGTTTTATTCAGTATGGCACCTTGTTTCTACCCAGTGGCAGCACTGAGCTCTCCCTTAACTATTAAAGAGTAGTTACATTTATACAGTCCTAAAATTACAGTCAGCCCTTTGAAGGCAACTGCCAGGCTGATGTGGTCCCCGGTGAAAATGAGTTTGACACCCCTGGTCTACTTCGTGCTAGATACGTGCTACGCCAGGTATTGAGGCAGGGGCCGTAAAGTGTACAAGAAAGGTCCCTGTCCTAATGGAGTTTATATTCTAGGGTGAAAGACAAGTGATAAACCAATGAGTAAGAGCTTATATAATGCAAAGTCAAGTGGCAATAAATTCTATGAAGAAATAGGCAGAGTAAGTAGATGATGACAAGGAATGATACCTTATGAACGGTGATCAGTGAAGGCCCCGCTAAGAAGGTACAGTTGAGCGGAGACCTATTTACAACAAGAAAGTGAGACGTGAGAATCTCTGTTGGAAGGGAATGGTAGGCAGAAAGAACAGCAAATGGCAAAGGACTTGAGGTAGAAACAAACTTAGCTTGTTTGTGGAAGAACAAGGAGATAGTGTGAAATGATAAAGCAAACACAGGCTTTATAACCTTGGCCAGTGAATCAACCTCTCCTAACTTGTAGTGTCCTCTTTTATAAACAAGAGATAGCCTACTTTGTACTATGGATAAAAGGGGACTATGCATAGAAAGCCTCTGACACACAGTACATGTTCAGCCAAAAATATCTTTATTTTATGCTCTTTACCTTTCCTGTGGGTCCTGTCCTCCCCCAAGTCATCTTAGGACACTAACTAACCATATGCTCAATTTGCCTTTATAAACCCTCTCGGTCTGCAGGCAGCTGCTGCTTTGAAGTGTTCCCCATCCAAACCATGTGGTTTCGTGACCCTTTTGTTCATGATCCTGTTACACTAACCACAATCCACAAAGAAGACTGCAACACTCTACCTTCTTCACTCTGGTTTTTTTTTTTTAACTAAGTGGGTTGTGTGGGTGTCTGATTATATGAGTCAAAGGTTCCGACCAGAATATAAATAAAATCCAGCTCTTGGACAGTAGAAGCCAGTGTCAACTGGTATAAACCAGACCATGCATTGTACCATAAACCCTTGTAAACTATTGAAATCCATTCTCCAGTAACGTTTCCAAATACATCAGAATAATATTTTTATTTGGCTTCTTTGGTGCTTTTTTCTAAATTCATAGCCAGGTCTCACTTTATGTGTACTTTTTATACATACCTCCTGTCCAGAAGGTATCCAGCAATGCAATATGAAAAATAGAGACATTTAGTGAAGAAAATACATGATACAAGAAACATCATGCATAGGACAAAGACACCTCAGTCTCCCTCAAAGTAGGCACCTTGGGACCTCACAAAGTTCTCCCAACATCTTCCACTGCTCAAAACACTCTGCAAAATCTTTTGTTGGAATTGCTATCAGCTGCCCCATCGTACTTTCCTAAATCTCATCAATGGTCTGAAATTTCCCTTTAAAGGTGATTTTAGATTTGGAAAAAGCCAGAATAGTCACAAGGTGCCAAATATGGGCTGAAGAGGAGCTTAGTCACTTGAGTGATTGATGCTTCTCCAGAAAACTCTGCATGAGACGTGATGCATGAGCAGGCATATTGTCGTGACAAAGCTGCCAATCACTGCTGCCCATAGCTGTGGCTGTTTTCATTATATTGCATCTCTCAACCAATAAAGAACATTGAGATAGTACTCCTTATTAACTGTTTGGTCTGGAGAGGCATACTCATGATGGACAACACCTTCCCAATCAGAAAACACAGTTAACATGGTCTTGATCTTGCTGCAACTTTGCTGCGTCTTCTTCCGGCATGGAGAACCAGGCGACTTCCATTGGGATGACTGGGCCTTCCTTTCTGGATCATAGCTTTAGACCCAGCATTGATCTCCAGTTATGACCTTCTTGAGGAAATCTGGTTCATTGGTAGTGGTTCAAATCAAGTCATTAGCAACTGAGGCACAATATTCCTTCTGCTCTGGTAGCAGAAGCTGCAGAATGAATTTTGCAATGACTTGTTTCATGCCAAAATCCTACATCAAAATCTTGGACACAGTGGTTTTTGGAATCCCCAGGTCGGCTTCGAGTTCTTGGACTGTCTGTCGCTGATTTTTGTTGATTGCAGCCCTTGCACATCCAACGTTCTCAGGTACTCTGCTTGTTGCTGGTCTTCCAGGATGTGGATCATTTTTAACAGATTCTCAACGATCTTTGAAGTATTTGTACCACACTTTTATTTGTGCTGCACTCATTGCATTGTCCCTGAAAGCCTTCTGCATCATCTTAATGGTTTCCGCAGAGGAATGTTCAAGCTTAACACAAAATTTGATGCATATTCATTACTCTACTCGCTCAGTCATTTTGATTTTGAATGCCATGTCCACACAGTACACATGCTCACTCAATGGCATCTACTGCCCCCACTGACTGGTGCAGTGAAGTCTTGCCTTTAAAGGTGATTTTAAAGTCATTGTTCACACACGTACATTGAAGTTCACTCTCCTTGGCTACCAGGGATGTCATGCAAACCATTCTCATTATATTAACAATGACTGGATTTTTTTCCTGGACATATCTGTGTGTGAATACATGTGAAGTGTGTATGTGTATGTGTAAATAAACTAGTGTAAAACTACTTACCTGTACTTTTTATAGATCCCCTTATGGCACTGCTCCACAAAACCCTTTATATTAGGGGTGTCCAACATGCATTGGCCCCGGGTGACTATGAATGCAGCCCAACACAAAATCATAAATTTACTTAAAACATTACTTAGTTTTATTACTAAGTTTTGTGCTAAGTTTCATTACTTAGATATGTACATTTTCTATATTAGTGACCACAGACTTGGGACCCGATCAATGATTTTAAAAGATTATCAAAAAGGCTGCTACATAATTAGGGTTATTATATGAAGAACTTTTTGCTTATCTGTGATGGTGGGAATCATGAAAATTATACATGGACCTTTCTTTTACTCATTAGTTTTTGTTACTGTTTGTGTATGTAATGTGTGGCCCAAGACGGCCCTTCTTCTTCCAGTGTGGCCCAGAGATGCCAAACGGTGTCTCCCTTGGACACCCCTGCTTTAGATCAGGGAGAAGTAGGGAGCAGAGATGTATGTGAGCTGAGATGTGGGCCATGAGTCATTATTATTTCATTTAGAAATTTGGCCTTTAAGTATTTCACATAGTTGGTACGATTTTATTTGAATAAAGAGTCCTGCTAATAGTAAAAATGAAAATGTCTTAGAATTCCAGAACAAAGCCAAAATGAGATATGCTTGGAAATATAATGAAGCAAATTATGCCATAGTATCAGATGGCAAAAAAAGACAGATTTGCCTGACTTCTACATCAGTGACAAGTAAGTGTCACTTCTTTTGTCTAATTTATTGTATTATGTACACTTTACATATATGTAAATAAAGTGTTCGGGGGAAAGACAGGAAAAAAACAGAATATTGTGCAATCGCTATGAGTTAGAAAATTATAACATTAATGGAATAAATCATTTTGAACTTCCCAATTAGCACCAGTTCTGGTTTGCTAGTTACACTGCCAGCGAAATGGCTGTGCACTTCAGGGCATTCATTTGTCATCCCAGAGTTACAGGGCTATTTCACAGTTTTAGAGTCGAGAATACAAAAGATTTATATGAACAAGGTCTTATGAGTGATATAATTTTTGTTAAAATTCTAATTAGAGTACATTTCCTTAATGAGCCTTACTCATCTAAGATTCTTTTTTAAAAAACCACTGGAATCATTGAAGAGGGGCACATCCCGTGAAATTGAAGAAGGTAATTTTGTGAGAAACAGGCAGTGGCTTTTCTGATCAGCCGTGCCCCAGCCTCACTGCCAGCCTTTTGTCCTGTCGGCCCCTCCAGGGCATCCTCGTTGAAAACGAAGCGCTGGTCCCTGCGACCCAGGCGCCTTCCAGCCCAAACATCCTAGGGTCCTAGGAAACACTGCCTTGTGGAGTTTTCCACGTCTCCCGGGGTGTTTGTTCTGGAACATATCGAGGCAGTGGAGAATCTCCAGTTCTTTTTACTGATTTGTTTTTGCATTTCCTTCCACCTAGATTCTGAAGGGGTGGTGGGAATCTCTGAACCATTTTTTTTCTTAAAAAATAAAAAAACTGTAGTCTTAAAAATAGCCTTTCAGAAAGAACAAATTCTTATTAGGAGTTTCCTGTTTTCGTTCATTCACTGTTTTGTAACTTAGGTGCCAAATTTTCAAAGCCAAGGAACAAATGAGCTGCATGCGATGTTGGGTCTCCCAGGTGGACTCACCGTGCTGGGAGTGATAATGCAAAATCTGCTTTTGCTCAGTTTCTGGCAATGTGACCCACTGGGGAGTTGGACTGTGCAGCTTCGTTATGTGCCCTGCTCATGTTTTTTCTAGAACATTATTTTAAATTTAAAGTATATCTAGGGTCCCCCAGAGATTCTCTGAAGTCTAAAGCCCAGACAGCTGTCTTTACTCCTGCATTCAATAGCCCCTCACTGGTGTCATCTACTAACATCCCAGTTGCTCTATCATATTGACCAAAGACTCTGTTCCTATTTTAATGTCGTCCTCTCCATCCCGAGTTCTCTGCCGACTTGAGTGATGTGAAATGCACTTGTATCGTGCATCCAACTCCCTGACCCTTTGGTTTCTTGATTTACTCATTCTTGTGGACTTTTGCCTCTACTCCATTTCTGTTTCCCATTCTCATGACTAAAATTGTGTCCTTGTCATCAACCTGGAGGGGCCCATCCCTGACATTATCAACTCCGATAATTTAGACCACAACGTCTTTTCTTCTATTCTTCCTACTTACCATCGTTGTGCCTGCCCTCTGACAGTACCTGTGTGTTTTTCACTCATTGACTTTATCTATATTTATCCAGACTTTCTCTTTACTCTTTCATCTCTCTCTAGTTGTTGTAGATTTCATAAGCCATCCTGTCTAGTAAATCCTTATAGTACTCTTCGCCATCTTGTTGCTTTTTGATTTAATCACTGCCTGTGCTAATTCAGCTAGCTCCTTTTTCTTTTTGAATGTCATAAGCAACTCAAACTGTAACCAAACCTGAGCTCATCATACTCCCATCAGTTCTAGCCTCTTGTGTGTTATCTTTGTACTGGGCACTACTATCTACTCAGCTGTCTCGCAGAAATTAAAATATCACACTAGACTTGTCTACCTTCTCACCAGCCCTCAGGTCCAATCTGTCATCGGCCTTGATGATTTAGCTTTAGCCCTTGTTTCTTCGTTCTCACTTCCGCTCACTTAGTCCAGTCTCTCTTCATCCTCTAGATTTCTGTGAGAGCCTCCAAACTGGTCTCCCTACATTCAGTCTTGCCCTTGTCTAATTTATTTTATACACTGAGGTTAGAATGATATTGTTAAAAAAACAATTCTCATCAAGTTACTCTTCTAATTAAGACCTTCAACAACTAACCATTGCTCTTGGAATCGAGTCCAGACTAACCAAATGGCCTGAGCCTGCCCGTGCTCTGAGCCTGCCCCCTTCTGCTGCCTTGTATCTAATCACACTGGAGTTCTTCCGATACACCTTGGTCTCCCTGGCCTCTGAAACTTTTTGAATGAGCTCTGCTTAAACAACTAATCTTGTGTTCTTTTTGCTCCTGATCCACTAATCTGTCTAGTTGCTGGTATTAATTTAGGCCACATTTACAGCTAAATATGAGAAGGGATCTTTCCTCTATGCCCATATCATACTCTTCCCTTATCATACTCTTTATCACAACCTCGAGATGGAATTGCCTATTCATTTAGTAGTGCCACCCAAGCCCTACCCAGTGGGATTACAATCCCTGAGAAGACAGAAACTTTATTTGTGTGGTTCGCACACACAATCCCAAAAATTAGCATAACAATAGAACATAGTGGGTACTAATAAATATTTGTTGTATTAATGAATACAGTGGGTGTAGTCTATCCATTAATTGAGTCAGTCACTGAAAAACATGTAATGCCATTCATAATTATAAGAGCTAGAAATACAAAATACAATCTTCTGGGACACATTGAAATATATTTCTACGATAAAGACAATGTAATAATATCAAACCTTTATCAAACACTATGCACCAGTCACTGTTCGAAGTGCTTTCCATGCCCTGTTTAATCTTTATAACAGCATTATGAGCTAGGTAACTTTATCTGCATATTAAAAATATACAAACTGAGGCAAAGGGAGGTTAAATAACTTCTTTAAGTTTAGGAAGCAAGTGGCAGGACCTAAGCAGTCAGATCTGAGAATCAGTGAAGTGCCAGTTCTTTATTGCAATTGTTTTGTGGGGGGAGGTTATAGTTGTTTCTGTGCCTATATTTATTTTGAGAAGTGAACCATTAGTTTGAAAAGCAAAGAGACCTTATGAAGCTCAGTTACATAAGGGAGGTAGGTGTATTGTTGCCCTTAAGGCTTTCACAACCTACGTGGGTGCGGTGAAGTTAGAAGATACATTAGTACACAAATAATCATGATTGATGCAATTGGACTGTGAACAGAACTTTCTAACAGTTCAAAGAAAGTTGTGATTTGCTTTGCCCTCGGAAGGTGAGGAGTCAAACAAGCTGGGTTTTGAAAGACAGAATAAACAAAGGCAAGAGAATGGATGACTTGGAAGAATAGTCACAGTCCAGGCTAGTTGGGGCACGGGCTACTTGGGGTGTTTTTAAAAGCCATGAGGCAGCAAAGTAAGGTAAAGTTTTATGCACGTCATCAGAAAATTTCAATACTATTCTATGGTAGTGTGTAGCAGTGAGGAGCCCAGCCAAACTTTGACTCCACCTCTTCCTAGCTTTGAGACCAGGTAAGTGACTTAAGCTCTCTGCCTCAGTTTCCCCATCAGGAGATAAGACTAATAATAGCATCTGCATCACCATGTTGTTGTTGCAATGTTTAGATTAGTATATGTATCTCACATACGTATATCATATATATGTGTGGTGTGTACATTTGTACAGTCTGGCATATAGTAAGCACTACGTATATGCTGGCTATTATATGATGTAACTTTCAAACACTTGTTAAAATACAGCATGTTAAAATATGTTAAAATGAAACTTAAAATTTGTTAAAATGAAATATTTGTTAAAATGACATCTTATGTGGAATCCATTTGTAGAAAGCAAATTTAAAGAACCAGAAAATAAGCAAAAGTGGGTTTGTTAAAGGAGCTCCACCCCCTGAGCTGTCTCTCACTTTGTCAAGTTGCCCCCATGGTATTTCCTGGGGAGCCTACAACTGCGGAAGAAGAGTTTAAAATCCTCCATGGTGGACACTGGAATGAAGCCCAAGACTCTGTAGGAAAAGGAGGGCTACACTGAGCCTACATCTCACTGCTGAAATCCACACTAAACCTCTCTACAAGCAATGTCTAATAGGAGTCTCTAATGTATCAAAACAACACTCTTGATTTCCTTTCCTTTGCCCCCACAATCAACAAGTCCATTTCTCCCTACCTTCCCTGTGAGTAAAGTCCCCGCCATTCCATTGGTTGTGAAGCCAGCCCCTTGATTCCTCCTCGTCTCTCACCTCATGTTCATTCTGACCTGCTTAAAATCCTCTCAGCCTTATCCCATAGCACGTAGCGTAAAATTCAAACTTATTGTTATGAGCATCAGTCAGAGCTGTGTGTGATTTGATCAGACCGGTGCCTTCTTCTCCGGCATGGTTTTGTAACTCTCGCTGGTTGCTTTTCCTGCTGGAACATGCTGACCTGCTTCCCTCCTCAGGGGGTTTGCACTTGATATTCCTTCCGATCTATTCCAATCACTGTAGCGGGGTGTTCTATTATCTGCAGTGGGGGCATTCCTGATGTCTGGGCTCCATCACTGACCTGATAGTGTAAGAACTATTCTGTCTTACATGCTCATGACTGTTCTTTCGGCTAATTCTTATGTCTTGTAATCCTCCAATTCTTTCACTGTGCAGCTTTAAAAGTTTTTTTTTGTCCAAAAGAAAGCCAAAGGTCACATTAGGGAAGGTGAGTGTGTGTGTGTGTGTGTGTGATATTCGCTAGGGAAACCACACCTGATCCTGGAGATTACCAGGTTTTAAAGCAAGAGAAAATTTGGATTTTATACAGATTTCTCTTGTCAGTCACATGGAGGTTAGTTCCATGCCCATTTCACAGATGAGAAGGGTCAAGCATTTCGAAGTTCAACAAATACGCTGACCATAAGAAGAAACCAGATCTGAATCCTGATTTTCTAATTTCAACCTCACAATTATTCCTTTATTGTCTGAACGGAATGGATTTCCTTTAGCTAAATGTCTGCTTATTCTTTCCTTAAAAATCATTTACTAAAATGTCTACAAAGTGCTTTTCTAGGACCTGGCAATTGAGAAATGAAGACTCAGGCCCTGCGCTTTAGAGTTCAGTCCTCTTCTGTTTTAGGCCCAGTTCGATTTCCTATATCCTTCTGCTTCCCTCCCCCCTGAGGTGGCTGAACCCTTCCCTATGCCTCCCGGGGTGCCGGCACATGGACTGTCCTTCTGTAGCATTTGTGTGGGAATTGCCCCTGTTTCGGTCTGAGAGGAGTCTGGCCACTCTTGTGGCAGCTAAGTTGGGTTGGCAGACAAATGGGAACTTGACCAACAGCCACACTTGACGCTCGTTGTTCCTGCATCGTGAGCAAGTGTTCTGAGGGTTCTGGTTACACGAACCGTCACTAAGTTTCCGAGAGAAGAGACACTGAACCTGTGAGGCAATGAACCTCGCCCAGAGGAGCATTTGTCCAGAACGCTCAGTGGCTTCTTTAATGTTAAAAGAAAGGAAAAGAAAACATTTATGCATTCTCAGAGGTTTAAGCTTTTTTCACTGTTTCGTCTCTGAAAATATTGCATTAACCCTGAGTCATAATAACATTTTTTTGGTTTGAGGACTATTTTCACTGTAGAAAAGATGATCTTATACAATGAACAGTGTGGGGGTTATATAGCAGATGCCTAATATTGATAAACTGAATGATGGAAAGTAATAATTAATAGTGCTAAACACTTAAATAGGTCTTTCAGCTTTCTCAAACCACAATCTTTTTAACCTTGTAAGAACCTTGTGGTTAGGTAGAAAGCAGGTAACCATGAGACAACTGAAGAAAATTAAAATACAGAAGTCTAAATAATTTGTTTAAAGTATTGATGGCTGTCCTGGCATTAAAAGCCAGCTCTCTGAATTTGCAGATGATATCTTTCCTATTAAATTACACTCGTGTGGTAGAGTCAATAAAAGCACAAGTTCAGGGTTCGGACAGCTCTAGATACACACCTTTTTGTATATTACTTATTTGCACATTTAATAACAGATGTCATAATAAAAATAATGCATACACTGGGGCTTCTCTGTATAGGGTATCTAGATTCACTCTTCTTACCTTTTGATTTATATGAAATTTTGGTTTTGCTTGATATAGAGTCAGGAATCTTGGGTCAGAGATTTAAAAGTGATTCAGCTTTTTGGATATGAACTTGAGTGCAGAATTAATAGATCGCCCACATGAGTCTTCCAGCTCTACTTCAGTGGCACAGAGCGCACGCCCTACAGTCAAGCCGAAATCCATGGCCTGACTCATCTTTCCACTGTGTGAACTTGGGCAAGCTACTTCATATTTCCCTACCTCAGCCTCCATATGTGTGAAAATGATAGGTCTGTACACATGAAACTATAAAGATTAACTGAGAGAACACAAGTAAAACACCTGGAAAAATGCCTATCACATGCTTGGTTCTCAATAAATGTCAGCTATTATTATAATGTCACAATTATATTAATTAGAGTAGCACTTTCCCTGTATGTGTGGCAACTTGCCTAACTCCAATCATTGGCAATTTCTTTTTCATTTTAATTATTTTTATAATGTTTAGTTATTTTCCAAGTGAGGCCACACCATGGCAGCCAGTCCTCAGATGTTCCATTTCTGTTTACCTGTCAACTGTCCCTTGCCTTCCAGACTTAAGACAGTTGACAATGGTAAAAACAGTCAACTTTGTTTTAACAGGTATTTAACCATTTTAAAATAAATTCAATTTCCTTGGATATTTATGCTTTACTCTGTTATGAGAATATATTAGGCCAATGCTATACTTGGAAAATATTTATGTGCATTGAATTTTTCTTATTTAAATTCTTCAACACTCATTAAAGCACTGTGGTCTCTGCCCTCAAGAAATTTAGCATATCAATAAATAATTCTAACATATAGTTCCCCTCTTAAAGCTGATTTTGAGATAAAGCCTTGCACGCAGGTGGTTTATTTGAGAATATGGACTAAGAAGCAGGTGTGAGGGACAGAGGGAATGAGAAAGGAAATAAAAAAAACAATTGAAGCATAAAGCCTGAAGCATGAAGTCATAAAGTTGTTCATTGCTTCTGGTAACTGTTGCTTGATTTTATGGGGCTATCCAAGAAATATTGGGAAATATGTCTCAGAGCTATGTCTCCAGGAGAAAAAAGGATGTATTCATCCTTGAGCTCCTACATTTTATCAATCAATGTTGTCCCCAAAAACCTTAATTCTCCTGCAGTTTCTAATTGCATACTGTGAGTGTTGAATTAATATGCACAGACATCTCATATTCTGGCATCAGAGAAACCAGGGAGCAGAAATGAAGAAGTGTATGTGAAGCCCACATAAAGCTTGTCAAAAGCGAGGCAGATTTGGGTACCACTACAATAGTTAGCGTAAAATGTGAGGCTTAGAATCTGATGCACAGGAGTTATCTGGTACAGTCCACTCCTGCATCCTGTCCATCTGCCCAGGCTCTGTATTAAATCTAACATGTCACAAGGCCTGCTTCAAGGGTGTGGCTAGCTACAATATCTGCAAAGACTTAACACTGGGGAATTAGGTGAAAAACTAATGTCTTTGTTGTCACAGCCAGCCCCAAGGCAACAATTGATATTCATTATCTCTCTCCTCCACTCTCTACTTTTTGTCTCATGCCAATTTATCTAGATCTCCTGAAGAAGTGATATATAGCACCATCCCTGAGACACTGAAGCCCTTAGTTGTTTTTCTCTTGTCAGGAAGTGAATGCTGTTGATTGCCTGTTCATTATCCATATGGGGCATGGAAATAGCAAAAGATGCAGCTGGTGGGTTCCCTGAGTTCCAGACTTCTTCCTCTCTACCTGCATTGTACAGAAATAACCCTAGCTCTCTGTGCAAATCAGGCAAACCACTCTCATCTTCTCAGTCACTTCACTCTTTGCTTCCTGGTCTCATGGTATTTCGAACCAATAGAATTCTTACTTTGTCCTCTGGCAAAAGCCTTTCTTCCTAGGGAACTAGGGCCTCTGATAAAGTAGAAGTTCAGGTTGTGGAGATAGCACAGGCTCCAATCCAGGCTCCTGCAGAGATGGAAAAAGTCATGAAGCAGAAGGAAAAAGATGCCTGGTGCACTGTGGGAGTGGGATGCTGTGCAAGCAAGGTGACTCCAAGATCATGTTGAATTTGTATCACAAATGTGGCTGAAATCAGAGGGGGGCTAGGGAAGTGAGCTAGTGTCAGAGGCATCGTTAAAAGGTGAGATGACATAGAGAGGAAAATGTATTGGTAGCACTCAGTAATAACCATCTAAGTGAATATAAGTACCAAGAGGAGGTGTGAGGGGGCCTCACAGACCAAGAGGGTGGAAAAGTAGGGGGACCAAACCTAAGACCAATTGTCTAAACTGCTTTCACTTCTTATGTCAAACTGTATCCAGTTTATGATCCAGAGTGTTAAGCCACTTTAAGCAAAAGTAGATTCAAGGAAGGTTCCACTTCTGAGTTCAAAATGAGGAGTGCCTACTGTTCGCTCCACGGCCTCCACAAAGCCCCAGAAAGTCAGCATCTAGCAGCCTTTCTTGTGTTTTGCTCTGCAGAACCAATAGACAGCTGCTTACAGAGCCAGGAATTCCTTGCCTCTATTTCATTTTCAATTCTACTCCCAAAGAGCCTCAGAATAATGATGAGAGGAGGCAGAGAGAAAGTTTACAAACCTCTATTAGTACTTTGATATTCAAACCCAAAGTAAGGCCAAAAATAAATTGAAAAAAAAAAGTATTAAGAATAAGATGCTTACTGTAATACTATGTTTAAAACAGAAAAAAAAAAAAAATGCCCCGGCCACTGTGGCTCACTTGGTAAAGTATCGTCCCGTGAAACAAATGGTTGCTGATTTGATTCCCTGTCAGGGCACACCCCTGCGTTGTGGGTTCTGTCCCCTGTCGGGGTGTGTGTGAGAGGCAACCGATCGATGTTTCTCCCTCACATGATGTTTCTCTCCTTCTCTCTCTCCCTCCCTTCTCCCTCTCTAAAAATCAATAAGCATGTCCTCGGGTGAGAATAAAAAATAATAAACAGACAAAAAGCTCTAACAATTAATCTAAATGTGAAAATTTAAGAAAATTGTTACATAAATATACAGTTATATTTTAAAATATTACTATTATCTCACATTTTAAAAATATCTGAGAACATTAAAAATAATCACAATATAAATGCAAGCGTGAACAGGCAGGATATAAAACGTCCTGTATGATTATCGAGTCTTCATTTTAGACAAGTTAGGTGATATGCTTTCTTGTCGCTATGGGGTTGGCCTTGTTGAGGGCCTTCCAAGGACACCACAATGAAGTGGAAAGAGATTGTTCACAGGAATGGTCACTTGTAGAAGGTGGAGCCAAGGGTCCTCGTTGGTGGATTCCCTGACTTACATGCCTTGGAGACTGAAGAACTGAAACATTTTGTCCCCTCCATGGACCACAGACCAGAGGTTAAGAATGCACAAAGCTCCAGCTGACTCAGAACCGGGCACTTCCAAAGTGTCCACTGAGCTTATCAGAAGTTTTGTGGTACAGAACGGATGACAGTCTACGAGCATGACGACTAGTTGTTCTAAATCATGTTGAGAAAACTGGGGCACACTCGTAAATATAGAAACAGAAGTAATAAAAGTCTTTCATAGTGTAGGAATGCGACTCGCAGTGACTAATGTCTTGTGGTTCTTTCTAGGATAATAAAAAGTAATGTTTATGGAGTTTGGCCTGAAAATGATTTCAGCTATTTCAGAAACACAGTCTTGGACAATCTGTTGACACCCTGGCAAAAGAAAGACCATTCTCAAATAGTAAATCAGTCTTCAGAAGGTAAGGAATCCTGATTTATTGAAATAAAGACAGCATGACAGATGTGAGGGGAAGCCAACCCTGAACAAGAAGAAGAAAGGAAAGGCAATATTTGTAGGCTAGGATTTTGAAAAGAGATTAGATGGAAATTTTGTAACTGGAAGATCCTTCTTTCTGGGGTAGAGGTGAGCGGCATTCAGTTTCATGTTGAATTCTTGGAGTGATCTAAAATGTCTCTCCCCTTCATTTGACTTTTTCTAGGGGTCTCCGTTGGGGCTCACACACCGTCTCAGGACAGTGACAGAGGGGTGAGTTAGCAGCCCTACGCCTCTGAAATTATGGGATGAAATTTATCCTTTAGTCCGGTTTAGCATCCTCTTGACTCAAGAATAATTTTGGGCTTGTTAGAATCGTTAGCAATTTTTTTTATTTCTAGCCTAAGATAAATTCAGGTCCTGAAAATTATAGAATTCCTGAATTGTGCAGGTGACAAATCACTGCATCAGAAACAAAATACAAAGGAATCTATTTAAAAAGCCTATGTCCCTTGAAATTGTTTGTATCAGGATAGACATGCTCATAAAAGAAAAAAAATTGGAAATCACCATTTGTTTGCATTAAAATCTTAAATATGTAATATTCCCCCAGTGATGTTCCATTCATAAGGGTTTGATCAGGCTGGCCTCCATCTGGCATATTGGCAGCACCTTTAGACACCAGCGGGACTTGGGAGTGACAAGTCGTGGTGCTGCCCTCAGAACCTGTGACCAGCCAATAGTTCTTTGGCCAGTGGTCAGAGAACTATGGACAGAATGGCTCTTCCACTTAGCGTGGATCTGTTTTGAGTTAGTTCTCAGTGAAAAACAGGTGACCTAAGCTTTGAAACTTCTTTCCTGGAGCAAATGACCTACCAAAAAAATTACATGTTATTACTATTATATAGAAACACCACAGTCTTATTTAGTCATCTACTCCCTTGGCAAAGAAAGAAGAATCCAGTGCAGCTACTGGCTATCACCAAGTGGAGGAATTGCTACAATAATATCACAAACACCCGTCATAGCAAGTACCCAAGATGAACAATTTAGCTCTTTGAGAAAGTTATCTAAATAAATTACTGCCCATTATTTTAGTGTTAAATGTTCAGAATTCTTTTTTTCTGTCTATTCTAGAAAATACTGACCTTTATTTATGATTTTAATGATATATCTGAAATATAACAACAGCAACAACTCAAACACAAATGTCAAAGTGAGCTGCTCCTTTAAAAACATACACATAGCATTTGATGATGATTCTGGAGGGGATTTAGAAGGTTTTCAATTTGTTCTGGCCAATAATTTTTCAAGGCACAGTGTTATTTCATTTATTCTACCGATTAATTCCAGAAATAGACTAAAATAGAATGGAAGTTAAAAAAACAGGTTAAAAATGAAGTGCTGGTAATATGAAAGGAGTCATGAAAGGTACTATAGAAATGGCTAATTGTCCCTCTCTGAGATGAAGGACTTTAAGGTTTAGTAGGGCTGTAACACAGTCTCTGCCATGCCAGGTAGCATGTGGTTGGCGCCCCCAAAAGAAACTCCAACTGATAAACTGTAACAGGGATGAACAAAAAAAGGAGCATATGGAAATAGCAATGACTAATGAGCAAGATTTCAGTGGATAAAGAGAAAGAGGGCGTTTTGGGTGAGACTAGTTGAGCAATAATATATAAGCAGAAAAGCGCACAGCATATTTTGAGGTAAGCAAGAAAAAGCACTGTGGTTTCTATGGGAGCATAACAGGCAAGGAGCGAGGGGGTTGTATTGGTTGATACCTACTCTCTTGAAACAGAAAACAAAGAACCCAATATTACTACTGGCTACTAGAGGAATGGATAATGTATACACCATTATGATGGATTACAGACATGCACGGATTTGTTTGGAAAAAATTGTCAAGGGGATGAAACTTGCCTTTGGTTCCCACACTGTACACCTTAGTACCTTAATGCTTCCCTTAATCCTCTTTAAAATCTACCTGCAGCTCCTCACTTTGCAGGTAATTGAAAGCTTTTGTTTAACATCTTCAACTCTTATACCGGAGATATTCTCTCTTTGTTAATTAAAATAAATGAATTATTAAGGGTGAAACAAGAAATTCAGGCATAAACAGCGAATGAAGAATTAGGGAGGCAATTAACTAGCCTTCCCAGATTCCTAAAATAAGTTACTACATGCAGAGTCAAGGTTTGCTCTCACTATTACCTGGGATCTTTTTTTTTTTTCAGGTAGAATATCTTTTTTTCTTCCCCCCACAGCTATGTAAATCCTCCTGGGAATAAATTTCTAACTGTGCAGATGAAAAAAACCCATTAAGGAAGAAGTTCTCAAGCAGCTAGTGAGGGAGCATGAGTGGTTAGCCCGCATCCACTATGAACTTTCTCCTTTCCATAGGAGCTGATGTATCCAGCCAACCTTCCAGCTAGAGATGGTCATGTCACATCCTTGGCCAGAGACTAAAGCGGAAGTCTGCTGGAGTCATCTGGAGAACAGGGGGCAGTGATAGTTGGTGATGCCACGTCATGACTTGAATGTGGACCTGATGTCTGAAGCAGTAGCAGCGGCAGTGTGAAAATGAAGATAAGGTCAAGAGAACTTCAGAAATGCCAGGCATGATATCTTTGAGCTGCTAAACCATCATCAGCTGCTACATTTTCTTGTTGAGGTGGAAAATAAACCCTTTTTCCATAAGCCATTTGTCAGCTGAATTTTCTGTTACTTGCTGTGAAAGCACTCCTAACAATCAAAGGCCAACATGAGAACCAACTGAGAATTTCTCTTTAAGTAATGTCTTAGGGATCAGAAGGGCGTGGAAGTGAGGCTTACCACCCAAAATCATGACCCTCCCTTACCTTCTCTCCCTACTTCTGGATCAATTCTAGATGAAGAGAGGAGTCTCTCAATTTTTACCAAAAAAATATTTCATAATCAAAGAAAGCTTAACATTCTAAATTGTCCAAGCAGCTCAGAAGTATCCACTCACAACAAAGCACATGTATGAGCATCATTCACAAAGCAAAACCACCTAGGTACAGCGATTTTGCTACTAATTTTACACACATTCCTTAATATTCTCAAAAAGTTTGATTTTTTAAATTTAAGTCAAATTTAATGGGGCAGAATTATGTACAGTAAAATACACTCATTTCAAGTGTAAAATTCAATGAGTTTTAATAAATATATATTCATGTACTCACCACTACACTAAAAATAGAGAAAAATTCTCAAATCCTAAAATGTTCTCTGCTGTTCCTTCACAATCGATATCCCTCAACTCCCAGTCCCGGCAACAATTGATTTGCTTCCGGTCACTACAGTGCAGAGTATGTTTATTTCCTTCCCTTTTACTCACTGTGGGTTTACTTTCATTTTCTTTTTTATTATGTAAGTTTCTAGGCATATAATACTAATATGACGTCTGTACACACTGTAAAGAGATCAAACCCAAAAGCCTAGTTTCTACCCATCACCATGCAATTGACCTTCTTTCCCCATTCTGCCAACCCCTCGACCCCTTTCCCCTCTGGTCACCACCAATCTGTTCTCTGCGTCTATAAGTTTGGTTTTTGCTTTATTTTATTTATTTGTTTTTTTAATTATCATTAGATTCCACAGAGGAGTGAAATCATACATACTTGTCTTTCTGTGCCTGTTTTCCTTAACATCATACTCTCAAAATCCATCCATATGGTTGTAAATGGCAGGATTTCATTCTTTTCTATGGCCAAGTGTATACATACTTGTATGTTGTATATACATACACACATTTTTATCCACTCATCCACTGATGGACACTTAGTTTTTTCCTCTGTCTTGGCTATCATAAATAATGCTGCAATAAACATAAGAGTTCGTGTACCTTTTTAATTGGTGTTTTCATAGCGTTGAGATAAACACCTAGAAATGGAACAGCTGGGTTATATGGCAGTTCTATTCTTAATTATTCGAGGAATCTCCATGTTGTTTTCTATAGTGGCTGCATCAATTTACAACCCCATCCTCTGTGGGGTGTACAAGTGTTCCCTTTTCTCCACACCCTCTCCAACACTTATTCTTGTATTTTTGATAATAGCCATTCTAACCAGCATAAGGTGATATCTCATTGTGGTGTTGATTTGAATTTTCCTAATGATTAGTGATGTTGAACATCTTTTTGTGTGCCTGTTGACCATCTGTATATCTCCTTTGGAAAAATGCCTATTTAATTCCTCTTTTAATTGGGTTGTCTTTGTTGTTGATGAGTTGTATGAGTTATTTATATTTTTTGTTATTAATCCCTTATCAGATGTATGATTTGCAAATATTTTCTCCCATTCAGCTGGTTGACTTTTCATTTTGATGATGGATTCCTTTGCTGTGCAGAAGCTTTTAGTTTGATATAGCCCCATGTGGTTATTTTTGCTTTTGTTTCCCCTGTCTTTAAAGTCAGATCCATGAGAACATTACTAAGACATAATTCAAGGAACTTGCCACCTGTTTTCTTTCGATGTTTTGTGGCTTCAGGTCTTACGATAAAGTTTTTAGTCCATTTTGATTTAATATGTTTATATGGTATAAGAAAGTGACCTAGTTTTATTCTTTTGCATGTGGCTATGCAGTTTGCCTAGCATCATTTATTGAAGACATTGTCTTTTCTCCACTGTATATTCTTGGCTCCTTTGTGATAAATAGTTGTACATATGTAGTGTTATTTCTGGCCTTTCAATTTTGTTTCATTGGCATTGTGTCTGTTTTTGTTCCAATAACATACTGTTTAGACTTCTATAGTTTTGTAATATAGTTTAAAATCAGGAAGTGGAATCTTTAAAATTCAATTAGTGGGATTAACCTTAATAAAATAAAGGAGTAAAAAACATAGTATCATTTCAGTTGTTGAAGGAAAAATTGTTTAATGAATTCAGCAACTACTCATAGTAAAAAAAAAAATCTCAACAAAGGAGTAATAAAATGAAACTCCTCAACTTAATGAAGGACAACTACAACTGTACAACTAACATTATACATAATGGTAACAATGTGACAAAAGAGAAGTTTCTGGGGTTTTCATGATAGACGTTTGGGGTTACATAGCTATATACATTTGTCAAAACTTAACAAATGTTTGCTTAAAATTTGCAAATTTTGTTGTTTATAAATTACGTCATTAAAGAAAAATACTGTAAACAAAGTTTGAATATAGTTAAAGAAAAATATGCTGAAGTATTTAAGAAGGAGTATACTTATATTTGTTACATACTTTGAAATGCTTGAAAACTCAGAGGAATCGATGGATGAAGAATAGAATGAATAACGGGAAGAAAGCGCAGTGAGGATGGCATGATGCTGATTGTAGGATCTAAGTGGTGAGCAGCAGCATCCCGTATGTCTAACCTGAATATAAACCAGCATCAGAAAGATTCTATTAACTTATTACTAAAACTCCTGTTTAGTGGCAAATCTTTCAGGCTATGCAACCTAAGAAGAAAATGCCTGCCGTTGCTCACCTGGCAGAATCCCCCCTTGAGCACCGAGCCATTCGAAGGGGCATCTGATGACAAAGATATGATCCCTGACAGTGTGCTAATGAGAGCATTTCTCCAGGTCTATTCTAATAAACTGGCTACTGGCTCGTTGCTGAACGCCAGCTAAAAACAGAACCATCTGGGGAACAGAGTGTAGAATGATCTCTATTTATCCAAGAATTAAAGCAAGGTGGAATATTACTGAATTAAACCACGGATGTTATTCATAAAATCTGGGCCACATGAGGTTAGAGGCATATTGATTTCCAGTCTGAGGATAAATTGGCCACCTTTGGCCTTTCAGGAAAATGACCAGGGATTAAGATGATGAAGAACAGATGCCACTCTTTGAAACTTCAATTAGAAAGCCCTAAATGGGCTTAATTGGCAAGGCAGCCAGAACAACTGTGTCCTGCCACAGATTTATGGAAGGATGACAAATGTTTTAATGTGGTGAAGACAAATCCTAGGTCTAGTTGCTTCCGAAAGAATGAATGATTGACCAGGTTTGAAGCAGTCAAACTTGCCAATACTTACCAAGTTCCAGGAAGGCCTTAGATTGGAACAATTCCATGTTGGAGTTAGGTTTCAGAACAAAAAAACTATTAAAATGTTTTCTTAGAGGACTTCTTTAGCGAGAACATCCACACCTGGCAGGTCTTAGAGAAAGCAAAGATACAGACCTGTCCCTGGCTCTTCTAGAAGGATCCGCTTCCTTTTCACTATCCCTTCTTCCCTTCGAGCAACCTTTCTCTTCCTACTTTCCCAAAATCTCATCTTCACATGATGTTCCAGACAATTTTTATATATACATACATAGTGTCCCAGACCATATATATTCACATAAGTAATAAGTGACAACTGACTACTAAAGTTGGACTATTTGCCTTTCTGGAAAAATCTACAGCACTTAAGTCAGTGAAATGTATCACTAATAATTAAATTTCATGTGTCAGTGACAAGCTGGAAAATTATTGGTAGCAAATAGTATTCAATACATACTCATTTATTCATAAGGTAGGTATTAATACCTCCTTTTGAATATGTTTATGTTATTATCAGAAATAAGATGAAATATAAGTGAGATTTCCTGGCCTCTAAGAGTTTACAAATAGAGAATGAAGATATGTACATAACTAGACAAATATGCAATCAGTGCTTCATATAGATCATGTGATCTTAAAAGATCAGCTGTTCTCTAGAAGTTCAGGGAATAGAGAGAGAACCTCTTCTAAATGAGGGGTTCATGGATGGCTTCAGGGAAGACGTTGACAAGTTCTCTAAGAAGCTAGGAATAAGGAAGGCAGTCTGGTGGGGAAAATGTCACAAGCAAAGGTGTGGAGGAAGGGCAGGCTTGGAGAGTGAGCACCACGAATTACTATGTGAGTGATCATCTAAGAGTATGACGTCTTACACTGGGCTTCTACGGAACAGTCGAGGAAACTGCTATTTGTTATTTTCTATTTGATTTGGCAACTTTTATCACAAGCTGGAAGTCTCTCTACTGTCCCTTATGCTATTACTTTTCACATGAGAGTCAAAACTTCTTGGGAGTTATGGTCTTCTAATTTATATATGCCAAGTTTGAATTATATTTTAAAAATAGCAAATACACTTGATGTAAAACAATTTTTTGAAGTCCTAGTTTTGTTTTGTTTGTTTTCCTTCTCCTTGCTGAAATCAAATTAAATTCCATACATTCCCTCTGAAGTAATGAGCCTATTTGTTTTATTTCTTTAATAAAGAGAAAAACATTATTCTTAACTGCACTCTTAAAATAATTTTCAGAGATTATCTGGTCAACACTTCTGTTTCCAGGCATTGGTGCACTTATTTCATTTCATAAACAAAATAATCAATACTATTGATAATTAATAGTTTTATAAATGAATAACAACTGAATATCTGGGCTTAATATAATAATTATGAAGTTAATTTATCTCATTATTATAGTTATTTTGACAGGGATTTCTACTTGCAGGATAAGGATTTAGAAGCTTTGTCCTCTAAACTAACTCAAGAATATGAGAAATCATTTTTGAGAGGATGGTTATTGTTAGTATTATTCCTGGATCTGAAGACTTGCATGAATCATACAATGTATGGCCTCTATAAAGGGAACACTCACTCAAAATTTAAAGGGCAATGCCTAGCTGGTTTCAGCATATTTACATCTTCCTGACCCGCACACACGGACACTTCAGGCCAGGAAGGGAGGACGCTGTAGAGGAAGGAAAATGGTTGGCCTTGGCATTAGACACTCACTAGCTATTTGATCTTTGGTAATTGACCTAGTTTTTCTGAGCCCCAATTATTTAAATGCCAAATAGAGTTCCAAGGGCCTACCACATACGCATGTTGGGAGGAATGAGTGACATAAAGTCTACGCGGTAGCTGCAAATATCCCACACAGGCAGGTATTCTGGAAGGACTGATTTCTGATGTTGATAATAATCAATGCTCATGTATCTGACAGAGTAACTTGTTCATCAAATGATCTATTCTCAGAATTATTACAATGAGTGTGTGTTCTAGGTCCACTGATACAGGAGTTCACTCAAGGAAACAAGTTTTATTTATTTTCACTTTCTGGAAGGAGAAAAAAAACTATGAAAATAATGCTGCTGAAAGAAATCTTTCTTATAATACAATTTGAAGCAATGTTTTCAGAAGACTTAGGAATGGCACAGTGTCACTTGCTTCTGCATAGTGCTGTGCATGACCTCACCAAATACTGCGAGCTTCATTTCTTCCTTATCATCATTAATATGATATTTTAAACCTATAAATCACCCATCAAATTCATAATCAGAGACATAGAATTCCTCTTCCAAAAACTACTATGTTCTTCACATAAAAATATTCTTACTGATATAATGCAGGAGAAACTCAGTCTCAGACTAATCAGAGCTCTCCATTCCCAGTGTGACACGTGGGGACTGCTCACCAAGTCCCACCAACACGGACTTCACTGTCTGCCCTCTCCCGCACTCATGTGCTGTTTGTGCACTGAGACGTGATTGTGTTTGTCCCCAAACATGTTTATTTCTGTTCAATGTGTTATTATTAGTTCACAATTCAATTATTACAAAGGCCTATGAACTGATGAGTAAGAAATAAGGTTGCTGTTTCTATGAAAGATAAGTAGAATTTTTGAAAAGACTCAATATATATAAATGACAATAAAAATCATAATCAATTTGATGGAGGCAGACAAATGTAAACAAATTAGGAGAAAAGTAGTAAAAACCTAGTATTCTTTATAATATTTTTCCTTTTTAAAGTTCTGCTTTCAAGGTAAAGAAACAGAACCTGGACATTTCAAGTGATACACAGCTGGTGTGATTATTATCCCAACATAAGAGAAACAACATTGAACTTCAAACGGTGCACCCATACTAAAGAAGAGATTTTTAGATCTACAAAAGGGAAAATAACTGTGCATGAAGATCCAATTATATGTTTTAAGTTAACATAAAATGTCATTTGTTGATTTTTATAGTGTTTTGATTCCTTTTTCCTTACCTTTTGTGCATCTACTAGAGGTTTCTTTTTCTAGTTATTATTGAGTTCACATAAAATCACCTTATAGTTATGTCTATTTTAAGCTGATAGCACCTTACCTCCATCTCATTAAAAAAAATTTACACTTTTACCTCTCAACCACCCTCACATTTGATGTTATTAATGTCACACTTTGCTTCTTTTTTATATTGGTCCTATTAAAAAATTATAGTCATTTTTAAAAAATTGCCTTCTAACTTTTATACTAGAGATAAAAGTGATTTATGAGCCACCATTAACATATTAAGAGTATTATGAATTTCACTGTATATTAGCCTGAATCAGTGAGTTTTATACTTTCATGTTTTCCTGTTGTTACTCAGCACCTTTTCATTTCAACTTGAAGATCTCCCTTTTGCATTTCTTGAAGGCAGGTCTAGTGGCAATGAACTCCCTCAGCTTTTGTTTGTCTAGAACAGATTTATCTTTTCACATGTTAATGTCCAGTTGTTCCAGCACCATTTGTTAAAAAAAGACTATCTTTGTTCCACTGTATTGCCTTTGCTCCTTCATCAAGGACCTGTTGTTTGTGTTTATGTGGTTCTACTTTTAGGCTCTCTATTCTCTTTTATTGGTCTAGTTGTCTATTTTTTCGCCAACACCACACTGTCTTGATTACTGTAGCTTCCCAGTAAGTCTTAAAGTTGGGGAGTGTCAATCTTCCAATTCTTTTCTTCCCCATTGTGGACTTGACTAGTTTTTTATTTTGTTTTTGTTTTTGTCTTTCCACATTTTTGAATCAGTTTGTTGATATCCACAAAATGCCTTGCTGGAATTCTGACTGTGATTGCATTGTATGTATATGTCAAATTGGAAAGAACTAACATATTGACAATATTGTCATCCTAATCATGAACATGTAATCTCTCTCTATTTATTTAGTTTTTCTTTTATATCTTTCATCAGAATTTTATAGTTTTCCTCATACAGATCTCTGCAAAACCATCTCAAAATGGCACAACACACTGTAGAGGACACTTGCTGTTTCTCTAGCTTTTGTTGGTTCCACATTCATTCTAGGTAACTACAATTTACATAAATTATTATCTTGGCTATTATTATTGATTGAGGAAGAAAACAATCTACTAATTAAAATCCTTAGGGAGCATATTTTTAGACTAGGAGTTTGAGGCTGTGTTATTTAAACCAAAGATATCATTATTTTTATGTGTATTATTTCTCCAAAGATAGCTATAAGGACACGCAATGGTTAGTAAAGATGTCTGTGAAGAGAAATGTTCAGAGCTGGGATTCTGAATTCTTTCTTTTTTAAAGAGTTTTCTTTTATTTTTAAGGTTTTATTTATTTATTTTTAGAGAGAAGGGAAAGAAGGGAGAAGGAGAGGGAGAGAAGCACCAATGTGTGGTTTTTCTTACACATCCCCTTCTGGGGACCTGGCCCACAACCCAGACATGTGCCCTGACTGGGAATTGAACTGGCAATCCTTTGGTTTGCAGGCCTGCAACTCAGTCCACTGAGCTACACCAGCCAGAGTGGATTCTGAATTCTTGATCATCTATTTCCCATAGTCCCCAGCACTCCGGCTACATCCCTGAAGCATGTGTACATAGAAGACCCTCCAGAAGGGGCATGCCTCCTATTATCAGCTGGTGCTTTCTCCCAGATCTTTATGTAATTTCATACTCTGGTATATCAGCCAGAGTTCTCCAAAGAAACAGAACCAAGAAGATGTTTATCTACAAAGAGAGAGATTTGGTTTAAGACATGTCTCATGGGATTATGGAGGCTGGCAGGTCCAGAATCTGCAGGGTAGAGACCATCAGGCTGGAGACTCAGAAAATGCCAGTGGGTGGTTCCAGCCCCAAACTAAAGGTCCAATGTCATTTGCTGGCAGAATTCCTTCTTGCTCAGGGGCAGGGAATCTTTGGCTCTATGCAGGTGATTAACTGATTAGAGAAGTCAACCCCGATTAGAAAGGAAAATCTGCTTGATCCAAAATTCACCAACTTACATGTTAATTTTTCTTTAAAGAATGTTTTTTAAAAATCCTAGTGTATAAACCCCTGCTAATTATTTCAGGATAAATTACTAAATTGGAATTATTGAGAAAAAAATGTTTATCTGTTTAAAGAATGGTATCATTTCTTTCTACACTTGGTAAATAGTCAAAATATAACGTGAAAGTTCCTGTTACACATAGAGAGATAGAGCAAGAATAATTTAAATTGAAGATGGGGCCTCTGTAACTGAAATGAAGTTTGGTAAACTCAGATAAGCTAATAACAAATTAATCTGACAGAACGGGGAACTTCAGAAGCATAGGAAATGACTTCCCGACCAGACTAGAGCTTTCCCCACTCACACGAGGCAAATCAGTTCTGTGGGAAGGAGTGCCCCCCGTGTGCTTGCTGAGGTTACCTGGAGGCTGGTGCTGTTGTCGGAAAACGGGGAGTTGAAGATGCCGCTCACTATGCTCATCATGGACTCGGTCACACACTTCTCCAGGAAGGTGCCTGCGTGTTTCCTGTCCGTGGTCGTGTTGCACACCTGGGGGCAGAAACAAAATGACACATTGTATCACATTTTTGAATTGTAACTCATGCTGGGACCTCCTAAAAATTGTCCTGAAATGGTTGTTTAAAACATTTCTTCTGCTTTTGAAAGTTGCTTTGAATAGAAACATTCTTGCTTAAAATCCATTAAAATTTTATCATTCTACAAAAAAAAATGAATGTTAGTTTCATCCAAAAACACTCTCACGGAAACATCAGAATACTGTTTGAGCAAATACCTAGGCACCGTGGCCCATCCAGTTTGGCACCTAAAACTAACCTGGCTCACTGCCCTGGCCTTTGTTACTTTAGAACAGAGTTAGATACAGGCAGAGCCCAAGGTCTGTTTGGCTTTCCAGTAGACAGGCAATAAATACAGAGATCCAAAGGATTTTTTTTTCTCTAAAAAGAGCATAAAAGAATGCCCTGAAATCTGGGCCTTCAAAGAAAGACGGTTGAAGCATGGCGTGGATCCTCTTCCATTTTAACCTTTGTTCAGGCCACTCTAACATCTGCCGCATTTTCAGTGGTCCCGTTTCGTGTTCCTTGAAGGATCCATACCAGAACCTCACTTTGGGAGACGAGTGAGATCCAGGCGGATGGGTGTTCCTCTGGGAGGCGACCGTGCGCTCCAACCAGAGGCACTCCCCACAAACCTTAGTGATAAGAACCCGCAGAGCCTTGCTGGTCTAGTCAGAGCGCTGCCCAATAAAAAGGTGCATACTCTGTAGATCATGTTAAAACAGTCATAAAATGGATTAAATGTTGGTCCGCTTTTTATTTCCACCGTATGCTGGTAATTCTAAACAAGGTCACTGATAGAATACTTTGTGCACGAGAAAAGACCACTCCCACAGCCTGTCCCTTTGGCCGCTACCAGGACAGAGGCTTTTAGAGCATCCGTAAATACGCTCCACAGGAGGCAGCCTTTTGTCAGTCCCCGTATTTGCAGATGGGAGGTTCCCTTTGACCACAGCAACGTCCGCACCCATGAATTCCCGCCCCTTATGGCAGGAGGAGGGGCGTGTAGCTGGGGACAATGTTGCTGGAAGAGGACTCTAATTCACTTAGGCCGAGGAAAACTGAAGTTCCAGAAAAAAACAGAAAAGGTGAGAACTAAATTCACAGTGTGCAGTTAAGTTTTTGTTTCATTTACTGAGACATGTATCTGAGTGTATTTAAGCATGAATGTATGTACATATGATAATTGTAATTTTTTAACAGGTACAAATCAGTCTACAAATTCAAGTGTTCATTCACACATCTGTAGACAAAAAAAGGCGGGTACATACTAAACCTGATCAGCTCAGGGGACACCCGTGGGCCTTACAAGCTCGGAGACTACAGGTAACCACTCTGGGTGGTCCAAACCCGAACATAAAAACTCCTAACTAAGCATGGGCCACGAGAAGCTTCACGTTTTCGGCCTCTAGTTTCTCTGAGGTTAAACTTTACACTGGAAATTGTCTATTGTCTTTGTGCATCTAAGATCGATACCTGTGAAATGTCCGAGTAGTTTTCTCTTCCAGACCTCGAGAAGGCACAACATTGGGCACCAGAGCAGGAGACCGGAGAACCCCTCATTGTCGTCCTGTTGCCCACACACCATCTCTGCGTGCTGGACCTGCTGACAATCCTGCACCTGCCAGCATAAATGAAGAATGTGTCTCTGCACTTTGCTTTTTATTCAACCACAGAGATTTCCCTGCTTTGCTCTCTCCTGACTCCTAATTTACCAACAATGAATTTCTTGTGACCCTCCTTCCATCTCTTCCTTTGATTCTAATGTATAAACAGGCTGCAAAACCACCATCATCCACAACACTTTCTCAATCTGTTGATATTTTGTCTCCCAGAAATTGTCATCAGTGTGGCTCAAATAAATGCTTATAAGACTTTTTCTCAGGCTGGACGTTCTTTTGTTGACATAGTAAAAAAAAATGTTGCAACACCTACCGAGTACTGGACACTATTGTATTCTGGAGCCTTGGATTCTCACGGTAAACACTGCAGAGGTGTGTGGAATGCTGGCACTCCTACTTCTTTAACTGTTGAACCTATTGAATCAAACAGAAATACTCCTATCTAGCAGAGATATCAATTTCCAGTGACAGAACAGTATAAACCCATAGTGAGAAAAAAGTGTTTTCCTTTATTGCCTAATAACTACTTAGTGATCTTCCTTGGAAAGATCAAGGTCCATATAGAGCAGGGTTCAGTTCTGTTCTCTTTCACCATATAGGGTCCATCAGAAAAACAGAGGAACCACATTATCTTCCCAAGGCTGCCTCCTTGGTAGCCCGAGGGCGACCTTAGTTCCACTATTCTTATAATGACTCAGATTATTTTTCTTTAGTCTTCCTTGGGGGTGGGACAGAGAAACAGCTGCAAGTGAATTAAGGCTGTGGTGAATTCTTCCAGTTACGCATGCAGATTCACATGATTTGCGCTGAAGGAAAAACAAAAGAACAAAAACATTCCCGGTATAATAGGCACATATCTCAGTCACGGGAATTGAGACTTAACATGAGAAGGTTATTTGTCACTTAAAAGATTCATTCTTGGTAATTTTCAGAAAACGTATTCCTGTTATGTTAAACAGAAAATGGAATGCACCTTAATTCAGCATTTAAATTTGGTCATTGCTTTTTCCTCTGAAGCCAGAAAGACTTTCTCTTAGCTTGATTCAATTGAGACACCAAAGGATACAGTTTTGAATTGCTCCAAAAGAAAAACAGATGCAAAATCAGAAAATCCTGTGAGCTATTGATGCCAATTAGCACAACCCCGCAAAGGCCATGTCTGCAGAGGTCAGCGCTTCCTTTCCCCAGGACCTAAATGCTCTGCGGAAAGGTGCCCATATAATTAAAAGTGACATGGGTTGAGACACTCAGAAAGGCTTCTCTGCAAGTTCTGCCTCATTAGGATCCTTTTAAATTGTGAGATAACTTAGATAATTCCAGGCCATGCAAGATCCAAACTGGAATGCTGTTCTATACTCAACATTTTTACTGTTCCACTCTTTCACATGCCTTTGAGAGATTGCACAGCAATGCATGCAAGTTAACAGTCAGAGTAATGTAACCACCAGTGATCACCTAGGCACAGATCAATTCAAATCCATGAGAGGACAAAAGGGGAGAATGAAGAGAAGTATGTGCTCCTATTGTTCAGGGGCATCCTAATGGCTGGGGTGTGGTGATGCCCGTATCTACACGTAAAACTCAATGGCAGATGATCACTTTAATGTAGAGGGTGCCCAGAGGTTCCATGACCTGGTGCTATTCCACCGTAATAACAGAGCAAGAGTGTCTCCATGTGTTTGTACGACACAAATACTTTGCCGTAGACTCGAGGCACACCCACATTCCGTAAGCAGTAGAGCACTGCTAGAAAGGAGAATTTTTGTGTGGGTATAAGAAACACAGCTGAAGGATTCTTCAGTAAGTTTTTCTTCTGTGGTCCCTTTCAGATAAGATATCATGATCCCTTGTGACTTCAAGATTTCAGGAAAGAGAATAAGCAGTCAAAGAATGTAAATCTTCTATGAGGCCCATGATGGTTAATTTTATTAGTCAATTTAACTGGGTCATGGGGTACTCAGCTATGTGGTCAACATTGTTCTGGATATATTGGGAGAGTGTTTTAGATTAAAATTTAAGTTTATAGGTTGAGTAAAGCAGATTGCCCTCCTTAATGTGGGTGAATCTCATCCCATCAGTTGAAGGCCTGAATAGAACAAAAAGGCTGACTCTCCCCTGAATCAAAGAGAATTCCTCTTGCCTGATTGCCGTTGAACTGGAACATCAACTTTCCCCTGCCTTCAGACTTGAACGAAATCATCACCTTACCTGGGTCTTGAGCCCACCAGTCTTCAGCCTGGATCTACGGCATCAGCTATCATGGGTCTCCAGCTTGCCAACTCACCCCACAGATCTTGAGATTTGTCCGCCTCCATATTATGTAAGCTGTTTCTTATCATAAATAAATGAATAAATTATTACATGTATACATACATCAGTAACAAACACACGTAAACAGCTACACGTTCCACTGATTCTGTTTCTCAGAGAATCCTGACTAATGCAATGCCCAGGAACATTTTTCTCGAACGCGAATTAACTTTCTCCTTCCTACATACCCCCTTTCCCCTTCCTTTCCTTATTCCTACTTCCTTCTTCCCTTCAAACAAGAAAACAGATATGTACAGTTATCCCCAAAACACATACTGAGTAGTTGATTGGATTTCTGCTGGGTACTTTACCTTTTACTGAATTTCTATGTGCACTTGGGTATATTTCCAGATTTTCTATTCTATTTCAATAGTCTATATATTCATATGTCCTTTTTAAACATTGTTCATTTTTTAAATTATAGTATCACTTTCTTTTAAATATTCAGATTTTATGAGTTTTAATACAGGGATTCTTCCTCCCTCTATTATTCCTCTTCTTTTCCAGCATTATGCAGGTGTTTTTTAGTTATTTTTTTAATTGATGCATAATTTATATGCAATGAAGTGCATAGATCTTGAATGCAAAGTCTGATGAGTCTTGAAAATTTTAAACAGCCATGCCCATTTTAACATACAGTCTTGTATTTTAATTTATTTGTTTGTTTTTGAGAAATGATATTTTCATATTGTTGACCTTTTGATGCCAGCATAAAGCACGTTTTTTCCCCGTGTGATCAGGGAACTTTTTGGTGTCATTATATGGAAGGTCACACACTGAGCACTGGCACTGTTTTGAGGGTACCAAGTTAACTGTGATGTGAAGCCACTAAGAATTTGGAGGTTGTCTGTGACAGCAGTTAGCCTGTACTGGCCACAGCTAGACAATGTCATGTTTGGTTTGTAGTTTGTGTCGTATTGTGCCTGCGTTGTATTCAGCCACAAGACGGTGGTTCAGTGGGTGCTGTTAATAGTCAAGCGTCCAGTGTTAATGTAAGAGCATTTCTACAAAGCGCCACTAGGTGTCCTCTACTTACAATTTTCACTAAGCTTGCCTCAGGACAACTGAAACTGTTTTCCTTGTTTGTGTGTTCCTTTCCCGGTGCTGGCTGAACTCGTCAAAAGTTGAACGAGGACTCCACCCTTCTGCCATCATTGCTAAAACACACAATTTTGTTGGAAAATGGGAGCAGCTTGGTTTTTATTTTTAAAAACATTGTTTAATAGGTCATGCTTTCTTCTCAGAGACAAAAGTGTAGCCTTTATCACACTATAAAGATAAACGCAGAACCAGAGACTGGTTGATGATTTCTCTGAGGGTTGTTTAAGAATAGATTTGGAGCAGACAGTTTATACTGTCTACCTCCCTCATGTCCCACCTTGTGTCCAACACCATGACACAGCAGGAAAGGTCTCAAACTTCATCAATGGGAGCCCTGAGAAGAGATGTAACTAAAAGTGGGGCATCTTGGAAAGGAGTGGCTGAAGTCACATACCTTGACTTCACGTATGTGTTTGGAAGGAGGCGTTGGAACTGGTTGAGGATCATCTTTGATGGCTATTGGTTAAACCACCCTATTCCCCACTGGCTTCAATATTATTATCTGGATAAGAAAAGAATAAGAATGGAGAAAAGGAGACCAGGTTAGAGGCTGTCGAGGTAGAATAGGCACAAATCAATGGTGTCTAAGAATAGCAGCAGGGACTGAGCAGAGAGAGGTGGGTTTAAAAGGTATCCAAGAGATGAAATATGTAAGATTTGGCAGCCATAAGGTGTTTCAGGAGAGAGAAAGAAAGATGTCTAGAAGACCTCCAGAATTTCAGAACCAAGTTACTGGACATGCTGCTGCCTCTTCCTAAGGCAGGAAAACCTCAAGAAAGAAAAGAAGTGTGGTAGAAGAAAGAAGGAATATGTTTTCACTTTTTAACATGTTAATTTCGATATATCTGCGGCACATCCAAGTGAAAATATCAATGGACTGAAATCATTCTGAAGAAGATTTTTGGTTAAAGAAGAAGGAGTAACAGAATTTCTACTCTTCTCCACACCCTCAAACTTCACCAAAAACAAACAAAAACTAGAGGGAAAATAATCTATCTTCAGTGAAACATGGAAAGGGACACAACCACAAGCCACAAATTGGGAGGAAGACCTGCCAAGCACTGTGCAGTCTAGACTAAGACGAGAGAAGAGCAGGAAGAGCCAACCTCGTCCCCTAGACCAGGATATCTAGACCAGGATAACGAGTTTCCCCCAAAACTCCGGTCTCCAGCAGCCCCCAGATCCTTTGATGGGCACGTTGAGCTCTATGAGTAGGAGGAGTCCGTGAGAAACGAGGGGTGACCTGGCAGAGTCCCAGGGTGACATCTCAGAATGCAGTAGAAAGACCAATCATGCTGACTTGGTGTCTGTATGAGTCAGAGAGAAGGGAAGGCAAGGGAAGGGAAAGGGAAAAGATTCACGATAGAGTGTCCTCAGCAAGGGAGAACTCTGGAGGTGACGTGGGGTGAGAGGGAGGAGAAGCAGTGAAGGCAAGACTCCAGCAGAGCTTGTGACTTAAAAGATACTGCAGTTGTGTTATCCTCAACCACGCCTAGCCACAGGATTTACTGTTTTATCTCTATCTATCTATCTATCTATCTATCTATCTATCTATCTATCTATCTATCTATCATCTATCATCTATTTACTTTTGCCAAGTGGCTGGCTTCCATTGGAAGATGAGTAATAATTGTGAAGAAACCAGCATGGGCTAATCCATAATAACTCCAACACACACATGCAAAAGTCAGATAAAGAGCAGTCCACTCAAAGGAAACAGAATAATTACCCAAGAAAGCCGATAAAGAGTAGTTCTCCCCTTAAGATCGAAATGTGTGATTTCCATTAAGAAGAGACAACATGAATGAGATAACATTGGTCGTAGATAGTTGCTGATTTAAACTGTCTGGCATCTACTTCCCCTTCTCTCATTAACAGTACCCGCCCTGCCTTCGTGTAACCAAAGTGCTTTATAAGAACATGGCCCCACCCTCATCTCTAGGGGTAATGTTGCAGCCATAGTGGTCCGTTCAGGAAAGGGCCTGTGACCTCAATTGGCCAACTCACAATGAAGCTGTTATTCCTGTGCAACTTCGGGGTGGGGGGGGGAAGCTTTTACTTTTTCAGTTTCATGTTAATAAAAGATAAAGTTCTGGAAGCTGCTGATAGCCATCTTTGTACCATAAGGGGAGCTCTTGCCTATGAATGGGGCCAACACCCAAGAAGCTGATTTGAGACTGAGAGGCAGACAGACTGACAGACACAAGTACTGAACAGGTTGTTTCAACCCTGGGTAAACTCTTTCCCTCATCTCTTCAAGATCCAATCAATTTTTTCTTACTATTCAAGTCATTTGGGTAAGAGTTATTTATTGCCTACTTCAGAAACATTCCTAATTGAAACCTGAAAAACTAAGAAACCATATATATAGTAATAAGTAATATTAATTAAATACTTTTTTGTGCCAGGAACAATACTACGTATTTTATATAAAGTGCCAGGAACAATACTACGTATTTTATATAAAGTATCTTACTTAAACATCAAAGCAAACCTATACAGTAAGTGCTATTATCATCTCCACTTTGCAAATGAGATAACTGAAGGACACAGATGAGATAAATGTTTCCAAAGTCACAGAGCTAGCAACAAATTGAGCAATAATTTGTACCAAGTGGATCTAATATCAAAACTGTGCTAAAAGCAGCAACTAGATTTACTTCTGCATGTCATCATTTAGAAAACATAGGAAGATAAATTCAGTAGCTACACCTAAAGTGGAGCATAGTGCACTATGCAAGTCTTTCTGTGTTTCACAGGTTTGGTCTGTTTATTCCTGAACACTGTTCTATGGGAGCTGAAACTCCTCAGGATCTTCCGTACTTGTCATCCTTTCTATAAAAATGTTTATATCCTTCTTCTTTTCCAGGAAATTTTGTGAGATTTCTTCAAGGTTCTTCAAAGTATTTCAGTGATGTTTATAGATTTACTAAAATTTTGGTTGGTCTGTAATGTTCTCTGTTTATCTTTTCCCATTTCTGGCTCTCCGTCTCTTGTCTTTATTCACAGATGGCATGATCACTTGTGAACAAAACGCTACGAAACTGTGACGAAGCTCCTGGAATTAATAAGTGAGTTCTCTGAAGTCCATGGATTGGAGGCTGATATGCACCAATCAGTGGTGTTTCTGTTCACTCACAATCAACACCTTGAAACTTGAAAGGCACCATCATCTGTAACAGCATCAAACAATACAAAATAAAGATGAATTGAACAAAATATCTGCGAGACTTTACACTGAAGAGTACAAAGCATCGCTTGGAGAAGTTAAAGAAGACCTAAATAAATGTGGAGATAGATACACTATGTTCATGAATTAGAACTACTCAATAGTGTAAAGAAATCAGTTCTTGCTAAATTAGTCTGTAAGTTTAACAGAATTCCAGTCCAAATTCCAAACGACTTTTTTGTAGAAATTGTTCAATAAAATAAAAGACATCAATATTTGCTATAAAACTACAAAACAGTGAAATTCTGACATATTGTTATAAATCAAGCAACAAAACAGAGTCCAGAAATAAAACCTCACATATACTATAATTCTCAACAAAAGTACCAAGAAATTCAATAGAAGAAAGAATAATCTTTTCAGAAAACCATTAAAAATAATTGCATAAATATGTACATTCAAATGAATCTCCACCTTAACTTCACACCACATTAAAAAAAATTATATGAATTAGATCACACAACTATATGTAAGAATTAGAACCATGAAACATCTAGAAGAAAACCCAGGGAAAATATCTTTGTGAACTTTGAATAGGCCAGAGCACCCCAAGCTGGGAATAAATTTCTTATCACTAAGTAATAAAAGAAAAACAACCTAATTTTTTAATAAAAGTTTTGAATAGTCACTTCACCAAAGACATATAGGAATAGCAAAAAAAAAAAAGCACAAAATAATTAGCATAATCTGTAGGGAAGTTCAAATTAAAACCACAATGAGATATCACTGTATATCCCTAAGGTGTCAAAAATGAAATAGATTGACAACATCAAGTGTTGGTAAGGATTTAGATCAAATAAACCCACCCACACATTGCATATAGTGTTATCATAGGCAAAATAATAAAGACACTTTGGAAACCAGTTTAGAAACTCAAAGTGTTTACATGCAATTTCAATAAAACACAGAAATTTATACCTGAGTATTTACCCAGAAAAAAATGCACATGTCCACAAAATTTATATGAAAATGTGCAGGACAAAACTCAAAGCAACCCAAATGTTAATCAGCTAGTAAAGAGATAAGCAAAGTGTGGTGTGTTTATAAAATGAAACACGACTCCATAATGAAAAGAAATGCACTACTATACACACAACATGGGTGAATCTCAAGAATACTACGCTGAGCAAAAGAAGTCAGACCTAAAAACTACATATGGCATAACTTCATTTATTTAAATTTTGAAAAGGTAACTCTTGAGTGACAGAAAACAGATCAGTGATTGCCAGGGACCTGGAGTGAGGAAATAGGATTTACTATGAAGGGGGTGAGAAAACCTTTTAGCGAAATGGAAAGGTTCAGTATATCATGACTAGTTTCAGTTGTCATTGCACAGCTGTATATATTCATTAAAACTCATAGAATTTTACGTTAGAAATGACAGCATTTTGTTATATGTAAGTCATATCTAATAAGTTGATTTTTAAAAATGGAAAAGCCTTTTATCTACAAATCATAACCATTAGACATACAAAGATGCTGATTATTCTGAGTGACTTTTGGAATCTCCAGACAAACCAAGGAAATCTTGCATTTAAAAGAATTCATAAAAATGGCCAACTGATACATGAAAAGATGCTCAGCATCACTACCCATCAGAGAAATACAAGTCAAAGCCACAATGAGCCATCCCCAGGTATCTGCCAGAACGGTTATTATAAAAAGTCAAAAGATAACTGGTGTCGGTGCAGATGCAGAGAGGGGAGCCCTTGTGCACTGCTGGTGGAAATGTAAACTGGTACAGCCATTATGGTAAAAAGTACAAAGATTACCCAAGGAATTAAAAATAGGGCTATCATATGACCCTGCAATCCCACTTCTGGATAGAAATCCAAAGGAAATAAAACCACTGTCTTGAAGAAATATTTGCATCACTATGTTCATTGCAGCATTAGTGACAACAGCCAAGATATAAACAACCTCAGTGTCCATGAAGAAATGAGTGGATAAAGAAAATGTGATACATACACACACACACAATGGAATACTATTTACCCTTAAATAAGGTAGAAATACTGCCATTAACAACAATATGGATGAAACTGGGGGGACCTCATGCTAACCAAAATAAGCCAGACACAGAAAGACAAATACTTCATGGTTTCACTTAAATGTGGAATCTTTAAAAAAGTCCCCGTTATGGTAACACAGTAGAATAATGGTTCCCAGAGGCTGGGAGGTGAGGAAAAATAAAAAATATTAACCAAAGTGTTCAAACTTTCAGTAAAAGATGAATATGTTCTGAGACCTAATGCACCCTACAGTGACTATTAGTTGGTATTGATATACTGTATATTTAAAATTTGCTAAGAGGATAGATCTCAAGAGTTCTCAGCACAAAAAAAGGTAATTATGTGTAGTGTAATATAGTGGTGTAGTAGAATATGTAATAGGCTCTACTGTGGTCATTATTTCACAATGTATACATATAAAAATATCATACTGCACATCTTAAATATACATTATTTTTATTTGCCAATTGTACATCAATAAAACTGGGGGTGGGAGGGCCAAATCAATAAAAGGCTCAAGAATCGAGCTATTTTGATAGCAGAACCTTTTGCCATGAGAAAGAACACTCACACGGTTAACAATGTCAGCACGTAAAAGTAGAGCGACTAAATGCTCGGACAAGATGCAGGGTGAGAAACAGAAAAGGTTCCCCTCTTGAATAGCACAAAAAGTCAACATACTGATCACTGGCCACATGAATCTTAAGAAGTTTTGGGTAATAACCTTAAGAATACCACCTTTCTATTCAATCTGATGGGTCAACAGATTTAACTAATAAAAGCCATGGTATTTGCATTTATGAAATTCTATATGCTAGTGAAATTCAAGAAATTGTCTGCTTTGAGAGCTGGCCAAAACAAGCAAAGCCCAAGATCCAGGTGATGTTTCGTCACCATGTCTGGACACGAGGTCTGTGCTGGTGTTTGTACAGACGGCGCCCTTTCAATTAATTATGTTCACGGACGCTTTCACCTCTCTTGTGAAAAAGTTGACTTTGTCACAATGCACTTTTTTTCACACAGGGATTCTGGTGCCCAATATTCTTGAAAATACTCTGAAAGTTTATTGGCATGATGCTAAATGGCTAGCTTTATTAAACAAGACCAATTTGTTTTGCAAAAGACTAGTGTGAAAATCTAGACTAAGAACAAACAAATCTGCTACACACAGAAATCTGGTGACTCAATTGGTGAAGAGTTCTTAACAAGCTGTTTGAATTGGAAGATAGATTTCAGGAGCATTTTCAAGAAGTTAGTTGCCCTACCTGGTATGGCTCAGTGGATTGAGTCCTAGCCCTCAAACCAAAGGGTCGCCAGTTCGATTCCCAGGCAAGGCACATGCCTGGGTTGCAGGCTAGGTTCCCAGTAGGGGATACGCAAGAGACAACCACACATTGATGTTTCTCTCCTCTTTCAGCATACTTTCCCCTCTCTCTAAAAATAAATAAAACCTTTAAAAAAAAGAAGTTAGTAGTCCAGGTTTTCCTGCATAACTTAAAGATGAAGATGGCTGCAGAACCTAGCCTTCTTTGCAGACATTTTCTTCACATAAACCAGTTGAACAAGTTTCTACAAAGCCTGGAGACAACATTTTGAGTTCACACGATGTGATTTTTGGATGAAAAAGAATAAAGAAAACACCAAAGGACCTCAGTCTTGGGGAAAATCATGTTGCAAAATGACATTTTTAAACTTCTCTTTGGGTCTGAGGGTGAGAAAGAATATTAAGAAGTTTCAAATATTGTTGAAAACCAGCTAAAAGAACTGCAGGTTAAAACTGAACAATACTTTTTTCTTTTTTTATTGTTGTTCAATTACAGTTGTCCCCATTTTCTCCCATTGCTCTCTCCTGCCTTGCCCCTCTGCCCCTCCTCCCACCACAGTCAATCCCTACCCCACTGTCTGTGCCCATGAGCCCTCAATTCATGCCCTCTTTTTCTCCGTTATCCCTCTCCCCTCTGGTCACTGTCAGTTTGTTCTTTGTTTCTATGTCTCTGGATCTGTTTTTCTCACTTGTTCATTTTGATGATGAGGTTCCACTTATAGGTGAGATCATATGGTATTTGACTTTCACCACCTAGCTTATTTTCAATCCCTTCTCTCTGAATTTACCACTCAGCTTGAGGATGTGACTTTAACAGAAGAAAGAACTTGGGGACGTACACTGAAGATGAGATTTACCAATCTACCCCAGAGAAGTCCTGGATTTCTGTGTAAGGCGGGGGGTGATGCGAATCATAGGGAAGCAACGAACACTCTACTGAACATTTCAATTTCTTAACATGTATGACCAAGACTTTTCTTCCTTAAACATGCATTAAGGACAAGGACAGAAATCGCATTTCAGTTAAAAATAAAATGTGTGTGTGTTTATCTCAAGTTTCACCCAGAATTGAGTGTGTAGCAAAAATCATGAAGAGGATTTAAAATAAAGAGGTGAATTTTATTCTTCACGTTTAGTGTCAGAACAGCACCATTATGCATCAACAGTTCTATTAAAAAGGCCAAGAATGCTTGTATAACAATTTTGAAATGGCTAGGTCTATGAGCCTGATCATGTCACTTTGAATGAAGTTGTGTCTCGGGTGTATTTTCATTCATATAGCTTCAGTTTATGACTCTAGTAGTTTTACTGTTCAGCATTGTTAATAAATTTTTATGTCATAAATATCATTAGTTAAAATCAATTAATAATTATTATTTAAATTAAACCTACCAAAACCATCATTAGGAAATTGAAATTTCATTTTGGCTTGTTGCTGTAGTTTACCAGAAATTTATGATGCTTGCCTTATGGATTTTTAAATTTATAAAAAGCAAAGACTAATTATGAGAAAAGTAAGCAAATCTTAGTTATCTAGTTCTTTTTCAAGAATATTTGGTTAAAATGTAGTTTTAGTTTTAAATACAAAAATACTTGTACATATACCATCTATTCCATATACTACATGTTGTAACTCAGTAGCATCTTACATAATGAACCTTTGTTGTAAGACTTTGAGACCTACTTGAACAGGTTTAAAAAATCAAGTAAGAAAAAAATGGACATTTTCAATTTTTGCATTAATTTGCTTTGCAGAGGGAAAACTTCCTTTGTAGGGCAAAAAATGTTACACAAAAAGAGTAAGCTAATAAATTGGCCAAAAAAAAAACAGATCATGAGAAAAATATCATTCTTTTCTCAGTGATAATCAACAATAATTGACTCATTTTATCTACAACTTATTTGTCAATGAACTATAAATATAATTTTTATGCCAAAGTTCCTGAGACCTAGATATTATTACAAAGATTCCTTATAGATAAAAGAAAGTTTTACTAGAATATTCATTGGGAAGCTTCAAAGTACTATCCATAAATCCTCTGAAACAGAATGCAACATTTTACAATAATTACGATTTTACAATAATTTTTAGAAATTTCATATTTTTCTACTGTAAAAGTAATATTTCCTTTCATTGTATTCTCTAATTGGTTATTGGTATTATAAGAAAATTACAGTTTTCTGTATACTTTGTACCCAAATTCCTCACAAAGTTCTTACCATTTGCTATTAGCTTCAGTTGACTCCCTAAAAATAATTTAATCTGCAAACAGTTTGGTAAACAATAACGATGACAGCAGGTAGTAAACATCTGCCATTTAGGGATGTCCAACAGTTCAGCTGCCTCCTTCTATTAGCAGTTCACCTCCATTTGGAGAACATTCTAGTCACACTATATAGTATTGCAGTGTTGGTGGGAGAAGACCTTGACCTAGAGTTAGCCAAGTGACCTTCTTCTAGAACTTGGCACCTCGAGCCAGTGACCAGACCTTGTGCACACTGCTTGAGGCCATGATTACTGAAGGAAGGCAGCTCTGTTGGGCAGGATGCACCAGGACTGTTTCCGATCAGACAGACACCGTCTCTGCCGTGTATCCCCCATCCTGACCCTCACAAGGTTCTCCAATCTTATCTCTGAGCCTGTCTGGAAGTACAGACAGTCAACAAATCTGTGAACCCTTGAGAATTTTCAGCAAATTCACTTTTTTGCTTAAATTGAATAAAGTTCTAACTTATGCCATTTTCATACTTAATATTTCCTTGGTTTTAATTGTACTGTGTCTAGTATTTCACTCTTACATATTATTTTAGCCATTGGTCTGTAGCAAATATTCTTTTTTAGATTAAGAAATTAATTTCAAAATGTAACTTGCTAAAAAAAAGTTTTTAAACAAGAAATGGATATCAAATTTTAGCATATGCTTCTATTCAGCAGTTACTGAAAGAATCATTTCTGTGAGTTGACCGACTACCGTGATCTCTCATAGGAATAGTTTTTTTACATTAAATCATTCCTGGGTTCAAGTCCACTTGATTGGCATGAGCTATTATATCACTTGTTATCACCTCCACTTGTCGAGTATTTAACTCTAGATGACCTAACCTACACTGATAAGTAGGATATTCTATTAAGGGCCATCTTTGTTAGTTTTTGGTACTAGATTTATACTCAGTTAAATTGGTTCATATTTTCATCTTTTCTACAGTATAGAACAGTTTACATGTTATAAGAAATACATACTCTTTAAAAGTTGGAAAGAACTGGGGAATATAGTCATACACCCTGAGACATTTATTGAAGGTAAACTTGTGACCATAGTTAGACTAAGATAATAGTCAAATATCTGAATGAGATTTTTAATGTAAGATTTAGTTATAATGCTCACACATTCTCATGTTTTAATTTTTGAGGATATTAAGTGGAAATGTCATAACTCCTTTTTAGACCCTGATATAAAACATGTGCTTCACATTCAGATCATAACACAACCCAATCGTCATGTCTACTGAGTGGCAGTCTCCCATGGGTAAAGGCTGGGTACCTAAAAGAATTTTTTTCTTTTCGTGTGTTAAGATTTTAAATCTCCAAAAGATTCTCCTGCCTACTTCTTGGTACTTTGAGTATAAAATGGAAAGATGGATGATTTGACACATAAAAATACAATTACACTGTACTGCCCCTGCTTTGGATATGTGCAGACTCTGCTGGAGCAAGGGACAAGGTTTCATGTGGACTGCCTCTGGCCCTTTTTCAGGTCTTTTTATTCTAATCCACTTTTATCAGGTTTCTATTTAAAATCAGGAGTTATTTTTACAACTGGGAACTATGGCACATCGCTTTTATTTTTAAGGTATTTCACAAATTTCCATTTGCTTTTGTTCACTTCACTTTCCCTTCAGGCAAAGAAAGCCACCTGCAGTCAAGGATCTCACTGTCCTGAAGCTGGCAGTCTGCTGACTCATTCTTTGCTTAGTAACAAGAAACAGGAAATATGCAAAAGGCAAAGACTGTTTTAATAGTGTGAATGTTACATGACTATTTTGTTAATAGAAGTAATCATTGAAAACAATGGCTTAGCTGCACGATTGTAGAGTAGTTTTTAAAAGCAAAGAGTTGTCCAACAAGTCCACTAGCGGATACATGGCCCCCTAAATGAAGCAGGGGCTTCAACATTCAGATATTGGTACCCCAATATTTATAGTAGCATTATTCTCACAAAAGAATAAAAATAATCTAAATGTCCATCAACAGATGAATGGCTAAACAAAATGTGGTATATATATGTTCTGAAATGCTGTTCAGTCTTTAAAAGAAATACAATTCTCATATAAGAGAATGGCTAGAGGAGCTGCAGACTGGGAGAAAACTTTTGCATAAAACATCTGATAAGGAACCAGTATGCAAAATATGCAAAGAACTCTTAAAACACAACAAAGAGAAAATCGAACAATCCAACTTAAAAATTGGCAAAATATCTGAATAGAAACCTCACTAAAGGAAAAGTACCCATGACAAGTAAGGATTGAAAAGGTGCTCAACATTGTATGTCATTAAGGTATTGAAAATTAAAATGAGATTTTACTATATACCTATTAGAATGTCCAGAATCAAAAACACTAGTAACACCAGTACTGGCAAGCATGTGAAGCAACTGGAACTCTCATTAATGGATGGTGGGAATGCAAAATGATACAGACACTTTGGAAAACAATCTGGCAGTTTTTTATAAAATTAAATATGTCCTTACCATACAATTCAGCAATCATACTCCTTGGTATTTACCAGACTGAGTTGGAAAGCTACATCTAAACAAAAACCTGCACATGGATATTTATTGCAGCTTCATTTATAGTTGCTGAACTTGGAAACAGTCAAGATATCCTTCAAGAGGTGGATGGATAAACAAGTTCTGGCCTATCCAGACAATGGAATATTATTCAGTGCTAAAAAGAAATGAGCCATCAGGCCACAAAAGGACATGGAGGAGACATAATGACATGCATATTACTAAGTAAATGAAGGCAATTTGAAAAGGCAACATATTGTATTACTCCAACTGTATGACATTCTGGGAAAGGCAAAATTATAGAGACAGTTAAAAGGTAGATAGATAAGCAGAGAGATAAATAAGCAGAGGAAAGAGTGTGTTTAGAGTAGTGAAACTATTCTGCAAGATATTACAAAGATGGATACGTGTCACTCTTCATTTGACAAAACACATGGAATGTACACCATCAGGAGTGAACCCTAACGTGATGATAATGGTGATAACAATGTGTCAAAGTCCGTTCATCAATTATAACAAATGCATCACTCTTGTACAGGATGTTGATAGTGGGAGAGGCTGTCAGGGCCAGGGCAAGCAGGAAGAATATGAGAATTCAGTACTTTCCACTCAATTTTTCCAACAATAAAGTCTATTGAAAAGAAACAAATTCTGATGCATGCTACACATAAATGAACCTCAAAAATTATACTCAGTGAAATAAGCTAGACAAAAAAAAGACAAGTACTGAATGTATTATTCCACTTATGTGAGGATCAGGGGTGGGGTAATGATGAGCTGTTATTTAATGCGCACAGATTTTCACTTCGAGAGGACATACAAGTCTTGAACGTGGATAGTGGTGATGACACCACAGCGTGAGAGCACTCAATATCAGTGAGTTACACACTCAAATTTGTTAAAATGGGGACATTTATGTCATGCGTGATTTCTCACAATAAAAATGGCAAAGAAAAGAAAATCTTTGCTTTCCTATCTTTTAGATTTCAATAATGTCATATGAAGTTAAGTCATAACCAAGTCAAACATTTATATGAATAATCCTTGTGCACAAGAATTATGGTTTATTTGACTAAGAGTTGACATGTAGGGGAACTTTCTCTTTATTTCCATTTCTTTGTTCAAAGACCTAAAGTTCTCCATGAAGTACTGTCCATCACTGGACAACCCTTAATTCTCCTGATAGGCTTCACAGTTTAAAAATGAAAACGTCAAAATTGTCATACTGAGTGACAGAATTCAAATTGCTCCTGAGATAATTGAGTTCAAAGTAATATAAGACTAGGGATAAGGTAATACTAAATTATGAACAATATCTTGTGATCTGCTCTTCCTCAAACTAAACTTGTTCCCCTTGCTCTGACACAATAAAATATATATGCTCAAACAGTACAACTAAGCTGGAACGTCCAAATATATTAGCCAGCCTGTGGCACCATATAAGAAGAAGGGATTCCCAATTCCCAGCTTTTACCTGAGGAAGAGAGGATTTGGACCCCCCACCAAATGCCCCAACTTCTATAGCTTCTGCCCAAAGAATGGGCCCCAAGGCATTGATATCTAGTGATAAAGAGTTCAATTCATCAAGACCTGAATGTAAAAACTTGTATGTAAGACCTGGAAACATAAAAGTTCTAGGTGAAACCCTAAGCAGTAAGCTCCTTGACATTAGTCATAGTGATGAATTTCTGGATCTGATTCCAAAAAGCCACGGTAAGAAATATAAAAACAAATAGGTGGGACTGCATTAAAAAAAAAGTTTCTGCACAGCAATGGAAATCAACAAAATTAAAGGTAACTTACTGATGGGAGAAAATATTTGCAAATCACATATCTGATAATGAGCTAATATTCAAAATACATAAGAACTCAAACAACTCAATATCAAAGAAAACAAACAATCCAATTAAAAATTGAACAGAAGATCTGGATAGACATTTTTTTTCAAAGGAAATATACAGACAGCCGATAGGTACATGAAAAGATGCTTGACATCACTAAACATAAGGGAAATGCTAGTCAAAACCACGGGATATCACTTCATACCTATTAGAATGGCTATTATCAAAATGTCAACATCATGGTCCTATGTACAATGTTTCTTGTATCTTTTTCAATAAATGTCTTTATTTTTCATATTACATGGCTGTATACTTTCTGGACAGACCATTTTAGATAGATAGATAGATAGATAGATAGATAGATAGATAGATAGGTAGATAGATAGATAGATATCATTTAGCTTTTAAAAAGAATGAAATTCTGACATTTGAGATAGCGTGGATGAAACTGGAGGGCATTTTGCTACGTGGAAGCAAGACACAGAAAGACAAGTGATGTGTGGTATCACATTTATGTGGAATCTTAAAAATGAAGGCAAACTCATAGAAATAGAGAGAATAGTGGTTACTAGGGTCTGGGAAACAGGAGGCAGCTGATAAAGGACACAGGCTTTCAGTTATTAATTATAAGATAAATAAGGTCTGCAAGTTGAATGTGTACTTTGGTGACTATAGCTTATAACAGTGTATCATATCACTGAAATTTGCTACAGAGTAAAACTTGTGTTCTCACCAAATTAAAAAAAATATGTGAAGTGATGGATGTGTTAGTTAACTCAATGATGGGAATCCTTGATATGTATACATATAAAATCATGTCCCCAGCAGCAGGGGACAGGCTGTGGCCCCTTACACACACTGCATGGTCTCTTAGTTTCTGAAACACGCAAGCCACTTTTTCTTGTGCAACTGTATTTCTTCCCCCTGTGCCTCATTCCATCAGGGAAATATCTCCTATTCACACCAAAAATCCTTACCATACCAAACACTGCTCTGAACCCCACACTCTTCACGGGGTGATATGCCCTTCTCTGCACCAGCAGACTGTCCCCTAAAATTTTATTTATGACACTGTAGTATAGTTGTAATACAAGGGTCAGCCTCACCCTCTAGACCACAGGTTCTTTGAAGGAAGAAAAGGTTTCATTCACTTAAATCTTATATAAATATTGCACAATAAAGGAATGAGAACAATTCTGGAAGGTGAAAGAGCAATCCAGTGTCTAGCTTGCTCTCCGAATAACTCTCCACGATCATCTGTTTGAGTGTTTTGCATTTGGGTCACTACTACTAAGAAAACTCAGGAATAGAAAGAAAGAAAACCAGTAGCTCCACATCTCCTGGGAGCTTAATCAGAGGCCCAGCTCCCAGGAACTCACCGAGCCTCTTGTGTTTTCAGCTCCTGAGTCATTTGCTGTAAATTGGGCAGATCTTAGAAAGCATGGTATGAAGTGCAGTAAAACTCAGTGTGCTGGTTTCAAAACAGGACCAGGCACTAAGAAACACATGGATCCAGGCGCTGAGTCGACATCAAGGAAACTCCTCAACTGCATCATGGCTTCTTTAGAAAAAGTTTCATTTAAAATACCTGTGATTTATTTTGTATCGTAGCTTTGCACATAGTGGCCAAGCCATAAATCTTAATACAACAGGATTCCTGCTTTAATTCAAAGCAGTATGGTTGAAAAGAAAAGAAAAGGGAAGGGAAGAGAAGGGATGGGAAGGAAAAGAAAAGAAGAGAAAAAAAAGAAAAGAAAAGAATAAAAAAGAAAAAAATAAGAGAAAGGAAACAGAAAAGGAAAAAGAAGCCACCACACAGCCATGTTTTTAATTGAAACAGGAAAGCTGTTATTTTTCTCTCTCCAATTCTTTTTAGAACGAAGTGTGATCTGATGTCACTTTCTCCCTTTTTGCACACCTAACACTGCTCAGTTATTTCTTGGTCTTAGCAAGTCACTTGCTTCAGTGTGTCGGTTTTCTCAAAGGGAAGGTGCCTGTAATAAAACTACCTTGATAACTTAAAAATAAAGGCTATGAAAGCAATTTTCAAAGGTAAAACCCGACTATTTCAAGTTTTTCATAGATGCTGAGGCCAAATCATGCTATTTACAAAGCCCCACAGACTTGAATTTCAATTGGTTCATTCAACAACAGGTACTGAGACCCCAACATTTGTAAAATTAGTTTACAATAGATTGAAAGACTTGTTGTCAAGGAACTCGTTAAATATCTCCGAAACCTGTTGGCATAAATAAGCCCTGACTCATGTTGAATAAAGAGAATTATCAGAAATGAAGTGTTTAGTCATCTTCCTTTTTGCCAGTCAGGGGAAAAAATCAACCTTCTAAAGAGGAAAAGAAAGATCACAGAACCTAGAATAATAGAGCTAAAGAGGGAAATAAGACCACACTAACTCAGCTGTCCACAGCACACTCAAGTCTGAAACCCAGGTGTGTCCGCATCTCACAAAAAAGATCAGCAAGAGGGGCCAGGCCGTTACTAAGCATTTTCATTGCTTTTTTTTACAGTGAAATCCCAAGTGTAAAATGTAGTCCTATTCAAACATCAGGGGAAGAAGGCATCTAAGAGCCTGTTTTTTTAAATAGAGTTTTAAAGTAATCACCCTGTGAGAGTACCCATCTCTCTTGTCTCCTGTTTGTGGAATAGAAAAATTGATACATCATTTTCCAAGAGAGCAAGTACGTCAAAACCATGGATTTAGAAATACAGTTTTGCTTACATTCATACACACACACACACACACACACACACATATTTAGGTTAAGATACTACAACCATTCCTCACTGACATCAATTTTTAATGCTTTTCCTATATATAATTTACTCTATTTTTCCAGTCATTTCCACTTTAACGTGGGGATAATAACAGTGCCTATATCTAGGCTTTTTATGAGAATTAAACTAGCAAATACAAGAAAAACACACCAATGTGGCACTTAGAGGTGATTAGGTCATTTAGATTATTTAAAGGTTAGCTATTATATGCATCAAAAAGCTATATTTTAGAAGTGAGGCATTTCCTCTAATTTGTGTCCACAGGTCAGATGGCACAAAAGCATGGGCTGAGGGAAACCGAAGCAGCCTTGCCAGTACCCAATAGGGGTAGGAGCAGTATAAAAACCTGTCACCGTGAGAAGGGGATTATGTAAGGAGGCTAGAGTTCCAGAGGCTGAATTTTAAATGTGCATGAGGGGCAGTCCTAACTATGTTTGAGACTGGGAAAGCCTATCTGTGCTGATTTGAAAATGAACGTGTACACTGTGAAGATGGGGTTCTGAAGCATAAGTGACCCCGACTCGGGCCGATGAAAGGCCTACAAGGAAGTTGGAGGATGGGGGCTAGATAACGAGCTGATAGAGCACACCAGGAAGAAAGGGAGAGACACTGGAGATGATTGGCTGGGAAGAGATATACAGAGGTGACAGATACCATGGGAGAGAAATAGGAAATTACCAGAAAGGCAAAAAAAGACATAGGAAACAGAAGACAGTGGGATGGAGCAAGGGTGGAACCTTCCAGATAGCAGGTGCAATAAGGACATGAATTTAGTGTGGACGTGGGAAATTTGGAGTTCAGGCAAAAGGTAGAAATAGGAGCATCATCAGGACTGTTACAATCACCAGCAAAGATTCTAAAACTCTGTTGGAGTGGTGGAGATCAGATGGCCAGACACAAACTTAGACCTTGGTGTTGAGGGAGGTGGGCAAGGCAGTAAGAGCAATATGAAGCTTTGGGAATCTGCGCTGCACAGGAGGCTGTAAGCCTCTGAGCGTCATCTGTGCTCAGGGCTCTCTCCAGAGAAGTCACCATAGGTCGGTCTTTTGCTTATGAAGTTGCAAAACCATAAATAATGTGACACTGCCACTTCAGTTATAACTGAAGGGACCAGGAATTGGTGCCCAAACCGAAAACAGCTGTGCATACTAGTGCTGGAGGTTAATTACCAGAGAGGCACTTTGGTACCAAATGCCACTCTTATAGTCCTATTATACAGGAAGGTGACCTACTGGAGGTGACCTCAGTCCAATCTACTGGAAGTAACTTGCATCCCCCCAAAATCAGCAAGGATTAATAGACACCTGTCCTAAGGAACCAGTAAATAAAATGAGGAGCACTGACAAAATTCATTCAACAGTAATTTTGACAAGATGCATCTCTGGGCCTCACTTTCCTAAATTTCATTCTCTAAAATGGAGATAATCATGCTATCTTATGCACAGGGTTGTAATGAGAAATAAATGAATTAACTGTGTAATGCTCTTAGAGCCATGAACATAGTAAACATTATGTAAATAGTTGTTGAAATTTTTTAACTATTTTCTTTTTTTTAAACAAATCGACTTGTACCAGCCCATTTCTCTCTACAGAGGAGTCTTAGGCACTGTAGGGAATCTGACACACACCCCAGGTCAAGTTAGCCAATTGTCAAGTGTACACTGGGTGAGCAGATTACTCACCTGAACTATAGTTAAGCTTGTTGAGTTTGATTTATTTAATAATTGTCCTCAGGACTGCCAATACTGGCACTCTGTTTGGTGACCCCGGGTAAATGACAAGTGGTGATGACACTGGATCTTCGGTTCTTAAGGTTGCTTGAGATCTGCAAAGTGCCCGATAAGGACACCGATCAACAGTACAATAATATATTTCAAAGTGAAGAAACAACTATTAACAAGATCAATTGCTGTGAGTTTTCTATGTCTTTTATTTCTATAGGCTCATTTTGTGTTTAATAATAAGCATCTGTTTTGATTCTTTATAAGCTAGAATATTTCTGTTTTTAAATTAAGTTTTCTAATCAATGTCTTCACAATTTATTTCATATGATTTTTAATTGACCAGAAAGTAAAATAAGACAAATTTCCACTGAGAAGCTAATATAGTTTATGTGCTACACTATTCATTGTTACATACATCTTTCTCATTTAATTTTCATTGTAAGCTTATTGAGTTAGCATTATCCTTTCTGTTTTTACAAGAAAAGAGAGAATGAGAGGGTAAAAACAAAAGCAAGCTAAAAAGAAGAAAAAATCACCTAGAATTGTGTACTTCTTTGTAATGTCGCATCCAGAAAGATCATATTAAATTTTTAAAACTTTTTTGTCCACATTTTCATAAATAATGAACTCCATGTTAGTGATGAAATAATTGAAGTAATGCAGTGTTTTGCTTTCAATTGTTATTTTAGCTTTTCATTTTAAGCCCTTGTCTTCTAAGAACCTTCCAAGGAGTATTCACTCTGCCTACTCCTGATAAATGCTCTATTTGTGACATCTTTCCTTCCCACTACACTCCAAATCTTCCGAGAAAGAGGGCACAGACTTGCTCAAGCGCAAAGGCGTAGTGCTGCCTTGGAACGCGACTCAACTCCAATCAACTGGGAGCCCGCGGGCTTAAGGGTTAACAGAGTCCCCGCAGGGCATGCGCCTTCTTGTTTCAAAACAAGCAGGTTTTCGGTAATGCCGCTGTTCTGCTACAGCCAGAAATTTTACTAAAGCAGCAGAAAGGGGAAAAGAAAAAGCCACCTACTTGTTAAACTTTTCTTTAACTTCCCAGCTTTATCAACGTGGTACCCTTGTTTTTTTAAGGATCTAAGTGTATCATTTGAGAAGAGTTTCTCCTTTACCCAGTATGCGCAGTAAAAAAGTTTCAAAGATCCATTTGATAAAACAAAAATGGTGACCATAAATATCATCAAAATGATTATCTTCTCAACTCATCTTTCTTCTGCATCTGTTCTTTGGGTGAGCCATTTTAAAGCACTAACAAAATATAACAGTAGCCACTGCAGAAAATTATCATCTCATAAATTATGTTAGCTAAGGCTTTTTTTGAAATAAAAGTAAATGAAATTTGCCTAACTTGGACAAAATAATAATAATAATAACAATAATAATAATAAAAAATAACTTCATTAGAATGGTGACATATATATCAGAATCCAAGAAAGAGAAAAGGCCTTGGGAAGGAAGGAACTTAGTAGCAAACATTCATGAATTTTCTAGAATGCTGTGTGGAGTTGCTGAGGCTCCAGAAACTTTGAGTCTGTATCTTTTGGGTCAAAAACTTCAAATTCCTGGAAGGGAAATCCTGATTAGTTTAGCTAAGGTCAGGTGACCATCCTTGGATGAATCAATTTCAGTCACAAAGGCAGGCTCTTAAAACCCTTCCGCGGCACTGCGGTACTTCCTCGCAAGTCCGGATCATCTGGTGCCTACCTATCCTCCGCATTCGCTCAAACCACGTGCCCTGTTACCCAAATACACTTCCCCTTGAGACCTTTATACTTGTGCTCTTGCCTATAAATTTCCCCATCACTCTTTCTCATCCTTTACATATCAACCAAAATGTCATTTGACAGAGTTGTTTAAACCTTCATCCACATGTAAAACAGGTTTCCATTGTTGGTCTCTCTCAAAGAGGTCCATTCTATACCTTCATAGCACTTACCACAATTTGTGACCAGATGTTTATTTTGGAGTTGTTTAATCTCTGTCTTCTACTCTCTCTAACTATGATCTATAAGAGGGAAGAGATTTTGATTCTTTTGACTCAGTTTCAAAACTGGAAGAGTGCCTGATGCATAACAAATGGTTCATGAGTATTTGTGAATGAATGAATGAATGAATGAATGTTGATGGATGATCACCTGTATATTTCAGGGGCAGTTCTCAATCAGGGAAACTGATCATCACTGTATACAGTATCAAGCACCTGATCATGGTGACAACTGACTGATTGAAATTTTGAAAACAAAATTGGCAGAATTTTTACCCCAAACTTAGGCATATTCAATATTTTACTGAATCCAAGTGACTTCTTTTTACTTTGTATAAATATTTTTCTTCTGAAAGAAAAGCAAAATTTGATAATATTTATTTGGGAGAATGTAGACGGGATTTGATTTGACTTACATGTGCCAACCACTATAGTTAGATGGCCTTAGTAACATGAAAGAAGTATGGAGATGAAGGAAATTACCTAAATAGGCCATGCCTCTGAGTACTTGACATTCAGAGGCACATAGCACTTTAATTATTAAGCAAACAGCTGAAAACTTGTTGTTGTTTGCTTCGAAAGCTATTAAGACTGTGAAAGATTATGTGAGTATAAATAAAATAGCAATTCTGGTCCTAACCTCATTATAGAAGACAAAAAGTGATGATTTATATTGGTATCTACTCATCTATTGGAATTCTAGGCCTGGAATATTCATACCCAGATCAGAATATACTCATTGTAACCTGTCGCAATGCTGAACAGCACGTGTTAGTGGAGGAAGTGCCTCTTTCACCTTTCCTTGCCATGCCTGTTTTCAAACTCCCACAGATTATCGGAGGTTATTGGGAGTCGGGTACTTGAACTCCACCTGTATCCCATGCTCAATGATGAGAATGCTTAGTGGGTCCCTTATAAAGCAGAATTAGTGCTATGGAATGAACCACCATTGCCCAAACCATCAAACATCTGCAAGAATAAGCCCAGTGGTCGTCTTCCACCAAAACCTATGTTAAGCAATCATGGATCATAGAGCAACACCACACTGCCTGTGACCATAGCTAAAGGAAGAGCAAAACTTAATATTATACCTCATATCTTGATCTTGAGTTGTTTCTTATTGTTGTTTTAAGAGTCCATTGTATATTTTGAATTAGAGTCCTTTATCAGATATATCTTTTACAAGTATTTCTCCCAGTCTGTGGTTTGTCTTCTCATTCTCTTGCTGTCTTTTGGAAAGCAGATTTTTAGTTTTAATGAAGTCCAGCTTATCAATTATTTCTTTCATGGATTGTACCTATATTGTTGTATCTAAAAAGTAATTTTCAATTCTAAGATCATCTAGGTTTTCTCCCGTTTATCTTCTAGAAATTTTAGAGTTACGAGCTTTACATTTATTCTATAATCCATTTGAGTTAATTTGTGTGAAGGGTATAAATTCTGTGTCTAGATTCCTGTTTTCTTTTTACATCTGGTTGTTCCAGCACTGTTTGTTGAAAATGCTACATTTGCTCCATTGTATTGTTGTTGCTCCTTTGACAAGATCACCAGTGGACTATGTTTATGTGGGTCTCATTCTGGGTTCTCTATTCTGTTCCACTGATGGATGTGTCTGTTCTTTCCCCAGCACTACACTATCTTCATTACTGTAGCCTCATAGTAATTCTTGAAGTTGGCTACTGTCAGTTCTCCAACTCTGTTATTATCCAATATTGAGTTCTCCTATTCTGAGTCTTTTGCCTCTCCGTATACTCTTTGGAATCAGTGTGCAGATATCCACAAAATATCTTGCTGGAATTGTGATTGAGCTGGGTCAAGGTAGAAAAAAACTGACATCTTGACAATATTGAGTCATCTTACTTATGAACAAGGAATATGTTTCCATGTACTTAGTTCTTTGATGTTGCTCATCAGAGTGTTGTTATACATTTTATGGCTGCCTCACTGCCTTTCAGTATTCGGTTCTGGTTCTCTCTGTTTTCTCTTTGCTTTGCAGCTTTGGAAGTTTCTGGTGTTACATCCTCCAGCTCAGACAGTTTTCCTCAGTTGCATCCCATCTGTTAATGAGCACATCAAAGGCATTCTTTATTTCTGCTACAGTTTTCTTTTTATCTCTAGCATTTATTTTTTTTTATTTTTTCTTAAAAGTTTCATCTTTCAGTTTACATTATTTAGGTATTCTTGCATGTTACCTACTTTCTTCATTAAAGTCCTTAGTATTTTAATTATAGTTTTTAAAAATTTCTGGTCTGATAATTCCAACATTCCTGCCATATTCGACTCTGGTTCTGATGCTTGTTTAGTGTCTGCAAAATGTGTTTTTAGCCTTTCACAAGTCTTATAATTTTTTTTGTAAGGTGGACATGAATCCTGGGTAAAAGGAACTGCAGTAAATAGGCATCTAGTAATGTAATAAGACGTACAGAGAAAAGAAGCATTTTATAGCCCTATGATTGCCTATTAGTCTTTTGGTGAGCCTGTGCCCTGAGCTGTGGGCATCGCAAGTGCTGCCCAGGCATTCCCCCCTTAGGTGGAATTGGATGGCTGGTGCGGGGCTGGAGCTGGATGGTTACCTTAGGCTCGGTAACACTCCAACAGGTTAACCCTCTGGTAGTCTAGTTTCTCCTGAATGCAAGCTTTGTTAAGAAGAACAGAACACTCTTGCCTGTATCAAATGGTCCCTCTTTTCTTCCTCCTGCTGGAAGCACCAGGGGATTTTTCTTTACTATTCACTGTGAGGACCTGGTAGAGGTCCTGGAAGTAAAACTCACAAAAATGTGCTCCCCTCCAGCCCCATTATTGGGTTCCCTTGGGATCCTTTTTAACTCTCAGCATTATTCTGAGAGTCCCCAGTAATTCATCAAGTACAATTCAGTTTTTCTACCTAGACACTAGTAATTTGGAGGTTTCTGTCATGGGCTCTGTTCCTGTCAATTGTGATTTTCTGTGTTGGCTGGTCTCTTTCTCCAGTTTTGGTGGCAGCGGTTTGCCCTGTGAATTCACTTCTCTGATGAATTAAGAAGGATACTTTACTTTTCAATTTGTTCAGATTTTTACTTGTTAGGAAGGAGTGATGACTCATAGCATTCTTTTTTAATTAAAATATTTTATTATAATGTAAATAAATTCATAGATGTGATCATACAATACCTTAATGTATATTTTATTCTTTCTTTTATTGTCCTTCTTTGCCTGGCACTCTTCCTTCTAACTTCCCTATATGTATCATGACCTCTCTTTTTCCAACCAAGATAATGCATTAATAACCGACTATGTCTCCTCCATGTTTTTCTCTATATATCAATGTATACCAGTACTGATTCTAAGTTATTTCACACTGGTTGAATAGAAACAAGATCATATTTTACATGTTTTTCAGCATGTAACTTTCTTCATAACCCAAACTTCTTGGAAATTACTGCAATTCAACTGGAATAGCTTTAATTCATTCCTTTTAATGTTGCACAATAGTCAATAGAGAGGATGTGCTTTTAGTTAATTCAGCTGCTACCCTATTGCACTCTCAAAACAGGATTTTCAAAAGAATTCTCAATAGCATTCTCAAAAGACTCTTGATGTTTATGACGCAAGGTTTAAGGAACCATGGGCTCAGAATACACTACACTTACTCAGGACATATGAGTTTTGTCTTCACCTGTTACACTTTCACAATTGTGAATAAAGAAGGTGTAGAACTTTTAAAGGCCTGTACATCTCTGTAGTGAAAAGGGGCCAAGAAGAAAAACAAACTATAAAACTCTATAGTTATCTGCTTTGTTAAAAAGGCCAGATCATGAAAACAATTTCTTCGTATGCAAAAGAAACTCTTCAATAGAGTAGGAAAAAACACCCTGTTGCTGATGTTGACGTCTACCATCGCAGCAAGTGATAAGGCGGGCTCCCTTCTGAGGCAGCCCAAGGTCACTGCACCCACGTGTCTACGTTCTGTATAATGCTTTCCCCTGGAAGGGGTGGGCTGTGCCTATGGTGGGTTTCACTCCTGTCATTGTGTTATGTGATGAAAGCAAAGGCCCCCAATCCATTGATTTTGAGTTAACAAATAGCAAGATTATCCCAAATGACTCCCACATAACTGAATTGAAGCCCTTACAAAAGGTCGGTTTTGAAGAGGGAAAGGTATTTTCTTCTGTTGGTTTTAAAGAAGCAGACAGCAATGCTGTGAGATAGCACAGGGGTGGGTCTGGATACAGGACAGCCTCTTAGAGCTGGAAGCAAACCCTCCCCTGGGGTCAGTAAGAAAACAAGGTCCTCAGTCCTATAGCTTCAAGGAACTAAATCCTGCCAGCAACCAATGAGGAGCTCAGAAGACGACCCCAGGCACAGACGAGATCAGAACCGGGGCTGACATTGTAGCTGCAGCCTTGTGAGACCCTGGACAAAGAACTAACTCGGCTGCACCTTATCTGGATGACTAACTGATAGAACTTCAAGATAATACATGGATATTGTTTTAAAACACGAAGTTTCTGGTGATGGACTCTACAGCAACAGAAAACTAATACAGTGACTTTAAAAAAACACAAGTCCAGTCTTCACCACAACAAAGTAAGATAGTGGGCCCAGAGAACTAGCTTTCTAGTTGCAGAACACTATATTGTTATGATGCTACTGTAGATCCAAATCAAACCTCTGTTTCCATGATAACTGTCAGTCAGCAGACACAGTATTTGTTTAAAGAAACAGTATTGGGGAAGGATAGCACTTTTCTGGAGCACTGCATTTATTCACAACCTTCCATTTTAACTTGTCATTAGAATGATCTGACATGCTTTCGATCCGGCACATTTTGTGTTTTGCAATTAAATAAAATCTTCCAGGCAGATTTAGAAAGAAACATTTTTATAGCGTTAAATAAAACGGTGAGTGAGCAATAGTAAGGTAGAGAAGACTTGGAAAGGGAGGTCAGCTATTGTAATAATCCATTTCTCAACATTGACCTTGAGCAACAGTTGTTTTGAGATAAAACCTGGAAACTGCCATTCCCCCTGGTACTTTGCTGCCCCTTCTCCCACCACCACCAAATTTATATGTTGAAGTCCTAACCCTAAATACCTCAGAATGCGGCCTTATTTGGAAATAGAATGTGACCGACGTAATAAATTCAGATGAAGTCATTAGGGTAAGTCCTAATCTGATATGACTGGTGTCCTTATGAAAAGGGGCAATTTGAACACAAACATGCATGCACACAGGGAGGACACCTTGTGAAGATGAAGGCAAAGATCAGGGTTGTGCTCCTACAAGCCAACAAAAACCAGAGATTACAAGCACCCCCCACCACAAGGGAGGCAAGAAACAGACTCTTCCTCGAAGGCTTCCAAAGAAGCAAACCTTGCTGACAATTCGATTTTGGACTTTTATCCTCCAGAACTGTGAGATGTTAAATTTCTGTTGTTTAAGCCATTCAGTCTGTGTGCTTAGATATGGCAACCCTAGCAAACTAATACGTTATCCATACAGAAATATAATATTAATGGTAATACACAAATTATGATTTTGCATTCTATAACAATGTTACATGTTATCTATCAACAGCCCTTTGAAAATGTTTTTTCTACTTCATTAATAATGCTGTAATAAACCTGCAACCTTGTCCATACGACATTTATCTTTTTGTGGGTAATGTCCTTTGAACACATTCTAGGAAATGGGAATCCCTTACCAATCTTTCACTATTTAGAATGGTTAAAAAAAAGTGACTGAATATATTATGTCTTGGAAAAGTTTTGCTAAATTGCTTTCCAAAGAACTGTAACAGTTCCTTCTACCTGCTTTGTGATGGATGATTTCAACACTTTCTCACCAACGTTTGACAGTATCTTTTCAAGTCGTGTCACACACGTTTTGAGAACACAAAGAGTGTGTTTGTCTGGTCTTAGCTTTCCTCTCTCTGTTGCTTTCAGGTGGTCACCAGAGGAAATTAACCGCGGGGTCTCTAGACGTTCCTTACACTTTTAGTCAAGAGAGTCCGGAAGAGAATTCAAATGGGTGTAAAATTTTTAATGCAAGAAATAACTCATTTCATTTATTCTAACCTTCATGAATTTTATGTCTTTGTCTGATGGCGATTGGTGTAATGAAGAGAATGAAGACAGCTTATAAAGCAATATTCTTTTCAGGATTTTATTAACGTAGGATATTTATACGGGGAAGTTGTCTTTCACTGTGTCCAAGGAATTAGCTTGGGCGTTGGCCGGTTTTCAGTACATGCCAGGTGGGAACTGTGACAGCTCCACTGACCTGCCTGTCCTTCCCGCTGTAAGTCTGCCCTGACAATAACCAAATCTGACCCCCCTAAAAAGCTATCACGCTAAGAAATCAAACGTCTTTTTTAAAAAAAAATCTGCAGAATGGCTGCTGAGCGAAGCTAGCCTGCCACTGACCCTTCTCTCCAAATCTGACCCTCTCCAGTTCTACCCACCTGCCCACTCCCCCCGCACCCTCGAAGATTTCTGCCCTCCACACCTGGTTCTGAGTAAACCGCGTCTCCAGCTCCTCCTGGGTTTCTGAAAGGACACCGCGCTGGTGGGTCGTTTAGGGGCGCCTCCCGCCGAGTTTGGGGCAGGTAGACACAAGAGCATCCCTCCCACGGGGTGTGCGCAACGACTGAGCTGAGTAAACTCGGGTTTGCCTGCCTTCTCGGCTAGGGTGGGTGGGGAAAGACGTGTCCTCCAAGTGTTCAGACCAGAACTTTTGACCCTTTGCCTGTCTGTGTCTTTCTCTATCCTCCCACCCTCCTCTCCTTTCTGAAGTGTGGGAGCTCTCCTTTTCCAGACTAGAGAGGGGCGCGTCTCCCATTCCCTCTCCCCTCACCCACTTATTAAAAAATGAGCGGGGCGGTCCCTGGAGTAACAGCGTGGATCTGCTGGGTGCTGAATGAATGGAGGCTCGGGGCTGGCCTGAACGCGCGGCCGCCCTGCCCTCCACGCCGTCGCCCTGCGGCCCGCAGGACCCCCGCCAACCGCTCGCCTTCCTTCCGCCCGCGCCGGGGCCCCGCGGGCTGGGCGCCCGAGGCGGAGGCCGCGGGGAAGGTCGGGGGGAGGGCGGTTTCCTCCCGCCCCACACCCAGCCTGCGAGCCGGATATATAGTGTAACGTTCGGGAGCCGAAAGACCAGAGCAGTTTCCTAGTGGCTGGAGTTTTCCCGTGGCCTCGGGGAAGGACCGGGATTTGGAGCAGCACTCGTTGAACCCCAGCCCGGGCCGGGGGCGCAGGTATTCCGGGGACCGCAGCCCAGACGCTGGCAGAGCCCACGCAGGTCTGGCCGGGCGAAGTGCGGGCTGGGTGGGCGGGAAGGGCGGGTCTCCGCAGGGCCCGAGGCAGGGTCCGGTGGGCGTCCGGCCCGGCAGGGGCGCCGAGGCGCTTTCCGAGGCTGCCCGTCGCAGCTGCCCCCGCCGCACCCTGCGGGCAGCCGGCGGTTAGGGCGCGCGGGCGCCCACACAGCCCGCCAAGGTAGGGCGCGCAGGGGCGGGAACATCGGCGAGGGGCCCGCGCCCGCGAGGGTTAACGTGGAGAGCCGCGCCGGAGCTGCCGGGGTCGAGGGAGTGAGGCACCCGGCCGGGGCTGTCCTAGGCCTCCTTGGCCCGGGGGGCTGTTCCTAGAGAGAGCACGCCGACCCTGGGACCGCAAGTGGCGCGGTGCCTCCCTCTGCCCTGCCTGCGTTTCCCGCTTCCCACTGCCAGACCCCGAGATCGCGGCTTTGAGCGTCCCCAACCCTGGGCTGTGCGTGCGCATCCAAACCCCCTCCCTAAACCCCCCTCCCGCGTTCGAGCCTGGCTGGTACCCAGCCCCGAGCTGAAGAGGCCTGGGGCACCCGGGCGGGGCCTGTCCCAGTTGAAAGTTTCGACCTCTTCCTGTGGCCCAGGCATCGTGCAGAAAGCAGGGGAAGAAGTACCAGAAGACCGCAGTTGGAGTAGATGGCCTTCGAGAAGGCAAGTTAAGATTACCCGCGGGGCAGTTCCTTTCCATTGAGAAAACAAATGGTCAGCTGAGTCCTAGAAACCACTGGAAGGTACCCCACCCGCCTGCCTCCTACTCTTTCAGCGTCAGGTCTGGGTAGATTATGAACGCATTCTTCAGTGGATGAGCTACCTGGTAGGAGCAACGGTTCTCTGTGGAACCCAAGAGCTTTGGCAGCCAGTGAAATCATCACTGTGCAATGATAGCAAGAACGGAGAGGGCATGGCAGAGTGGACCAGGAACCAAACAACGTGTGCTCTTTCTGCTTTCGAGAGGCCGCATCAGGAGAAGTTTGACACTGTGCAAATGGAAATATGAGGATTGCTCTGTAAATTCAGTGACCCATCTCTCCATATCCCCATTTTTAGTCTAAAAAGTGCAAAGGGACTGAATACAGTTTTAAGGCAGCCACCCAAACAGCAAAAGCAGTCTTTTCAGCAAAATCCACATTCAGGGATATTTGTGTGTGACACTTCTGAGAGATGACCACCGCTGGCAGGATGCAGGTCTTTTGAGTACTCTTTTCCTTTTTCTGAGGCATCTTCTCCCCGGGCTTTATTATTGTAACAGAATCCTCCCTTTCTCCAATTCCTAACATTGGGTTATAATTATATATAAAATAAATAAGTTACAATGAATTGGCACATCTTCCAGTGATACATTTCTCCTTTATTTAAAGGAAAGAATGCGACACCTAATTACAGAAGAAGGAGAACCTTCCTTTAAGGGGGTGAAAATAAAATAACTCATTTTCAGCTACTACTTTGGGGTTGATAAAGAACATGGTCACCTGGAATACCTCACTATTTGATTTCCTATATTTTGAAGATGCGTTCTTGAGTGTATTTCTTTCTGGCAACATCTGGGCAGCCTTAACCATTTTGGGTTCTTGTATTCATTTCCCTGCTTTCATGAGAACTCACTCATTTAAAAATATTCTCCCGAAAGGTCATGCACAGTACCACCCGCATGCTGGTCCCTGTCAACCTGTTCTGACATTGTAGGCTCTGTGAGAACATTTACCAGTCTTGAAGATTCATTCTTAACACTTCGTCGTATTAACAGACCACTGTAAAAATCTGACAAAAGCTGTGAAATACAAGAAACAGTCATTTTCACATTCACACAGAATTTTGCTTAAACTTTTCAGGAGTTCAGGGTCTCCTTAGTACCCAAATATTAGCCATCCACAGACCCCAGACAGACCCCACTTCAGGGACTCACAGCTGTGCTGTCACACAGGGCCCTGTCCTTGGAAGGGCCCCCATGCTTGGTTTAATGTTCTGTCCCCTTTGGCTGCCTTAAGAAATTTCAAACAAGGAGCTCCAAATGTTCACTGCACAGGAGATTTTGCAAATTCTGCTGCCAGTTCTGACCCCAGGGTAACAACCCTGTCCTAGAACTCACTGAACAGCAGCGTTGTCTCATAACAATTCTACATTTCAGGGGAATTCTCCAGCACAAGTTAGCTGCTGCAGACTATGTCAACAAGCCCTCTATGCCCAGTTTCCTCATTGACAAAATAAAGACAACAGACAGTATCTTCTACTCTATTCATCTTAAAAGCTTGTTGTGAAGATACACTAGGTAAAAAGAGTCGGGATTGTGAAAACATCTACTTACCTTGAACAATTCTACACTAACAAAGGTGGTGTTGCTACATGCTTAACTTTTCTACACCGTTTTTCAGAAGTGAGTTGCGGAAGGTTGGCTTAGCATAATAAAAGATTGCAGATCCTTTATAAACCTTACATTTTGGTAGCGGGGGGGAAGGTAGCTAAGGTATTCAGTTTTTTAAATATTCCTCAAATATCGTTATTTGGACAAGATGAGAAGTGGCAACACGAAGCACAGAATAACTTCACGGGTCCCAGAGACACGTTCTGAATTAAGTCGATGTCTGAGTCTAATTCATCCAAATATTAAACAAAGAGAAACTGAGTCAATGATTGAAATTTTTTGACGGTGTACTCCTCCTAGTTTCCCTTAAGTTTTAAAAATCCCTATTTTCAAAATCTCAAACAAGTCACTGTTTTATATATTCTAAGAGACACCCAGCAATATGAAACACACCTATTCCCTTATCAAGTCGTCCTCACCTCCTGTGTCACCGCTGGAGGAAGTGAGGCTGGGCAAGTCCTCTGTCTTCACACCGTTCCTTAACTACTCTCTGACCTCAGAACTTCTCCTTGTTCCAGCTTTCATTCCCAGCAGAAAGGCAAGGCACTCTGAAGGGCTGAGGAAGAACAGAGAGTGAGAGGAAATGGGTCAAATTCCCAAATCAATGTTTCACTAAAGAGGGTGCTTGGAGACTCCCTCTTCCATGCAACTACTCTGTTCAGTGATATATATGCTTTATATATCCTATATCCTGCCACATACTTTAGACTTTAGGATATATATATACTTTAGGATATGAATACCAAGTCCTGTACTTGATAGACTTATGACATCATTGGCAAGACAAAATATGTAAATATAAGGTATTAATTAATAAGAGCAGATAAGTTGTTACAAGATATTATAAGCTCTGGCATGGAATGGATGGTAGAGAAAATAAGTGCAATGAGTTCCCAAAAAGAGAGTAAAAGAAACTGAGGTGGTGAGTGAAGTTTCAGTGGGGAGTTACATGAGGTGTCCCTTCAAGTCCCACTCCTAACCGAAAAGAATGAACGTGTGAGTCATCTGCATGACAAGTTTGCAAAAAATGAAAATCTGGATGGGACTAAATTTCATGTAAAAAAAAGACAGGAAACAAAACCATAAGAGAATTTTCCACTGCCTAGCTTCATTCATATAACAAATAATTATTAAGCCCATTCTGTTACCAGAGACATTGCCAATTTTACAGCATTTAGCATTAAATAAAGCAGTTATGCTCCCTATTCTTTTGGAACTTACAGACATTGAAAAAATAAACATATAATAACAAATTGTTGGAAGTAGTATGGAAAACAAAGTATTATGATGGAAAAAACAGAGGGGCTGACTCAGATTTGATGCTCTGGGAAGGTCTTTTTGACAAAAAAGATTTAAATTAATATTGAAAAGGAGCATATGGGTTAACTTGGAAAAAAAATGGTGGGGGAAATTCTGGGCAGAGGAAATAGTAAATGGGAAGGCTTTGAGGAGACAAGAAGGCCGGAAGTGTCCAAAGACACGGCTGGCTGCAGTTTGGTGAGGGTTTCTCTGAGTCTGGATGTGAGTGTGAGGACGTAGGAAGGAGCCCAGTCATGCTAAATTTCACAGATCTTGGTAAAGATTTTGAATTTTATTTTACTGGGAAGACTTTGAAAACTTGGAAGCCAGAGACTGTGTAACTTATATTTTAAGGAGATCTTTATGGCTACCATAAGAGAATGGACTAGAGGGACAAAGGATGAGAAGTGGGAACCATCTAGGACAGAGCACCGATGACAGTGCCTTCTGGGCAGAAGGAGAGGAGAGACATGCATTTCGAGAGTAAAACTGACAGAAGTCAGTGCAGCAGCAGATGTGAGAGGTGGCGAGGCAGGAGAGATTGTGAGAATCAAGTCCTTCAATGGGTACTGCTGAATGTTTATAATCTAAAACAATAGGCTCACGTGCGTGTGGACTGAGAGTTGCATAAGAAGAACCGAAAAGTGAAATGTGAACTGCTAACCCTAGTTCGTACCTCCAGAATGTAGGCTGGGCTGTGGGTAGAGATGGGAGAGAGGTGGGCGGACACTCTTGCTTTCCATGCTGTCATTTGTAACTGTTGGGATTATTTTAAAATCATGCATGCATTTCATGATCATTTGAAGGTTGCCACCACAACAAATAAGGCTCCTGCTTTTTCTGGCTTGAGTTCATGGATAGAATATGTGGTAATTTCTTAAAATGACAAAAACGAGGAGAAAAAGGACTGACCCTTACTGAAGTGGTAATTGTTCTAAATTATAACTCACTCCTCTGCATAAAACCTCTAAATTCTTCCCCCTTGTCTATATCAGGGTTTCCCAAAATGTTTCCTGTGGATTATTAGTTTCTTGGAATATCAATAACAGTTGTGTGAAAGAAAAAAAAAAAGCTTTCCTGATCATGTAAGCTTGAGAAATCCTTGATTTAGCCTAGTTGAAGAGTTCTATTGCAAGAATCCTCAGAACCTTTAATATACTAATGTTTATTAAGAATCATCAAAAAAGAAAATGTATTTTACGCCACATGTCTTGGACTTACTTGACCTTGAAATGCTTTTTTGGCAGAACATCTAACAGAGTCAGCATTCAGCATAACACGCTTTGGGAAATGCTGCCCTATATTAATAGATTAAACCTTTTAACATCCATAGCTCTCTGTTAACCATCAGCTTCCCTCATGTCTTTCATGCTACTTATTTGGAAGAAATCAGGAGGCCAGAATTGAGCCCGTTAATAGGTTTTAAGTTGATGATCAAAACGATTCTGCTATATAGATAAGACATAAAGAGATATTCACAAACAAGATCTGCAATCTGATTAAAAACAATTTTTTAAAATTCTACTCCCTGATAAGGCTCTGCAGGACCTCTCTGAGGTACATGCTGGCAAGTCCAGATTTACACTCGAGGAACCTGACGCATAAACAGCAGGGAAGACTTCACGGGGCCTCTTGTGTTTCGTGGTAGGTCTGGGCCCTGTTAGATGTTTGTGATGTATCTGCTGCAGAGCCACACACTGTGAATACACAGGGCGTGTGATTTGGAGGTGAATCTCTTACATACATTCTTTCTTGGTCCCCAGTGCATTTGCATGGTGGTAGGGCAGAGGCAGGAATGCAATCTGTGGCCAAAGAGCAAGGCAACAGAGTGAAACAGAAGAGAAAGGTTTACACAGCTATGAACTTGGCGGCAGCTTCATCCACTTGGTGCCGGAGCCCAGGATCAGTAAGCTGTGGCCTGAGTGCCAAATCTGGCCCCAGCCTATTTCTGTAGAACCCTTGAACTAAGAATGGTTTTTATATCTTTAAGAGGTTGGAAAATATAAAAAGAAGAAGAATGTTCTGTAACCTATGATATATGAAATGCAAATTTCTTTGCCCATAAATAAAGTTGAATTGGAAACCAGCCAGTATCATGCATCGATTAATCATCATGTCTATGGCTGCTTTAGTGCCCCACTCAATGAATAGTTGCAACCTGCAAAGCCTAATGCAAGGTCTGTTCGGAAAAAGTCCACCCATATATAATGAGAGGGGTTTGTGTGACATTGATGTAACCTGGCAGTCAAGGAGAGTGGACTGGAATGTGCATGCCTAAACAATGACGACTTCACTGTGCAAGTCAGTGGGAGCAGTGGATGCTACTGAGTGAGCATGTGTACTGTGTGGATATCGAATTCAAAATGAGCAAATCTGCATCAAATTTTGCATTAAGTTTGAACATTGTAAAATCACGTAATCCCACTATGGAAGGATTCCCCCTCAGAAACTAGTCAGATGATTCAGAAGGATTTTGGGGGCGATGCAATGAGTGCAACACAAATAAAAATGTGGCACAAATACTTCAAAGCTGGTTGAGAATCTATTGAAAGTGATCCACATTCTGGAAGGCCTGCAACAAGCAGAACACCTGAGAATGTTGAAGGTGTATGGGTTGCAATAAACAAAGATCATCAGTCCAGGTGACTCAGCCCCCTACAGCCCAGATTAGGTGACCTGTGACTTCTGACTTTTCCCAAAACTAAAATCATCTTTGAAAGGGAAGAGATTTCAGACTGTCGATGAGATTCAGGAAAATATGACAGGCAGCTGATGGAGATTCCAACAAAGGATTTTGCAGAGTGTTTTGAACAGTGGAAGAGATGCTGGGAGAGCTGTGTGAGGTCCCAGGGTGCCTACTTTGAAGGGAACTGAGGTGTCATTCTCCTATGAACAATGCTTCTTTTTCAATAAATGCCTCTGTTTTTCATAGCACATGGCTAGGTCCTTTCTGGACAGACCTTCATATATCTACCATCCGGCCTTTTACAGGAAACATTTCGTGGATCACTGCTCTAGGATGTTAAACTCACTAGCCATTGATAATTTTAATAGATTTCTTGTTCATTTGTTCATATTTGGGGGTAGTCTTAATTGATTCAGGCCACTATAACAAAGTACCCTATACTGCTTGGCTTATGAACAACAGAAATTTATTTCTAACAGTATTAGAGGCTGGGAGAGCCCACTTCCTGGCTCATAGATGACTTTTCATCATCACCTCACACATTGGAAAGAGCAAGGGAGTTCTCTGGAATCTCCTTTGTAAAATCACATAATCCCAGTATGGAAGGATCCACCCTCAGGCCCAAGTACCTCCAAGCACCATCACACTGACAACCAGATATCAACATATGAATTTGGAGAGCACTCAAACATTCAGCCTATAGCAAGAGTAGACATACAAATATGTACATTGACTTCCTAGAAATGCCTCAATAGTTATTGGCATTGGAGTCACGAAAGTGCTATTTATTTATTCTTGATAACTAGTGTAGCTAATGTTACATGCTGATGTGAGGAGCAGAGGACAGTCTTGAAGTAAAAATCTTAAAGTAATAGCTTTTGAGAGTCATTAAAATATTCGAACTCATATGTAAAGGATAGGCACGCAGATCAACATAACAAGAGCCCCAGGAGGTAGAGGGGCTAATTAACCCTAATATTACTTACTTGTTGAAATCTGCTACCTCTGAGCATGGATTTCCTGTGGAGAAAAATTTCCTCCAATTTTTATTTCAATAATGAGGCAAATCTACTTTTTATTAATGTACCCTTTTATGAAAAGGGATGGTTTAAGGATAACAGTCTTAATTTGGGGATGACAGAAATACAAATTTCATTGTCCTTACTGCACACTTATTGAATCAGAATTTTTGGAAGGAAAATCACCAGGTGCTTTAGAAACAACTGGCATAGCTCAGGTACAAAATGGGGGAACAGGTGGTCCAGGTACTTCCATGAGACTCAGAACTGGAAGATAGCACACCTGAGGAGCAATGCTCAGGTCTGTCACTGCTACCACGAAATCTTTCCAGATCAGGGTACTCTGAGGGAATCAAACAGTGTGAAATATTGGGCTCCTTGCCAGCCTCATTCCTCTGGGCATTTTCAGTGACTAACTCAGAGACCTACCTTTGAACAAAGATGGTTTTAGGTGAGATCATTCAATAGGTATGTTTTCATTTTATTCAGCACCTGTATCAAAGGAAAGAATATTGTGTAGTCAACAGTGTGATTAAGTAGATAGCAAAAAAATTACTGTAATTACCAGACACCAAAAATAGCATTTGTTTATTGTTTAAGTCATGGTTTATTTTAAAAGTCTTGGATGAGTTTCTATCCTTAACCCTTGCAGTACAGCAGAAGTATTTTCAAGGTGCAATTGACAACATGTGTACCCTATGGCTTTTGGACATACCGTTGTTCTAGTTGAGGCATTTTCACCTCCCAGGCTCCTCCAGAGATGGCCTTAAAACATGGGAGCACAGAATTGAGGGGAGGAAGGGAAAGCAAAGGCTCTCTGCTGTGCACGAGTGTAGAAAAGGCAGATCCAAGGCCTGTCCTATTTGCTTTTTCATCCTTTCACCTCAGCGGAGTTGTTGGGGCAGTAATATTAGCTGGTGAATAACAGGATGATCACAGGAGGCAAGCATAATATTTCCTGAGCCAAGAAATGAGAAAAAGTCATTGTGAAAATGTTCCACATTTTAGAAAAATAGGGCTTTATTTATCACAGGTCAGTGAAAGGACACATTCCACCAAAGTCAGCGCAAACCCCAGGTATTCTTGAAGACGGGATAGTAGGAAATTAGGAAGATTATTAAATTATATGTCTGGTCTCAACATTTTTGAAGTCACTTGAGTTTTTCTAGTGGAGTTAGATCTACCAATGCACAATACTGTGAAGAAACTGGAGGAAGCTCCCCAGTTGTGTGTAACAATTCGGTATGTGCATATATTGAAGTCTTTTTGCGTATTACTTTGCAGAAAGAACATTTAATACTATAAGATGCCTAGATGGTAGAAGCATAGTTTTATGCAGTAATGAAAGCATCCATACTGAAAGATGGACAGTATCCGTCTAATAAAAAGAGAGCCATTTAGCTAAAACTTAAGAGAAATTGTCCACTTAATTTCACTTGAATCATACATGTAACTAAGATAGCCTGATAAATATTAATGAAATCAACTTTATGTCAGCTTTTATTACGCTATAAGTATTGTCTCATTCTGAATTGAATCTCATTTCTATCACACATTGTTTATACAAGAACTTCAGGACATATCTGCCCTCAAGACAAGTATATAATCTAAAAGTTAGACTCTTGTTCTCTTACCAAAAGACTTCAAAGGTATTAAAAACCAGTTACAAAACTATTCTCAAAGCTTTAGGAATTTTTGGTGGTTTGAAAGAGTTAATTTCTCTCATCCAGATGAGCAGTTTCCTTCCTTCTTTCAACAGTGTGTACTTGTCAAAACGTTCTCCTGGTGGAATTGAGACATTGCCTCTTCCTCCTGCTATTTTGGTCTAGTCCTGACTGAAGCAGTGGTTATGCAAATTGCCTCAGAGTGCATGCTGATCATAGGATTGCACGTTAGGTAAATTAGGTCTCAGTTTCTTTTAGGACAGAGTGAAACTTGCTGGAATTAGACTTCCCTGAACTCCTAGCCATCTATGTGTTGGCACATATCGTACCACCTTATCACCTGTACAGTGGGGAGTACAAATAGCCTCGCCTTCACTCAGTATATTCATATTCTGTACTGCAGAATGTCTGAGTGTCTCATCTCTATTTGGTCCAGTTCCTGCATTTTATAGGAAGGAAAAGTCAGTCCCAAAGATACAAAGTAACTTGTCACACATCTACGTAATGGATGAGTAGACTGGTATCCAAATCTTATTACTTCTAATCCCATAACCATTCCATTCATTCATTCTTCATTTACTCATTCATTCATTCCTATGATTTACTGATTGTCTTCCATGTGACAGACAGAGTATTTTGTTCTGCAAATACCATGGTGAACAAGTTAAAGAACCTGCCCTTAAGTTTTCATACTCCTTACTATTTGAGGAATATTTAACCAGTTACAACTTAGAAGTCTGTGAAATATTTTAGTTAAGATCCTCAGTGTAAAAATATAAAATACTTATGCTTTTGCATGCTTTTCTTTCCCCTTTGACCAGCTCTGTATGATGATTTGGCTTCCCATAGCTCTGAGCAATAAGGACATGATGGCAAATGGAGTTAAAATAAAATATTAAAAAATCCACAGGGAAAAGGATGAAAATTCTTCCCAAGGAGACAATATTCTGCTATTCACAGGTCCTGAAGACTAACCAGCCCGAGCTCCTCTCCTCTCCATTTTTCACTCCCCAAACTTGGCTATGGAGTGGGTCCCATCCTCAGGCTTCCTCCTTCTTTCTGCTCCTAACCACGGTCTCTTTCGTAGTAATTAACTACTAATCAAAGTGGGAAAAGACACAGGGGGAGAGCAAAATCAACCAACATGGGGAAGCTACAAAGTTTCCAGAATACCTTTGAGTCTTGGCATGGGACCAGTAGTTAGTTGCAGTCTTTCTCTGAGATGATGAGCAGGAAGCCCTGTTTTCTTTAACCATTTATCTTTATTTCTAGAAAAGAAAGCAAGAAACCAATCCCCTGCCTTAAAAAAAACAAAAAACAAAAAAAAAAACCCTTATCTGTACTCTCAAACCTCGGTGAGTATGACATTTGTCTGATGAGAGGGTTTATAGCTTTCGGCAGATTCTCAAAGAGGTCATGAGTGAAGCAAGAAGGGAACCTTCGGGAACAATCAAGTTGTTCCCTTTCCATCTTTGAAATACTCCAGACCTAGGCTACTGCCGGTCAGGGATATCCCTCCTAAAGGTTCCTCGCAGGCCCAGAGAACTGTTTGGGAGGCTTAGGTTTTCATGCTCCGGCTTCAGTGTGTCACATGACTCAGGGCACTACACTGTTCCAAAACAGGAAGAGGATTGTACCATTCCCCTGTATAGCATTGCTCCCCATTTTTTAGAGCACTTTTGCCAAGCATGAGAGATGCTAACTGAAGTATGTGTGTTGGGTGAAGGGCAGTCCCTTGTACATGGGAGCCTTTAATGTCACCTTCCCTTCCTGCTGTCTGGCTGGGTGTCCATAGGCAAGACACTTAACCTTTTGGTTTTCCCAGTGTATTGGTTTGCTTGGACTGCTGTAACAAAATAGCCCAAACAGAGTGGTTTAATAACAAAAATCTATTGTCTCACAGGTCTGGAGACTAGAAATCCAAAATGAAGGCGTTGGCAGGGTCCGCGCCTCCTGAGAGCTGTGAGAGAAGAGTCTGTCCCAGGCCTCTCTCCTTGCCTTGCAGGTCGTCTTCTCCCTGTGTCTTGACATCACCTTCCCTCCAAGCACGTCTGTGTCTGAATCTCCTGTTTGATAAGGACATGAGTCATTTCGGAGTAGGGGCCCACCCTAATCCAGTATGACTTCGTTTTACCTAGTTACATCTGTAACGACTAATTTCCAAATAAGGTCACACTCTGACATACTGTTCTGTAGGCCTCCCATTTATGAGTTTGGGGCAAGGGGCACAATTCAACCCCTCACCCCCAGGGACCTCATACCTGACCTAAAACTTGACTTCTCCCTACCACAATGGAATGAGGTGATGAAATTATATCTACTAAGTATTTTGCATTATAAAAATAAATAAATACAAAAAAAACCCTTATATACATTGGAGGCATGAATTCATAATGAGTATAAGTAATGACTGTTGCCTTCACCAAGAGTTTCTTCTCCATGTGACTTTTATTATTTTTATGAGCTATAACTCACATGAGGAAAAGTGAATATATTGTAAACACAGTAAGTTGATCATGTTCAAGCATCTCTCAGATTCCAGCTTCTAGACACACACACACACACACACAGCTCTCTGGGTACTCCATGAGCCCACACTGTGCTCCCAGCCAGTCACTACCTGTTTCCCCCCCAAAGCACCACCGTTCTGACTTCTGAGTCACAGATTAGCTTGCCAAGTTTTGAGAGTTCATATAAAGGAAACCATATAGCGTGGTTTCTCTGGTGTCTGGCTTCTTTACTCAACATGGTGTTGGTGAGATTCACCCAAACTGTGCAAATTTGTGGATTATTCATTCTCACTGCTGTACAGTACTCCAGGCTATGAATATACCATATATAATCCCCCTGTTCTATTGATGACGAACAATTGTGTGGTTTCCACTGTGGGATTCTTAAGAATGCGCTGCTAGGAACATTGTTATGAATGTCCTTTGTTAAACACATGTACGTGTTTTGTTGGGTACACTTCAACATGGAATTGCTTTCTGTAGAGCACTTTAATGAAATCGGCCAGTTCTCCAAAGTGGCTGCACAATTTATACTCCCAGAAGCATACCTAAAAGGTCTCCTGGTTTCAGATCCTTATCAACATTTCTTTCTTGTTTTCTGTCCTCATTTTAGCCATTTTGGCAGGAGAGTAGTTTTATGGCATAGTGGTCTTATTTATTTATATCTTTGATGACTGACAAGATTGAGCACCTTTTCATATTGGCTTTTTTTTGGGGGGGGCATTTAGATCTCTTGAGTAATGCCCAAGTCTTTATCCATTTGTTTATTGTCTTTTCCATAATGATTTATACATATGCTTTATATATTCTAGACACAGTTCCTTTATTGGATATATGTATTGAATATATGTATTAGGAATGGCTTCTTCCAAGCTGTAGCTTTCCTTTTCGGTCTGTTAATTTTTTTTCTTTTGATGAACACCAGTTCTTAATTTTAATAGAGCCCAATTTATGAGTATTATTTTTCTGTAGTTAGTTATTTTTGCTCACTCACAGGTCAAAATAGTTTGTAAAGAGTTAATTATTTTGCCTTTCCTATTTGGAATTAATTTTTTCAATATGATATGAGAAATCAAAATACATTTTTCCACTTGGAGATCCCATTGACTCAGCAGTATTTATTATAACTCTGCATATGGTTTCAAACCATGGGACACAGTAGCAGTCTAAACACTTCAGTTAGAACTAACAAATTTAAGCATAAATCTACCTCAGTTAAAATCTACCTCATTGTAGTTGCCTTCTAAAGCCCACTCTGACTGTGAATACTCTAGGACCCTCAGTGTTAAGATCAAGTGTACTTTGACCTGCTTGTAGGGACCTAATTTCTGGTCTAATGGATTAGGTTAAATAAAATAAATTAGTTTATTTCACTATCAAAAGTCCAAGTATAAAATTTAAAATAATTTGGGTCTGAGATAGTGACTATGAATGAAAAATGTTACTGTGTTAATAATGTTAAAAGTTCATGGCCAGACATTTAGGGAACAATAATCAAAAGACTTATCTTTAGTTATTAAGGAAGATAAGTGAAGGCCTTATCTTTTTCCATTGCAGTTACAACTAAAGGTCTCACTAGTTTCCCCAGCTCACTTCAAAATGAAAGATGGCTGGAATAAGGAGAAATTGAAGGCAAGAAGAGTAGTTAGATGGCCATTCAACAATATTCATTAGTAATTACTGTTAGGCATTATGTCAAGTCCTGTGGATGTTAAGAATAGTAAAACACAAGTACTTCCTTCAGGTGTGTTCAATCCAGTGGAGAGAACAGATGAATAAGTAGTTCATTCCATACAATGTGACATTTACTGGGGGCAGGGGGGGCGGGGCTCTGAGGGTTTGGCAGATCAGACTTCCAACTCATCCCAGAGTGGGGGTGGAAATTGGAAACTGCTTCCCAAAGGCAGTTTGAGCTTTGCCCACTGAAAGGTAGGATGGGACAAAGGGTATGTGACCAGGTGGTCTGGAACATAGTTTTGGAAACTAGTCTGCAAGGTGTGTGACCTGAGGTAAATCATTTTAAATTCTCTGTGTTTCAGTTTCCTATTTGTAAAATGGAGTGTATAATAGTAACTTCCATAGAGTTTGAGCTATTGTCACATGGACAGGTTTGGTCCTGGAGCTCTGGAGAAGCAAGGAGGGATTATCGATAGCTTTAGTCCAGTGTGAGAACCAGAATGCAGGAGTGCAGACTCTTGTCCTGCTTGCTCAGTGACTCTATCCACGTTAGAAAAATGACTAGGTTATCTCTCAAGTCCCTTTCAGCTCTCAAGCCTTATGCTTCCGTCCTGCTAAGATGGACTTAATAAATAGTATGTGGATTCTGATCATCACGAAATAGAAAGAGAAATCAAATTTGATTCTGAGATTTCCGGCTGAGTGACTGGGTGAACAGTGGTATTATTTAAAAAGAAATAGGCAACTCAAACAAGAAATTGATGTGTACGCAGATTGGAAGCGATAGGGCACAAATTCATGGACTAGATTTTTAAATTGGAAGAAACCATTTCTGTCATTTTGATCCAGTGTGGTAGAGAGATGGTGTATTTCAGTAGTTAATAACAACCATAGAAACTGGGCCCCAGCTCTGCGAAGTTCTCTATGTCTTGCTAGGTTCCTCCTGTAAAATTCAGGCAAAATGCAGGCTGAAGTACGCACAGTTGCCATTCACAGGTCAAAATGGTTGGATTTCAGGGGGCTCTGTGGGCTGCCGTGGATGAGAATAAGTCTACCAAGACATGATCTGCTTGGAGAGGAAAGGTGGCCAATCTCTCAGAGGAGAAGGGCCTTGAACCTGTTCCTCAGTGGGCTTTGATTGGGTTTAATTTGCTTAGGAATACAGGGCATATATGTGAAGCTCTTCAATCATTGTCAGGCAGTAAGGATCAAATAATAGATAACATTCAAAGAACTATAAGGGTTTATTCTGAGTCAGGGTCAGATACCAAAGGGCCATAAAACTTTAGGAAACAAACTCATTTAATGCTTGGACCCTTATCATTTAAATTGAGGATATTCTTAGCAAAGCCAGTTTCAAAAGATTTTATGCATTCTTTCTTAGGCCTAATTGCTCGGGTAACCTGCCCTTTCCAGCACAGGGCCATACCCACCTCCAGCATTGTTTCAGTCTTAAGTCAGGTGGGGGAAGTAAGATAGCCAAGAGATTAGGAGACTTCTTACAGATAGATTGAAGACTCAGGCTATGACAAAGCTGAGGGGTAAAGGTCTATCACCCCTTTTCTGTCATCCCCTAAGTCCTTCCCTGAGGGCCCCTTTGTGACTCTGCCTGTCTTAGGTTGCCCCTCCCTTGAGAAATCTTACCTATCATTGGCTAACCAGTCTTCGGCCCAGAGCCAAGCAGGGTGAAGTAAAGGGAGAAGAGGCTGTGCCCCTGCTGGGAAGATAAGCTTTTTCTTCTTAGTGGCTTATGGTCCCAAGGTTTTTTTATTTAGCCTTAGACATTGGGGGTTACAGCTTCTGAAACCAGGCAGGGTGGTTCCCAACAGTTGGATGTTGGCAATTTTACAAGTTTCAACATAACAACAGACACTTTCTAAAGGGTTGTACTGAGAAATAAGTGATTTCTCAGTGCATAAGTGTCACATGCTAAGAACAGTGCTCAATACATAATAAGATGCCCCAGAAGTTTTCCATTATTGTTAAGCTATCTGGATTGTTCAAAACTATGGCACCCAGTTTATTTTGGCAAAACAATTAGGCATGGCATAGAGCAGCTGCTTAGGCCTTTCCTGTTTTGATGGTTAGGCAGGCATGAGGACCTGACTAGGCGATTAGTCTGGAAGGAGCCATTGGGTTGTGTTTTCAGTGGTGGCTCCTACTGCCACTTTGCATATTTCAGTGCTTTCATCTACATGGGCATAAGTTTTTACTCCAAAGGGAAATTTAACATCAAAGTTCCTGAACTGAAATTAGTTTTCTCTCCCCTACCACCTGCCCTCCCCAGCCCAGCCCTTGGCATCAGGGGGCCTAATTTCAGTCTGCTTTAGAGTATCATGTTGCTGCTGGCCATCTACAGTCTGAGACCCCTTGGCAGGCATTCCAGACACCAGGCTGGCCCTGCAGGGAGCGTGAGGGGAAGGGACATCTGAGAGTGATCCTGGGTAGAGACCCAGCAAAAGGGAGGATTGAGAGCAGTGTGGTAGGAGCCCCAGCCAGCCCTAAGTCATGAGTTAGGGGGTGGGGCAGAGGCAGGGGCTGTTGAAGAGCCATACTCTGGCTGCATGTCTTTGGACAAGTATTAGTGTGTTTGTATGATGAAGATCTAACTGTGCATGAGCCAAGATGAAAAAAGATGTTAAAGAAGTAGTAAAAAATAAGAGAAAACTAAAAGCCTGCCTCTCCTGAGTAAAACCAGGACTAGCAGCAGTTTTTTTTGCAAAACTGTTTACTGATCATTGCCCAGCATCCTGTATATTAACCATGGCTCACATTGCTGGGTTCATATAATACAGGTTCTCATCTGTGGCTTGCCTTTTGACTTTCTCTTTGTTGTGTTTTGAAAAGCAGAGCTTCTTACTGTTAATGTTGGTGAATTTGCCAAGTGTTTTTGTATTGAGATTTGTGTGTCTTATTGAGAGAGAGCCTCTTCTGTCTTACAGAGTGAGAGCACCACCTTTTAAGAAATTAGCTTGTGAGTGCCTCCTTAGTGAGACCACAGTGTCTGCCTCACGGTCGCAGCGGTTGATTTCCTCTCGTTGGTGTTAGTGTGGTGACACAGTTCCAGAAAGGAAGGAAATGCTCTTAACAGTGATATGCAGGACACTAAATCATGGCTGAGTAAAATCACCCTTACTGTGTACCAATTGTTTAACAAGTCTCAGGCCTCCCACAGGCACTTTAAAAATTCTGTCACATCAACCCTGGGGGTTACACATTTTACAGATGAGAAAACCAAGGCTCATGAATTTTAAAACAGGGTCACTAGGCAAGCATCAGCATAAAAATATAGTCCTCGCTGAAACATAACTTCAGTAAAGAGAGGCTTCCAATGGAAAAAAATCTATTTTAAGAATATCTTTGATATTGAAACACTCCCATTTGGACAGATTAGAGATGGTTATATTAAGAATAACATCATATTTTCCTGAAAAGCAACCAAAAATGATTCTATATTCATTTGCATGAGCAGTGTCTCAGGGACAGAATCATGGCCTTGTCTGTACTACCAAGAGATGATGTGCAAAGTAATTGTACCAGTGGGGACATAGTTGAGGCTGTAGAGGAGTCTCCTTGCAGATTCAGTACTCGTGAGGTCCTAGAGTTCTAATATTCTAATATGCAGTGGTTAGGGAAAAAATACAGAATGGAGAGCTATCAGGTATACGGTACAGGTGTGTCCCAGGTGTTGTCATATAGGAAAAGCAAGAAGCAAATGAACACCTGGTGAAAAGCTTTTTTTCTTTATAACCTGTGAAAATTTGAAGACTTCAATTTCTTGTATCAAAATTTAACTGCTGGCTCTGTCCCTGGTGTGGGTCTTAGTCAAATCCCTTGGTGTCTCTGTTCAGCTTCCACGGCCGTGGGTAGCGGCATGTTCTCTGTTCGCCTCCCAGGGTTGCTGTGAGTGAGAAAGCACTGAAGTGTGCACGTGAAATGCTTTGAGAACTGTTAAGATAAAGTGTAAGGTATTACAAGTTGTTAATGTCAATAGTGTCAATAGCATATAAGACTGATAATTTTGCATATATAGGCTCTAATAGCAATGTCTATGTGTACTTTTGTACACAAAAAATAATAATAATTTTAATTTTAATTATAACTTACACTCCTTGGAGGACTTTTATATCCATTATTTCCTACCAACCTCCAAACGACGAGCCAGGCAGGCAAGGTGCTGTCCTGCCTTTCCATGTCGCTGATGCAGATCTCTGCTTCTTACACAAAAGGAGGCTTCCCTTCATTTGAGACTTCTGTAAGTCCTTGTCACCGTAACCCTTCGCCTCCAGCTCCTTCCATATTTGTCAAGTGTGTAACTCACATATGCACGTCCATTCCTTTCCAACTTTGGAGCGTATCTGTAAGTTCCACATCCCTGTGGAGGAGCGCGCAGCACCCTAGGTGGAGCCTTGACCTTGCTTCTTGATCAGCTTGCAGTTCAGGCACAGAAGCACCCTGGTCATAGGGACCTACTTCCGAGGCCAGGCCTTGGCTTCAGCATTGCTCCAGACTGATGTGTCTGAACTCTGTAAACGGGCAGTTCCCATGTGGACAGTGACATCCTGTGCTCCCAGCTCTCTCATTTTCTTTTCCTCCCAAAGCTACTGCTCCCATTCAGCAAGACCTCCTCCAGGCATTTGACTCCTCTCCACTCAACACACACATGAGTGCACATGCACACACACTCTCCCGCACACTTATACACAAATGCACGCTCTCTCACACTCTCTTGCACATACACTCTCTTTCTCTCTCTCAGATACACACACAAACACTCACACAAATACACACACTTTCTCATAGTCCATGAGGTTCCTCCTGGCTATCTTTCTTCCCTTTGCAACCTCGGTCCATTGCTTTAATTACCCCTTTGTCAGCTTCCTCTATTCCCTATCTTTTATCATCTCTTTCTCCGTAAGTCCACTGTTCATATGCCCAGATTTGGATCTGGCCACAATCCATACACCCTGCTCCAACCACAGGCAGTCAGGGGTTGTGGGAGAAGACCAGGTAAGCATTTGTGTGAAGTAGAGATCACTCGAATTCATCTGTAACCTTAGCAGGACACGCTGCTGCTTTCAGCTTCTTTGCTGGTTTCTAGTCTGTTTTCTTTCCTTTCTAGAGCAGTAGTTAGAGATATTTTGCCCTTTTCCCTGAGCACCTTCCTTTACTTGCAGCTCTTTAACTGATAAAATACACGTGGCCTCATACTCTTCAGAGAGAAATAACCAAAGATCTACTTGAGGTTCTGCTCCCACCTACAACTTTATCTACCTCCCACGCACCCGCCCTCACCTCTTGTCCTCCTTTTCAGAGGATGAAATGGCCTTCCTGTGTTTGGGGTTGACCATTCTGTCCTCTCTGCTACATGCATTCCCTGCAAGCTTCTCTAGAACCTCGGTCCCACTTGTTTTCATCCTGTCCTTCTTTTTCGTGTAATTCTTCTCAGATGCTGTCTATGTCCAAATAGCCCATGTCACCAGCAAATGAACTCCCCCACAGGCCCTCAGGCGTGTGTCCTTCTGCCCTCCTGTTGCTGCTGTGCGACTCTGCCTCACTTTCCCCTCTGTGGACGAACATCTCCCAAAGGTGATTTACACTGGCTGTTCTACAGATCTGTCCAGAGCCGTCACTATAAAACACTACAGTCAAAAAGCAGTTTGTGGATTTTGCAGGGACTTATTTTGGTGCTTTATTTAGTCACCTTCTTCTTCCGTGTTGACATTTTATCTTTCTCAATAAGGATGCTCGCTTTGGACGAGCGTGTGACTGTGCCTTGCCGCTTTGACCACGGTGTGACGGGAGATGGTATCGGAACACTAGCCACGAAACCTCAAGTCAGAAACAAGAACTTGAAGGACAATGATGGGAACTGTGAGAAAAAAATTTCTCATTATCAGTCACTAAATGAAACCCTTGGAGAAATGTTGCCTCAAAAAGAAAGTGCAGTCAAAACAAATGGGCTTAGCCTCATAAATGAAATTAAAGTGGCTTCTGTACTTGAGATGCCAGAAGGTACTGAGGGTGAGTTCTTGATAATGTATCAGTTGGGAGTAAACACAGATGTCAGCAGAAGCCTTTTCTTTCCAGTTTCTTGTGACTTGAAACAGAGACCCATAGGGAGTTGCTGAACCTTGGTTCTGCTCCATAAAAGGGGAGAGTGACCCCTCACCTATGATGATGGAAGTAACTGAGGTTTATGATCCTACAAAGAGGCATGAGGAAGCTTTTACTGTTAGCAGATGTCAAGTAACCCGGACCCTAGTCCCAGTGGACTAGTTTCTGGGGCTGGAGAGTGTGCTACGCCTGTTGATGGGTGAGGCCCCTGAGCGTACTGACAGGCTCAGAAAGAAATGAATAGAAATTAATGCAAATAAGTAATAATTTGGTATTCATCTTACAAAAATGCTAGAGGACAAACTGAAAAATAGAACAAAATACCTAAATTTAATATCAAGGGTGAAAACTGAGTGATCTGAGTTTATGAACTTTTAAAGAGTGAATAATTTAAATATTGAACTCCTTTAGTTTTACAAAACTGTGCACCTATTACTTAAGTTTTCCAAAACACTAAACATAAGAGGTTAGTCTTTATGATTTTCATGATCAAATTTTATTTTTAAGCTTCCTAGATTAAAAATCTTGCCTCCTATGAAAAGTCTGGGGAAATGCAGAGCAAATTTGTTTAGAGAGAATATTTAATTTCTTTTTTTGAAATCTCTTGTTTTTTTAAGATTTTTATTTATTTATTTTTAGAGAGGGAAGGGAGGGAGAAAGAGAGAGAGAGAGAGAAACATCAATGTGCGGTTGCTGGGGGCCGTGGCCTGCAACCCAGGCATGTGCCCTGACTGGGAATCGAACCTGTGATGCTTTGGTTTGCAGCCCACACTCAATCCACTGAGCCATGCCAGCCAGGACAGAATATTTAATTTCTGATAAAGGCTATTTTTTCCTCAATGATTGCAAAGGGTAATCGTTGCTATGAAAACACGGAGTACATTTGTTTTTCTTGGTCAATTTATCGACCAGGACATCAGGGTCGCTGGCCTGCGACTAAACTCTCAAAGACCAGTAATTGGGACTCCCGCTGAGTTTGGACAAGAACAGCAGACGCAGGCAGGTAATTGGCCAGTGGCAGAGACAACATTTTGAACATTCTTCTTTAGTTTGCATTATTTTCTTCAACCTAGACAAGAACAAGCTGTTTCAGGAAAACAAAAGCCAATTCATTTTTATTTAAAGAAAATAAAGTTTAGACGAAGCAGTTGAAAGGCTATCTAGAGGAAAATAAGAACCATGGCTACCACTCCCTCCCTTACATTAACAATCGTGATGTTTTGTAACCGCTTATGGCAAAGGCTGAGGAAATGATGCTATGAATGTAATTTTTATAAAATGCAGACGAGTTACCCTCACCCAGATCTTTATCCCGGTGTGTTGTCCTCAGGCTGTTTTGGTTCTGCCTCAGCCACTCTGTGCTCCCGTGGGCTTGCACCCATGGCAATATCAGAGGGAATGGCAAAAAAGTAATTTTACATATATCAACCGAATACTTTTCCAGAGAAAAAGTGATATGTTTGGTTGTGGAGAAGCCAGAAACTGTAAGTTAAATTAATATTCTTTAACAAACTACCAGTGAATTTCATGGAGCGATGCTGACCTCCAATCCTTCATCAATTTGGTTAAGCCAGGCAGCCTACACCCAGCACTTACCTCACAAAATGAAGCAGCAGCCCATGTTATATAGAGCCAAAGAGCTTTCTGAAGTGCAGTGAATTTAAAATAACCCCAGTAAGAGCTTGGGGAAGTTTATACAACAATGAATAGAGCCGAATCGTTCTAGATGCTGTTCGAATACTCTCAGAAGACACCCAGACTGTGAGGCACTTGGTACAGATACCATCAGTGTCATTCCCGTCTCCTCTGGCCAAATTAGATCTGCAGGGGCAATACAGGTGAAGCCCGGCCACATAAATTCCCAACGGTCTGCAGAGCAAGCAGCAGAAAGCTGGCTGTGGCTGTGGTGTTGATGAGCAATTTTTAAGAGAGGCTCTGCTATTATGCTTTGATTACCACAGTGTTGAAATGCTTCTGTGGGAAAAACGTGGATGGAACTACGATGCCACTGAGGACCATGTCAGTGAATCTGTTCATCATCTCAGTGTCATTTCTCCAGAAGGAAAAAAAAGGAGTGTACCAGTTTTTCTGTGGCTGATAGAAGAAGGTCTGTCCTAGGGTTTCCTTCTACAGCTGGAGAAGTAACAAGGTATTTAGTGGAACTGTGTGTAGTGCACTCATTCATGGATCTCAGATCTGGACGGATTTCAGCTGAGCGTTGGCTCTGGGATCTGGAAGGTTATGCTTATTTTATAGATATGCCCCAAGATTTCACATAATCATTAACGGAATCATTAAATAGCAATTGTGACATAGTCTAAAAAATGTAGCAATTGTATTTCTATCCAGAAGACAAATTGCCTTTATGAACAAGAACCATACAAAAGGAAGTAAGAAAAATTGAGTTTATCTGTGTTGCTGATGTGAGGAAGCTATGTAGCAATACAAAACAGTGGATAATCTAAAATTTCAAGTGCAGCCAGTGGCAACTCCTGGGAGACACATCAAGCGTGGTCTGCTACATGGTGGCTAAACTAATCGTTTTCATCTGGTGGTCAGTGTAAAGTTAACGGCCCTGAGAAACAGTGATCTAAATAGAAGCAGATCTGTTATAACAATTACAATGATAACAATAACTATAAAAAGAATTCTCAATAAAAATTGACTTGCTATACCACCACACTTTTATGGTCTTAAAACTTACATTAAGTAAGTTTTAAAGTATTCATGTTTTAAAGTATGCCCGTAAAATTAATGTCTTTTTTAGAGTAGAAAGGAAGGACAGTTTTGTTTTTGTAGCACGTAGGCCCAAGTTCTTTGATCCTGCTTCTTGGAATGTAAGCTACAAAGACTAGATAAACCCTATCCTAGATGACTTACTGAAAAGTGTTCTATTTTTGCTGACAATGTATGGCTTGCCTGTCATGCTTATTGGATTTACAGGCATTATTTAACTGGACGAATGTGCTAGCACTCTCATCACCAGGTACCACCACAGAATCAATGGCTTAAACAACAAAAATGTATTCTCTCACAGTTATGGAGGCTAGAAGTTCATGTTCAAGGGGCCAGCAGGTTTGGTTTTCTCTGAGGTCTCTCTCCATGGCCACCTTCCCAATGTGTCCACACATGGTCTTTTCCCGGGTGCCTAAATTTCCTTTTATAAAGACAGCAGTCAGATTGGGTTAGCACCCACCCTAAACACCTCCTTTTAATCCAATCTCCTCTTTAAAAGTTTATCTCCGAATACATTTACATTCTGAGGTACTGAGTTTGAACATATGAATTTGGGAAGGGAGGAAACACAATTCAACCCACAACAATGTCTTAACTGCATTGCATCTGAATCCTGATACCAAATTCAGAAAGTTGCTGAGATGTATGAGAAAAGGAAAGAGGAAGGAAACCAACATTTATTTGCTTCTCCTGTGTGGTGCGCTAGTCTAGGGACTTCAGAGAGTTTATGTGCACTCACAGCCACCCGCCATAGTTAGGCTGTGCCAGGACTTTATGTAGTTCTCATTAACCCTCATAACCAGGCTTCAAGCCAGACATGATGCCCACTTAAGACAGAATTGAAGTGATAGTGCTTTTCATAGCTGGGATTCACACACAGGCCTAACATGATAAGAATCCTGGCTCACTCCTCATGACACCAAGCTGACACCTGTCTACTCAGATAGAACCTCGATAGGCAATCCAGGGCCATTCAAACTCATACGATCTAGTTTCAGGAACATTGTCCTGTTTTGAATGGAAAAACTGAGGCTCAGAGAGAACCAAGCCCAGCCTGTCCCCATCTGTCTCTTCTACTTCAGGGATCTGTCATCTGAGTCAATTAACCTGTTGCAAATTTGGTTGCATCAGTCAGATATGGAGGTTTTGCAGCAAGGCACATTGTTGATGGGAATGAAATGGGCCATTTGACATAAAATTTAAAACTCCCACTATAACTACCGCCAAGAAGAGAAAAGTGGCTGATGCGGAAAAATCATGCTTTTCAAAGTAGATGTGTTAAGGAATGTTAATATTAAAGATCTCAGTGTTTGGCTCATATTTGAAATGAAAAATGCTCTTTACAAGGAGCATTGGGACATTTAAGCAGTTTACAAGATCAGTCAGGGAAAGCGGAAATCAGCCAGCTTCAGAGGAACCACACTACAGCAACTCCCCTCAGAGGCTCAGCAATGCCAGCAGAGGCACAGCTAACTCAAAGGCACATTCACTGCTGGGAGACAGTAAAAGAATACCTACATGTCACTTCTCTTGATTTTTTTTTAATCAAGAAAACGATATCCCACAGTTTCCTATACAGGAAATTTTTCTGTATAATATCCTAAGTGTTTTGCAGAGCAATAATGACTAATGATTATATTAAGACTTCTCTGTGAGAGCACAGTACCACCAACTATAAAATACAGCTCAAAGATATTCAAGCCCATTGATAATGCCTCTGAATTCTTATTTTCTTCTGTCAAAGTGGGCTTCCCATGCCCTCATGCTGCTCAGAGTCAGGCCCCCAAACTGCCCTTTCTGAGAGAAGTCCTTCACCCAACATCCTTGACCTTCAGGGAATTCCTCCACATCTAAATTTATTCATGCACTCCTGACCCTACTAAATGAGTCTCTTAAATGAGTTGCTGAGAAGGTATAGCCATCTGACATGTGACCCCATCGAAAACACTTATACAGTGAACCAGAGACTTCATTGTCTTCTGATAGTGTTTTCCGACCCCAGGGAAGACTTCTACTAGACACATACTTGGTATGGGGAATTTTTTCTCTCTCCAAAGCACATGTATTTTCACAAGATCTCTTGTATTATTCAGTGATTATCTATCTATCTATTCACCCATCTATCCATTTATCCGTCCATTTATCATCTACCTCTAAAAACCACTCACAAGGTCCGAAGGGCTGGAAATCTGGATTTCCTGAGAAGGCATTTGGTTTTCTCATTTATTAACCCTTGTCTCTGCAGAAAGAACATTCGTTCGTGATATAACTTTTGGTGTGGGATATCTTTTTCAAGCATATGTATTTTTACATAGTCAGAGCTTATTATAACTAGTTTTATTATTCTTTAAAACTTCATTAATCCCATGTACTTATCTATAAAATATATTTTGCATGTTTTTACTTGATTAAATGATCAGTGTTTATCTTTTTATTATCTTTACCATTTTTCAACTATATTATGTAACCATGTGCAAACATAGAGGAAAAGACTCTTATATTCATTTTCCTGAAGTTTATGCACAAAATTCTCCCCTAAAGACTAAATTTTTTACAGGTTACAGCAACCAAAATTTATTTGCAATGTGCATTTGGAGTGCTGTGCATTTTCATGTTTCTCCAGAAGCTAAAATAAAGAAGTAAGATTTTTCTCCAGAACCTTTTCCAGTTAACATTTTCTCTTGGTGGTCACTAGCACTCAAACTTAATATGTTATCATTCATTTATCAAGCACAAACATATATCATTGCAAGTGAAAGTTTATTGGAACCCTTCAGATTTTCAGAGTCTGTACCGCATATTACTATTTTTAAGGAAACCTTAAAAAGAAATATACTAAAGTCTGACTCAGCTGCAAAAAACACAGATTTGGAACTTGATAAAGGTGATGGTTGTATGTCATGGTGAATGTATCAAATGCCACTGACTTGTATGTATCAAAATGGTTTATTTTATGTTATGTGACTTTCACCACCATAACAAAAAAGTCAATACAAAGATAGGGAATCTCTGAGATGCTCATATCCCTCCTCTATATATAAAAAAAAAACAAAAAACAAATAAAAAACCTTACATAACTCTACTGGGATAGCTATCTATCCAGACCACAGAAATCAGTTTGAATCTGCAGTTCTGGGAGAGATCAGGTCAGGCTTTCAATAAAGAAATTGTAGGCAAGTTACGTTACCACTGAATTCTTACACACCACTCAGAGTCCAAGAACTGTACTTCCAAACTATTTGTCTTCACTGCGATAAATTATATGGCTTGTTCCCAAGAGCCAGTATAGTGGTTAATATATAACTTTGCTCTTAAGCATGCCTAGAAAGATAGTTATTTCAACCTTTGGTGACATTTTCTAATATTTCACTCTCACCCTCAAAGTTTATGAGGCACAGTTGAATCTCTCCTTCAGCTTTTAAAATCTACTTCTTCTCCTTTAAATTCTCAGTTGCAATAGATACCAGGTGGTCTGAAGCCTGCGATACCACTTCAAAAACTTCAGTATTGTTGCTGATCTTTATTTCTCGATTCCTCAAATTTTGTAAGCTTTTCCTCAAAGGTTTTAAACAGATTTTAAACATTTTTTATTATTTACTTTTTGCCTCTTTTTAATATTTCATTTCACGCATTAGTTCATAGGGTTCCCTACTAAATATGATTGTTAGATATATAATGAAAAAATTAATTCTTCTTGCAACGTGCTGTTTTCTTCTCTAGACTCATAATAACACCATCAAGCACTGTTGGCGCAATGAATTAAAATGTGCATTCACACCCTTACCTCATTTGTTCTATGTTAGTCCTGTGTGCTTTACTTACAAGGACACTAATGTTGTGTTACTGTGCTGAACTCTGCGGTAGGACTCAGTTTGAATCTTAAATCTTTAGCAATAACTGGGGACTCTTGTCTCTCTGAAGTGTTTTTAATTCTATGTGTGTTTGCTATTAGAACCCATTCTATACCGTGAATTCCAGCTCTTCCAACTCTTTTAAATTGTACTACCTGAGTCCTAGCTGGGCAGGACTGACCCCTAAGGTCTTATTCAAGTGAAAATGGATGTGCTATTGTCTGTGAGCAATACATAGCAGAACAAGGGTCAGGAGCCAAAACAGGAAGCAGGTGGGGACATTCCAACTGGTCTCCAGGTCAGAGGTCCAGCAAGCTTGACAAGGAGAGCATATGAAAGCATGAATACAGAAGGTGAAACTCAAGTATAACTGTTCAAACTCCCTCACTGCTTGGCAGGGAAAATTCTAAGGCATGGTGGATTAACTTGCTAGGGATGCCATATCAAATTACCCTAGACTGGGTAGTTTAAACAGTAGACAATGATTTTTTTCACTCTTCTGGAGGCTAAAAAGTGCAAGGTCAAGGTGCTGGCAGTATCATTTCTTTGAGGCTTTTCTTCCTGTCTTACAAATGGCCACCTTCTTCTTCTGTCCTCACCTGGTCTTTCCTCTGGGGGTGCACATCCATGGTGTCTCTTTGTGTGTGCAAATTTCTTCTTATTTGAACAAGTCAGATTGGTTGAGGTCCCACCTTAACTCCCTCATTTCAACTTACTCATCTTTTTAAAGGCCCTGTGAATTTTGAGGGGCACAATCAGCCCATAATGCATGGGTTTTACACCATTTAATTGTTTCCCTGAGAAGTGAAGGCCCCTTTGCCCAGAGTGATAGCTGGTTTCATATCACTCCTTACTGGACGCCTCTCTTCCCCTGTGTGGCAGCCCCACGCCCCTTCGGTGGTTTCTTGCACCTCCCCAAACTTCCACTCAGATCCTTTTCTCAAGGTCAAATCAGTGGGAACACAGACTAGGACACATACAAAGGAAGAGGTTAACAATGCTGTAGAGTCACACAAAGACCATCAACCTAGTATTAGATGATCTAACTTCAAATTCGAGGTTCAAATTCTGACACCAATGTTGTCAAGTTGTCATCCTCCTGAAATCTCAGTTTCTTCTCAGATGAGATGGCTTTGTAGGATTCTCATGATCCCAAATTAGGAACTGTATATAATATCATAAAGTTATTTAAAAATATTGTTACTACACTAAGATATAATTCCCTGCCCTCAAAGAATTCTATTTAATTTAGATAATCAAATTTAAATCTATGAAATGTTTATAATACATAAGGCAGGAGATGATTAAGTTTCAAATGAATGATGGATTCCAACACCACAGTTACAGCTGAAAATAATAAATAGCACCAGATTCTAACTCAATCCAGAAAACTATTCTGAGCACTGGATCCCTCGACTTCATTGGTATCTATTATTCATTTGTTATGGGAGAGTAAATCTGTGTCAGGAATTTTTCTTGCTGCCAGAGCTCATGATCTGCTTGGAGCACAAGACTTCTGTATAAGGGGATGAAATAAAAAGCAGCAGGCACAAAACACTGGAATGCCAGGTAAATAAACTTCAAACAAACTCAGACTATTATGCAAAGTAAACACTAAGAACAGTTTTATAGTTCAGCCCTCAAGTAGGCTGTCATCAGGCCCTGGGTTAGTAAATTAACAAAAAAGTAATTTTCATAAAACTAAGGCTAAAAGGGGAGTTTTATAAAAGCACACTGTAGAATTATAAAATTTCAGCCCTGAAAAGGACCTTATGAGCATTTCCTAGGCCATTGCTTTTGAACATGAGAGGATGTCAGCCCACATCACCCTAGGGACACTGGAGCTATGAGAAGAATGTTTTTTGGCTGCCATGACTAGAGATGGGCAAACACTGGTGGGTGGGACCTAGAAATGCTAACCATAATGCAATGCAGGAGACACACCCTCCGCACAGTGCAACAAAGAACTGTGCTGTGTCCATCCCAGGAGGCCTACTGACCTCCCAACCTTCCCACCCCATAATACAGGAAAAACTGATGCTTGTGAAAGGCAAGAGATGCTCCCAACATCTGCTGGATTTAGCATCGGTTCATATCAGCAATTTTCAACTGGTGTATTGCAGGAACTTTTAAAACATGCGACACCTGACTGACTGTTCAGTCAGGGGCACTGACCTCTTTTCCCTTAGCTTGCCAAATAAAAAATGAAAACAGCCAATACAATTGAATCAAAATTGTATACAATTTTTTTTTGCCAGACCGGCAAAAACCATATTTTTTGGTGTGTCGCAGAATTTTAGTTATTAGTTTATGTGTGCATGAGATGAAAAGGGTTGAAAAACACTGGTCTGTATTGCAGAGTGCTATCTGGTAGAAATAGTAGGAGCCACGAATGCAAGCTACTTTGTAATTTTAAATTTGTCAATAGACACATTAAAATATTTTAAAACTGGTAAAATTACTTTAATAATACATTTTATTTAACTTAGTATGTTCAAAATATTATCATTTCAGTATGCAATCAATATACAATTATTAATGAGATATTATGGGGAGGTTTTGTACTAAGTCTTCAAAATCTGCTGTTTATTTACACTACACAGCGCACCTCAGCTCAGATCAGCCACATTTCGAGTGTTTCGCAGTCCCCTGCAGCTGCTGGCTCCTGCAGTGCAACTCTAGGAGATTCTGATCATGTTTTGTAAATGGTTCTCCATCTTCCCTACAAGGCGCGTGTCATGAGCAGCTGAATGAAAGACCTCAGCTGACTTCATCTCTGATTCCTGTCACTGCATCATAGAAAGAACTGTGATTGGTCTGCCTAGGGTGATTTTCAGAAAGCCAACGATGTGTTGATTATTACCATCATTTTTTTTTTTTTTAGGTATGAAGCTAAATTAACCATTTTATAATTCTGGGCTTGGCTTCTTTTCTGAAAAACATGCATTTTTTTGCATTTGTCATAATCACTTTCTTTATTCAGCGCATTGCCTGAACACAAATTTTTAGCCTTCTTGTCAGAATTTATACAACTTAGTTCTTCTTATGACTCTCTCTTTTTAAAAATGATATTTTGCCTAAGTTTCCCTTGCTGAATCTTCCATCAATATTTCCACATTTCCTCCAGCTAATAAAACTATTTATTTCTTACTCATTTTTTACAAGATCAATTTTGCATGTTGCTAAAGTTCACTCTGGCATTCTTTCATGCTGTATTGAATGTAACAAATTTTTCCATTCTTCCCCATTTCCCTGGAGGTTGGTTATTAAATGATGAACACTTTACTTGGGGCATTGTTTAATTATTTTTCACAAATATTGTATTTCCACTTGACTGTCAGTAAAAATATTCTTAAAGTAAAGAAAAACACAAATATACTCTTTAATATTTGGATAGCAAGTACAAGATAGTAAGGTTTTAAAATGTATCAGGCTTGAATTTAGTAGTTTAGACTACAGAAGAAGATGCAATAATATCAGCTTTTATCAGGAATGATTTATGCACATTTTAGTTGAGATTTGGTAACTGTATGGCCCAAAAGAATAATGAAATAAATGGTCATTTCTAGTCCATGTGGGGTTTGTGTGTTTATTGTTCTTTCTTGCTCAATTAAAATAAAGAGTTATATAGTCCAGGCAATGGATCTATACATCTGCTTTTATTTAAGCTTTTTGGCTGAATTTTCTGTTATGGACCAGATTGTAAATTGGCCAACCTAATGGTCTCTGTCACAATGACTCTATCTGCTTGCCCCTGTATCATGAAAACAGCTACAGACTATATGTAAAGCTATCAGCCTGGTTATGTTGCAATAAAACTTTATTTACAAAAACAGACCTCAGGCTATTTGGTCCATGGGCTGTAGTTTGTTGACCCTTGTTCTGGGTATTCTGGAATCACTCACTTCTCTTCGACTGTAGAGACCAGCCATCTGATCTGTTGTGATTCTGGTATAATGTCGAGCTGTTACACTGAACTTTGACTATAAAGAAGACAGATTCAGAGATCCTCAATTCTTGTCTGACTATGAAATGATATCATCTCTTAGTTTTCCTGCTATGTGTACTCTAACAGTAATTTATACCTCTGCTTTTAAAGCAAAATTTATCCGACGTCAGCATTGTTGTTGTTTTCTTTCAGTAGTTTCTATGAAACCTCATCCTCAGCTTTGGGCTTATCCCTTCCTGGTTTTTGAGCCTTCGTTTTTGTATACCTCCCACTTCGAGTTTATTTGCTGAGTGATGAATACTGCTAAATTTTCTGATTTACAACATAGTGTAAAAAGAGCCTTGCAGTTCACCAAGGAGGATTGATATAAATGTTTCTCCATAAAAGTGTAAGGATGCATTTGTAATGCTATTAGCTGAAATGGACAATTGCAAGATACATGTGGCTGCAGCCCTCACCACTGAATCAGTGAGGCCAGTTTGAAGAGCTTTCAATAGTAATACCTGACAGCAGTGCTTTAGAAATACTGAAGTGAGTAAACACACCAACACCAATGCAACATGACAACTAAGACTTCAAAGACAGAGAGGCCTAGGGCTGCAATAGAAATGCTTCCTGTGGCTGTGGATACCATGGGTCGTTACAGTTGGCCATGTTACAGTTGCTATGGGAACTGTAACTGAAACTTGACCTTTGGTATAGTTACATATTCAACCCTAACATTGTATTAATAGACTTTTGCATTTAATGGATGCTTGTAAGTGGCTTTGTTTTAGTCTTTCAAGGAAGAGTAACTTGAAAAGATTGTTTAGGAAGGACAAAGTGGAAAGCTTGATTGGTATCTTTCAGAATCTCATCACTGCTAGCATCCTAATTTACTTTTCCACAGTTTGCAACTACGCTTTTTGAGGTTAGCTAATGAATTCCCATACGGAGACTACTGCTTTAAAGTAAATAGTGGACTCCTATTTATCAGAAAGTCAGTTGCTTGGCTGTTTGTGTTGGTTGATTAGGACTTTGCCTGTGGATTCCAAGCAGGTAGATTTCCTTGGCTTGTCAAAAAGCCAGAGAAGAATAGTCACGGCCCAGTGAGTGGCCATGGGTGAAACTATCATTATATTTCTCATTTTCTCCATTGCATCAAATTCAAGAATGGCTGAATCAACACATCGCAGTAATTCTTGCCATTGTTTTATCACTGCACCTCCACAGATTTCATCAGTTAAACTCCATGATTATGCAATTTAAATATTCTGAATAAATATGAACTATCAGGTTCATGAAGCACCAACAAGGCTTCAGAGTACCAAAACCCAAAGGACCCCAAGAGACTAACTTGAAAGGAAAGGAGGTAACGTTTATTAAGCGCTGCCTGTGTGCAGAACATTTATGATGGCTATTATATGGATGCAATCTCATTGAATCACCACAGATAAAGTTAAGCAACTCTCCCCACAGTTAATAACAGGTGGAGCCAGTATTTGTACCTAGTTTTGGATAACTCCAAAACTCCAGAGTCCTTTAAAAATCATCGGTGTACTTGCAGAGTTTTAGTTAAGCAAATAATATTTGCCATATGTTTATCTAATTGCTCAAAGCTTCCATAAAATACTGCATCTGTGCATGAAATACCAAAGGCAAGTAATACATCTAAATTTACTTAAGGAGTGAGGTCCAATAAGGGAGCATCAGCTTTCATAAAAATTAATGAAGCATAAGGATCTGGTCAACATGAAATACAAATAACAGTAGAAATGTAAAGCAAGAGAGAGTTGGAAAAGGGCCTTGGTTCCTTTGGTGGCACTGTTTTCCCATTCACACACATGCCTGTGAGTCAGTGTCTACATGGCAGATATCAAGAGATTTTTTTTTTTAATTTGATAACAAGAGGGTAAAAATTCTGATATTTCTAGTGACGCAACTTTCAACCTTAGCAATTACAGCTGGGGGGGAAAGCTGGCCATACACTGCCTTTTAAAGCACATGCCTTGTAAACAGGCAATGTTTTAATAGACAATATAATGGAGCCAGGTTATTCTGAGTTGTAATACAGAAACTGAGCACATCTTTTTTCTCTTGACTGCTCCATTTAAGGTAACTACTGCTCCCTGCAGGCCTCTCATAAAGTAGTTTGCCTCTCATAAAGTAGAACTGTTCCTTCAAATGCAGTGGGTAGTATTTCTTATAGGAACAAAGTTGCTTTTCCATATGTTAATGGACACAAAAATAGAAGGTTCTGGTAGTAGTCTGTTGGTACAGTTACCTATTTCCAAAGACAAGTCTTCAGTTCCCCAGGTTCTGAAATTCAGACTTGGCCTCATTTTTGCATTGGATTACCATTATATAAACTCATAAGAAATTGATATATAAACTAGAATCCCAGTTTATTAAGTTTCTATTGGATGCATATTTCTTTCTAGGTACTAAAATTATTGTATCTCCATTGCAAGGGACCCTCCTCCCAGTGTCCTGGTGACTGGCTGTTGTGGCCAGTCTGTAGAGTTGGAGGGATCCCCACCCAAAATTTGGTTTGGACTTCCAAACTGCTGATCTCTCTCTCTCTCCCTCTCTCTCTGTCTCTCTTTCTCTCTCTCTCTCTCTCAAACACACACACACACACACACACACACACGATATGGAAAGGTGTTTTGTTCCCATAATGAAGCTTTCTGAGGAGAGCAGGAGAGATCTCTCAAACTGAACTAAAAATGTCTTGTAAGAGCTATGAAAGAGGACAGCAGACGGGGTTTGGGTTTTTATAGTGGCTGGAGGCTGGGGCTGGGGTGAGGGTTGTAGCACGTGATTTGAACTTACTGCTGGCGACAGAGCACCTGGGCTTTCTTATCAGCTTGCACAGATGTGAGGCAGAATGGGAGGTGGGAAGGGTAAGGCTTAAAAGATGTCTATAGTCATAAAAAAAATGGAGTCAGCCTCTTTATTGTACTGGATCTTCAGGTTTGTAAGGAAGAAGATTGCTTAGTCAACATGAAATTAAGGCCAAATGCAGTGAAATAGTTCATACAGTGTGTGTTGGAGTCTCAGTGGAACCCCCATCCCACAAGAGCATAAGCTGTTCTGGCTTCCAGAGTATGTTTTTTATGTATTTACCTTTGATCAATGGTGGGGGTGGGGCAGAACCTGCAAATTATCACTATTTACTTTGCTTGTGAGACTTTTCTTCAAATCATTCTTTGATATTAGAGAATTCAATATGTTTTCTGATCAAGTCTTCCTTACTTTTTAGCTTGGAAATCAAAATACCTTTTCCAATAATTTCTTCAAATTAGTGAACCTTACCTATAGTGGATATAATTAAATTATTTTAATTCATAATGTTCTGAAGAAATCGTACTTTTTAATCATTTTTATTGTTATTTGATTACAGTTGTCCCAGTTTTTTCTCCTTTACCTCCTCTGCCCGGCCCACCCCCTGCTCCCACAGTCAGTCCCCACACCATTGTCCGTGTCTGCGGGTCACTCACACATGTTCCTTGACTAGTCCCTGCTCCTTCTTTCCTCCATTATCCCCTCTCCCTCCCCTCTGGTCATTTTCAGTCTGTTCCACGTTTCCATGCCTGTGGTTCCATTGTTTGTTAGTTCATTTTGCTCGTTAGATTCCTCTTACGGTGAGACCATATGGTATTTGTCTTCATCAGGTAAAACCACTTTTAAATTCTTTTTCCGAACTGAATGATAGTGAATCTTTCTTCTATTACTTATGAATTTTCATCTTGCATACTACTCCAGAATACTGACCCTGTTCTCACATATCATCATTGAGAAGGAAAATAATATCTATATTGGGAAATATTGGTAACAGAGAAAATTCTTACAAACAACTATTCATCCCATAAAAAGTAAAGTAGCAAAGTTAAAATCAATTTTGAATGACTGTGACTAACTCTTCTGTGCCTCCGTTGAGGAAAGAGCAAAAGAATATACTCAAAAAGAAAATGGAAGAAATTCAGCATACACTTGAAAAACATCTGCTGAAACAAGAAACATTTGGAACAAACTCTCTTCTCCAGGGCTTTTTTAAAACAATATTTTAAAATGTGTTTATATGAAGAACAAAGTTGGTTCCGTGATGCGATAGTCCAGGCAGCAGTTCTTGATCTATTGGAGACAAGAGAAATGATGAAAACCCTTGGAGAGAAAAGTCCCGCAAAGCAGCATTTGCATTTGCCTGTGTTATGCTATTCGACACTGACTTTATGCTGCGTTGTATACGAGAATCATTGCCAAGGAAAAGAATTTATTTTGCTTTTTTTTTGCAATGGGTTTGATGCCGGAACCCAGGTATTGTGAAAACCACCACTAAATCAAAGCCAAAATGGGAAAGGGAAAGACTCGCACCAACATCGTCATCATTGGACACGTAGATTCCGGCAAGCCCACCACTGCTGGCTGCCTGAGCTACAGATGTGGGTGGATTGACAAGAGAACCATCAAAAATTTGCAAAGGTGGCTCCCAAGATGGGGAAGGGGCCCTGCCAGTACGCCTGGGTCTTAAGTAAACTGAAAGCTGAATGTGGCTGTTGTATCACCATTGTTAGCTCCCTGTGGAAATTCCAGACCAGCAAGTGTTACGTGACCGTCATTGATGCCCCAGGATACATTTTAATTGTTTTCTCATTGCTTTTTACCTTTCACAGTCTGCATTATCTGCACCTGGCTCAGCACACCCAGGTTCCCCTTAGGCCTTCAAAATCATACCAGTTTCAACACAGTTCTCATAGAGTTCTATTGCCCTTTTGATATATTTATGAGCAGGAACTGTATTTATAATTGAATATAGGTGCCTAAGGAACAAGGGATAAAAGGGAAGGCCAGGTCTTCCTCATATTTGCCATCATCTTCTCAGATGGGGGAAATTTTATCAGCCTGATTTTATTTATCTATTTGGTTTGCATTTTATTTATTTATTTTTTTAACTATAGTTTATTTTTATATTAGTTTTAGGCGTAAAGCATAGTGGTTAGGGAATCATATACTTTACAAAGTGTTCCCCCTGATATTGCCAGTATATACCTGGCACCATTTGTATCTACCGTAATATTATTGACTGTGTTCCCTATGTTGTACTTTGTTATTTCTGTGACTACTTTGGAACGATCCATTCATACTTCTTAATCCCTTCACCTCTTTCACCCGTCCCCCAACCTCCCTCCCCTCTGGCAATCGATCACCTGTCAGCTCTTTGTGTCTATGAGTCTGTTTCTATTTTGTTTGTTCATTTCTTTTGTACTTTAGGTTCCACGTATAAGTAAAATCATATGATATTTGTCTTTCTTTGCCTGGCTTATTTCACTTAGCATAATACTCTCTAGATCTATACATGCTGTCACAAATGATAGGATTTCACTTTTTTATGGCTAAATAATATTTCATTATATGTATGTACCACAGCTTTTTTATCCACTCATTTATCCATGGGTTTTGGGGTTGCTTCCATACCTTATCAGCCTGACTTTAGACAGTCATACCAACTATCTGGCCTCATAACTCAAATGAGATTTCTGCCTTCTTCATCTATATGTAGACTGGAGTTAGGAGCATAAATGAAGATTAAGAAGTAGTCTCATTAAAAGAAGGCCTTCACTTTTTAAAAAAATATTTATTTATTTATTTATTTTTAGAGAGAGAAGAAGAGAAGGAGAGAGGGAAACATAAATCTGTGGTTGTCTCTCGTATGCACCCTACTGGGGACCCAACCTGGCCAGAACCCAGGCATGTGCCCTCACTGGGAATCGAACCAGTGACCCTTTGGTTCGCAGGCTGGCGCTCAATCCACTAAGCCACACCAGCCAGGACAAGACCTTCACTTTTTAATGTGTATTACAGAGAGATTTATATTAAGATGAATCAGTTAGTCATAAGTTATATGTGTATTGGTATCATTTATCTTCTTAATTGTGAATGCTGACACTGGTGTATCTGGTTCAAATTTGAGCTCATTTCACTAGAACTACACTTTCCAGTGTGGGAGCCATTAGCCACATCTAGCTGTGTAAAACTAAATTTTAATTAACAAAAGTTAAGTAAAAACAAAACTGTGTTCCCCAGTCACACTAGCCGAATCGCAGATACATGAGAGCCACATGTGGCTAGTGACTGCCACGCTGGCAGCACAGGTGTGTAGAGCGTTTCCCCGCCACAGAAGTCCTGTTGGGGAGCACGACACCCAAACAGTGTCAGTTATTCCTGTCGGTCCTCCACTGCTGAGGGTTTTGTGGGAATAACTGAGTCTCTCAGCAACGATGCACAGTTTCAATTCTGCTACATAGAGGATTTTTGGGTTCTCGATATAATTTAAGAAAAAGAAAAACTTGCTTCCAATCAGCATCTGATTGTGTTCCAAGTATTTTTATACTCGTGATCTAAATTAATCTCCACTAATTCTGTGTTACTATTATTATTTCACAAGTGAGGAAAATAAGGTGAAGAGAAGGCAAGTGGTAGAATCAAAACCCAAACTCTATATGGTCCAAAGTCCACTCTTCGACGATGCCTTACAAAAATCACTGTATGGTAACCGTTCCTTTTCTCTGTGTAAAATAAGGATGGACATTGGGATGTACACAGAATATAAAGGCAGAACTGTCCAACTCTTTCAGGAACTATTTGTATTCTCGAATGAACGGTGTTTTCTTTAACTAAGGAACAGGTTGATAGTTATGTACTCACTCTTCTAAGAACTTACTGAGAAATTCGTTTATTTTCTTACCCTCAAAAGTGAGCTCTAAAAGGAGCTGCCTCTAGTGAAACAATGATCCCAGATCCATTATAAATATATTTTCATGGAAAATCTGAAATTCTAGAAGAAATAAATCTTTGTAATATTTTTCAAGAAAATGGATACTGCTTGATTAAATTATACATAGACTTTAAGCATTCATGGAGACAAGATAGGACAAATAATTTTATAATTCATTTTAAAGATGACTTTTTTTTAAGATTCTATTTATTTTTAGAGAGATGGGAAGGGAGGAAGGTAGAGAGGGAGAGAAACACGAATGTGTGCTTGCCTCTCACACGCCCACAACTGGGGACCTGGCCCACAACCCAGGCAGGTGCTCTGACTGGGAATTGAACCAGTGACCCTTTGTTTTACAGCCCACACTCAGTCCACTGGGCTACACCAGCCAGGGCTTAAAGATGACTTTTGAAGAAAGAACTGATACTTGATACTTAGTATACTATAAAAAAGAGAAGCACTTTACAAAATTTGATTTTGTTCAAATTTTGGCTCTAAAACTGTAGTCTGGTTTATGTGACATTCTAATAAGCCAGAAATCTCCTCCTTGAACCTTAGGAAAGTAAATGAAAATATGGCAGCTTTCCTGCCACAGTGTAATTGTTTTGCCTTTATGGTTTTTACAGGAAAACAACTTATGCTACATATCTACACTTTTTTAAAAAAAATTTGGCAAAGAATTACTACTTAGGTATGAGCTTTCCTTGGTTCTTAGGTTCCTGTGGGAGAACCACCCAAGTGAAGCCCCTAGTATAAACCTTAGTTAATGGGAAGGGTTGACATACTTACACTGGGACCCCAAGAAAATCTCTAAGTCATGGTTACTAAAGCCATTTCATTTCCCACAATATCGTTTTACCTGCATAAAAACTGCGTGTGTCAGTGCAGGAGGAAAGGTCGTAAGTGGGTGGACACTTGATCACCACAGCACCTTACAAATTGCAGAATACTTTGAACTAGATAGAAAATATCTCAGAGGTAAAACGTCATCTTTCAGTCAGTAAGATCCGAAGTGGGAAGACCTACCATGGTGTTGCAATCAAAAACTTGAACAGCGGTCAACTTACAGCAACCTGTGTCTTGGGCGTAGCAACAAAGGAAGTCCGTGGAGCACGTGAGCCCTCCACAGAGGAAGCAGCCTGTGCAGAGTCCCACAGGTGACATGCTGTCCCTGCACAGCTGCCACGGGCTTTTCCAGGCCTTCCATTCTTGAGCGAATCATACTGAGGATTCCTTTATAATATTATAATTATTACAAATATGTGGTATATTGTTGCTCTCATGGAGAAATTTGAGTCTCCCCATTACATTATTGTTCTACAGTGAAAATGAGCACTCAGAAGTATTCATTCTTTCAGTCTGTGGACATCACCCAGGTACCAGGGATTAGGTATGGCAGTAAAAGTTTATGCGTGTTATCACGTTCAGGAAATGTTGCTTGTTGGTCCCCTGCCAGACCTGAATTATTACAGAGATCTTCAGGGGTTGTGGAGAGAGATCTGTCAAATAGTAACAAAATATCATTTTCTCTGGTCTCAGCAAAGAACAGGCCTGGTAATTTTCAGTGTACCCGACACGTTACACAAGCTTTTGTTCTCTTCCTTGAGCAGTTCGGCTGAACTGAAGGCACAACGTTTCCACTTCACAGTGTTTGTTGAATGACTAAAAGAGAAAATACATACATAAAATGTGGATACTAAAACCTATGCGGTGTTTTCAGCAGTTGCTGTTTTGGTTAAGTGCATAGTGAAAGAGCAGCCAAGTGGCACCAAAAGGTACAGGCCAGGCTCTGAAGATACGGAGACCAGTGAAATGAAGAAACCCCATATGATCCTTTAGATTGAAGTGAAGTAATAGTACCAGCCAACTTCAAAGGGTCTTACATAGAGGGAGCATACAAGGCATCCTCAAAGCTTGAGAGGGTCTCAGAACCCCAGGAAATTCTCAGAAGGCTCAGTCTCCATGAAATAGCAGCTATGTCGCATAGCAGGATATTAAAGGAGGCTGCAAGCCAACAGTTAGAGGTCCAAAGCTTACTGATTCTTATGTCCACTTGTTCAAAGAAAAAAAAGACTGTATTTTATTTTTCTGGCTTGTGGCTACCAGATGTTCATTATGAAGTCCTTTCTTTAAAAAAAAAAATTGGTATCAATTTCCTTTACTTTGATTTGAGCCTAGGGACTGTGCCTTAGTGATAGTATCTCCCAGAAGTAAAAGCATAATAAAGATGCAGTTTCCTAAATGATGCTTTTCTTAAATTTACTCTCCAATATTTGTCATCACTGAGAAGCTTATTCCATGAGAATGCATCATCACTCACTGAGAATGACCCTGAATCCCCTGCTTACCTGACTTTTTCCTCGAGAACTGGGCAAGAATCACCCAAGGATGCAGTAAGCATCACCCTTTTGCAGAGTTGGACCAAGTGCCTATTTCTTATCATGCATGGTGCTGTGAATCCCGATGACATGTATAGCTTACTTGAATTTTATCAGACTGTTGCAATGTTCCTACAAGGTTCAGTGCCCAACAGTGAAGGCACTACATTCCAAAGGATCACTCAAGTTTACTTAACACAAATTCTTACCTTACCAAGACAAAGGTTGATTGAGAAACTGTGTTGGATACCTTCAACTATGGCTTGTATTATCCTCTCACGAGGACTCAGACACAGGAGTCACACCCACAGTGCCACGGAGCACACAGCTCTCCCACCACACTCCTTTTTGCCTGCCACGGGTAAAGTAACAGTTTGATGCCTCTGACCCTTCTCGGGCAATTCAACATTTTTATGGACCACTACCTAAATGGAAGGCACAGTGAGAATCATTTCTCATGGTTTCCACCTCCAGTTGGGGCATTAAGACAGACAAACATTTAGGGAAGGGAAAGAACAGTGAAAGTGCTCAATAAGAATGAAAGAAGACCACGGCATGAAATGACGTAACCGTCGTGGGTCTGGTGGAGGAAGGAGACATGCCTAGCTAGGTCCCAGAGCAGCCCAGGCAGGAACCACGGGTGGGGGAGGATTTGATCTGGGCCTTGGCTAGGCCAGTGGGTCTCAGCCTTCCCGGACATGAGGCCATCTTGGGAGGTTTCAGAGATATCCAGGAGTGAGATATCCTGGACAAGCATAAAAGAAAACTTGGGGTTTCATGAGAAGGAAAAAGGGGTTTAAAAAGCAAAACTCGTTCGGTCAGGTAAAACCTTAGTGCAAGAGAAGAAAAAGAGAAAGCAGGAAAGTCAGGTTTCAATCATTTGTTAAATAGCCGTGTGTGCCAGGCCAAGGCATTTTGGAATCCTGTTTGAGTCAGGAGAGTGGGATATATTTAGCAATAACATCTGACTTTTACAGTTGGAGAAAGATAATAGAATTCCTCTGTATCACATAACTCTTCACTTCCCATTTCTGCCCGCTGGTTGGAAGCTTAAGTTAGGCAGAAATTACATGTAGACACATGCCAATACTTCAGTAGTTCCTCATTTCTCTTAGGTCCAGATCCAGGCTGTTGCTGTGTGGATGTGATTCATACAGAAGTACAGCTATTGTGTAGAATCCCCGAAGTACTGGCCAGAAGGGGACACCACTGAGGCAGCAAAGCTAGTATCTCCCACAGAGTAATCAGGCCTCACTGGGGTCTCATCAGTATTACCTACAGTGAGGGTGCCCTGCCCTTGGCTTCTCCTGAATTACACAGACACTTTCACCATGACTTTGATTCACTTGCACGTTGGTTTGTTTGGGTGTCTCTGCTTCTTTCTCATTTTCCTTGTTTGAAGGGCAGGCCTGGGTAAAATTTCAACCATATTATGGCTGATATTAGGCTGACACAGGTTAGGTTGTATGGATGAATGGATGTATGGATGGATGGATGGATGGATGGATGGATGGATGGATGGATAATTGATTTTATTGAAGAAAGCCACCTAACTAGATGGATGTGGTTTAGTTTATTGCTGGCTTTTCATGCTTCTTTGCAGATAAAACTCTGTTAGACATTGAAAGAAGATAAAAATCATACTACTATACAAATTCAGAAACTTGGACACAGCACAGGGCATAGTCTCTGCATAGTCATATAGCCTGAAAGACTATTTCAAATTTGTTTCAGCACCAACTGTGCTGCCTCACCACTAACCAGAAGCTGGGCATTTGCTCCTGATGGGACGAGAGCTTTGAGCTGGCCCACAACCCCAAAGTGAGAAACACACACATTCTGAAAGCAACTGAAATCCTCTTCCTGTGCCTGTTCCTCTGAATTGAAATGTAAAGACGTGGGCACTTCTGGTTGCTGCTATCTATTCTCATTGATCTACTCATCTGTGAATGGCTGCAGGATAGACACAGCAATCTTTTGCCCAAACTTCAGGGACAGGAAACTCCAGCCTTGCTACCCAGTCCCCATGAAATAGGAGAAAGGCTTATTAGAAACCAGAAGTCAAAGAACATTTCCTCTGATTTGGGTGTGCAAAGAGCCTTTCTTGGCTTGTAGCTATGCCAAGGCACAATTGTTACTCTTCACTTACATTTCTATCAGACTAAACTAGAAGGTTTATTATGGTCAGTTTCCTAAGGAGAAATGTGATTGTCTGTTGTTCAGGTATTAGGAATGTTTATTGAGAACTCAGGTCTCCAGCTATGTGCTGGAAAGAAGAAAGAATAAGAGCCTCTGGAGATGAAATTATAAAATATAAGCCAATTAGAGAATCAATGAATACTAAAGTGAGAGATACTTACGACAGCTGCAGCACCAGTTCCAAAAATGAAATGATTATGTGCACCGGAGTGTTTATCCGAAACATGGGATTGGACTAATGAATGGGATTTCATTTCCGAGTAGCGGGGCAAAAAATGAACAAAATCATGGGAGAATGTTCCAATGTCAAAATGCAACCTTGGTGTGACAAAATAGAAACTAATATGGGGAAAGCAAGCTGCCTTTGTTGAGGTAGTGTGTAGATGATTAGGTAACCAGAAGTGGGTACATCCAAAACGGGGGCAAGGAGGCTGTTGGAGAAATTTAGGCAGGAGGTAATTTAGACCTGAACTAAGAACAAAGCATTGCACGAGAAAAAGAGGATCCAAGAGAAATTTCACCGGAAGAGTCCAAAGATCATATAATGTTTCCAATAAAAAAAGAAATATTAGATGTCACACAGTTTAATGAATACCAGATATTTCCTGTGCTATCATTTGTCTTTTGAATTGCTTTTGACTTTACAAGTATAGTCCTAAAGTCTTCTCTCACCACATTTTTCTTGTTTTCTGATAGATGAAGTGGATTGGATCCATCATCAATGTATTTATTTTGAGATTGGATTAGCTTGGTCCCCAAGTCGTCTAGAATTTACACAGTTCAGAAAGCGATGCACTCCTTTAGGACCAATACCTTTGAATGGTTGATAGAGGCCATGTTGCATCGGTGATGGGAGCAGTGTTTTCACTCCCTCTGACTCTGGGAAGGCGTCATGGCTGCTGCTGAACTTCCAGCTCTGCTGATGGAAAACTGAAAGTTAGTATTGCTAGGCAGGCTGAGCAGAAATGAATTGAGTAGTCCTACCTCCTTGTCACTAGTCTCTGTTCCCCTAAAATTCATATGTTGAAATCCTAACCCCAACACACCAGAATGTGACTGTATTTCATTATATGGTCATTCGTTAAGATGAAGTCATATTGAAAGAGGTGGGCCCCTAATATAATATAACTGGTATCCTTGTGAAAAGGGGAAATTTGAACACAGACACACACAGGGAGAAAATCATGTGAAAACTGGGGCTATGCTGTCACAAGTCAAGGAACTACCAGAAACCAGAGGAGTGGCCTGGAACAGGTCCTTCCCTAGCATCTTAAGGGAGAGCGTGGCTTTGCCAACACCTTAACTTTGGGCTTCTCGCCTCCAGAACTGTGAGACAATTGATTTCCATTGTTCCAAGTTTGCAGTACTTTCTTACCGCAGCCCAGAAAACTAACACAGTGAGTAATAGGTCAATGGGTGCAACAAGATGATATGAACTATATTATAACACAAAGTAAAACCTAAGATCTTTCTCTGAACATCAGTGTTGATTAAGATCATTCAAAAAGTAAATCACTTGATAGAAATAAACACTTTGAAAAGATAAACAAATTCAGTGTTTTCCTATATCTCTCTAACTCGCATTATATAGTAATTGACTTTCATGTTTGGAAGAAATAAAAAGGTCATCTAGCTCAGTCATCCATTGGATATTTGAGTGTCTTCAGCAGTGCACAATGTATCTTTCACCCATTCATTGTAGTTCGGCTTCTTAAAAGCTAGAAAGAGCAAATTTAATTCCCTTTTCACATGTTAGTCCTTTCAGTGTTTGAGAGCTATCGTGACCTTCCGAAGTCACTTGTTCTCTAAACTAGCCCTTGAGTTCTTTCAACTATTACTCGTATAACATAGTTTTTAGTTTTTTAACTTCCGTGATCAGCTGCATAATGTTTGTTTCAGTTTATTGTATCTCTTTAGGAGTGGAACATAAAAATCTTGGTTGTGGTCACAATCATGTAGATTAGAATAGAATTAAGTATACTATTATTCTCTATACTATCCTTCAATAAATGCAACCTAACATTACATTATCTTGGGGGTTATCACAATGATCCACAATATTGCACTAAAATGAACTAAAATTCCTTCATTGTCCCACTAGATAAGCTGCAAGATAAATTCTGGTTTGATCATCAAGTACTATAAGTAGCCTGGCACATAATAAGAGCTGACAGGTCATTAACCAATGAAAGAATGAATGAATGAATGAATGTGTACTAATAGTAAACCGTGTCGTGTGTTCCCTCTTGAACTTGCAGGTACTTTTTTTAATTCCAAGGAGAGAACATTGCTTATTTTACTTCATTTTGTTAAATTCAGCCATAAAATATGTACCTTCCTACCATTCATCACCTATCTTCCAGACAGTAAAAATCTTCCTAATGTTACAAATTGTTTCTTCCCCACACTCCAGCAACATTGATAAACAGCAATTTTCAGACATGATTTATATCTTTTCTTCAAATAAGACTTGTTCTCTATTCCATACAAGTACTTAAACCCTCTGCTTTCTCCCTCAGTAAAATGGTGCTAATATAATATGTAATGTGTGTGTGCATATATGAGTTTAGTAGATTATGTATGTGTGTGTGTGTGTGTATACAGATTTATGGATGACTATATCATCAGGATATAGTATTTAGATACTAATACAAAGGCAATATTTAGTCCTTTTTCACTAATTATAGTTATGATCAGTTTTGTGCCCATATATAAATAACAACTGAAAACTGTAACTTTATGCAAAGAAGGAAAGAATATGAGCTGCAATCTATTTCCACTTTCACGATGGATTATTCAGTCTCCTGAAAGGATTGAGTCAGCCTCTTGTGCTAGATTTTCTGTATTCAAATGAAGAAATTTTTTCTTCTTGATTCATAGACATATTAAAGGACTGATGGGATATATTTTTAAGGCATATAAATTAGAGGAAAATTCACTTGGATAGAATCTTGAGGGAGACACAAATACTAGGTATAGCGAGAAAAACTAATTTTTTAGATTCTTTTTTAAATAAATAGTTTTCCACAAGAAATATTTGGAATAGCTTGCATTCTCTATTTGACATGCCTTTGCTCCCTTAGTTGCCTTGTCAAATTAATTTAATTATAGTCATTTTAATGAAAAAGTGTTTTGTGTTAGTTTTCTCTTTTTAAATGAAACAATCTTTAGTTTTCTGTTTAAATGCCAGTAAAAAATTCTAAAACAAAATATAAAAACAGATGGTCCAGAAGGTTTTATTTAGTGACATGTAATGAAACCACATCAACTAAAAATACAGTTTACATAATGACAATGAACACTGTTTGGTGGGCTTCCATTTTGTCTTTGTTAGAAGAGCTACTGAACTTTATTGGTGAAAGAAGGATACTAAAATGATGTTTTAATCTCCTGATGAAAAATCCAAACTTTGTTTTGGTATATGACATTCTCTGAAAATCATTCAAATGACATAGATATAAAAAGTGACTCATGGATAGCCCTATGGTAGCCTATAACTTCAGCACATGCTTGAATGGTTGTATATTTTGGCACACTGTGGGGTTCTTTGCCCCCAACTATTTATTTAACATGGTGCTCATGGTCATATGTTATTTTTGGACAAATCTGATTTCAAATATTTTGTTATTTCTTTAAGAATATCTTTATTCTATGAATGAGACTATAGGTAAGACATATTTTTACTTAATATATTGACATTTTTCCATATTATTAACTATACCCAGACATGTTTAAGTAATCTCATAGTATTTAATTCAATGACTAAACTAATTTCTATCTTCTCTTATTGTCAGATATTTGTTTTCAGATTTTCCCCCTATTATAAGAAATGCAGTGATATTAAGGACAAAATTTTGTTAGGGAAAATAGAAAAATACAGAGAATGGGGCCAGCCTTCATAGTCTGGGGCAAAGAAAAAAAAATAAAAAGCCTGGATGATATTGGGGGAAGCCCTAGAGGTATTACAACAAAAGACAGTGCACCCCAGGAAGGAAAGGAGACTGTCAGAGATGCCATTTATCTGCACTCCTTCCCAGAAGCATCCTTCTGTTTGTTGGGCAGATGCCCCTGGCTGGATCTCCCATGAACCTGGAGAATCTATCCACAGGACTTCATTTGATCTGAGTAGAAAATATATCTTAACCACAAATCTGTGGTTCACATATTCTCTGTTTCTATTACTGTTATTTTGGTTAACTACTTTTAAAAAATAGTAGTTAGAAATTCCTAATGTGTGCCTAGAAATATTTTATTCTATTTTTGAGAAATAATACATGCTTACCAAGATACAGCCAATAAAAAGTATATGAATCTGAACCTGAACAATATAAGGCAAGTCCTTAAAAGTTTGGATTGTACTTCTACCTCTGCACTAAAAACAAAACAAATGCATTTTCTCGAGAAAAACATATGGCTAAGTCTAGTGGCCCGCTCCTAGCTTCTATTCTTGCTGACCTGCCTAGTCCACTGCCCACTGTCCCGGGCAGTACTACTTCGTGACTGTGACCTTTCCCCTTGGATTCTATTTTACTTCTCTAGCTACTCTTTCTCTGAACATTTTTAAATTTTTTTAGTATGTAGGGTTACTCAAGATGCTATTTTTAACCACTGGCTCCTAGGTCTGCCTTCACTATCACTTGGCAAAGTCATTCATTTATATTTTATTCCACATGCAAATTTGCGTTCATCATGTGTGTCCATATCCCCAAGAAGGATGAGCACAAAGGAAATGACACCTGGGATATTTCTGTAAAGTAAAGACAAAGAGAAATCATCTTAAAGCAGCTGGATGGGAAGGGAAAGGTTACATTCTGGAAAACCACAATAAAAACGACGATTCACTTCTCAGAAACCATGAAAATCAGAAGATAATGGAATGATATCTTTAAATGCTGACAATAAAACCCTGCCCAGTTAGAATTCTATGTCCAAGGCAGGTACAGTTGTTACCTACCTCATATGGCTCATATGAGAATTAAATGGGTTATTGTTATAAATCTGGTCCATAGAAGAGTAGCTGGCCCATAATTCTAAAGAAGTGTTTGCTACATAAAACAAAAACCACAAGGCAGTTGGGATTATAAATTGCTACAATCTCTCTTAGAAAAAAATGCCTAAAAAAATGGGGTGGGGAGAGGAACTTGGTTCCTTAACAAGTGGTGTCACCATAACCTTTCTAAAACTGGAATTTTTGGCCCAACGTAGAATGCTAGTGGTACTGTACTAGTTATTTTATAGCTCCTGTGAATAAGCTCTACTATTATTATTCATAAGGCTCATCCATGGATGAGCAAAACCAACTGTCTTACCAGAGCAAAATCCTTTAGCAGAGCTGCCCACACACTGAAACTGTGTTGCAAATTAAATCTAGAAAATTTGAGAAATATCAAAGGATGATGAAAATATTTGTAATGTTGATAGTGTGCTATTTGTCAGGCATTGTCCTAATTTCTGACAATACATCCCTTTAATCCTCCCTGCAATCTTGTGAAGGAAGCACTATTATTACCCTCATCCCAGGGTTACGGACAGAGAAAATGAAGCACATAGCAGTTACAAACTTGTCCAAAGTTACTTAATTAGAATATGTCAGGTTGGTGATTGGAGCCTGAACAACATGATTTTTAAGGTGGTGCTCTTGCCCACTGTACATCTCTGCATCTACAAAATCTCTCTCCTTTCCCCAAGCAAACACATAGAACTGGGTAAAGGGGGAAGTGGAAAGATACCTGCGGAAGCCCATATATTTTGGTGCACTTTTTATCCTCAGAACTCATTGTCTTTACTACCCAGCACCATGTTTAATACATAGCAGGTCACCAGTACATTTTATTCTTCAATAAATGAATGATTGCATGAATTACAAGCAATGTCCAGTTCCTGATCCCCAACAAAGTAATCAAGTTATGTTTCTCAAACTCTGTGTGTGCCTGGCTGCAATAGCAACATTGTAGAACCAGAAGACGTTGTCACCATTTCACAATGCACAGGTGATTGCAGTTGTCCCCGGGAGCCCAGCCCACTGAGCCTTCCAACTTCCAACGTTAGCCTGAGGGGAGCCTCACGCATGCAGATATAACAGGGAGACGAGCCTTTCTCCCTGAGATGGGAAAGCTCCCCTAATGAAAGGCTGCTGGTTTCCGGATTCCCTGAGAGCCCCTCTTTCTGCTCTTTAGGCCTGAGTTAGATTCTTCTGCACATCTCCTGCTCAGCTCTTCCTATTCATATTTTCTGGTCCTAGAGAACCTGAAACAAGAGAGTTAAGACAAAAAGGTAAGAGAAACACAAGCAATCAGTGAAGTCCCAGATGTTGATAAAGCTGTTAGTAGGAGTGACAAACTGCATTAATCTTGGGGTGAGAGACTGGCCTTTCTAACTGATCTTCACTTTTCGTTGGTCTTTACCATCGCTCATAAGAACTCGTTTATCCTGAGAAATCAATGGCTAATTTCCTGTGAAGTAAAATCGATAAATCTGCAATGTTCTACATTGGTTAAAAATGAGTGCTTGGTTTAACTTGTGCTGTGAAGTACAAGCCAAATAATTGTTGATGTCATTTAAATGTTTGAATGAAGAGAAATTCTTTTCACTATAACTGCATTATATGAAATGTTTTTGTGGAGGTGGAGTATTGGGTGGTGGGAGAAGAGGGGGAGATAGTGGTTGCTAGTCTCTGAAATTCAATTTTATGTCATCTTGTGTCAATTATGAGTCATTTGGGCATGTATGGCACAGATTTATAGTCCGCGGGCTTTCACGTGGGATTCAAGTATAGATTACCATAGAGGGAACATGAGAGGTCCCGGGGAAGGTATGATATTTCTGTTGCCTTTGATCATTTTATTGAATTTGCCTGGAAAAGTCAATTAAAAAGAAAATTGAAGTTTCATACCCAGATCAGAGGTTATTTATTTTAGCTCATGTCTGAAGATAGATGTGTGTTTTCAATTAATAATGAACTCCTAAGTGGGCAAAGGGCTGACCGTTTGGTTCTGTTGGGTGTGTCCAGTTCTGTTGGAATTGGAACGGGGCCTTCATTCCCTGGACGTTTCACCTCTTTTTTCTTCAGCTGGCTTCTCCACGGGACATGTTCAGACCCTGCATATATATTCCAAAGTAGGGATGTATTAGACTTAAACAGTATTTTAAAAATATGTTAATAGTATAATTAAATCACAAAGTAGAATGAGTACAATGATATGAAGGGTGTATGATGGTGCGGACTACCCGAAGGGTCACCAAGGGAGTATTTATTTGCCTCACGTCCTTTTCTGAAGCTAGGGGATATGAAAATGACATTAATTAGCAAGTAACTAGTTAACTTTGGACATAAAAAAAAACTTTTGGTCAAGTTGCTTACCCTCTTTAAGCCTCTTCTCACCCGTCGTGACCTTGCCAGCTTCCTAGGATTGCTGTAAGGATTAAATGTGATCCCTTAGCAGAAGGCCTGGGGCAAAAATTCGTAGCTATTGTTGTAATTATTGTTGATAAAAGTTGACAGTTACAGGACAGCTATCTTATAAGAAAGTAGGACAAATGCTGATGTGGAAATTATGAGGTAAACAGCAAAAGTGAATGAAGGCAATCACATTCCCCCTGGAGTGGAGTTGCCAGCGCTTTGCCCAATAGTTATGTATTAACGCAAGTTCAGACACCTTAAAGCCTCACCTTGCTTTCGTTTTCAAAAAGATTTCAGCTCTCCTGTTATTTCCAAGCTGACTTATGCGTGAAGGGGAAGGTGCACGCTCTTCACCCTAGAGAAATAGGAGGTTGACCAAAAAGTCTATTCAGTTTTTTTCCATAACATAAAAGACACATTTTTCATTTTCCATAATTTAATAATTTATCAATAATTTGATGATTTGGATATTTTGAGTATGTGGGCTATCTCCCACATGGTAGAACATGTATTGTTCTCAATGCATACCTCAGTTTGATCGCTATCACCTTCAGCTGGGCTACCCGACCGTGGAGCATCATCCAGCGAGAAATCCCCAGCACGAAACTTCACAAACCACTTTCGACACGTTCCATCAGCCACAAGGCATCAGTGCATCTTCCCCATACACTGCACAAATCTTGTCTTGCATTTCAACTGTGTTTTTACCTCTCTTGAAATAAAAGGCATAATAAGCCCAAAATGCATATTCTCTTCCATCTTCAATATTAAAATGACTACACAAAAGTTCACAAACTTTGATTTCTTTTTAAATGCAGGCTGATATGACAGTACAACACAATCTAACAAAATTGTTTCCAATGAAGCTGAAGACAACTAAGTGCCACTAGAACCATCTTACGGAAAAAAACAAACAAACTCTTTGGTCAACCCCGTATTTAGATAAAGGCATCTTACTGGTTTCCTACAGAAGAAAACAGCCTCTGGTGACAGAGCTCCTGCTTTCACATTCCTGCTCTTCTTCTGTTAGTGGACTTGCACAAGTTATTTAAGCTCCCCGGGCTGAGAGTCCTCATGTGTTACCTCATGATATTGGAAGGATTATTCTGGAAAATAATTATATGGGAGTGAGATATTTTTCTGCAGCCTAGTAAGTGCTCGACAAATGTTAGCAATCCTTTCCATTTCTTTTGTTGGATATTTGCACTGAGAGGTGTTAAAAGATAAGCTGATACATACTTAAAATTTTTATGAGTTCATTTGGGCAAAAATCTATTAGAATTGGGCAGTGCCGCCCCAGAAGTGCTTGGAAGCCCTTCACAGACAGGAGCTAGGGGAAAGACTTTGTTTGATAGAAAAGAGGTGGAAACAAAGCAAGGAAATTATTTGATTGGCTATAGCCTCAGTCATTTCATTTTGGGAAAGCCCAATTGGTTGGTTGTGATTGGTTGTCCTTGGGTCTCAATTACTTAACTTTGAAGTATAGCTGGCTTAGGTTTTGGTTTGCTTATAGGATATTAAGACACCAGTATTAAAGCCAGCTCGATCTAATGGCCTCTCTGTTTAATTATTTTAACAGAAGTTAGATATCATTCTGGTTTCATTATATAATCTCCTCCATGAGTTAAGTTCACTAAGAGTAAAGGGATTGGGAGAAAGGGAGACTAGAAGTCTTGTTCCCAAATCCATTATCAAATCTCTTGACTTGCTTCATTTGTTAATGTAATAGCACAGAACCTGAGAATTGTCCTCAGCCTTTCACTTCTAACACTGAAGACTCACAAACACTGGGACAAGGTCTTTGCCACTAAAGTGACTGTAAGGTGTTAATTAGTTAATTTTTTAATTAATTAGTTAAAATTTGCAGAAGTTTTTATGCAAATTTCGCTCTGGAAAAGGGTTTAAACTGTTAGTTTCCTTTTTGAACCATTTTGGAAAGACAAACCTATTTATGATGGCGAGTTTCTTCCAAAGTGAGATTGTAATCCACCCAAAATCATTTTGATTTAGTATAGTAGAGTGCACACATCTTTTCCGTCAGTCTTGTCAAAGTTTGGATGCATATCTAATTTCCACACTTCTTTCATTCCACTTTGATACTATTTTAGTCCTAGTCCCATCCTGGTTGAGAACCGGTGTGTGAAGCCTCTGAATTCCTCTGAACAGTTATTTTGAACAATGATATAGAACGCTAATTTATTTTAGGGGCAAAGGGTGCTGCTGGGGAAGACCGTGGAGACGACACAGTGGAGCACCCTGCAGAAGTACAACGAGGGGGCGTAGTTGAAAGAACACTGGACATTCTTAATATTTTTAATGCACAGATATCCCCCCTTTTTATTACAAAATCATAAGCATGTAATTCGGCAACATAGCAATATCACATTCAAGCACAGCATATGACATTTTAGGTGAAATGTTCAAATTAAAAGTATAAATCATTATACCCATATCATTATCCTACCAACCATACTCAAGCAGGTGTTACTTCTGCTGGACCCTGTATTTTACTTAGATTTTTAAAAATAAGAATAGAAAATAAAATTTAAAGCAAATGGCACTTTCCTTCTTTATGAGAAGGTTATTTTTTTTATCTTGTTGAGAAATGAGGGATCTGTTGGAGTGTGGAGGTTCCTCATTTTCTGCAGGGCACCCTATGTGCTGTGATGGTTACATTTCTGATTTCTGGTGTTTGTCAGCAGATTTGTCTCCTTAGCTGCTAAGAACTAGAAAAATATCTTGTGCAAGGCATTTGGCTGGCAATATTAAAGAGTTTACTTAAAATCTTTGGGAAGGGAATATAAATTAAAGAAAATAGAAACATTATACTGAACTCTCTGAGACAAAAGATTGTTCATGTATATAGACTATGTGTAACTGGCTAACCCTCTATCCCTGACACCATGGTTTCCTGTTATCTGTTTAATTCCTGACAATCAACATGCAATATCCCTTCCATCTTTCTTGGGGTTAATGAACAATGGGTGGGTAATTTTAAGTTATGAGTAAGAAGTAGGTCTCTTTCCTTCTCTGTTGAGTAGATACTGTATGTATTTATAGTACTTGCCCAAGCCTTTCAACACAAGTATGTTGTTATTTTGCCTTTTACACAAGGATGTTACAACTGATTATTTCTAGAGAGTTTTATCAAGGCAAATTGCTTTATTAAGCAATCTTTTTTTTTTCAAGAACACTATCTAAAAGGAGAAATTTTGTGTCAGCCAAGGAAACATCTGAAAAAGCAACATTCTCTTGACTGTAGGAAAAATTCCTTTTCTGAAGAATTTTTATGTTGCATTTAATTTTCCAGGGCAATTAACATCTGCCCTGTTCTAAGTTTAATACTATGACAGAGTAATATCCACAAATATGTATATTTCACTGGTATACTTTGCTAAGATTAATAAAATTGGCTTTTGTTTTTATCCTATTATAAAGAATAGGTTTTTCAAGCCACATTATATTTGCTAACCTAATTTACCTTCTCCTCAGCAAAATATTCTAATAGTGCTACATTTCTACCTTGCATATTGGTTGTTTTGTTTCCAAATGCAATACAAATATAATTGGGATTTGTAGTTTTAAAATACTGGGTGATATCTCAATATTTTCTTCTGAAAAATGGCACCCCCTTTCTTAAGATTACATTTACTTTGAAGGTTTAAATTTTAATAAGTTATTATTTTTAACTGTTGTACTATAAAATTTTTCATTTGAGAAACTTTCCATAAAATTATTTTTATATAGTGATTCATTTCATTTTTCCCATAACACTCTGGCAGAAAATGCTAAACTCCTGAAGTGCGGGTGTCCCTGACCAGCACCCACAGCAGCTCAGGGCAGAACTCATAAAAGAACGCCTTTCTCTGGAGCAGAAGGACAGCACAGAGACTATTAAGGTTTTTCTTTTTTCCCTCCATTTGCAGAAACTCAGCAATGTTCTTTTTGGCGTTACTTAGTTTTGACATTCTTTGCAGTAGGTTGACAGTGGTTGTTTTTAAAAGCATTTCCACCCATGACAGAGGATACTCTGAAACCTATATTCCCCACTGAGTATGGCATGCTGAGCTTCCTGTTGAGGTCTGCGTCAGAATTCATATATTTTGAAGGTGTTGCCTTTTTTTAAATGCTTCTAATAATGAAGAAACAAAGTAAGATAAGGTGCGAAGTTCCTGCGAGCTATCTGATATCTTTTAATAGATCCAGATGAAAAACTCAGGTGTGAGGCTTGGAAATCTGATTTTTAAACAAGCTCCACAGGTGGTCCAGATAGGTGTCACTATTCGAACAATCCCACTGTAAATTCATGAGGTACCTGCTGACTGTCTCATCTCTCAATTTAAAGAAAATGCAATGAAAAACAAAGTAGTCCTGAACAACAAAAAGAAATTGATTGGCAAAGGAAAGATGTCAGAAACTCTTTAAAAAGAGTGTATCCATTCTTTCCCTGATTTATTCATCCATTATTCAAAAAATCATTACTGAGTGCCGACCAACTCCTGGACTCTGCACTAAATCTGCAGGATACAGTGTTGAGCAAAAGCAGATAGTGTCCCTGCCCTCATGGAGTTTAAAGTCTAACTGGGGAGCGGTTTTAATCTGTATGTCACATAGACAAATGTCGAACTGCAATCGTGATACTTGCTAACAGGGAAGGGTGTGTGGAATGAGTTTAAATTACAGACCAGACGGAATACGAAAGGTCAGGGAAGGCTTCTCAGTGGAAGTGACAATTAAACTGGTATCTGGAGGATGACTGGGAGATGATAAGACAAAGATGGAATCGAGAACACGCCCATGAAGGGAGCACCGTGCAGTCAGTCTCTGCTGCTGTCGAGCAGACAGCAGTGAACAAAACAAACACCCTGCCTCTGTAGGGGAGGAAACAGACTACAAACAAATGACCAAATAAACATAAATGATGCCAGGTGGTTAGAAGTGCTGGGGAAAATAGAAGATGAATGGAATAGGGAGTGCAGGGTGACAAGGGGAGGAGGATATGTTAGGTGTGACAACTGGGGGAAGGTCCCTGAGCAAGTTCCCACTGAGCTGAGACTGAAGGGGGAGCAGCAGGTCTTCGGGCTGTGGGTAGGGAGGCTCCCTGAGCAGCGGGAAGAATGAGAGCTGGGGCCTAGAGTAGAGCTTCCCTTGAACAGAAGGAACTGGGTCCCAGTGTGAGTGGGGAAGGGAAGGGTCGGGCAGGATGGGGGTAGGGTTAGTAGATGCCATCAGAGAGGTAATGGGGCCAAATCATTCAGCACCTTTTATGTGAGAAAGGCAACCCCTGGAGAGTTTTAGCACAGAACTGATAGAGCTGACTTGCCTTTGAGAAGCATCAGTTGAGCTAATAATATAGAGAGAAAGAACTGATAGAGGGGGAAGGCGGCAAGCACCACTTCGAGGCTATTACAGTTTGGATGAGTTTGGTACAAGCAGAGGTGGTAGAAGCGGTCAGATCCTGAATACACTTGGTAGGTGAAGCTGATGGTACCTGCTGAAGACTGGGCAGAGTGAGAAAAAGACAGTCAAGCTGGCCTCATGGTCTTTGCAGTGATGAACCCAAGGAACAGAATTTGGATTTACTGAGATGGGGGAGGTTATGAGAGGAGTAGGTTGAGAGGGGTGGATCAAGAGCTTGTTTTGAGGTATGTTAAGTTAGGGAAGGCTCTTAGACATGTGCCAAGTCTGTGGTGGGTGGAGCTTGACATGTCTGATGAACTGAAAGTGTGTCCAAGCAAAGCAAGCACAGGGGACCATGCTGTCCAATGTGCTGGAGAGGTGGACTGAGGCCAAGCCACATCAGTCCTTTGAGGTCATCTTGGAGATTTCAGCCTTTATCCTAAAAGCAATGGGAAGACATGAGGTGTTTAGGGATACTTAAGGGTATCAGGTCTCATTTCCTGAGTGGAGCTGGCTGCCTGTGGCAGAGATTGCAGGTAGGGACTGATGTAAGAGCAGATGCAGGAACATGTGTTGGTTAACACAACAGCCCAGACGAGATATTGTAGTAGCTCAGGGTGTGTGGCGGTGGTGGACATGCAAAGTCAGGTGATTAGACAAATTTAGGAGGCGACTGTCAGTACTTGGTAATGGGTACCTATGGAAGTGAGAGGAAGGGGAGTGAAAAAGGTGACTCTTGATTTCGGGGCTTGTACAAGATGATGGACTGTAATTTCATTCAATACAGGAAAAAACTGGAATAAGAACCAGTGATTAAGTTGTCTCTGTGGTATTGAAGTGGAATGTCAAGTAAGCAATTGTGTGCCATGGTCTGAAGCTCAGAGGATCAAGTCTAGGCAGAGAAAATAATTTGTAAGAGATAGTCCAAAGCTAAAAAGGAAGGAAAGTTTTGAGTGAGGCAGGTTGATAATGCAAGAGGGGGAAGGAATAATCGATCACATCGCTCTCAAAGAAGACCGGAGGAGATGGACTCCCAATGCAAGTAGAGGAGTGAGCCCTGAATACAAAGAAAGGAGCTTTTTGTTTTCTCTTGAAAGGGATGGGTACAGATGCAAGTAGACTTATCTGCATGCTTCATTTATTCAATAAGCACACATCGTGTGCCCGCCGTGTGCCAGGGGCCCAAACCGCTGCAGAGACAGAGATGAAAAAGAGAGAGCCCTTGCCGCCAAGAATTCCTCAGTCAAATAGGAAAGACTGTACAGGTGTAGCAACAGAAGAGTTCATGAGAGACATGTGGACACTGGGCACAGTTAGATGCACGTCTGAAACCTCGGGGGTGTAGGTTTTCAAATAAATGTTCAGACAGGAGAGGTGGGCACGATGTCATGACCATATTACAATATTGTGATGCTGAAAAAGAGCATATCCTGAGGGGTCTGGGGACCTGAATACAAGCATTAGGATTTTGTAATTTATCCCTGGAAAGAGACAAACGCTGTTTCCACTGCAAGGTCCTAGGATTGAACTATTTGTTTGCAATTCTGGGCTAAGATCTCTTCAAAGACATTATCTCAACAACTTTTCCTTGAAAACTGGAGCAGAGACCCCAGCACGAGCCTGTCATCAAGCCTCCAGCAGTCCAGGGATCTGTACTGACCCCGAACCGGTTTCAGGCTGGTCTCACTCTCTCCACCCTTGGCTGCTATACACATTGCAAACCTCTCTAGTCATCTGCCTTCCCCCTATTGTCTCCACATTGCTTTATCCTTCGTTCCCCTCTCATGGTTTTTCTTCCTACTGTAGCCCTCCTTCCTAATCTTAAGTCATATTTTTGGAAGCCTTCTACATCTTTTACCGCCTTACTTTGACTGAAATTTCAATATGCCAGTAGGAACTATCACAAATAGTCTGTTCTCGTTGTCAAGAGGGTAGAAACTGTGTCAATTTATCTGTCATGGATAAATTGCACAATATGTCACCTTCCGTCTCTTCCCTCTTACCAACCACATAGCTGCAAGGAATTTTCTGTATTCACAGCAAATTAGCATATAACTCCTCCTGTCAAAAGTTCATTCATTCACTTGTCTCTGGATTGCATTTGCATTTATCTCTTCTTCTCTTTTTGGGACTTCTCTCTGTCCATGTTCTATAGTACTTAGACAGTAGGAAAGATGTTTGCAGGGAAGCTGGGTAAAGATTAATAGACTAGAATGAAAATAAAGATCTTGAATCAGGTTGACAGAATAAGCAGTGGTTGGAAAATTTTAAGTGCAAATTAGATAGTCTCATCATATTTTCACTAGTACATGCTGGGAATGTAATTTTAGCAGCTTTGTGTTGTGGAAATGTACCTTTATGCATCTCTCAGTATTTTTCCACAAGTCATTCATTTGAAAATTTATTACTAAGCCATTTCCTGAACTGTATGGTCAAACAAAACATACATTGAGGAGTCCAGCTATGGTAAGAAAGTAAATATACATTTGCTAATTGTTAGTGTTTTTTTTCTCTCCTGCACTACACATTGCCTTTTCCAAGGACGCCCTGGCCCGTGTACCAGTCAGTCCCACCGGTATGGCCAGGCTTTGTAGATACAAAGCATTGTGCTATGCCAGGTGCTATGCCCAGCTCTGAGGGAAAATGTGGTGTGTGATCGAAGCAAATAAAACAAGCATTATATATATATAATTATATATATATTAGGAAATAAAGTGCTGCTTATTAACACCATGATGCTTTCCCAATACTTTCAGTAAATTCCAGTTTAAAAAACAGGGGATCTTCCTTTATGCATTCAGTGAACTCCTTGAGAGACATGGCTGGTAGAGCTGATGTGCTTTCGCTACTAAAGCTTTAATGTTCAGAAGGCATTGCCCTTGACCTCTTGAAGTACTGAATTATTCTCTGAACCACGGGCTAATATTCTCCCGATCACCTCTCAGTCTGAATTCTTGCTCCCGTGCACTTTCGCACCTGTGCCCCTTTGCTCACCCCCATCATGGCTGCTGTCCCCACCACTTCCCTGTGGCAGGCACCACTCCCTTCACCGAGAGTACCGCTACCGTAGATGTACAGGAGGCACTGCCTAAAGGTGTGACGTCACAGAGAGAGGTGACAGCTCAAAACGAAAATTCCCATTGAAAATTTTACTTCACGGTCCTGCCTCATTATCCACAAGGCATTTTTTGATTTGCATTCTTCTTCCCCAGATTTTTTCCAGCATTTCTCTCAGGTTCTATCCCTTCTCTGGAATCCTTTCTCCCCATTCCTCCCCTTCTCCTTTCCCTCCCTCCCCTCACCACCCCATCACATAGAAGAGGTGAGAGGTACTGGCTCTCAGGAGCCCATGTTTACTTTCCTGAACAAAAAAGAAATGACCTCCTTAATAGGATTTCTGCTTTCCTCCTAGCTCTGAATTGCAATTCTCTACATGAAATGTCTTCATTTTACATTTTATTAGCGTTATCTTTTTCTCTTTGTAAACGTTGATTGAGAAGGGACTATATATGTTAAAATATTTCCAAGAACATCTATGCCAATGCCAATTCCAAATACAATTTTTTTTGGACAGACCTCAATGTGTATATATGTGTGTGTGTGTGTGTGTGTGTGTGTGTGTGTGTGTGTGTGTGTGTATTACCATTTTGTTATTAATATTCAAATACAATTGTCTCCATTTTCCCACCACCACTTTCACATGCCCCACCCACCCCACCCTCAATTGTACCCCACTTTGGCTTTGTCCCTGGGTCCTTTATACATGTTCTTTGACGACCTTTCCCCTTCTTTCCCGTTATCCCCCTTCCCCTCCCCTCTGGTTACTGTCAGTTTGTTCTTAATTTCAATGTTTTTGGTTATATTTGCTTGCTTGTTTGTTTTGTTAATTAGGTTCCACTTATAGGTGAGATCATATGGTATTTGTCTTTCACCACCTGGCTTATTTCACTTGGTATAATGCTCTCCAGTTCCATCCATGCTGTCGAGAAGGGTAGGAGCTCCTTCTTTCTTTCTGCTACATAGTATTCAATTGTGTAAATGCACCAGTTTCTTGATCCACTCATTTACTGATGAGCACTTAGGTTGGTTCCAGCACTTGGCTATTGTAAATTGGGCTGCTATGAACACTGGGGTGCACAGGTTCTTTTGAATTAGTGTTTCAGGATTCTTAGGGTATACTCCCAGCAAGGGAATTGCTGGGTCAAAAGGCAGTTCCATTTTTAGTTTTCTGAGGAAAATCTATACTGTTTTCCATAGTGGCTGCACCAGTCTGCATTCCCACCAACAGTGTGCTAGGTTGCTTTTTCTCCACAACCTCGCCAGCACTTGTTTGTTGATTCGTCTATGATGGCCATTCTGACCTGTGTGAGGTGGCATCTCATTGTGGTTTTGATTTGCATCTCTCTGATGGTTGGTGATGTTGAGCATCCTTTCACATGTCTCTGGGCCCTCTATATGTCTTCCTTGGAGAAATGTCTGTTCAGGTCATTTGCCAGTTTTTTAATTGGGTTGTTTGTCTTCCTGGAGTGGAGTCATGTGAGTTATTTATATATTTTGGAGATCAAACCTTTGTCCATGATATCACAGGCAAATATATTTTCCCATACAGTTGGTTCCCTTTTCATTTTGCTAATATTTTCTTTAGCCGTGCAGAAACTTTTTATTTAGATGAAGTCCCATTTGTTCTTTCCTTTATGTCCCTTGCTCTAAGGCAAAGGCACATATCAGTGAAAATATTGGTGAGTACAATATCTGAGATTTTCCTGTCTGTATTCTCCTCTAGGACTTTCATGGCATCATGACATATTTAAGTCTTTTATCCATCTTGAGTTTATTTTTGTGCATGGTGTAAATTGGTGGTCGAGTTTCATTTTTTTGCATATAGCTGTCCAGCTCTCCCAACATCATTTGTTGAGGAGGCTATTTTTACTCCATTTTATGCTTCTGCCTCCTCTGTCAAGTATTAATTGACCATAGACACTTGGGTTTATTTCTGGGCTCTTTGTTCTGTTCCCTTGATCTATGTGTCTGTTCTTATGCCAGTACCAGACTCTTTTGATTACCGTGGCCTTGTAATATAGTTTGATGTCAGGTATGGTGATTCCTCCTACTTTGTTGTTCTTTCTCAAAATTGCTGTAGCTATTCGGTGTCGTTTATGGTTCCATATAAGTTTTTGAAATGTTTGTTCTATATCTGTGAAATATGTCATTAGTATTTTAATAAGGATTGTATTGAATGTAAAAATTGCTTTGGGTAGTATGGACATTTTGATGATACTAATCCTTCCAATCCATGAACACGGCATATGCTTCCATTTATTTCTGTCTTCCTTAATTTCTGTCTTCAATGTTGTGTAGTTTTCTGAGTACAGGTCTTTTGCATCCTTGGTTAGGTTTATTCCTAGGTACTTTACTTTTCTTGTTGCTATAACAAATGGGATTTTTTCCCTGGTTTCTGTTTCTGATATTTTGTGGTTGGTGTACAAAAATGCTTTTAATTTCTGAATATTGACTTTGTATCCTGCAGTTTTGCCAAATTCACTTATTAAATAGAGTAGATTTTTGGTGGAGTCTATAGGGTTTTCTATGTACGTACACTATCATGTCATCTGCAAACAATGACAGTTTTACTTCCTCCTTTCCAATTTGGATGCCTTTTATTTCTTTTTCTTGTCTGATTGCTGTGGCTAAGACTTTCAATACTATGTTGAATAGAAGTGGTGAAAGTGAACATCCTTGTCTTGTTCCTGATCTTAGTGGGGAAGCTTTTAGTTTTTGTTTGTTGAGTATGATGTTGGCTGTAGGTTTTTCATTTATGGCCTTGCTATGCTCCCTCTACTCCCACTTTGCTGAGTACTTTTATCATAAATGGGTGCTGTACATTATCAAATGCTTTTTCCATATCTATTGATATGATATGTGATTTTTGTCTTCCCTTTTGTTTATGTGATTCATTACGTTTATGATTTGCAAATATTGTACCATCCTTGCATCCCTGGGATGAATCCCACTTGATCATGGTGTATGATCTTTTTAATGTATTGCTAGGTGTGGTTTACCAGTACTTTGTTGAGGATTTTAGTGTCTGTGTTCACCAGCGATATTGGCCTGTAGTTTTCTTTCTTTGCTGTGTCTTTGTCTGGCTTGGAGATTAGGATGATGCTGGCCTCATAAAAAAAATTTGGGAGTCTTCCCTCTTCTTGAATTTTTTTGAGTACTCTGAGAAGTATGGGGCCTAAAGATAAACTGAGAAAACAATGCAACAATAACTACCCTACCCACAACATACTAGTAAAGATTGTTAAAAGTGGAGAGAGAACACGGGTATTTTAACAGCAGGGGAAAAGAATGTAAGATGACCCTTGACAAGAAAATTAGTTTTGAGTGTTTGGACAGAGGAGAAATAGTAAGAGTGTGCAATGGAAGCAAGTTGTAGCAAGAGAAAAAACAAAATTTGAAATGAAAATAATGCAATGAAGGAGGAAGGTAAAATGGACTAAGAGGAGGGTGAAGCAAAAAATGTGCATTGAAATACATTATAGTATAAAATCTAGTGACTTAATATGTACAAACTTGCTGGACAAGAAATGAATGTTAAAAACCTATGCAGGAAAGAAAACAAATCATGGAGAAGACCACAGTGGTTTTCATCTCAGTAGCTTCTTGTATTTACCACTGTTTTTTCTTTCTGGATCTGCCTCTGGTGATGTCAGATGTTGACCCCGTCTGACCTTAGGCAGCCTGTTTGATACTTTCAGTGACCTGCTGTCCCTGGCTATCTCCTTCAATTGTTAATCTGGTCACTCTGCACTCAGCAGTCAGGTTTAAACACTGTTGGGTGGGGCAGAATCACTCCTGGGGCTGGATCTATTGTTTCCCCTTGGGCTACTGCAGCTCAGAGGGGAGTGGTCTGCCTGAGTGGGACCAGGATGGTTGCTGCATATGGGGCTTGGCTCAGCACCAAGATCCTGGTACCTACTCTTTCAGTTCTCTCCCCAAAGCTTCAGTCCTTAGTCTCTCTTCAGGCGTCACCAGCCCACTCTGCTCATGCCTTTGCCAGAGCCCAGGGTAAGTGGCTGCAAATGAAAATTTATGTGTCAGCCCTTTAAATGGCTCTTGCATCTCCAGCCATCTGTCTCTGGCAGAGAGCAACCCTACCGCTTTTCGCTGCTGGTTGTTATCTGTGTACCTTTTGTTTCTGGTGCTCTAGGCTGGGCATCCTAGCTTAAGATTTGGACCCCATTCTTCACAGGGGTATCCAACAAGCCACTCAATAATCCCTCCAGCACTGTTGCCTGTGGGAGCCCAGATGGCCCTCCTTACCACACAGGTTGTGCCAAAGCTGATTATTCTGTCTGTCCAAAGTTATAGGGCTTCTCTCTAGCTATGGCTCAGTTGTTTGTTCCAGGTGGTTTCAAATACAATTTTTCTGATGGGAGGAGGGAGGAAAATGATATAATTGAAAAAGGGTAACTGAGCTATGTAATTATTCACTTAAAAGGTATACATTTTTTAAGGTGCTAGGAATTGTATTCTATATTTAAAGCCTAGTTTTGAAATTTTCATTATGAATTTCTAATAGAGAAAAATTAAGCTATGTCTATATTGCATAAAGTGAGTGTATATGTGTGGATTTTGATATAATGTGTGGATATTTATCTATGTATGTAGACATGTGTTAAAATGTACTTCCCTTTCTTTTTTTCTTCCTCTAACTCTGTATTACTGTTACTTTCAATTTGAAAGAAATATAAAAATACTCTCTCAAGAAAATGAAGGTGGAATTTCTGTAAATTTTAGATTTACTTTGCCTAGATATGTTGCAAATTGTGGTTTCTGTTTTTGCACATATATACTACTCAGTTTCCTTTCCTTCTCACCAAGAAAAAAAAAATATTCTCTCCCTCCCTCCTCTTGTCTCTTTAGCTCAATTTCTTTATTTCTTTTTTTATTTTTGCTGAGTGGTTTTGCAGACTTCACTGCAACCTGACGATACTCCCAGTGTTTCTTTTGATGTTGTATTTTGAGCTACTGTTAAAAAAAAGGTATGAAATGTAAAATCCTTCCTTTCTTGCCTCTGTCAATGTTTGAAAAGAAAGCAGTTTCCTTTTTCTTGTTGCCTATTCCAACAGCGACTCCCGTTGCTTGCTGTCTCTCCTGTCTTTCATTCTTGAGGAGGCACCTCAGTGGCTCCAGGAAGTGGTTGATTCCTGGGACAGCTGCTGATGGGTGTAGCCCAGAACCCTAGAGTATGTGTCTAAGTAGTGAGGAGCACCCCCCGCCTCTCCAGAGTCTTGGGAGAAATCACTCAGTCAGCACACCCAGTGACAGCAAAAGATGTCACATGTGAGGGTTCTGGAGAACTGAGTCTGAATGCCAAGCATGGATCTTGCCTCAGGATATTTTTGTGCATCCATTTCAGTATACAACATTTCATGTTACAGAAAAGGATTCACATAAGTTTTGATAAAAAAAAATTCAGGGTTTCTGTGAACTGGAGAGGAATGTGTATGTGAGGCCTTTCCTCTTGACATTTTCACTCCATTTAGAACTGGGTCACTCAAAATGACCAATAAAATATAGTAACTTAAAAACATGCTTCTTTTCTTTAAGTCGACTGCCCTTTGTGATCTCTGAACACCATTATGCTGGTGACTATATTAGTGACTATATTAAATTGGTGACTACACATACACATGCTAAAAGTCTGCATTCTGGAGTTAGCATGTTATTTTTAAACCCTTTCAAGCTACACAGAGGCCCACCTTCAGTAAGTCAAAGGCCCTAATTCAGTCACTGGGTTGCCGCAGAAGTGGGCAGCACTATGATCCCATGAATCTGTGACAATACAGCCAGAGAAATATTTCCCCATAAGCAACTGAAGTCTCACCACCTGCTGGGTTCTAGACCTGTTCATATGTTCAATTCACAGTAAAGAAGCATGGAATCAGGGTTACCATATAATGCTAATCTCCTGGGAATCTCCTTAAATTCTTAGTAGTGCAAATGTGTTAAACTTTCCAGCTGCTCCAGCAGGCACACAGACTAATAGCATTATCCTTGGAGTCATTTCTTTTTAAGGAAAGGGAAAAGTATCCAACAGTAAAATTACCTTTAGCAGAGGACAGCAGAGGAAAAGCCTCTTTTATCTTTCCACGTGTGGATAATGGTTCATGAAATAACTTTGGAATTAGTGAGATCAAGTGGAGAGTACCTTGCTCTACCACTTGTGTGGCCCCATTCAAAAGTTAATCTCTATAAATTCCTTTCTCTGTAAAATGAGTATAATAGTTGTGTGGAAGTAAATGAAAACCAACCACATGAGAACAAATAAAGGCTATTTATTCTGAGCTCGCTGCGTCAAGGGAGGCAGCCACCCTCACTTGCATCTTGGCACAGACCCCACAGGCAGGCAAAGGAGCTAGAAAGCTTCCTCGTGGAGAAGGCGAAGGCTTCGGGTCTGCCCTGATTGGACGTCATTGGCATGGGGAAGCTGTAGTCATAGTAACTAGAAGTGGGGCATCCTGTGTGGTTAGTTAATGGTACGTATGTGGCATTCTCTGGTGCTATGGTAAAAACAGGGACAAATATGAGGGGAGCTATCAGCTGTTAATCATGTCCTGGCTGTGTGGGGCCAACTGTTAGAGCAGTTACTGCTTTGTTTCCTGTATTATCACCCGAAGCAGCAACTTGACTTCCTGCAAACCTGACTTTTAGCTGGCTTGCTTCCTGGATTGTTTACTGTAGATAAGGGGTGGGGTTCCTGAGCAGATTGCTGCAGGTTGTGGGTCAAAGCTCGATTTTTTCTATAAGGTCTGGCCATTTTCCATTAGTATATTCAGTCTCTGAGTTGCACCAGTGAGAAGCATTCACCACAGTGCTGTCCTGTAGCAGGTGCTCAATAAGTAAAAAGTACAGTCTTTGCAGGTGTTTGAAACCACTCCTATCTGGTAAATTTTTCTTGATGTCAGGGCTGAGGTTTGGTTCACAACTGGGGGGATGTGGGAAAGCCAGATTATGTTGGTTTAACTAGGTCCTTTTCTGTGGAATTACATCAGAGCTGAAATGAATAGTGTATCAGTTGTAAGAAAACACCTGTGATTCCTTAGGAGAGCCTAAAATTTCCCATCCCGTTAATCTTACTTCTAGGAACTGTACAAGTCCAAAAAAACTACAGGGTCCTAATAGGTCTCTAAATTCATGCTGAGTTTAGGATGTATTCAGAGGATACCAGAGTTTAAAGCCACCTACAGTTGTTAAAGGTTCTGTAATAAGAACTCATGATTCCCAGCTTCTAGCACAATGCCGGGACATAGTATACACTTAATCAGTAGTTGAATGAATGAATGAATGAATGAATGAGTTTTTCAACCCAGATTAAGTAACTCTTACGAAGAAAGTTTATCACCTTGGCTTCCATTTGCTGCGTTGGCATATAGCTTATAAATATTATGTCTAATTATTGATAGTACCAAATTCCGGTAACCCACTTATCTACAAAAGAATTATGTGTTTTGGATATAAACATTATAATGCAAGCAATACTTTGCATTATGATTTTGTAGCAATTTTTCAGTGTTTTTCTGTGAACCGACCGTCTTTGTGGCGGACTGAGATGAAGATGGCAAGTCAGCCTCCTTTCAGCCAGGCCTTGTTGTGAAAGATCTCGACACATCCCAACTATTTTTTACACATAATTTCTTTGGTTGAATGAAAGATTGAGATACAGTTGTATGGACTGGGAAACAAATCTTCGACCTCATTTCTCAGCTCCACTTGAAAGAGTCTGAGTGAGTCTTTTAACCTATGTGAGCGGCAAAGAAAATGACTGTTCCAAAAAAAATTAGGGTACTTTGATATATAACCCTGTCATGCCAGGGTAGTATAATATATTTATTAATCATTGGTAAATTATTCTACTATCTGTGCATAAATTTGCATTACATTTTGTAAAAATCCTTTAAACAGCCATTTATTTTAACTTTTAGTTTTGGGAAGTGGGAACACAGAAAATAAAATAACTGTTAAAAGCTTTAGCTATTAGCCCTGGCTGGCATAGCTCAGTGGATTGAGTGCAGGCTGCGAACCAAAGCATCGCAGGTTCGATTCCCAGTCAGGGCACGTGCCTGGGTTGCAGGCCACAGCCCCCAGCAACTGCACATTGATGTTTCTCTCTCTCTGTTTCTCCCTCCCTTCCCTCTCTAAAAATGAAAAAAAAAAAGCTTTAGTTATTTATTTGAAAAGATGTGTCTCCATTTGACTTTCCCCAATACGTGTATTCTCGTGGGTGACACCTGTGAGCTCTGATGCTTGTAGTGAATACGCAGAAAGTCTCGTGATCAAAATGACCTCAGAGCAAGCCGGAGGTCACTGAAGCGTAGACTCGGCTCCAAGAGGATTGAAGCCACCCTCTGCTACTTCACATCTGCGTTGTCCACATTCTACTGTTACTATAAATGAGAATTATCAAGTGAAAAAGGTAATTTTGTTGTTTTTCAAATCTTAGGGACAGCACAGGCTTACATTCAAAGATATAAGCTAAGGTACGAAATATGATCTGGAATCAAAACATGTGCAATAAACTTCCCCACGCCAGCGTTTCTCTCACCACTCAGATGCGAATCAGCAGGGGTGTTCATTAAAATGCCTCTGCCCGGGCCCTACCTCAGACTTTCTAAATCAGAACTTCACTTATCTAAGAAAAAGAACATAAAAAACATTGTACAGTAAAATGACAGCAATCACAATTATGAACAACCACGCCTAAAACAAAAACAAAAGCAAACTAAGCAAACAATTAGAACAGGAACAGAAATGGAGATCACATGGGGGGTTAGCAACAGGGGAGTGGGAGGAGGAAAGAGGGGGAAAAGGTACAGAGAATAAGTAGCATAGATGGTAAGTAGAAAATAGACAGGGGGAGGGCTAGAATATTATGGGAAATGTAGAAGCTAAAGAACTTATGACACATGGACATGAACTAAAGGGGGGAATGTGGGTGGGAGGGGATGTGTAGGGTGGAGGGGAGTGTAGGGTGAAGGGAAATGGGACAACTGTAATAACAGAATCAATAAAATGTATTTTAAAAAATAAATAAAATGAAATCCTAAAATAAAAAAAGAACTTCAGAGAATGGGGTACAGTAAAGAGCTATTTTAATAAGCTTTCCAAAGGACTCATATGACCACTAGGGTTTGTGAACCAGCCTGTTTTTTTAATTCATTGAGTAAATGATCCATCCTTCAGTCCTGAAGCATTCATTCATTGATTCAACAAAACTTGTTGAGCCACTTTTTATTGCACTGTGATTATTATTGTGATTATATTGCACTGTGGTAGTTAGCATGTGAGGAAGAACACAGAACAAAATGCACCATCTGTGTCAAGTGTTTTATTACCTAATTAGGCTGACAAGGTGTGTCTTCAATATTTACTAAGAAGTAAGCATGAAGTGCTTGGATCTGGGCTCAAAGCAGTGTTGATAGTATAATATGTAACATCCAGAACAAGAGAGACATCATTTCATTCTTGCAGGTGATACTTGGAGTAATAATCTCTCTTGTCCATTAAAACCATCTGTGATGGTTTTAGTCATTTAATAGAAAGAGAAAATTGAGTCTGAGCGCTCAGATTTGAGATGCAGAGTTATGTGGACAGTGGAGCAAATTTCTCATCTGGATGTAATCATTCTCAGACCAGTGTTCTTCTCACCGTGCCTACATTGTATCACATACAATTTCGTCTTACTGAAGCAGTGCAGAGATAGAAGAATTTAGATAAGGTAAAATTATTTCACTACTTAACACCTTGGTTGAAAAACAAACATAAGAAATACTCCAAATTAAGTAAATAAATGAAACTTCCTTCCCATCAATAGGCATGTCATGTTCAGCTACCAAGCAATCAAGCAAGGATTCTGTTCCTTAAAAAAAAAAAGCGTGAGAAAAGCCCTGCCTATGGTGGTTGTGTTAACAGAAAATATAATCACTGAGATCATTAGTTTTATGTGTCAGCTTCTCTGGACCACAGAAATAAACCTGAGAGGGGAGCTCCCAGTTTCCTTGAAGAGCTCTGCGATATCTCTTCTCTGCAGCCCAGAACTTAGAGTGGAAACTGCTGTTGAATTGGCAAACAAATGTTATAGGGATCCTGGGGCGGTGAGGGCCAGTTGGTGACCTTCGATTACCTAAGTCAAGGTGGCCGTGGTTACCATAAAAAACAGAAGAGTCAAAGTAGCCATCAGAATATTCTGAACTGTAGAGAACTGTGGCCTTGACTGCTAGATCCTGGTGCTCCTGTAAGTGAATAGATGGGAAGCCTAATCAATTATTTCTTGATCTGTATAAGCAGAAGAGTTCCAAGTCGACTGAACAGAAGTCTAACTTGAATCACACAGATATTCATAACCTCTTAGCCAATCCTCAGCTGAGCCAGTTTACACACCCAGTACCTCTTGAATGCAGGAGAGGCCAGGTCCCCTTGAAAACGGTCCCTAGTACCTTCCTAAAAACTTATACTATGAATCTTTCTCCCAGCCATCCCTGGGGGGACCTACAGCCTTTTACTAGGCTAACTGGGCAATAGGGGGAGGAACTAATGAGGCTTTGGTGAATGACTAAACCCTGGCTCTGAACTGACCCAGATTCCGGGAAGCCCAAAATGTCTCTATGGTCCACCCTTCAGAATAGGAGCTCATGGAGGTCTGGTGACCTTATCTCTCAGGCCCTTCTTGAAGTGGACCCAGTGAGTCTTCACCCACCGTGTGGTTATTTTCCCAATTCTGGAAAGCATGATTGGAGTAGATACTCTCAGCAGCTGGTGGAGTCTTTGCACCAGTTCCGTGACCTCAGCAGTGAGGGCTGTCATGGTGGGAATGGCGGCATGGAAACCACGAGCACTGCTTCCACCTAGCAAAACAGCAAACTGAAAGAAATACCTCCTTCCCGGGCTCCATTACAATGATGGTGGTATTATGCTGGTGAAGCGTAGCAACCAATCTAGACTTATTGGTAAGGCATTTGTGTATCAGAGAGTAATAAATAAATTCAACAAAAATTCAGGGATCTTTAATCTCAGTGAAATTTTATGGGTCCAGAGGTGTGGGGCATCAAGATGTTTTCTCTAAGGTAAAGGCTAAGTCACTGCATTTGCAGCTGGCTTTTTCTACAACAAGAAAAAAGGCACAATGCCTAGTGAACCTCTTTGGATTTGGAGCCAACATATTCTTCACTTGGGTGTGTGGCTCTAGGCTACTCAGTGAGTCACCCAAACAGCTGCTTGTTTTGAATGGGACTCGGAACACGAGAAGACTGCAATAGATCCAAGACACTATGCAAGCTACTCTGTCACTTGGGTCATATGATCTAGCCCAATGTCATAGTACTTGAAATGTTGGTGGCAGATAAAGGTACTGTTTGGGGCCTTCAGTGGGTGTCTATTGGTGGATCATAGCATTTAGCATTTCAAAGCAAAGCCCTGCCCAAAATGGATACCTGCAGTACTATAACCCCTTTATGGAACATTATTGAAGGACAGTGGTAAAGGAAAATCGTCCCAGTGAACATAATTTCAAGCAGTGCACCTGCTCAGATGTGGGTTATAAATTGATTCATGGCCTATGGCCAATGGTTTGACTGAGTGGTCAGGGACTTGGAAGAAAATAACATTACTGGAAAATTGATGATAAGCAAGGCTGGGAAAGATGTGTGTGAATGGGAAAGAAACATGAAGAGACTTGTGTCCCATATAAATGCTCAACAAAGAGTGACCTCAACAAAGCAAGATTTTAGTAATCAAGTAGAAGGGTAACCTATTCTGTAAATAGCAGCCAGCCTCTGCCCCCCACCCTGCCCCGCCCCATCGTGGCACGATGGACATTATGCACAGGCTTGGGAGCACGAACTTCTGCTTGCCAAGGCCAAGTTGGCTGCAACCACTGCTGAGTGCCCAGTCTGCCAGCAGCAGAGATCGACACTGAGTCCCTGACCTGGCACCGTTCCTCAGGGCGACCAGCCAGCTACTGAGTGGCAGACCGATTACAGTGGACCACTTCCATCAGGAAGGGTCAGTGTTGTGTTCGTACTGGAAGAGACACATTCTGGAGATTTTGGGTTTACCAAGCCTCCACAACATCTTAAGCCAATTCTCTCCCTCACTCTCTCCCCACTCCCTGCTTCAGAGAGCTGTGTCATGTCAGCTCCAAAGTAAAAAGTCTTTAACTCTAAGCAGAGGGTTACTTTTGTCATTGTGTTGACCAACTGTGCATTTATGTGAACCAGTCCAATCTATAATTTCCCAAGAGAAAATAGGGAGCACCATGATTCGCACTTGATTTTGACCCTCTTGATATTTTCGATTCTCTCCATGCTGACTGATGTTTGACTTGCCTATACTGTGTTGCTCTAGCAATAGTAATAATACCATGCATTTGCAAATGCTTCACCATTTAGCAAGAATGTTTACATATTAATTATCCACACCTAATATAGTATTAACACACAGTAGGCACACAATATACCTATTTAATTAATTATTATAACATGGTGAATTTAGGTCATATCTTTTTCCTTTTTCATTTCTATTAAATCAGGACAATTTCTTTTTAAGCCTTAATAATAAGCTAAGCAGAAGCAAAGTTAGAAGAATGTGTTGAGGAAATTGCTAAATTTTGTGTTCTTAAAGCCAGCCTGAACTATATCTCTCCCCAGCTGGGACTCTTTCCAAATTGGTTTTTCTTGTCGGCGGAGCATTGCTAATCCAATTAGTGAGGCCCGTGCCCAAGGCTGCCCACAATACCCCTGGGTGTTAATATTCCCCCATCAAGAATTTCAGACTTCTCTCAGAAAAACTTTTATTTCACTAAGTCCTCACACACAGATATGTGACATATATACAGGGGTGTCAGGCTTGGATTAATGACGTTTCTGTAGTTTATTGTGAAAGACCTGTCCATAATTTCACAAGCCTGTGAAAACCAAGAACCAATATTGTACCTCTATGCCACAAAGATGGGAAAATGAAACAGATACATTTGCTTCATTATAAAGGTTTATACCACAATTGGAGATGTTAATACAGATTGTTGTCAAGAATTATTTTACTAACTTTTCCAAAACACCCATGTCTCTATTCTAGTGTGTTTGTGCCTGTATTCGTCTGGTCAAGCTCTCACAACAAAACACCACAGACTGGGGCTTAAACATCCGCCTTTTATTTCTCACAGTCCTGGAGGCTGGAAGTCCATGACCAAGGTTCCCAGAAGTTCAGTTTCCAGTGAAAGCTGCCTCCTCATACAGCCTTCCCTTGGTGCTTGGCTGAGGAGAGACTGTTCCCTGGTGTTTCTTCTTACTGTTATTTGTAGACACTGGTCCTATCACATTAGGGCCTCACCCTTATGACCTCATTTAACCCGAATCACTTCCCAAAGGCCTTATCTCTGAATGCCTGCACATAAGGGGCTGGGCTTCAACGTATGAATTTGCAGGGGACACAGTTCAGTCCAAAACAGTGTGTAACGTCAGCCGAGCTACATGTCTTCAAACAACTTAACTACACCTTAAACTAAGGAAGCTTAGCAAAACTCTTTATATTGCAACTGCCCACAGCACTAGCTGCTATTACTTTCTAAGAACTTCTTTTCTAGGTATGTATTTATTAAGTTCCCTTTTAAGACCATGGAAAGAAATTACTGCCGTGAAACAGAATTTACCTTTAATGCCCTCACCGCTCTCATTGATCTCATTGCCCTCCGGCCCTTCCCACAGGGGCTGTAACAGGTGTGATGATGTTTTACACATTTGCGTTCTTCTTTTTAAAATTAAATGTTAATTTTGTAAGTGTATTTCCTTAATTCAGCATACTCATTGAAAGAATTACAGTGTTTAATTTTGATGAAGATGAACGACTCCTATTGACTGAATTTTTTAAGAGCAGCATTGATTTTTTTTCTATAAGTTAGCCCGTCTTCCTGGGCACGTTGCCAACCAAAATTCCATTTGTCTACACGAGATACCACTTAGCACTCAGTATATTTGATGTCTTCAAAGAAAGGCAACAGAATTACTTATAGAGGAGATTGACTTGATTATCCATAGAATTATTAATATACAGCAACCATTACTAAATGGCTTTTTTCTCAGCTGATCTCATGCCGGTCTGATTGCCATCCATTCTTAAATTTGCCTGTAATAGGTTTAGGTTCATAAAAGAAGGTCCTAGAATAATGGTTCTTGGGGCGGGGGGAGGGAGGTGCACAGTTTCCCCCAGAGCACATTTAGCGAAGTCTAGAGACGTTTTCGACTGTTCCACCTGCCTGGGCAAAGGAGGGTGTTATCACCATCCCGTGAGTGGAGGCCGGGTGCTGCCGAACACCCTACGTGGCACTGAGCAACCCCACAGCAAAAATGTGTCTGTCCCAAAAGGTTAGAGTGCCAAGACCAAGAAATCTTGGTCAAGAGTTAGATTTCTCAGAGGCAGAGCACCTCATTTCTTTTTTAAAAAATGTTTCTCTCTAAAGGACTACCAATAAATTTGAATAAATTTGTCTCCTTTAAATGTTTGAATGTTAATTTCTTCATTTTCCAGAAGAACCACCCAAAGACTAATTCAAGTTCCCATATGCTATAACCTGCAAAAATGTATAACTTGGCATAACTATTATGTTTCAGTATTTTAGCATCTGTTCTGTAGAAATGAGAACCACTTCATTTTACTATCCACAGGAGAGTAAACACAGTGCCCGTGGGCCGAATTTGGCCCTTCACCGAGTTTCTTGCCCCTAGTTAAGGATTAGTTACATTTGTACAGTCCTAAAATTACATTCGGCCCTTTGAAGGCAACCTCGAGGCTGATATGGCCCCTGGTGAAAATGAGTTTGACACCCCTGGTCTACAGAAAGCCTAGCACGTAGTTGACATTCAATAAAAATACACCGGATGACTCTCACGGGTTCCTTATTTTCTTGTTCAAACATTAGACATCCTGGGTGATTCTGGTGTTTGGCAAAGTGACTTAGGCTTCTCACAAACCCTATCACCAGCTTGAAGAATAGGAAACTGCCCCTCTGCTCTCTGCACTGGTAATCTGAGAAGATATGAAAATCGGGCCAGGACCTGGTCAGCAGTTCTAAAATATTACTCCTTCTAGAAGAATATGTTTATGTTAAGGACTCTAAAATTATTTTCATTTTAAAATAATTATTTTAAAGAATTACATTAGAAGTTAACAGTTCCTGGACTTTGCACAGCTGTAAGTTCTGGAATGGGTTTCAGGAGCCAAGTTTTGTATAGGAGTCTCTGGGGCTCGCAGCCAAGCCACGTCTTGAGAGGAGAAGCGAGAAATGAGGAAACATCCCCGGTGCAGCTTCGACCTGAGGACAGGGAAAGCTCTTCGGTATTTTTCAGAATCACTTGCCTTGAGTGGAGTTGTGGCCACCTGGGCCCGACGGTCGGGTGATGAGTCCAGGAGACACTGGTTGATGTTGTGACTTCCTCGTAGAGCACGCGGTGTGCCCTGCCATGGTTTTTGTTGTGTCTGGGGAGTGTTGGACTGTAGACAGAGCAGGCAAATTCCGTTCTTTGGGGGCATGGCAAGCCTTTCCCTGTCCCTCAAGAAATAATCTCGTTGGAGATGTTACCTGCTTTCTAAAACTCTTTATCCCGTGTTGCAACACTCTGTCTGGAACCAAAATATCTTAATAGTATATGTGCATTTCTAGAAAATATGATTCCACTAAAGCATATGATGTTAAAAAGCAAGCATTTAACATTTTCAGAAGGAATGAGGCCCAAACTCAGTTTCCCTTCCATACTTTTTGGCCCCAACCTTGCTCACTTATGCCTAATATTATAGTGGAGGATCGCGTGCCTAAACATTTTCGTATAGAAAGGAACTGGCAGCTTTTGTCAGGAAGTAGAGTTGTATTTGGTGAAAACAGTTTACTTGGCTTGATGATTGACTGAATTACAAATTGTCCCCTATTTCTAAAGGAGGGTATATAAAATTCATAAGACAGAACATTTAAAATAATAGTCAAAAGGAAAGGCCAGAACCATTAAGAGGAAAATGTGGAGCTAGTGACTCTTAACAGCTGATACTTACTGAGAATATACTATAGGTAACTTACATTTTTAAGAGTTTTCCATGTATTCACTCATACAATTCTTACCACAGCACTATTAAGTGAATACTTTTGTTATCCCCATTTCACTTCAGCAGAGATTATTTATTTGTCTGACACCCCACAGCTAGTAAGTGGTAGACTGGGATTTGATTTCAGTCAGCTCTTGTAGAACCGGTGCCCTCCCCTCGGACGCTGTGCTGCCTTCTAAACTCAGGACACCAGTTTTTCGAGCTTCAAGGCAGACAAGGCAAGAATATTTAATTTTTTTTCCAAGTGCTAAATTCTTGGGAAAGTGGTTGGAGAGCTTATCACATGAGTAACATGATGTAACATGAAAAAAATGTCATTAATTGATCTTTTGAACAAGGTCCAAATGTATTCTTCAGAGTGATATTGCTCACCTCAACCCTCAGTAAAAGGGGCTTAAGTAGTAGCTCCATGAATCTGCAAATGTGATCCGAAATCTGGATTTCCTGAAGTGAACGGCACTGATGACTGGGTGTGGTGATTGCCGTCCTTGATCCCTGTTTTATTTGCATCCGTAACAGTCTGCATTGTCTTGTTTGCTGATGTGCTCACCTTTGTAACCCTGGCTTCCTCTGCCACCCTGAAGCAGGTATGGCATAAATTCGTGCATGAGCGAATCTTCTAAAGGCAAAGAGTTATAAAGAAATTTGCATAAACTTGTCTCCCTTAAAAGTTTAAATCTTAATTTTTCATTTTCCAGAAGAACCGCCCAAAGAATAATTCAAGTTCCCATATGCTGTATTCCCATATGCTGCAAAAAAAAAATGTATAACTTGGCACAGCTATTATGATTCAGTGTTTTAACATTTGTTTTCTAGAAATGAGAACAGCCTTATTTTACTATCCAAAGCAGAGTAAAAACTAGTTTTACTGACGACCATGGGGAAACTGGCGATCTTAAGGAGAAATAAAAATGCTCCATCACAGAAAGGAAGAATCTAAGCTGCACACAGTCTGTTTACTACCATTCCCAAGAACATAATAACCTCAAGTTCCTCAAAGTATATACATTATGACGACAGACTATAACTGTGAAAAGTCATTGTTCTTAAGAGTTACTGGCAGAGTGAACTTGACTGGAGTTGAAGAGGCAGCATGCTGACTCTTGGCCTTGTTGTTTATTTCTCCTTTACAAACTCTGATGTCAGGGTCAGTCCCCAAAGTTGTGCTATGCAAGATCCACGCAAACCCCAACTGAGCGGATGGCCCAGGACTTGCCGTAGCGGGAAAAGTCAGAGGACAGAACGGAAGTCTGCTCCTACAAAGCCAGCACTGCTGTCATTCAAAGCCCGCAGCCGCTGCTTCAAATCCCCAGTCCGTCACCTGGGGCTTAAAGACAAAACATTCCTACAGCATGGGTGACTTTTCATCAGGAATCGCAGCACCTCGGTGCGGCTGCTGGCCTCCCCCCACCGCCTGCCTCCTGCTCCTGGAAACAGGGCCTCCCGTAGACTGAGCACTGGGCTGCACCCAGTGCTATTTCAGGGCTCAACAAGCCGCCCATCCGCCTGGCTTGTTCAACCTTCTCTGCCCTTCCTCGATTGCACTGTTTCACGCCTACGAGCAGCATGTGTAGGAAAGGATGGCCCTCAACCCATGTTCAGCTCAAGGAAAAGAACATCACATTAATTCAGAAATGACTGGGTAGGCCAGAGCCAGTTAGCCCAAGTGAAACCAAAAGTTATTTGCTCCAGTAATGTCTCCAAGTAAAGCTTCAACTGAAATACTAATTACATCATAAAAAAGTTTGATAGCTGTTCTCAGCTTTCAAAGCTTTCTATAACTGTAACAAGTTATAAGGCCACTCCTGGCCTTATCATTTACATTCTTATAATCCTGAATTCTTTTTATTTCAATCATACAGCATGCTATGCCACACCTTGGACCTTTGTTCTCTCTCTTATTTGGCTCAGAAGACTCTCACCACAGCCCTTCTCCGTGTCCAGGTTCACCTTGGTGGCCACCTTCCTGAAATTTCCAGATCCTGCTCTCCACCCTCCACTGTGTCCCTTTTGTTTCACCACTTGCAATGCGATGTGTAACAATCTCTTAAAATGTCAGGTTCTTGCATTAGACAATGAGAAATTCCTTGAGGGCAGGAGCCATGTTTTACTCATTTCTTGCCCACAGTTCCCGGCATAAAGTCAGGCATGTGCAGTGAGCTGAATAAATAATGGTTCGACGTACTGTGTTGACAATAAACCATGATGTTATCATTCTGTCTGACCTTCTTCCCCACTCAAAATTCAGCAAGCACCGAAAATATTTTAAATGACTGCATCTTAGAACTTCTAAGAATGTAATCTTTTGTCACTTCTCTCCCTTTTCAGGAACCTCTTTCTGGAGCCATAAAAGACGAAGGGAAGAATCATGTCCATGATTGCAGCCTTCTATAGTGGCAAGTCCATTCTCATTACTGGGGCCACAGGCTTCCTGGGCAAAGTGTTGATGGAGAAGCTCTTTCGCACCAGCCCTGACGTGAAAGTCATTTACATCCTTATGAGGCCCAAGGCTGGCCAGACACTGCAGCAGAGGGTTGTCCAGATCTTAAATAGTAAGGTATGGCTTACAGAAGAGCTATAGGGTGGGGTGACTTGCGACCGTGCTCCCTTACAGCCTCACGCTGCAAGCAAGGGCTGGGATTTCTGGGCAGATGGAGGAGAGGAGACGAAACAGAATAGCAGCCAACTGCTCCTGGGACTCCGCCGTGTGTTCCCAAAAGAGAGAGAAGAGTGCTTGGGCTCTGTTCAGGGCAAGCAAGCAGATAATCTATGTTCTGGAAATTACCGAGTAAGAATCAAAATGCTAAAACTCCTGAGTGTACTCTCCAGGCTTGAAACCTATTGTTACCAAACAGGGACTAACAGGGACTATGTGGGAGCAGGTCTGCCTCAGAGTGGTCTGTGGGGTTTTTTTTTTTTATTTCATTTATAGACAGAGGGGAAAGGAGGGGGAGAGAGGGAGAGAAACATCAATGTGTGGTTGCCTTTTTCGTATCTCTCACCAAGGACCTGGCCCACAACGCAGTCATGTGGCCTGACTGGGAATCAAACCTGTGACCCTTTGGTTCGCAGGCCAGTATTCAATTCACTGAGCCACACCAGCCAGGGCAGGTGTGTGGGCTCTTAAATCTATGTAGGAAAGACTTCACAACAGGAGTCCAGGTGATTTTGAGAGTGTTTACTAAGGCTGGGAACGACAAAATGAAGGGAGGGTTCAGGGTAGAAGTAATGGGAGACAGCCCAGGCAGGGCTCTGCTTTGGCTCCCTAGCAACACTAAAGGAAAGAAGTGAGCTGAGGTAGGTCACTGGGAAGTCTGAGAAAAAGGGGGCCTTGGAGACAAGATCGGGGGTAAGCCCTGATGGAGCTGCCGCCGCCTGATGCTCCATTGGCTGCAAGTCTCATGGGGACCCTTAGAGTTTAGGAGGAAGAAAAAAGTTCGTGCCTGGGAAGGGGTATGGTTGTGCTCTAGAGCGAGCCTGTGCTATGTCTTTGTTCTGAGGGCTTGTTATCCTTCTTCTGCAGGTGAGAACTTTAAGGGAGGGCTTGGGATTAATCTTTGGTCTGCTACACTGTTTTACTTTTATCTTGGGTCTGTCTGGCTTTTAATGATGTTTTTGTTTTTTGTTCCTCTGACTTTCTCTCTTCTTGGATGTAGCTGGCACAAATGACATTAATTGGGTTTCTAATTATCTGTTTTCCAGACCAGGTGATTTAAGCTGTGTACTCTTTGGTTAGGGAGGAGATGTATAAACCGTTTGCTCTCCAGCCCTTGGTTAGGAGAGATAAGTTCTTGTGATTCACCAGCTGGCTGTCAGTAGTTCAAACTGTTCGGCCTTGGTTAATTTTCTTGTCTTAGTTTCCCCATTCCACTTGCCCAGGAATTTTCCTAGCTCCTTACTGTCCTGTCTCACTCTCACAAGGTCATCTGAACTTTTCCTTAATTTTCTTCTAAATTTAAGGTAGTTTTCCCCTACATTTTTTGATATTTTAACATTATATTGTATTATATCAAACACGTATGGTTACTAAGTAGCCATGAAGTAATACTTATAGTTATTTAAACTCCACAAGGTTATACACCTTATATTTATTACTTGTTATATACTTTATCTATGGTAACTTGATATTTCTATTATCTCCTTATATTTCTATTATCCCATAAGTTGTTCTAAAGAAAAAACATAAAAATTTAATATTATACATGTGAATGAGCATTTGGGTATCAAACCCTCTCATTCCTACAAAAAAGTATTATGTATGTCCTTTCATGGATTAACTTAGAAATTTGAAGGCAGTATATATAGGCTTTGGTCTCAAACACATGTTGGCACAAATTCTGGCTGATCAGTTTATCACTTTACCTCTTAAGCTCCAGTTTGCAATATTTAAGATAGAAATAATGATGGCAGCCATCCAGGACTACCTTAAAATTAAATGAAAAAATGCAAATACCTGGTTCATAGTCCCTTTTAGGATATAAAGGGTCACTTAGAGTTGGCAACAAGGAAAATTTAAGTAAGATATTTTTTGATAGGGTCTTCTTTCCAGTGTGTAGGAATATGAACATCTAATGTGTATCTGAGAGCACCACGCATCGTAGATGCCCAGTAGACCTCAAGTTCACATTCATTTGCAGACACCAGGATGAGATGCAGGTACAAACATCAAGAGCATCAGGAAAGCTTCTCCTCTGTCTCATGCACTGGTTCAGCAGAGGACAATCATAGCTCTGTTCCTTAGTACACAGCAGACACTAATTCAAAGGGTTTTCCATGCCTTACTTCACTGATTTTTGAAATGACCTTGTAAAGGAAGAACAATTAATATCCTCATTTTATAGACAGCAAAGCTGAGATCCAAAGTGTTAACTTAGCAAAGGTCACCCAGCTCGTCAATGGAACAGTCGGACTATAGGACCCCGCAGTCCAGCTCCAGGGCCGGCCTGCTTATTCCTACCCCAATACTGCCTGCATCGTAACTAACCGTTCATAAGAATAAGCCCCCAAGCCTGACATGGTGTCAAATAGAAATCTAGAAGGAAGTCTCAGGTGTCTCATCAGACCACTTGGCCCAGTTACCTGTCCCAAATGGGCTTTCCCCACCTGGTAGATGTGGCTCTGCAGTTCGGTAGCCAGTGTATGGATTTCCAACCCACTTTAAGTAATCCAGTGTTCTTGACGGTGGGTTAAGAATACCAGAAATGTGAGGCTTGGATATTTTTCTTTAAAACATAGTAAATGAAAATGTTACCAGTTTGCCTTTGACTCCCACTATGTCTTCAGGAAATACGGTCAAGAGAACACCTGTTCTATCAAAGCTTAGACGTCCGCTTCGTTCCTTTCCTTCTTGGTCTGGATAGCTACCACCTCCCACGTCCTGCTCTCAGCTCTCGGGGGGAGACAGCTAAGAGGGAGAAGCCTAGGGAAGAAGCGTGTTTTTAATCTGCTGGTCACATAAAATGGGGCCTCAAGAATCAGAAGAGAGGATCCTTTTCATCACAGATGACCAAGTTTCTTAAGTATTTTCAGAGAACTTAAAGGACTATATCAATGGAGTGAAAGGTGCCTGGATTAATGACAAATTTCGAGGACTTCCTCTTAAAGATAATTAAGGTGTTGCTATAAGAAAACAACCAGACACACATACAAATACTATACAAATATACATTGTTGTAGTGTTGTTTATAGTAGCATAAAGAACTGGAACCAATCTGAATGGTCTACCATAGAGGAATAATTAAATAAACAATAATACATACATGTGATGAAGAATTACGCAGGCACTGAAACTTATATTTTATAAAATATTAAGTGACAAGAGAAATGCTTATATTATATTCAATGCAAAAAAAGACAACAGACAAAACCATATTCAATATAATCTCAGCTAATGGCCCTAAATGCTGATGGGATCTTAGATTGATTTTATTTTTGGCACTTCCAATTTTTTTAAGTTTATTTAATTATTTTAGAGAGGGGGGAAGGGAAGGACAAAGAGAGGGAGAGAAACATCCGTGTTAGAGAGAAACATTGACTGGTTGTCTTCCTTTCGCACCCCAAAAGGGCTGAACCCTCACCCCAGACACATGCCCTGACCGGACCGGGATTTCAACAGGCAGCCTTTGCAGTTTGCACAGAACACCCAACCCACTGAGCCACGCCAGGCCAGTCGGGGCAGCACTTCTAAATGTTCATATTACCATTACAATGAGCATGTTTACTTTAAGGTGAGAAAGGTGAAAAAATAAAAAAAATAATCTTTTTCCAAAGTTTTCCAAATACAATTACAATCAACATGTTTCACTTTTATAGTGAGGGGAAAAAACACTTTTTAAAATAGTAAATAAATAAGGCAGGGAACACAATCAAGTTTCCCAAATGATGTCATTAGACATAAATTCAGTTCATTTTTATCATAAGTAGTTAGACTCATTTTTATTAGAAATACCATTCCAAGTGTTCAACATTGTGTTTTAAAAATATGTTTTTACTTCTTCACCAAACCAGAGAAGCTTCTGAGGCCAAGACGCCGGTCTCGTGAGCTGCAGGGTGCAAAAGCTCCCCACGACCTTGCGCTTGTTGATGGGGGTTGGGGGGAGTGCCAAGGGCTCCCCAGCCGGCCGCTTCCTTTCTTACTTATGAAAAATGTGTCTGTGTAATGTGAACAAACCAGATTTCCATCTTAGCCAAAACAGTATCAGATAGAGAAATTGATATTTTATCTGTTGTGCTACCTTGAATGTGGCTTGGCTTCACACGACGTGGAGGTTCTCCCCACTCTCACAGATAAGCAGTGGCCGATAACTCCTGCAGTTGTGAAATTCAAAGAAGTATTGAGAGTGTTTTGAGGTTCCTTAGTGCTTAAAGATGTGGTGTTTTTTGTTTTGTTTTCACACAAAAAATACACAATCATGTTCCACGTACATCTATTTAGGATCTTAAACTGGTTGTAATTGACTCTGAATAACTCTTTAAGAAAACATCAAGAAAACAAAATCCATACCTGAAAAATAAACCCCAAATAGTTAAAATTACGTTAAGAGTGAGGTAGTTAATTAAGAGTGATTGTGATGTCAGAATCTAAAAAAATAAATGTCTCATTCAGAGAACAGCAAATAATTACATAATTAAGTTATTTAATTATTATATATGGTGGGTGTTTCCTAGTAAGCTGTGTACTCAGATCACAGGAGGGTTGCAGGGAGATTATGCTTGGTTTAGGGTGTGTCATCAGAGAAGGCCAGATTCAAGGTTTCCAGGAAGGGCCTATTCTGAATGATATAACCAGAAAGTGGATTTATAAGCAAAGGCAGAGTTTGGCAGGTTGCACTGGATATTTCAAGTCAACTTCTCTGGAAAAATGTGAATTATTCAATAAGCCCTCAGTTGGCCCTGAGTTAAACCAACTTTGAAATACCCTGGAGAGCTTTCCATAATGAATCATGCAGGGCCACACACTGGGCCCCAAACCACAGCACTGATTATGTTTAAGACAATAGAAGATAATAAAATTTAATGATATATTTAATTGAATTCTTTTGCAAGACTATCACTGTTCAGTAGTTTCTAGAAAGCATTAGGTAAATTAATCCCTGAGAGGAAAAATAATGCATTTATACAAATTAACTTTGAACTAAAAATAAATACCTCTGAACTAAAAAAATTAACTCTGAACCAAGTAACATCTGCAAAAAAAAAAGGCCAGCAATCTGACCTTTTTGAGTATAAAGAAATGCCCAACTGAAATGTTACTTCATTTTACACAGAGTTGCTTGTTAATTTGTAAAGACTCTTTGATGAGGGCGTGGGAAACCACTTTTACATCTGGTCCAGGCTACCCGGAGTAAAAGCTGCTTGTCGTTAATGATTCTGATAAATTTCTGTGTAAGGCAAAGGCAACTGGAAACAGAAGCTTATGTTATGAATTTCCAAAGCTAGTTTTGTTCCATTACTATTTTTTATTTTTCCTAAGGAACTAATTATCCTACAAAAAACAGGAGGCGCCTATAAACTTGGGACAACCAAAGGGAATACAACCTTGCCAGCAGTTTAAATTTCCCGTGACTAACAAATACACACTTTTAAAAGAATGTAACCAGTTTTCCGTCTTGACAGTTACTCAGCACAGATTAGTTGAAGCATGTTAAAGCCTCTCCCCTATGGGCTATTTCCTTTCTTTCAAGAAATAAAACAAATTAAAGAAATTGATTTAGTCCTGGGGATATACTAAAGATCACAGAATCAGAAGTGATTTATTTTCTCAATTTCTTATTTTCCTGTAAAATACCATTCCCTAGTTAATTCAATCATTGGCATGATTTCATATATCCAACTTCATTCCATCTTTTTAAATTGTTTCCAATCATATCAGGTCTTTTTTTTTTTTTTTTTTTTTTGAAGCTTTAAATGGCCTGTACTAATTTCACTCAGTCGCTAAGTCATACATTCAAAGTGACACTGGAATACATCAGTTTTCAGAGGTGTCTGGATCACATGGTGTAAACACAGGCCTTGAGATGACCCAACACACACAAATACACATACACCCAGAGCTGTCAGATTAGCAGCTCTTGAGAAGGAAGTATCATTGTGGAGGCAGAGAGGGAGTTTCTCTATTATTAGGAACCTATTAAGTGGCAGGCACTATGCTAGACATCTGACTTTCATTACCCTACTTAATCCTCACAAAACTGTGGCATGCCTTATTCTCCCTCAACAGATGAGAAATGAATCCGATAAAGTTGGCACCCATCCAAGGAAATGACAAAGTAGAATTTCAGTTCGTTTCTTTCATCTCTGAAAAGCCCCTGCTTCCCCCCCTGCATTGCATTGCCTCCCCTAGGGTATCGCTGCTTCTAACCAGGTATTCAACTCTCTGAAAGATCCCCCCATGAACGTGTCATTTGGTGTGGGAACAGAGCTTTAACAAGACAATGCACTGAACGTCGTGTCCGCCTCTAGCATTTATTATCGGTGCTTACTTACGTAAACTAAAATTTTGTTAAATGCAAAGTTGTTTTTAACAATAGCAGAGTATCTGCCGAATCATTAGTTCTCTAAGATCATATAATGAGATAGTCCAGTGATTAGCATTTTAGACAAATATGCAAACAAGGCCCCGAGGCCCCATGAGGTAAGTAATTTGCCTCAGTCACACAGCGATTAAATGATAGAACCGGGATTCAAACCCTGACATTCCTGACTCCAATCGGCCTGACTGATTGTTTCCAATATGTCAGTGGTCCTCCCCTTCCAAGTGATTCAGACTCACTAGAGAGCTTGCACGAGGCACGGATAGATGCCCAAGCTTCAACTCAGAACTGTGGAGTCAGAATTTCCAATCAGGACATCTGGGTTTGGTTTTTGTTTCTGTAAACAACTTTCCAGGCAACGCTGCTAAATGCTGAAGTCTGATAACCACACTACCACACCATACTGCCTTATGGTCCTGTAGCATTGGTCCTACACTAACGCAGTAAAAACTTCTAGGTTAATCCTTCATATCTTGTGGGACCCGTTAATGAACTAGCCAAATACTAACACTTTGTAAATTTTTTGATCTTTACATTGGGTATCATAGTGGGTTTTTTTTTCTTAATTTGCAGGTACTTATTTGTGTTTAATCGTTTCAATTTAGATTATACCCTTTCTTAATTACATCCCAGTCTTTGTTTTCTGTTTGAGAGCTAGCTTGCACAATCTGTTGGTTTGCTTGCACTCAGCACTCTAAAATTTCTCTGGTATGTGCTGCAGGCTCTCTTTTGCATTAGGACACAAGGTATTGCACAAAGATTACCCTTTTCTTTGAGAGACGTTACCTTTTTCTTTACCAACTTAAAAATATTAAGCAAATTTTAGTGGGTTGTTGGGAATAAGCAATATGGTTATAACTAAAGAGAGGGACTCAGTAAACTGAATAAGGATTAAATATTCTCATCATTATAAAAGATTTGATTACCTTCAGTGGTCCCCAGGAAATAGTGACCGAAACTCTTTGTGGATACCTCTAAAGTGAGGTCATGTGGGTTATAGAAGTCCGAGTTCAGAAGCACAATATAAATGCCATGCCCCATCCCTTGCCCAATTCCTGCTTCCAGTAAAAATGCAGTCTTCAGGTCTGGCTGCAGAAGTTGAAAAGTCATACCCAAGGAATTTATTGATTCCAAAATAATTTCTCTTTCAGTTTTCTCATTCTACTGAATTTTCTTCCTTAGGCTTTGCAAAGTTTCTCTCTGCCTCTGGGCTATAGGTAACTATTGCCATACATATGATAGCCATTCATGTTTAAAACCAAATCACGAGAAATACTTGCCTGTGTAATGTCAAATCAAGGGAACACTCTTAAACTTCCCACTGAAAATGTACAAATGTATAGCTTTGCTATCACTTCGAAATGCTTGGATCCCCTCCCAGCTGTTATCTCCCAGTGACCCCGGAAATGCTCAGCTTCCACCGAGAACACGGCTTTATAAATGGAAAAACAACAGTCCCTCAAGCTAGAGTTTTCCCAAATGGCAAGTAGTCAGTCAACTCTTTACCTTCTCAGCTTGGGGCTGTTAAATGAAGAATATATGAGAAGCAATAAAATAAACTCTCAGAATCTAAAATAATAATATGAAGTTCTTCATTGGTGGTCCTTCAGTGAAATTTTTGAAGTTACATTTTTCTTCACTCATTTTCATTCCATCTGCCTTTTCTTACCTTTAATTATTATCCCGCATTAGCAAAAGAAACTTTCGGGAGAGCCAGTGCGTACTGAAGATCCACTTGCGTCATCTTCTCTGTCCTGCGGTCTTGTCATTACAAGCTAAGTGGGTCCGCCCTGGTCAGAGATTTCCCAGCTGTCACTGGCCATTGATACAGAAGACCCCAGGGGACACTTTGTGTCTCCTATTAGTGGCAGCTACCTGCATTCTTTCCTCCTACCCATGCAAGAGAGCTGGTCACCAAACAATTTCAAGAATCAAGCTCCCATTCATGATTCTGTTAGTATTCTTACAGTAATTAATTTTAATTTAATAAATCAAATTTGAGTCCTTTTCAATGAACAGGGTGCTGTCAAACAGAGATGAACAAGAAACAAGTGGTTTACAAAACAGTGGATGGGGGCGGGGGGCGTGAATTTAAGCCCTGGCTTTAAAGACGGACATGAATTTTCAGGGTCAGTGTTTGGGTAGCTTGAGGAATATAATGTCCTGGGTTCCGTATCGAGTCTACCAAGTCAAGATCTCTGAGGATGGAGTAAGGAAATCATTTTTAACCAGTGTCCAGGTTACTTTGAAAACCACCAATACCCTGTAACTGCCCTCAGCTGTCATAAAGGGAAATGACATTTGTTCATCAGTAATTATCTGTGTTAACACTCCAACTAGCGAAGTTCTCGTGTTGGGAACAGTAAAATCAACTAGAGAAACTGACGTGAAAGACAAACTCCTGACTAAGCCCCCATGCTTTCGTATTTAGTGGGCCTAGGGATATACTGTGTGTGTACTCAGGCCAAAACGCAGGCCTGGGGAGGCAGACACTTCAGTATAAGTTGAGTTTATGCCCTTATTGGTCATGGGAGCTTGTGCAGAAACCTAAATTCTGTATGGCGGGCTATCTAAACTTTAAAATGAAAATGATAACACCCACTTCACAGGATTGGCAGTTTGATTGATTTTTTTAAATAAATTTTTACTCTCTCCCATATTTCTCCCAACCTCCAGCCCCCACCTCTGTCAGTAATCACCAATCTGTTCTTTGTATTATCAGCTTGCTTTTTTTTTAAAGATCATATGTGTAAGAGATTATACAATAGTTGTCATTCTCCGTCTGACTTATTTTACCAACATATTGTCTTTGAGGTCCACCTGTGTTGTCACAAATGACAAAATTTCATTCTTTTTCATGGCACAATAATAGATAACATACACACACATTTTTTTTTTTATCCGTTCACCCATCAACGGGCATCTAGGTTGTTTCCATATCATGGCTACTACAAATAGTGCCGCAGTGAGCATAGAGGCACATATATCTTTTTGAGTTAGTGTTTTGGTTTTCTTCGGATAAATACCCAGAAGTGGAATTGCTGGGTCATATGATAGTTTTGTTTTTAATTTCTCAAGGAAACTGCATACTGTTTTCTCTAGTGGCTGCATCGGTTTACATTCTCACAGCAGTGCACAAGGGTTCCCTTTTCTCCACACCCTCCCCAACACTTATTTCTGATCCTTTTGATGACAGCCATTCAAACAGGTGCGAAGCAAAATCTCATTGTGGTTTCGTGTGCGTCTCCTTGATGATCAGTGATACAGAACACCGTTTCGTGTGTCTGTTGGCCGTGCGTATGTTATCTTTGAAAAAATGTCAAATTTTTTTGCTATTGAATTATATGTAAAATTTATATATTTTGGATATTAACCCCTATTGAGATAGATGATGGCAAATATTTTCTCCCATTCAGTGGGTTGCTTTTTCATTTTTGTGGCTGGTTTCTTTTGCTGCGCAGAGGCTTTTCACTGTGATGCAGTCCTATTTATTTATTTTTTCTGTGTTGCTCTTGCTTTTAATTAAAAAAAAAATCATTGCCAAGACCTATGTCAAGGAGACTACCACCCATGTTTTCTTCTAGGACTTTTATGATTTCAAGTCTCACATTCAACTCTTTAATCCATTATGGGCTAATTTTGGAGTATGGTGTCCAAGAGTGCTCCAGTTTCATTCTTTCACATGTAGCTGTCCAATTTTCCCAACTCAATATTTTTTTTCTGTTTTCTTCATTTTTTATTTTTTTAGTCTATGTTATTGATTATGCTGTTACAGTTTTCCCATTTTTTTCTCCTTTTTATCCCCTTTCCTCTGGGTTCTCCCCTGCCCTCCCACATTCCACCCCCCTTAGTTCATGTCCATGGGTTGTACATATAACTTCTTCGGCTTCTCCATTTCCTATAGTATTCTTAACCTCCCCCTGTCTGTTTTATGCCTACCAATTATGCTTCTTATTCCCTGTACCTTTCCCTTTATTCTTCCCCCCACCACTGACAACCCTCCACGTGATCTCCATTTCTCTGGTTCTGTTCCTGTTCTAGTTGTTTGCTTAGTTTTTGTTTTTGTTTTTTAGGTTCAGTTGTTGATAATGTGAGTTTGTTGTCATTTTACTGTTCATAGTTTTTGATCTTCTTATTTTTCTTAGATAAATCCCTTTGACATTTCACATAATAAGGGCTTGGTAATGATAAACTCCTTTGACTTGACCTTATCTGGGAAGCACTTTGTCTGTCCTTCCATTCCAAATGATAGCTTTGCTGGATAGAGTAATCTTGGATGTAGGTCCTTGCCTTTCGTGACTTCAAATACTTCTTTCCAACCCCTTGCCTGGAAGATTTCTTTTGAGAAATCAGTTTATAGTCTTATGGGCACTCCTTTGTAGGTGACTCTCTCCTCTTTTTTTGCACCTTTTAAGATTTTCTCCTTATCTTTAATCTTGAGTAACTTGATGATAATGTGCCTTGGTGTGTTCCTCTTTGGGTCCAGTTTCTTCGGGACTCTCTAAACTTCCTGGAGTTCCTGAAAGCCTATTTCTTTCATCAGATTGGGAAAGTTTTCCTTCATTATTTGTTAAAGTAAGTTTTCAATGTCTTGCTCTTGTTCTTCTCTTTCTGGCACCCCAATAATTTGGATATTATAGTGCTTAAAATTGCCCCAGAAGTTCCTAAGCCTCTCCCCATTTTCTTTTGAATTGTTGTTTCTTCATTCTGTTCCGGTTGGATGTTCATTTCTTCCTTTTGCTCCAAATCGTTGATGTGAGTCCCAGTTTCCTTCCCTTCACTGTTGGTTCCCTGTATGTTTTGCTTTATTTCACTTTGTGTAGCCTTCATTTCTTCCTTCATTTTGCAACCGAGCTCAATCAGTTCTGTGAGCATCTTGATTACCAGTGTTTTGAACTCTGCATCTGATAGGTTGGCTGTCTCCTCATTGCTCAGCTTTTTTCCTGGAGTCTTAATCTGTTCTTTCATTTGGGACATATTACTTTGTCTTGACGCATCTGTTATGTTGTAAGGGGGTGGGGCCTTAGGTATTCACTAGGGCAGAGAAACCCTCTTTGCTGGGTTGTGGTGCTGTATGTAGGGGAGGGTCCAGAGAGGGACAAAGCCCCTTTCTTGCTCCGCTCTTGCCCCACTTTTCAACCAACTCTCTTGTGTGAGACTGGGAGTTTCTCCCACCGCGGCAAGCCCTGCAGTAATGTACAGCTAGCTTTGAGTCTTTAGTTCCCCATTCAGCCATCTCTGCCTTGCCCACGTGGTCCGTGACTTTGCTGTGAGTCCTCTCAACCAGCTCCACTTCACCCACACCATCCGCCACAGCATGTCCTCTCTGCCCTCCCAGCTGCCCATCTCTGTCCCTCCTACTGGTCTGGGTGAATGTTTCTTTAACTCCTTGGTTGTTGGAGTTCCATGTAGTTTGATTTTCTGGCACTTCTACTTGTTTATTGTTTTTTAGATTGGTTGTTATCCTTCTTTTGGTTGTGCGAGGAAGCAAAGCATCTCTGCCTACACCTCCATCTTGGCCGGAACTCTCAACACAATTTTTTAAAGAGACTGTGTTTTCCCCTTTTATACTCTTGGTAACTTAGTTATAATTTCTTGACCATATATGAATGAATTTACTTCTGGGCTCTCTATTGTGTTTCATTGATCTATATGTCTTTTTTATGCCAATACCATACTGTTCTATAGCTTCATGATATAGTTTGAAATCAGGGAATATAGTCGTGCCCAGTGCACATGAGACATGATTTCTCTGATTACCTGAGATCCATGACTTATCCCCAATAAAAAGGCCCGGGGTAGGTCTCTAACGAAGACAAGATGGCTGCCGCTAAGGATCGAGGAATAGATGAAATGTGCTTTTGGGGTTAGAGTGCAGAAGAGAACTTGTCTCTACTACTGTATTACAATTAAAATCACAGACTTATTTTCCTCTGCTTTTAACCTTTCTGAACATTCAGCCTTACTTTTCCTCACTATTAACATATCATACCAATAGTACAGTAAAATCCCATTTTATCAAAATAGATTGGAACAGAGATCATTTTATTAAATTAAAATTGTGTTTCCTAACAAAACAGAATATATCAATTTAATCTAAGAACTTCTGTGTGGAGGTGAAAGTAGAGACTTCAATCCTCATGAATAATTATAATAAAAGCTAAAGCTGTTAGTGTTCTTGCCTTTTTCCTTTATAAATTAGATTATTTTTTAAAAAATCAATTACAATTTCATAAAAAGTACATGAGCTCATGTAATTCTCTTACCAGGCAATAACTGCCATTTATATTAGAAAGAGATGTTATAAAATTTGTGTTTGTTTTACCCATTACAAATTTGCTTAATTTGTTTCTCATTATGTTTGTGCTACTAGAACATCTTGTTAATCTGTCCAGTTAAACAAATTGTTTCGAATTTGTGCTCATGAGACTTTGTAAAGGCTAATCATCTATAAAGGCACTGTAAAAGGGAGGTAATTTTGCACTGAAAGCAATATTTTCCAGCACAAAATGGTAATAATCACCATGTATAACCACAAAGTTGCCTTATAGGGAGAAAGGGGATGGGGCAGGATATATTTAATTGACCATCACTCCACTCTTTAGGAAAAGTTCAAAATATACTTTTTCCTGGCTATTGGAACTTTTTCAAATGCTTACCAAGCCCTGGCTGGTGTGGCTCTGTGACTTGAACACCAGCCTGTGAACCAAAATGTCATGGGTTTGATTCCCGATCAAAGCACATGCCTCAGTTGCAGGCCAGGTCCCCAGTTGGGGGCATGCAAGAGGCAACCGATCGATGTTTTTATTGCACATGGACATTTCTCTCCTTCCCTATCTGTTTCAAAAAATAAATAGACAGCAATTCATTTATTTAAAAAATGTTTATCAAATTAAGAGGAACAGGAATTATACTAAACTGGTTTTGAATTGCATGAACTTAAGCAAAATGCTCTTGAGTGACGACTAAAACCAATTGTTGAGGAAGAAAATGAAACAAACCAGTGAGAACAAGAACAACATGATGGTGATGGTGATCTCTATATCTTGATTTATATTTGTGTGTTAGCTGTTTGAAAAAGTCAAAGAAGTGTGTCCGAACGTGAATGAGAAGATCAGAGCTATCTACGCGGACCTCAACCACAATGACCTGGCCATCAGCAAGGAGGACATGCAGGAGCTGCTGTCCTGCACCAACGTGGTCTTCCACTGCGCCGCCACCGTCCGCTTCAACGACTCTCTCAGGTTCGTGCTGCCTCCCTCGCCTGGCTTGTGTGTGTGTGTGTGTGTGTGTGTGTGTGTGTAAGCACACATGTGTGTAAGTTTCTTTATGGTTTCTGGTTTTTTTAAAGATATTCTCAATGAAAAAAAATACAAAGTAGTAAAACTTCTCCAAGATACCACATTCCAGAGATACGCATGTGATATTGTGGAGAATATCCATTCTAGTTTTTCTTTATGCGTCCATGATAAAATAGAATTATGTTTAAATTTGCAAACAAAGGCATCATGCTGAGAATGCTTCGCAAACTGCTCAATTGTATTTTTATCTTTCACCGGCAGTGAACGTTCTGTTATACTTTGTAGTGATGGCATGATGCTCTGTTGTACACAAATGTAAGATACTCAACCAGTTCTGTGCTGGTGGATAGTTTTTAGATTTTTCTAATTTTTCACTGTTCTAAATAACTCAGCAATGAACATCTTTGTGCATGTGTTGTTTTTGTACTTTTGTGTGCTTCCCTTTGAATACATTCCCAGAAATAGAATTGTGAGACATGTATCAAATGCACTCAGATTGTGAACAGCTGATATTTTGTCACGTAATGCCAAGTTGCTCTCCAAAGAGGTGGTATCTCAATTTGCCCTGTCCTGCTGCATGTGGATGCTGCTTTCTGTCACTCACAACAACGCTGCATTGTGATTCTTTCATTCTTTTTAATGTTGTCAGTTTGGTCATGGAAATGACATTGTATGTTTTGATTTTTTATTTCTTTGATAATCAGAAAGGTTAAAGATGTTTAAATGCTGGTTGGCATTTTACTCTTTTGTGAAATATCTGTCCATGCTTTTTGACTATATTTCTTTTGTGCCATTTTTTTTCTTATAAATTGTAAGATTTCTTGAAAGATTTAGCAATTCTTTGGTTTTTTTTTATTTTCATAAGGTTCCAAGTATTTTAACAGTTCATCATCTGTTATTAACCTTGTTTTTACTAGTTATGAAATTATTTGAAAACACTTTTAGTGTTTTTGTTTTATTTTCATATTTCAACCTTTGACCCATTTAAAATCCATTTAGATATAAACAGGGATGAATAGTGGGGAAAGTTCTATAAAAAGAAGAGTGATGTAGGTATGAAAATAGAGTAAGCTTTTTAATTAATTCCTAACAGATGGTTGTTTCTGAAACAACATTTATTAAATGATTTATTTTTGCTCTTTATTTCAAAGGCAACATTAAATTCCCATTTTAACTATTTAGTTTCATTAATTAGACTTTCTCTTTCAACATCATAGTACTTTAATTACTGTAATTTTATTTTATTAGGCAAGTATACACATATTATTCTTTGTAAATAGGATTTTCTTGACTATTCTCACCTGCTAATACTTCCTCATTAAACTTATAATAATTTTGCCAAGTTTTTAAAAGGGTTGGAAATTGGATCAGGATCACATTGAACACGTAGATCCATTTAGACAAACTTTAATATACTGAAAACATCGGCTTTTCCTATCCAAGAACAATATATGTCTTTCCATTTATTCAATTTTTTGTCATGATCTTAATGAAGTTTTATCATTTTAAATTATAGAGTCTACTCATTTATTATTAATTTGATATAGTTTTAAATGTTGGATTTTAAATGTGTGCCTCTCTTCTATTCTATTCTTTCATGGTTGTTTCTATACAAGAAGGCTAGTGATTTTTTTTTTTTTGCATAAATTTTAGGAATGGACACCTTACTGAATTGCCTTATTATCTATCCCAGATTTCATTTTAGCTGCTTCTGTTGTTTTCTAGATATACAATTATATAATCTGACATTGGGTTTGTGACTGCCTTTACCACATTTATACCTGTTAATTTTATTTTCCTAATTAAATTACAAGGCTGGAACTTCAGAGCATGTTAAGTTATAGTCGTGATTCTAGGCATGCTTGACCCTGACTTTGAAACCATGAAGCATAGTGCGGGCTAGCTGTATTTCCTGCTGCTTAATTTTCTCCAGACACGCCGTGCAGCTCAACGTTACCGCCACCCAGAAGCTCTTGCTCATGGCCAGTCAGATGCCGAAGCTCGAGGCCTTCATACACATCTCCACGGCCTTTTCCAACTGTAACCTGCAGCACATCGACGAAGTCATCTATCCATGCCCTGTAGAGCCCAAAAAAATCATTGACTCCATGGAGTAAGTTGGGTCACATGAGGGGCAGGGGTGGGCAGATTGTTGTTCTCTTCGATTGTTGGTGGTAATTCATTAACAATGTCACTCAGGTAACAATATGAAACACCCGTGAAACAAAGTGCTTTGAAGTGGTGTTAGCTGTAGTGACCCAGGCCCTGCTAATCCCTTCATCCCCAGATCTTGTTAAATAGTTTAGGGTTGAGTGCGGTACTGGGGGATATTTTACATAGAAGTGATAGCTCACTTCTTAGTGAGCTCAGCCTTGTCACTAAAGAAAATCTACCACGTGGTTTAGAAGTTCGGAGGGCAGGTTTTGGAGTCAGACTGATAAGCGCTCAACTTTAGGCTCTGCAACTTTCTAGCTGTGTGATGCCGAGCAAGTGCCTTGGCCTCTCTGGGCTTCCATTCCTTCATTTGTAAAATGAGGCCAGTAATAGTGCCCCTCTTACAGTTATGACGATAAACTGACAAACACAAGCAATTATTTCAGTGTTAGGGGTGTTTAACAGCAGATCATCAAAGGTTAGTAAAGAAAAACTGACAGAGAACAGGAGCTCCTCCCAGATCTGGCAGAAGGAGTCAGTCTCGACCTCTTCAGCCCAGATACACTTTCCTTACTTTCCTGTCGTGTAGGAGAAATAATATCTAGCTTTTTTATCTTCTTGCCAGCCTTAGCACATGACCTCAGTCTCAGAATAAGTATCTGTTTTCTGCTTGTTTGTTCTTTCCCTCCATTTACTAAGTTTACCTTTTTCATTTGTTTTATATTAACTCTCCATAAAAAGTATTACAGCACAGAAAATAGACTATTTCACAGTGAATTTGTCAGACTGTAATTTCATATAACACTGTATTTCCATTTAAGATATACTCTTTAGAATGAAGCCTTAGCTAAATCAAGAGTTCAGTCCCCTCAGGGCAAACATTTTTATCTCATATACTCTGAGAATAGATATTTTTACCTGTCATTAAAAATATCCAGGACAAAGAAGACTGAAAGTCATTTTAAAGACCCGGAGGTTCCTTCAAGTTGCTAATAAATCATGATTTGCTTAATTGGTAAAAAGAAACCTCTCAGAGTCCAGAGTCTATCAGGAGAGGCAGAGAAGACACGAGCTGATGTCCTGCGCCTCGGGCCTGTCTAGGGTGGAACCAATTTGTTTGTCAGTGGGCTGCTGGCCTCCTGGGAGAGCTGTGTTTTGGTAAATAAGGTGCTGACATGTCGGGAGGCCCAGGAAGGGGGCTGCCCTCCTTGGATTCCAGACCCTGGCCCTGAGATTCCACGGACTCAGTCCACCACTGACCTCTCGCTCCCAACAGACTGTAGCAACGTTTGAGGCAGCACAGACGTTTCTGAGGGTGCACCGGAAAAAGAGGTGGGAAATAAACACTCGGCTCACCCACAGTGGGACGGCTCTGTCCTACAGCCTCCTCCCTTCCAGACTGTGTCCAGACACTCAACAGCCCTCGGTTTCAAAGAGGAATAAACTCACCTTCCAGAGCAGGTCTGGGATTTATTCTCATATTCTCAGCATTCCCCACACTCAGCCACTGTATGTCAACCCATAAAGGCAGCTAATTGCTATATGATTTATGATCCAGCTGTCACTGACACTTATCCAAAATTTATGTTTCTGTCATTTACTGCTCTCCAAGGAGAATGATCATTTAAATAAATATGCAGCCAAACAGAACTAGGAAGGAAATTATATTTTATCTCAGCAGAATGCATTTTGAACATAATTAAGGAGCTTAGGTATTTTTGTGTAACGGGAAAAGGCATACCCACCATTTATTAATTCAGAATCTTATGTTCAAGACCACCTGTTCAACTGCGCCCTCTCGGCCCTCCCCTCCATGTGCACTACGGTCACGCTGAAGTAATTGCTCCTCTGTTTCAGACTACCTGCCTTTGTGCGTTGCGGTTCTGTTCCTAAAGATGACTTCACCTCTGCTTCAGACATCAGAGTTCTGCCCTAGAATCCCTCAGGCTTAGGGCTCCATGCTTGTTCTAAGTATCTGGATGCTTATTCGTATTCTCCATTAGACAGTAAGCTTCTCAAGAGAAGGGAGGGTGCCTGGCTTCTTCTTGCTCTCCATTGCCAGCAGACAGTAGGGACTCAAATATTTGCTGAACGAATGAAAACTGTTTTATTGCATTCATTAGCTGATGAATATAGCATTTGGGCAGTTCTGGCAGGGGGTGGGTGATGTTCATTTGTTTGTTTTTGACAAATCAAGTATAGATGACAGAATTCATAGTAAGTTGTTGTTCTGGGATGTAAAGTCTTATTTGTAAAATACCTATCAGGTCTTGACTGATGGTTAGCTCAGTGGTTTCGGTGTCATCCTGCAAACCTTTGTTGTCCTGCAAACCAAAAGGTTGCCAATTCAGTTCCCAGTCAGGGCACACACTTGTGATGAGGGCCAGGTCCCCATTTGGGGGCGTGCGAGAGCCAGCTGATTGTGAACTGATTGATATTTCTCTTGCACATCGATGTTTCTGTCACACATTGATGTTTCTCTCCCTCTTTCTTCCTCCCTTCCCCTTTCTCTAAAAATAAATAAATAAAATCTTTAAATAAAATGAAATGCCTATATGCTCACATCTTAGCCCTGTTTCTGGGTGCTCATTTTTTTTTTCCTTAAACTGCAAATAGAGCCCAGGTGTTAACGTTTGGAATAACGAACTACATCAGTGTTCATGGCTCTTTCAGCAACTCACGTACCAGATGGAATTTTTTGAAGTTCAGGAATAACAAATACCATTAAAGTTATTCTGAATAAATATTAATTTACCTAATTTAGTTGCTTTGTTTTAAATACATTTTTATTCTCTGATTTCTTCTCTATTTTGCAATGGACATAAAGTTAAAATAAAAGTGTTCCCCAAAATTTTTAGGTTTTCATTTCCTTGAAAATTTGTATTAACAGTGACCCTCTGGGATTCTCACAACTTTCCTTGTTCTTAGTATTCCAATGATCCTCATAAAAAAAAGTAATTTAAACAAAGGGGGGAACCAGGAATTAGACAAGATGATCTTAAAGCTGTCCCTGGGCTTTGTAATCTCAAAACAATCACTGGTGTAAATATGTTAATTGACTAGATGTGGGGAATCCTCCACAGTGTAGATGCATACCAAATCATCACAATGTGCACTTTTTAACTATTTCACAATTTTATTTATCAATTATACCATAGTAAACCCGAAAAACACAATAATAAAAAAAAAGAAACTCACCCATGAAAAACTAAAATGAACCTTTCTTTTTCCAGAAAACCAATTTAATGGGAATTCCATTTCTGGGAAATAAAAAGAGGACTGATGCTTTTTGCCAGGAACTCTCCCAGTTGCGTTGGCCCTACTGCTCCTGCTCAGCGCTGTGCATAAAGGGAAAAGGACCGTGAGCTTAAACCTGACCCCCACCATCCCAGCCCCGCCCTTTCCAGCCCAGAGCTGACACCGCTGACCCTCTCTGCTCCCTTCACCCCCCACGCAGGTCTGAAACTCCGGCATCACGACCGTCCCGAGCCAATCCCAAAAGCTAAAACTTAATTGTATTAACATAAAAGCTTTAGCATAAACGCATTTTAATAACCCCAGTTAAGAGTTAACGGTGTTAACTGGCGTGAGAAGCACGGCCACGAATCAGTGTTACCCAACTGATTTTCCTGACTCTCACGCCTGCAGCTGCCTTCCGCGCCTCATCCACCATCCACCCTCCGCAGTGTCACCTACTGAGCACGTGCTGTGTCACCTACTCCCCTCTGCCTTTAGCGTTCTAGCTTCTACACAGTGAGTGCTATTTGCCTCTAGAAACTCATGTGCACAGATGGATCAGAGATTGCTGGTGAAATTCCTTTTGTTTTTTTCAGAATAACAGCTTAAGTATGTTTATTTTTAAAAATACATATAACTGACAGGAAAGATAGGGCTTTGGGGCTGATGCTTTCCATGTTTTTAAGGCCAAGGTCACTCCTCGTAGGGCAGCCAGTGTAGCTGAAAAGGGCTTTTGCACCTGCATAAAAGCCTGAAATAGCCCTGGCTGCTCTGGCTCAGTGGATTGAGCAGTGGCCTATGAACCAAAAGATCAGCTGGTTCAATTCCCAGTCACGGCACATGCCAGCAGGGGCACGCAGGAGGCAACTGCATGTTGATGCTTCTCTTCCTCTTTTTGTCCCTCCCTTCCCATGTGTCTAAAAGTAAATAAATAAATAAAATCTTTAAACAAAAAGAAAGCCTGAAATAACTAGAGTTAGGAACTAGAAAAATGGATCTGTACATATTTACTGCTTTATTTAACATACATCAATCAATCTAGTAAATTTGGGTTAAGAAGGAAATGGTGGCTCTTGTTAAGCAGTTACTGTGAACAAAGACACTTTCTGACATGTAATTCCTTAACACGACGTTGTTGGGTTGACATTACTACTAACACTGCTGTACTCAGAAAGGAACAACTGCGTCGAGAGGCTAAGTAACTAGTCAGAAGCCTCTCGGCCAGTAAGTCACAGAAACGCAATTTTCCTCCATAGCCACGTAATTCTGTCTACGTGGACATAGTCTTCCCAGTACACTCACAGGCTTGGCAGGGCCAGAGATTACAAGGTGCTTTCTTAGCGTACAGACTGTGTTTCCAAGGAACTTGCCACCAATCGTGAACAGAGCAAGGCAGACTATGTGTGGGGTGTGGTGGAGCAGCTGGAACCTATTAAGTTTGATGAAAGTGTATGACATAGAAAGACTAGTAAGACAGGCATAGGAGATGGACTTGGAAGAGCAGATGAGGCAGGGCACACGTGAGGCAGAGCAGCGGCAGCAGGCAAACCGGGGGCATGCTCAGGATGCCGATGTGAGTCCATTTTGGCAGCACACATGCTACGTACAGGAATCAAGCTGGAGAGAGAGGCTGGGGCCACGCCGTGGAGATTTTGAATACCCTGCAGAGGACTGCACTTACCTCTAGGCAGTGGGGAACCACTGAAGGAGGGCTGTGTGTGGGGGGTGGGGGGGCGTTCATTAGTTGTTTTAATTAAGCAAAGACTTGGATGAAAATGAGCAGGAACATTGATTTGGTCTTGCTGGGCGAGGGATGTAGATGATCTTGGGAAGGGGCCCAAGGCAGGCAGACCAGAGGGAGTGGTGGAGAGGACTGCAAAGGGTAGTGGCAACAGATGTAAAACTACCGTTGTTTTGGGAGAAAAAACACAATAGGACATGGTTAATGCTTTGCCTACGTGTATTACACATATTTAATTAGCTATCAGATTAGAATATGTATATTGTCACAGTTTACATTTTTAAATAGTACCAGGATGTTAAATCTTTTAAAGCTTCATTCTATTGAAGTTTTCACTCAAAGAAGCAAATGCCTTTTTGAGAGCTAATCCCAATTTCTACAAATTGAGTGACTTACATTTATGAAGTGGAGTTCCTTTAAGTAAGTGATCCCCCAGTTTGCCTGGCCACACGGATCACCAGATTATTAGGTGTCACTCCTAAAGGCTGAATTAGTGGTTCTAAGACAGAACCTTAGAATCTTCCAGGAATCCGGATGTCTGTCGGAGGCTTTCCTGCGAGTCTTAGAGCTGGCAAGCGTGGGAAATAATGTTTCAGAGGGTTTCTCGGTTAGCAGCTTTCATCTGCAGTGGGGTACCTTCATGTTCCGACAATCGGTGCAGCCCTTTCCCTGACTCTCCCCACCTTCTGTTGGCTTTCAATTTCTAGACGCTTTAATTCAATAAAAAAGTTCCTGATAGATTTGTACCTGCTAGAAATCACACTTTTGAAGCTACCAGGCACAGCTAATCTGCCATGTGACAAAGAAAAGGTGTTTCTTGATCGAACACAGCTCGGCCAGCTCTGGCGGGTGGGCTGAGGGTGGAGGGTGAGGAGCGGGAAGATGAAAGCCACCCGCAGCCCCAGCCCCCCACGGGGCCCTTTGGGAACGATGGAATGAAGTCAAATGGGGGAAGTAGCTTTGCCTCGGTGCTGAAGCTCGCACTGCGAACGGGAAGAAAGTTGTCTGTGCTACGGGCCTAAAGGCTGAATTCAGCGTCTGTGCTTTCGTTTTCGGGATTGTCTTATCTCAAGATGGCATCTAAGTAGCTGACACAAAATTGAAAATTCAGTGTGCTTTTAGTAGTATTGGGCTTTAACTGCAAATCAGAGCAGGGTCAGATTGTTTCTTACACAAATTGAATAATTTCCATGTTATCAGGCTATGGGAGGCCAGAATAAGAGCTTGATAAAAGTTTGGAGGAAAATACTGAAGCCCATTCAACACAAGCACTGGGCTCAGATATATATACACCCTTCTTGTCCCCAGGAAAAGTTTACGCTGAAGCCAGCGCTGACAAACTGAAGCTGGTCAACATCTGCAGCCTTCAGCTTCTCAGCGCTTCCCCCCGCCACCAGGGGGTGCTATCACTGTCGGTTCTGCTTCATCCTCTGCAAAGACATCCATCCTCTCTCTTCCTTTCCACAGTCTCCCTACAACCTCACCCCCTTCCGAGTCCACCCATTCGCTCCTATCATTGGCCAGCTCAGCTTCCCAAAACCTTGCACAGAATATAAATTGGCCAATGAAAACCATCATGTGGTAGGGCACCCGTTTACTGAATTAAATTAGCTGGTTCCTGGGGGCAGAAAGGTGATTGGACACAGATTAAAAATATATATATAATCCATTCTCTCTGGACTCCTTGAAAAGTGGGGCAACAGACACATGGGCAAGTACCTGCGGCACAGTCATCGCAATGATCAGGGCGAGAGCACAGCTCAGAGGAGAGAAGGGGGGAGCAGACGCTCCCTCCAGGCGGCGTGTCCTGTACTCTCTCTCCAGAAAGTCTTCCTGACACACCGGTCTGCTTGCCCTGCTTCCTGAATAAGAAAATTGAGAGGAAAAAATACATATTCCTCATGCTATCTCATTCAGGAAGTACATAAATTATGAAGTTGTAAGTGATATTAAGAGACTGATCCCACAAGTTTCAAACCAAAAAGTAATATTTAAAGGAAATTGTGGGTGTGTATACATGCACACATTACTTTCTGAAATGTTTAATAACTTTTTGCATCTTTTGAATCAAGTTAAGTAGCTTAGAATTTGGAGCCCATGGGTTCAAAACATCTTTTTGAGTACACACCAGAGGGCATTGGGTTCATTTCAGAAATGTGCTTTGGTTTATGTGATGTCTTCTTTTCCATGCTAACTTATTTACCATTTTAAAAACGAACAGAATGAGCCACAGCAGCAGTCAAACTTTGGTAAAGAAGAGCATGAACTGATTATTCATCTTAAAAAGGGCACCACCTGACCAGTGGACGGGCGTCCCTGTTATACTCCACTCTGTGAACTCAGCAGGTGGCTGGATGAGATAGGCCCTGGTCTGCTTGGCTGCATTGGAAAAGACATGTTGAAAGCCACTACTGCCTCTGTAGATACATGCCCCTTGGTTGTTTTACCAAAAATAAGAATGCCTTAGGTTGATTGGCTCATTTTGTTTTATCAAAAAGCTTCAAGTGCAGTTGTGAATATTTCTGTTTGCCCTCATGATAACCTAAAACTTTAGAGCAGATGTAATTATTGCCATCTTCACTACTAAAAATGGGGGGCATGAGAAGATGATACAGCAAAATACAAAAGAAGCTACTAAGGGCAGAGGCAGGCCATCTACAAATCACTATAGCTTCTGAATTTGTGCTCTTGGAAACCTACAAAACCAACATTTTCTGAGAAGCAAACTCAGCCAATTTGGTAAGGGATCTAGAGGGTACCGTTTGGTGCAGGCTGGCACCTGCACAGCAGTGGGCACCAGCAGTGGATGCAGCCCTGGTGCGTCTCTAGGGTCTGCTGTTTGCTTAGAGTTTATTTTCTTTGCAGCCTCATTAAAATGAGGCTGTATTTCCATCAAATAGGTGAATTGTATGTTTGGTGAATTATGTCTGGGTAAAGCTGTATTTAAAAAAAAGAGAAATTAGGCTGCATTTCTTCTGACCCAGTTTTTGTAACCCGTGTGTCTTTGCAGGGAAATAAAATGTTCACAGGTTAGTTAATCCACTGCTGGCCCCCAAACACGGCGAGCAGAAGGCGACCTCATTGTAAAGATGGAGAGCTGCCTGCATCGCCCCGCACTCTCTCCCGACCCTCGGGTGGCTGTATCAGTGGAATACCTATTTTCCCGAGTATTTGGAGTTGTTTTTAATTCTCGGAACTTCTCAGACTTTCCCTATTCAATTTAAATAGAAAGACATTTGAGTAGCAGCGAAGTGAAAACCAAACATTATGGACAGCGCTCGTCTATTGCAAGTGAGAGTTTATAAATGGAGCGTTGTGTTTCTGAACAAGTCTTGGCATAAACACACCTTAAATGCTCAACAATTTGAAGTGGGAGCAAAGCAGTAACCGCTAAGATTTTTCTACAATCAAGAGTATGACTGAGCTCAGTTCTATGAGATAGAAATAAATGTGTCAAATCACACTAACATGTTTAGGTAGTCTAATTTTTAAAAGCTATATTATATCAAAAGTTTGACCAAATAATCTGCCAACTAAGAGGAACATTAAATATTTAATCCACAGTAATATTATTGTGCTCTTCAAGATTTGCAGATAGACTTGGAGATTATCAGAATGGTTCTGACACCCTTAAAGAAAAAAATGAGGCTGTTGTCATGGTAACTCGGTTTATTACACATGTTTTCTTGTAAGCAGAGGTACCCAGTACTCACTATTACAACTGCTTCAGAGGACTATGACCACTCCACTTGACAGACTATTAGCAGTGATGAGAGCTCTTCAGAATTCACTGGACATCTCTCGAAGTTATTACCAAGTTATTAGCATAGACCCTAAACAGACCTTCAAAATACATTTTATAGATTTGCTAAAACAGATTATAAGTCTGCCAGATGTAGCTGCTTTATTCGTTGAGGCAGTAATTAGAATTTTAAAAATTAAAAGCTGAAGTTTGCAAGACTGGCACATTAGATGCTCACTGGAAACCCGGGGTGCGTGCGGCGGCAACAGAAGCCCCAGGCCGAGAACGCCCCCGCACTCCTCGAACGCACCCGGCACACTCCCAGGCTCAGGATCCGCACTCACAAACGTGTTCGATGGATGTGTACTTTTGAACCTGTTGGAGAGGAAGTAATTGAAGACAGAGATGATATGTAATCAAGTAGTGGCGTGCACAGCTGTCAAAGCTATCTGTCTAGGCGAGAGGAGGTGGGAGTCGGCTGGTAAGATTGGGCTCAGCAGTGGACAGCCAAGAGCTCACATGTGATTTGAAAATGTACACACTCAGCCTTGGTATCCTGTGGCTCTTCCGACCTCCAGAACTCAAGTTAGAAAGTGGGAGTTGTATTCGAGTGTCTGTGTCTCACCGTGTTGGTTTTGGTCTCTTGTCTAACATATGTCGCTGGAATTCTTTTTCACTCTATCTTCAGGTGGTTAGACGACGCTATTGTTGAGGAGATCACCCCCAAACTGATTCGGGATTGGCCCAACACTTACACCTACACCAAGGCCTTGGGAGAGATGGTGGTGCACCAGGAGAGCGGGAACCTCAACATCGCCATCGTGAGGCCCTCCATTGTGGGAGCAACCTGGCAGGAGCCCTTCCCAGTAAGGCCACTCACCCCGATCCCTTGCTCAGCTTCCAAACCTGCGTCCTTCTAGCTCAATTTCCCTCTCTCTCTCCCTCTCTCTCTCTCTCTCTCTCTCTCTCTCTCTCTCTCTCTCTCGGTGTATAGCTGAGTGTAGGTAATCAAACACAAACCCATTTTAACTGGGCAAAATTCCACATTTGGTTCATGAATTATTCAGCACAAGGCCCCCCGGGACTTACACCCACTGCTTTGGAGTTGGGTGGAGATCTCCAGTCAGCTTCTCGTTAATGCTAGCCTTAGAGTTTCCACAGGCAGTAGTTTCATTCTTGCCTTTCCCCTATAGTTTAAATACGCCAGAATGCTGTTGGTGGTGAAATCGGCGGTATTGCGCCTGCCAGGATAAGTAAGTACCACAGAGCTCACAGAGGTGTTGTTTCCAACTAGTAACTTTTAGCCTCTGTACACTGCTCTGTGCGTTTGAAAGCACCTTGGATTAAATTATCTTCTTTGAAGCAATCCTGTGAAGTTTTAGGGCCATGTAAATTTGAACTCCACTACTCAATGACAATGCAGATTCTGAAGTCATCTCATTTGTAAAACAGGGCTATAACTGCCCTCTTTGGAGAAGTGACCAGATGAGGCAAGTACAGGGAGTGCGGAGCACTGCCTGGTCCTGAGTAAAAGGCTCAAGAAAGAGTTCCTTCTTCTTCTCCTCTCTTCCATCTCCTCTTCACTTTACACATGCATTTCAACTTTTACGGGTAAAGAAACGGACATAATAAGGTCAACTGACTTGCTCAGGGCTGAAGAGACAAATTCAAAACGACGTTTTCCTCTAACTGCTCCTAAACATAATCTTCCCTCTAACATCTCTAAGCAAGCTAATTAGATAGGTGATAGATAGATGATAGATAGATAGATAGATAGATAGATAGATAGATAGATAATAAATAGAATGGATGGTGTGGCTCTTGAAATATTCAAGAAATGGATAATTCCTACAACATGTTTGAAATGTTCCCCTAGGGAGACAAAATCAGGTCCCAGATGGAGGAAGATGATGGTTGATGAATTGGTTAGCAGATCATGATATTAATACAAGGTCCGATTTTGCCCCTGTCACTGAAACTCTCCATGACTCCTGCTGGCAGAATGGCAATTCTCCCACAAATAAAAGGCAGAAACTGTGCAGTGTGAGAACTGCAGGATCAGACAGTTAGATTGGCTGGGGTCTCAGTGTTCCTGTTTGAAACGGATTAAGATTAGACTGCGAATTTTCCGAAGGTATTAAAATTCTCTGACATGTATGACCAATAGAGATCTTCTCTTTTTTTTAGGGTTGGGTTGATAACGTAAATGGACCCAGTGGGCTCATTATTGCGGTATGTATAACGATGTGGAAATAACTCCTTGAAATGTGGTGGAGGGATAGTAACTAACAACGTGCTTAGTGTTGGCTTAGCTTCATTGATCCAAAACCATAAACGTTACTTTACTAACTGCAATTGAAGCATCTTATCTCAGTTTTGCTGAGTGAAAAATAGGGTCAGGATGAAATTACTTTGATTTTTGGATTTTATTATCAGAAAAACTGACATGCTGTGATATCAATTACCATTTAGGAATTTGTTTTTGGAAAGCCTTTGAGCATTGAGGACCATGTCTGTAGTTCCCTTTTATCCCACTAGATGGGGGTGTTTCCTCCTTTTCATTCATTAATAGCTTGAATTAACGCAGCGAACTGGGGATACAATAAAAATCATATTCATAAAGATGATCAAATTCTTGATTGTAAAACACATACAAGAATTTATGTGTATGGATATAGGTTATATACATGCATAAAATACATCAATAACCAGTTCTTAATAAATATAAGAATGAGAACTACCGATGGAGCAAAGATTTCAAATTAAAAATTTACAACTACAGGAAATTTTTCAACCATAATTCTCTCACAGACAAGGAGAAACGTGAATGGTCCCTTTAGGTCAGCAGCCCTTCGTGTGTGTCTGCCTGCAGTGAAGACTGAGCCGGGCTGAGCTGGGCTGCTTCACAGTCCATGCTGAAGCATTCTGTGACTGGGACCCCCATGCACTTCTCTGAGTTTAAATCTTACAAACTCAACTTCAGGCTCTGCCTCTGTTCTCAGAGCTAGGTCAACATGAACTAAGATACAAACATAAGGCAGTGAATTATGACTACTCGCCAAAGATGGTGGTAATGAACTTTCTGGTTTCTTTTATTTTTAGCAGCATTCGCCTCACCTTCTCTCTTTTTGTTCTCTACCTGCCTTCTTCTTTAAGGCTTCGTTAGGGTAAACATTTGGTAACTTAGAACATCATTATTTTAACATGACCCTAGGGGTATGTTCCATGACATTGTTTATAAAATTGCACATTTGTTCAAGTTATCTAAAATTCTCCTGTCCTGTCTCCATGCTTCTGCATAAGCGTGTTCACCATTGTTTTCTGTGTTCTTGCATATGCCTCACCGGGAGATTACAAGAGTCCAAGCTTTATTTACACTCTGAAGAGGGGAAAAGGAAAAAGAGAAGGAGAGAAACGTCAATTAGTTGCCTCTCCTATGTTCTGACTGGAGACAGACTCACAGCTCAGTTCCAAAGATGGAGACAAAAAAGACCAAAGTTTGCCCTGGCTGGCGTAGTTCAGTGGATTGAGCGCGGGCTGCGAACCAGGCATCACAGGTTCGATTCCCAGTCAGGGCACACGCCTAGGTTGCAGGCTGTGGCCCCCAGCTACTGCACATTGATATTTCTCTCTCTCTCTCCATCCCTCCCTTCCCTCTCTAAAAATAAATAAATAAAATCTTAAAAAAAAAAAAAAGACCAAAGTTTTTCACTTGGACTTCAGACTTCCGGTCAAGATGGAGGTGTAGGTAAACATGACCCATCTCCTCAACAAAAATCACAAATAAACTACAAAACAGCTATCACCCAGCTTTGCCAGAAGATTGAGCTGTATAGAAGTCCAATAACCAAGGAATTAAAGCAGCCATATTCATTCAGATGGGTAGGAGGGGCACAGACAGGAAGATTCAGAGACACAGAACAGGCGGCCCCACACTTACCTGTGGTGGATAAAAAAATGGGAGGGATATCTCAAGAGTGAGGAGTCCCAGCCCTACACCAGGCCCGCCAGCCCAGGGCTCCAGTGCCAGGAAGACAAGTCCCCATAATTTCTGGCTGCCAAAACCAGTGCGGGTTGGAGCTGCAGAAGAAACTGGAGGATTGTCAGGTGTCTCCTCTTAAAGGGTCTGCAATGAACTTAGGACTTACACAGACTCACTCTCTCTGGGCTCCAGCACCAGGACAGCAACTCGAAGGGCACTAGTGGCATAAGGGGAGAAACTGCAGTGTCTGGCATCAGGGCAAGTGCTGGGGAACAGCTCCCTCCCAGACAGAGCTTCAGAGGCCAGGGAGCAGCATTGTCCTTTTTCTAAGCCCTCCCCACACAGAACTACAGAGTGGCAACACCAAGTCTCAGACTCCATCAACCTGGTTCACACAGGTTGCTCCACCCTGGTGCTTACCTAAGGCTCCACCTCATCCAACTTATGGCTGTGCCTTTCCACAATACACCAGGCTACTAAGACAAGGAGTCAAAGCAGCTCTACCTAATACATAGAAACAAATACAGAGAGGCTGCTAAAATGAGAAAACAAAGAAATAAGGACCAAATGAAAGAACAGAACAAAACTCCAGGAAAATAAGTAAAGAAAATGGAGACAAGCAATCTATCAGATTCAAAGTTCAAAACACTGTTTATTAGGATGCTCAAGGCACTCATTGGGTACTTCAACAGCATAAAAAAGGCCCAGGCAGAAATGAAGGTTAAACTGAGTGAAATAAAGAAAAATTCACAGGGAATCAACAGTGGAGTGGATGTTGCTGAGAATCAAATCAATGATGTGGAACATATGGAAGAAAAAACTCAATCAGAACAGCAAGAAGAAAAAAATTTTTAAAAGAGGACATTTTTATATCTGTTTTTATAGACTCTCTGTCAGGAGGTTCTGGGACAACTTCATGCATACCAACATTTGAATCACAGAGGTCCTGGGAGGAGAAGAGAAAGAGCAAGAAATTGGAAATCTATTTGAGAAAAATAATGAAAGAAAACTTTCTGAATTTGGAGAATGAAATGGACATACAAGTCCAGGAAGCACAGAGAGTCCCAGGCAAGACCCAAGGTCCCAAAGAGGACCACACCAAGATATCATAAATAAAATGCAAATGTTAAAGAGAGAATCTTAAAAGTGGCAAGAGAAAAGCAGAGAAAAACAAAGGAGTTCCCATAAGACTCAGCTAATTTCTCAAAAGAAACTTTGTAGGCTAGAAGGGAAGTATTCAAAGTGATGAAAAGCAAGGACCTACATCCAAGATTACTCTATCCAGCAAAGCTATCATTTAGAATGGAAGGGCAGATCAGGTGCTTCCCAGGCGAAGTAGAGCTAAAGGAGCTCATCCTTACCACATGGTTATTATATGAAATGTTAAAGGGACTTATTGAAGAAAAAGAAGATCAAAACTATGAACATTAAAATGGCAATAAATTCACAACTATCAAAAATTGAATCTAAAAACAAACTAAGCAAACAAACAACAGAAACAGAATCATAGATCTGGAGACCATTTAGATGGTTACCAGTTGGGAAGGGAAGAGGGAGAGAGGGGGATAAAGTATAGGGGTTGAGAAGTACAAATAGGTAGGTACAGAATAGGCAGGGAGAGGTTAAGAATGGTACAGGAAATGGAGAAGCCGAAGAACTTACATGTACGACCCACGGACGTGAACTAAGGGGGGGGAATGCTGGAGAGAATAAGGGGTACTGGGTGGATGGGGCCAAAGGGTAAACATTGGGACAACTGTAATAGCATAATCAATGAAATATATTTTTAAAAATAACAACATTAAAATTTTCAAACTAGTATCTTCTGTCTAAAGGAATCAGTTACAAGAAAACAGAAATTAGAAACATAAGAAAGTGCTAACATCCACTAAAATCAATGTTGGAAATAGGCAAGGTATAAATAATCAATTACTTCATAAAATAAACAAAACTTGTTACTTATTTACTGACTTATTTACTTGGCATGACTTATTCATTAACATGAATAATTCCCAATTCTTGCATCAGTACAACATTGTGACCCGTGAGGTGAACCAAGATACCAAGTGAAAAGTAAATAATGGTGGCCGTTTCCGAAGGAATAATAAAGTTGTTAAGTGGTCGAATTTTATTGTTTTTTAATGATTTTACTTATTTATTTTTTTAGAGAGGGGGGCAAAGGAGGTAGAAAGAAAGGGCGAGAAACCTTGATGTGAGAGAGAAACATCCACTGTTTGCCTGTGGGACATGCCTGATCTGGGACCAAACCCGCACCCCAGGCGCATGCCCCGACAGGGAGCCGAGCCCATGGCTTTCCACTGTGCAGGGTGAAGCCCAAGCAACTGGGCCACACCAGTCAGGGCAGACATTTATTCATTGAAAAGCATAAATATTTCTTAAACTTTTAGTGTCTGCTGTTGCTCATAAGTTAATAAGCGCTAGCAGAAAACAGCAAAATTTGAGGAGTAGTAAACTAATACAGTGTTAATGGGAAATTTGGGGGACTTAAATTCTTAAACTGTCTTATGAATTAATTTTTAAGATGTGAAAAACTATTCTTGGTGTTTGTTAATTAATTATATTACTTCTCACAAATTTGAGGTTCCAGTCCCTAAAGGATCTAAGGACCACTCACTAGTGGTTCATAGAAATATTGGCATTTGAGATGTACGTGGCTGGAGAGCTGGATAGTCAGAGAGATGTCAGCCTTTGCACGGTGACCTAGTGAGGGGTGAATCAATGTTAGCTGTTGTTCCTAACAGCATCATTATTAGCCCCCGCTGTTACTTAAGATCTGGCTCAATATGCTCTGTTCTTCTTCCCGTGCAGACTGGGAAAGGCTTTCTCCGGGCCCTGAGAGGTGCTCCGATGGCCGTGGCAGACCTGATTCCAGTCGATACGGTCGTCAACCTCACCTTGGCTGTAGGATGGTACACCGCAGTTCACAGGTGTGGGTCCCGGGCTGGCTTTCAAAGATTTGGTGATAAGGAGGGTAAATATGTTAGGCTTATTTTTGAAATATATGCATTTTATTATAGGAGACCCCAAATGTGAGAGGGTGTCTGCTTCAATAATTTACATAGTTCCAAATATGCCATCATCCATGCGGAGTTTTTTATTAGTACTGCTTAGTGCTGCTACATTGGTCATGAAATAACAAACGCTTTTCATTAGCCATAAAATTATTTATAACTGAAATGCCTTTCTTTCTATTTAGTAACCTAATACAGAGCTTCTTTTTTAAGGCAAAGGAGATAAAAAGTGGGTGAAATGAGAACACTTTTTAAATTTCATGGACCTGAACAGTTCCTGATAAATGCCAAAAGTTCAGCTCACCATGGGTGAGGTATTTTCTAGTGCAGACAAAAAAAAAAAGAGGTTGTTTGTACTTTTGGCTTTGTTAGTAAATGATAAATTAAATATTTTTTCTTATTTGATGTGAGACACTTAGATGTTTTCCAAGCCAGCAGGACTTAGCTGGATTTAGAAAAACACTAAGCCAATAGTTTTGCCCAATAAACATGTTCCTAAGTTGGAAATACGATGGGCTTTCTCATCGTGACACCTCCATTTGCTTGCTCCACAGCTGCACCAGCCTATCTGAGATCTCTTTCACACACACGTGCGCGCACACACACACACACACACACTTTTCCTAACCTCTTCCATTGTGCTTATTAACCCAAAGAAGGAACGAAAGAAGGAAAGTTGCTAGGTTGCCTTACTCATGAGAATTACTGAAACAACCTTGTCTAAATATTATTTTCCCTTATCTTCCTTTCATTAGTTCATTCTGTTGCCTTTATCTAAACTTTATTTTCTCTTCCAGACCTAAATCAACGTTAATCTACCACTGTACGTCCAGTAACTTTAATCCCTGTCACTGGGGCAAAATGGGTAAGTGCCTGGAGCGACGTTCACCCTGTGTCCACCGCAGGAAGAACAGTTCAACAAAGTGTGTCCTGGAGCTGAGAGTTTAATGGGGGGGAAACGCACAAACAACTAGGTAGAGAGATAAAGTATTTACAATTCATAGATGTGTCAGAGTTAACTAGAATGTACCAGAGAAGGGTCAGGAGGAACATCTGCATGATTGTACTCAGTAAGGGGTCCGAAGGCTGAAGAGGTTTTTAAAAATAAGTGAAACCAAGGAGAAGTCAGTGAGTAGGAGCGATGTTGGTGACAAAACGCCGCTCCGTGGCAGGCGCTGCTCCCAAGTACACCCAACTGTCCCACTGCTGCGTCCCTGACAATGGGGCAGGACCAAGCAGATTTAGAAACGTCCAATGATATAAACTTTTATTATTGGTTAGTAATAGTCTTATTAGTTGTGCAGTTAGCCGTGAAAGTAACCTTGAAAGTATCTTGTCGACAAAATCAATCCTGCATAGAATAGAAACTGAACCAATCATTTGCTTTTTTGTCAATTTAGGAGTTGATGTTTTTGTCAATGTCTGAAACTTAGAAGGTCTAGCTTTTTCTTTAAGGTATTAGATGCAGACAAAAAATGAAATGGACTTAATTTATTAGAATTTGATTTCTAATTCAGAACACTCAACTGTGCTATTCCATTTACAAAGTTGTTAGTTCAGTGAAAATTAAGTGAAATTCTCTAACAGCAAAGTTCTTTAGGATATATATCTGGTTATTTAAATTACATATCTAAATAATTCTGAAAACACTTGGAAGTAAAAATAAATTTCCTCCACCTCAGTAACAGAATTAAGGTATGACTCATAAAAAGAGGCATTAATAGATGCAAGCAAGGTAATTTAAGCTCTTAATGATGCTATATGTAAATTTCATTCTGAGATTCAAATTAGTCTTCTGTCATGCTAAAAATTCTTAGTATCTATTTTATAGAATTATAGAATCTCATAATAGAAAGTGATCTTAAAAATAATCTAGGCGGTTTGCCTTATTTTACATATGAGACCCAGTGAGAGTAAATGATCTATTTCAAATTCAGATGGGGAGCTGGTCCCTGAAATAGAAGACAGCTTTTTTTTTTTAAGATTTTATTTATTTATTTTTAGAGAGAGAGGAAAGGAGGGAGAAAGAGAGTTAAAGAAACATCAATGTGTGGTTGCCTTTCACGTGGCCCCCACTGGGAACCTGGCCTGCAACCCAGGCATGTGCCCTGACTGGGAATTGAACTGGTGACCCTTTGGTTCCCAGCCCATGCTCAATCCACTGAGCTACACCAGCCAGGGAAGAAGACAGTTTTCTTGCTTCCCTTGAATTTGCTCTAATCCCTCTGCTAGTGATTCTTAAAAGTGAATATGAATTCCCTCTAGAGGAAAAGAGTCCAGATTCCTGGGTCAGATGCTTCTTTTAAATAGAACAATAATCATGTTACCAAAATAATGGATGTCTTCATCATAACTGAATGATGAATTTAGGCATATCCTTTTTAAGTTCTACATAGATAAAATAAAAATGGAATACAAATGAATAGCTTTGGGAAAGAATTATTGAATTTACAGACTTACATTTAAAGTTTTTAATGAGTTTTTACCTAAGTAATAATAAAAAAGAAAAAAATATTATGAAAAGAACCCCAGAGATAAGAGTGGACAGTTGAGTCTGCCGTGTTCCCAGAGAAGGAGAAATCCCAAAGAAGTAAAAGCCAGTGGCACTCAAAGTGAACCAGCATGGAGGAATCCCGCCGTTACAGTCTCTCTATTCCTTAAACCCTCAGGAGTAAGGTTTAAGTAACCCTTTATCAAGGTTTAAGTAAAATGTTAAGAAACTTTCCTGATGGTTCTACAAGTAATGATCCAAATAAGGAAATAAGGTCCGCAGGCTCTATCTTGGGACTTCTGGAATAGACTAGATAACCTTACAATTGAACGATGGATTTAATTTTTTCTGAACAATGCATCACTATGCTGACTAAAACTCTGTCCCCCAGAAATTGTTTGAGAGTAAAGATTTCAAGAGAGTAAAGATTAAAGACTCAAGTCTTAACCTATTCACAATGCCATGACTACTTGCCAGGAGAAAAATCTTTTTTAAAAAAAGGTTTTATTTATTTATTTTTAGTGAGAGGGGAAGGGAGAGGGAAACATCAATGTGTGGTTGCCTCTTGAGCTCTCCCTACTGGGGACCTGGCCCACAACCCAGGCATGTGCCCTGATTGGCAAATTGAACCAGTGACCCCTTAGTTTGCAGGCAATCCACTGAGCCACAACAGCCAGGGCATCGCCAGGATAGAAATCTGAGTGCTGTCTCAGAAATTGATTCCTGGCTCCACACAGCCAGCCCTTATTTTCTATTGTTTTGGCCCATTTGCAAATGGCATCCACCACAATGGGCTCAAATGCTCTAGACTCACCAGTTACTCTATTTTTTTCCCCCCCAGGCTTCCAAATCTTGGCAACCTGTGAAAAAATCCCATTTGAAAGAGCTTTTAGGAGGCCATATGCTGACTTCACAACCAACACCATCACAACCCAGTACCAGAATGCGGTCAGCCACTGGGCCCCTGCCATCATCTACGACCTCTATCTCCGGCTCACAGGAAGGAAACCCAGGTGAGAGGCTGGGCCAACAGCTTTAAGAGCATCACCGTATGGAGGATTAGGGCCCTCAAGTCTTTAGCCCTTACTGCAGCTGGGGACCAAAGGTGACAACTGAACCTAAAACAATACACACACACACACACACACACACACACACACACACACACACACACACACACAGTTTGGGGCAACTGAAAAATAATAGTGGTGAGAGGCCCCAGAGGACCCCTACTTTTAAAATCCTTCATCATAAAAAAGGAAGTTAAATGTTAAGGAACTTGCTTGATGAATTCAGCAAGTAATCATCCACCCCAAAAGAAAAGCATCCCAGACTCGTGTCTGGGGCTTTCTAAATTGTTAGGTAATCTTCAAATGTGCAGTGATGGAAACAGCCTCACACACACAGGGGGAAAATGCATGATGACTTCCTTTTCCTTCTCACAACCACCCAAGGAGGATATTCTCAGCATCCCAATTTTACAAATGAGGGAACAGAAGCTAAGGGAAGAATTTCAAATAGTCTCAAAGAACGTTAATAAGAGAAAGATTCGGAGAAATCTGAACTAGATATACTGCCACCTAGAGGTGAGTGAAGAAATCAGAGGGAACAGGGTGGAGTGAAAAGTGCAAATGCTGAGGCAGCTCTGTCACCATGCGGCTGTGACAGGACATACTCATTTCTCTCTGTCTCACTTGACTGTTAGATGTGTCTGAGGAGTCATTATTATTATAATTACCAAAGGCAATTGCTGCAGTCTAGAATCAGAAATATGAACAATCTTGCCTTCCGTGCTATCTTCTTGATAAAGGAGGAAGTCTCTCAGCATGATTAATTTCCATTCTTATTAGCAGAGCAAATGACTAAAACTTAGGCTATGTAGAATTTCTCCAGATTTTGCAGAGACCTTCTTAAGAGCTCATCAGTCAGTTATGGCCAGCTTCTCCTTGAGCAAAGAGAAAAGGGGACACTGTGGCTACAAGGAACATACTTGTAAGGTGGGAAAAGAAGAAAAACTAAACATTGTAAGCAGAAATGCTAAAGATTTTAAAATACACCAGGGGTGAAAGATGACCTGGATAAAGACCAAAATTCAAAAGGCAGAAAAGAAAAACACGTGAGGAAGGGGCCCCAATAGAAATCTTTATGAATTTTGTTCATGAGGAATTAAATTGTAGCATTTGTGGGAAATGGGTAAGTTTGTTTTGTGATAGAAATTTTAAGAATAATCTTTATGGCAGAAAATACTAGAATTTTTCTAGACCCTTTCCCTCCCCAGCTGTGTTTGTGTGTGATCTGTGCATTTACAACCACATGTGGAAATAGATTTATCTTTGCTTTGAGGTAAACAAATACGAGTGCCCATGCATTTTTCCAGAACATGCCCCTGGGTTTGGGGAAGACGCTGAGGGGTGTCGTTGCTGAGTTGGAGGGTACGCGGTTGCTCTAAACAGAGGTTCTGTCAGTTTGGCCAACTACACCAGCGGATGAGGGCACATATGTCTTTTTTTCTGACAGACTCTCAGCAATACTTTGCAAAAGTCAATCTTTTGAATTGTCAAACTAAAGACACGAAAAGGCATCTCTTTGTTACTTTTATTCAAGCCCCAAGTCCTTAGCCCTCCCTGTTGTTCGTTAGACAACACGTTCAAGTTTTCTTCTCTGTCAGTGGTTCACGTGACATTTGTTCATTCGACATTCAAGTTTTCCCTTCTGTGAGTTGCCTGCTTCTGTTCCCCACCTCTCTTTCTACTGGGTTGGGGTTGGTGTTACTAATTTATGGAAACTCGTGTGTATCTGTGTATGTGTCTCTGTAGATCTATATTTGATATATTTTCTCCAAGGCTGTCTATTTTTTAATATAAAACTTTTATGTTGAATAATACAAAGGAAGCTACATATAATGTAGTTCTTAAGAGTTTGGGGTCAGATTTCTGACTTCACCGATTTAGCCAGGTGAGCCCTGAATTACTTAACCTCTCTAAAACCTAAATTCATCACCTATGAAAAATAAAAATAAAAGGTAGTAATCATATGTATCTTACAGGGTTTTGCACAAGTGTATAGAATACAGTAATTACTATTATTACTGAAGTTCTAAATTTTTATGTGATAAAATGAATCACTCTGATGACTTTTGCATTTTATGTATTAAGAAGGCCTTCTCTACCTGAGAAAAAGTTTTTTTCTTTCTAAAAAATATATTATGCTGATATAGTCCCATATATACAATGATATTGTACAGTGATTATTTTAAGAATGAAAATAAATCTGCCCTGGCCGGTAGAGCTCAGCTAGTTGGGCATCATGCTGCAAACCAAATTGGCGGTTCGATCCCCAGTCAGAACACATGCCTAGGTTGTACATTTGGTCCTCAGTCAGTGGGCACATGAGAGGCAGCTGATAGATGTTTCTCTCCCTGTCTTTCTTCCTCCCTTTCCCCTTCTCTAAAAATAAAAAAATAACAAAAAGAATGAAAATAAGTCCATTGAAATCACATCAATTATGAGAGTCATAAAATGGATAAAGAATGTCTTATTCCATTTGGTCTGTTACAATAGAACACCAGGGATTGGGGGGCTGATAAACACTGCAGTTTGCTCCCCACAGTTCCGGAGACTGGGGAGTCGAAGGTCCGGATGCATGGGCAGATGGGGTGCGTGCCGAGGGCCCGCTGCCATGTCCCTAGGCAGCCACCTTCTTTCTGTGCCCTCACATGCTTCAAGGGCCGAGGGAGTGGTCTGGGGTGTCTCTGATGTGAGCTTGTCCTCTAAATACCATCACATTAGGGGAAATAAGTTTTGCCATATGAATTTCAGAAGGACACAAGTATTTAGTCTGTAGCAAAGACGTTAGATAATAATAGCTAAATGGAGCCCTGTTATGACATTTGTATCAGTGAACAATGATTTTACCTCCTACCTAAGAATTTCCCATGACACAATGAAAGAAGTATCTCATGAGTCATTAGATAAGTGGGCATTAGGATTGACCAGAAATAAGACCCAATTCCCAAAACAGCATCATAAGTCATCACTGGGTCAACTACAATAATCACTACTCCCAAGATATGCCTGATAAAGTGAAAATCAAATGTTCTGTAGGCCAAAGGCCATTTGTTGCCAGAAGTCCTAGGTTTGAGCATTAGCTATGAGACCATAAACCTATTAATTCTTCTGTAAGATGAAAATAAGTAATATAGATCTTTTTTTTTTAATTTAAAAAAATATTTGTATTGATTTTAGAGAGAGGGGAAGGGAAAGAGAGAGAGAAATATTGTTTTAAGAAACATGGATTCATTGCTTCCTGTAGGTGCCCTGACCAAGGGTCAAACCCACAACCTAGGCATGTGCCCTGACCAGGAATTGAACTGGAACATTTTGGTGTACGGGGTGACAATCCTACCAACTGAGCCACCAGTCAGGGCAAGCAATATAGGTACTAACCTCACAGGCTCATATTGTGAGGAGAACAGGATCGTAGAGGAAATTTTTTATAAATTGTTAGGTTGGAAAGTTCACACTGCAGAGCTGGTCCACGCTCTGACCACAGAATTGGAAGATGTGGTCTACTTTAGGTAATGGGACATGGGGTGATAAGATTACAGAAGCAGAGGTTTTTCGAGGTCAATCAAAGCTGGGTTGGAATTTTGGCTTTGACAGCTACTATTGTGGCCACTTCATCTTAAGCTCACTTTACCCATTCATAAAACTGCAGGTTTAGCCCTGACCAGTGTGGCTCAGTCAGTTGGATGTCATCTTGTAAAGCAAAAAGGTCACTGATTCAATTCCCAGCCAAGGCACATGCCTGGTTTGTACATTTGGTCCCTGGACTTGATATCATCTTTCCTTTTCTTTCTCCCTTCCTCCTCCTCTCTCTAAGAATAAAATACTTTTTAAATGCATATTTATACCTACCTGAGAGGCTATGAGAATTAGTGATAAATTAAAAAATTATCAGCACTATACTGAACAAGAGTAGGTTATCAACAAATGTTATTTTCCCTTTCACTCTGAATTACAATCGGCATCACAATTAGCATCTGGCGATGCTACAAATGAGAGAGGTGCATCATGAGTCATGAGGCATGTGGATGCTAATACAGTCAGCACTTCTGCCCAGAAATTATGCTAAGACTTTGGGTCCATCTACTTTTTAAAATCCACTAACATAATAAAGAAGAGAAATAACTTTTCTAATTGTCTAGCTCAGAATTCAAAGAATGAATTGTGTGCCATTAAGGGTGGCTATCTGGCTTGGTTTTTAAAATGTGTGCTCTTGTGAAAATGACAGAAAAGAGAGGAGTTTGGTGGTATTAAAATGCTTCTTCAGCTTCATCCCCTTCCCTTCATTCAACAGAGAGTTGTTGGGGAAGGAAAATATGAATAAGAGTTTTAATGAAAATTGGAGGGGAAGAGGGAAGGAATTTGTTTTTTATATTTTTCTCAGAAATAATCTCTCACGCATTCCTGGAGAAGCAGAGCAGCAGCCATCTGTGCTGTGCTGATATCTGCTCCTTTCTGACCTCTGCCAGGATGACAAAGCTCATGAACCGGCTTTTAAGAACTGTTTCCGTACTGGAGTATTTCGTCAACCGCAGCTGGGAATGGAGCACCAACAACACGGAAATGCTGATGTCCGAGCTGAGCCCCGAAGACCAGAGAGTAAGTACAGCACAGCCTTAACCAACCGGGAAGTCTTCCTCATTCGGAATTTGAAAGTATTTGATCTGGAAAGCTGATGAATAAAGTTTCAGTTATATACAGTTTTTGTTTTTTTCCACTAAGAAAATCAGTCAATGCTACCAACACAGTTGCAGGAAACAAGTTTCCTGTGGGTAGAGATCTATGTTCTTGGACTTCGGTTGGCTTCTCACTGCTGTTCTGCAGTCACACTTCGTAACCCTGCTCAGCTTTAACCCTTCGTTCACCCTCACAGCTGCTATCTTTCCAGCAAACACTCTGCACCTCTGTCTTTCCCCTAACAGCCACAGCGTATGACTGATGGAAAATAATCATTGTGTTGCTCACAAACGCTCTCTCATCCATCCACTGTCCTTGTCGTATCAAAACCACTGGTGCCTCTCAAGCTATACAATTTCTTCCTATGTTTTAAAACCAGCCTCTACTCTTTATTCCATCCCATCTGAGGCCCCCCTCCTTCAGCATTGCCCTCTCGCCAGCTTTGCTGGTCTTCCTCCCTGTAAGGACCTCAGTGGTTCAGACTCGCTTTTCTCAGAACAGGCCTTCACTTTCATCGCTTGGCATCAGTGCCACTTATTTCTTTACACTAGCTTCTTGGCCATCACAAACAATAAATCTTTGCATATTTCTGAAATTCACAAATACAGAAATCTTTTGTACATTGTACATGCTCCTAGCTTTTCTGCTCAAGGACTCATGAGTTTTCTGAACGTGTCATTAGTTTTCAGTTCAACTTTAAAGTTTTCACCCTCTTGATTGACTTTTTTCAAATAATTTTTTTTAAAAGCATTTTGGGGGGTAACTTGTTCTTGACAGCATGTAGAAGAAACCAAGTCATCTTGAGAAGTAAATGTTAGATGAGGAGCTAGCATCACATGCCAGCTAAGGATTTTACTTATATATTCTGGCCTCGGAGAGTATTATTCAAATCCAGGTCCTAGAATTTAGGTCATGGAACCTAAAAGTTATTTGCAAAGTCAAACACTATAGATGTTATATTGACAAGCTAGATGAGATTTAGAGGGATATTTTAACCAAAATCATGACTGAGTACCCATACAATTAACATGAAATAGAGCTATTTTCATAATATTTACATTCCTTCACTAGACAGAATAATTCTAAGTACCTGTTTGAAATGCATGGATGATTGATCAAACCAACTTACTAAAAAAATCTTCAAGTTATTGTACATTGTTTTAAAAATTAGCTTCCAATGTTAGGTAGGCTTATCTTTATAGCATTTTCTCCACGGAGTTTACCCATCTAAATAATTCAAAAGGTAATAAACTTAGAGCTTAATTTTTGACATTTTACTATTTTAACCTAAAATAACTTAAGATTCCATGAAAAATTAAATCTGCAGTGGATTTAACATATGCTTTCAAATTATCTTAGCAAAGGCAATAGTCCTAAACACTTGGATTTAATGGCCAAACTCTGGTGTGGCTCAGCCCCGGGTTTGATTTGCCGTATGGAACCAGGTTTCTACACTAGGGCTGCATTGAAGTCTAACTTAGAAAAGTGAAATGGTCTAAAAGTAAAGGTCTCTGTTCATATAGATGAATAAATAATATTGAGGTATTTAGTGATACTGTGGAAAAAGAACATATCCAGACAAAACGATTACAGAATTACTTTTGGAATGCAATTCAGCTTTTGGACAAGTCTGTGAAGCTCTTTGTAACTTGTTACTTAACCTCATCTGCTCTCTTTGTTAATATGGAGCATTATCTCAAATATTTGATACATCTTAAACATGTATAACTAAAATAAAAATAAAATTGAATTAAAATATGAAGTCAAGGATAAGAATGAAAAAATAGAACGTTCATGTGTGGTCTATGAGATCATACCTAAGCCAGTACAGTTAAACACTGAATTTGTTCTTGAGTTGTTGGTAGAAAAGTAAAAAGGAAAACATAGTTTCATGGTATTCTTTGTCTAAAAGGAGAAAATATACTAGTGTTCCAAGAAAAGCAAAGCTTTCCTTACCACTTAAAAGAAATGTTTTGAAGGGTTTTATTTAATGGATATTATAATGGATAATATCACTAAAGCAAATACAAAATACAAATCCTGCTAAGTTATTCCTCAAGGCTTTGCTTCCCGAAGTTTGCCTTAATCTGCATAATGAAGTAGTAATATTGTAGGAAAGTATGGTAAGCCAAGGGGACACCCCCAAACTTAAGAGAAATGGAAAGAAAATGACACATAATTTGTTTTGGTCCCTAACATAGTATTACCATCACTTTTAAAAATAATTAATCTGCATTTACTTGAAATGAAATTAGATTTCACCAGACTAATACCAGCTCCTTAAACTTCCCTCACGAGACTTCTTAAAGGTCAAATATTCATGTTTAATCTATGTTTAAATATTGCTAAGCAAATAGTAATCCGTATCATCGCTGCCTTTGAAGTAACAGCTCAAATAATCTATTTTGAGGGGTCAGACCTAAGTCTTCTAAACTGATTGTCACTCATTTACATAAAGGAAACTTCGTTCAGTGAACAAAGTGATTGTCCACTTCGCAATTTTAGCAACCCATTGTCTTTTTGCCTTTCAGGTATTCAACTTCGACGTGCGCCAGTTGAACTGGTTGGAATACATTGAAAATTATGTTTTAGGAGTTAAGAAATATTTATTGAAAGAGGATATGGCTGGGGTCCCAGAAGCAAAGCAACACTTAAGAAGGTAAGCATAGTCAGTCACTTAGTATTTATTGAGCACTTACTTTGAGTAGCTGATTTTTATACGAGACATGAAATTGGAGTGGGAGAGGGGAGGAATTAACATTGTGGAAGCATTTACTGCATTAACAGGTCCTTCCTTGTGTACTGGGCCCTGTGATATACTGTTTCTAAATTCAGACTTCAGAACTCCCCTATGAGGAAGGTATTATTTCTGTTATCCAATTTTTATCAAAGAACTGGTTAGGCTGAAAAAAGGTAAGTAACTTGTTCAAGATAACATATGGTAAGTACAAGAGCCAAATTCGAACCCCAACTTCCCTGATTCTTCTACCACACCCTATCAAAATATGACAAACTGATAGTCTTATCATGCTGTGATACAGAGAAAGGATGCCCAACAACAGGAGACCAGATCGCACTATTTAACATGATGAATCACTTAACCACTCTTCAAGCCAACTGCCTTCAACTTGTGCCTTAAAAGACAAAGAATTATAGCAGTCTGGTATAATTCTGGTAGAAGCAAAGGGTTTTTAATACAGAGATGGTAAGAATGTAAAAGTAAATTGCAAACAGAGTGGAACTTTGACTAGTAGGCTACGAATTTTAGAACTTCCCTTCTAGTGAACAAGAACCAGTGAAGATTTGTTATATATAATATGATCAAAGCATATTCAAGAAAGATTGTTCGTCTTCTTTGCAAGATAGAATAGAAAGAGGTATGAGAAAGAGAAACTGTTCAGGGTAATATTATAGAGATATGATTATTGAGAAAAATGTAGAAATAAAAGTTATAAAATATAAAATCAAAAGGCTATCAGGTCATATCTGTGAGTCTTTAATTATTTGCTTGTCACAGCCTGGAACAGACACTATCTGAAGTGTATGCTTCCGATAACATTAGTTGGGTACTTGGCACTGTTTTAACACTGGTTATATATTTGTTCCCCAGGCTCCGAAATATTCACTACCTCTTTAATACCGCCCTCTTCCTCATCGCCTGGCGCCTCCTCATCGCAAGATCCCAGATGGCTCGGAACGTCTGGCTCTTCATCGTGAGCCTCTGTTACAAGTGCATCTCCTACTTCAGGGCATCCAGCTCGCTTAAGGCCTGAGGACGTTCGGCAGTCTCTGCTTATTGGAACCTCTCAGATACCTCTCCAACAGCCAGCTGTGGTTCTCAAGACGAAGAAGTAACAAAGAATACGTAACCTCATCACCTGTCCAATGTGCCGTCACATGTTCATCCCTGTTTCTTAACTGTATGTTCTTTTTATTACAGTGAGAGAAGGAAAGTCATGCCCTACCCTATAATCATATATATTTTAGGAACAAATTATTTCCAGACTGTTTTCTAACACTCTAGTCTATGACCTTGAATAAAAAACACCAAAGTACAACCCTATTTCTACACTTAGCATTTTTCTCCTTGAGAGGACTAGTTTCAACTCAAAAAAACATGGAAGAACACATGGTAGAAGCTGGATTATGCTAAAAGCAAACAAAAAAAAAGAGGCAGTTCTAACCTTGGGACTATTCCAGGGTACCCAGTATAAAGGTTTAAAATCAATTTAAGTGGAGGGAGAATGGTCTCAGCATCCTCTCAATGTTGATGGAAATACTTTAATTCTCCACTGAAAAGTTTGCTTCCTTTTAGTGTCACACCATGGAGTCCTGGTTGAGGGCTGGGGGAATTAGAAAAGTGGACTTACATTTAGTATTTTTCTTAAGTAGATCCACTTCTGGAACCTAAAAAGAACTGAGGTGTAAATAATTATGCACAGGATGAGGGCTCCAGCATATCTGCATTAAGACTCAGTTTTTTATGCTTTTAACTAAAAATCCTCATAATTTGAACTTGACAACTATTTCTAAATCTTTTGAATTACCAGTTTTCTTGATAACCTTCTCTCAAGCATCTCCTTCTTCTTCATCAGTCACCAAACCCCTTATAGTCAAACTTACTCTGCTCAGGCCTCAGTGACAAATGGAGAGGAAGGTTCTAGGCTGGAATCATAAAAACCCAGTCCCCTGATCTTTGCCACTGAGGAAAGGAAAACTTCAAAAATGTAAATGCTAGTTTCAGTCTTTTTCTATAAAGTGGGGAAGATTATTTGTCTGTGATCCCCAGGATTTGCTAGTACTTTGATCATCCAACTGTACAATGTACAGCAGGAGAGATGTCATTAAGTGACTCCAAGTTTAGAGAATAGGTGTTTTGTTAAAAAATATTTTGTGTAATGAAAATGAATTAGTACTATATTTATTCTCAAATTTCTGTATTAATAATATATCCCAACTTTCCTCATATTTGAGAAGTCAGTACGTGGTGTAATATTTGATGTTATAAACATGAACTATTATTCAAATATATCTGAGGCCTACACAATTAAAAATAATCACAACTACTAGAAAATTAAATGAGCATAGGATGTTAATAAGTTATATTTATGCTCACTCTCTGGAATATTTGGTAATACCTAGAATGACACATTCAAGTAGCTGATGCATACAAAGCCTTGAGGGCAGCTTCTAGCATTACTTGAGATTTTTTGAGCCCCTAAAGGACATTTTGCAGGAACTCTTCTGGGCAGTGTCTTTCCCAATCTCATCTAAGTTCTGGGAACTACTTCCAGGGCAGATGACACAGCTCTAAAACAAAACACCTGGTGATCTTCAGCTTGAGATGCCTATTTTTGAGTTACATTAATGAAGATACAAACTAGATATGGTAAAAATGAAATCAAGATATATAATTCAATGAGAGTGGATAAAACATATTAGTTCTAAGAACTTACTATTTTTTGATTATTGTTCCCCTAATTGAATAAATTTCACTGATCAAGTATTCATTTTGGCTTTTGATTAAATGAAAATTTGAATAAAAAATGTTTCTCCCTTCCTGTGTTTTATCTTTAACTGCTGACTACTGCAGGTCTCCATCCCACTGAGAAAAAAGGCTGTAATCTTCCAAAGAACCTACCAGGCTAATATAAATGAACAAACACATAGGTACATAATGCTTCACTTTTTCTCACACCATTAGTAGTGTTGCGTTTACATGCTGAAGCATGTTCTGTCTGTGGCATTAAAGAAATGACATGAATTAAGTTCTCGTGATTAAGCAGTGAAAGTGGATAGGTGTCTGTAGGAAAGAAATTATTTTAAATCAAGACCAATTAACAAGGACTTGAGTGCCTAAGTGCAATGAGAACCTTCTACTTTGCGGGGAAAGGGATGGCAAGTAACAGAGAGGAAAGGTATCTATGTTTAAGAAGTTGTTTCAGTAATCCCTATATTCTGTACTCACTAGATACCTAATGCAATAATAAATACTACCGAGTTGAAGACAGACACCACCTGAGGCAACTGATACTAGAAAAAGTTGAGGTAGATGGGCCCACAACTGAGAAAAACATTTCTCACAATTTTACACTAACATAACATCATCATTCCCAGTAAACAATTTAAATAACTGACTTAGAATCCCAAGGTAAACAGACTGAACTGAGGGACTAATACCCAAATAGTGTGTTATCTCACAATGACCTTAACAGGTCAGCCTTAAGCTTCCAAAAACATCAGTATTTTCCAAAGTTCACAAGAATCACATGGAAATTTCCACGTGGCTATTTTTCTAGAACTGCAAGTCTGATGTTCTGGAAACATAAGCAACTACCTATAGTAAAAAGTATAGCTGTTTCATATGCTCACACAATGTATGGAAACATGTTCACTGCCTAGATTAGTTTTTAAATATATATATATTACATATATTAAATATATATATATTACAATTATATATATATGTAATATATATATAAAGGTTAATGAAACTGGCAGTTGCTAGTTTTAAGATGTAATTTGCTTATCAGAAGGTAGTACCTTGTGAAGAGTAGCTACATAAGGCAAAGAATGATTAATTAAATTGAGTTTAAATAGCTAGAAACAACTCTTCTGATATACAAGTATTTTTAGCATGTCCATACTTTAGTATATACATAATGAATTGATTTATACAATCAATTAACTGCTTGAAAGTAGAGAACAATTTATAAAATATTTATTATATTATTTATCTAAGTTGCTGAAGGTCTGCTTTAGTACAATATGTAGCTATCATTAATGGATACTTTCCCCCACACCTTCTCATTTTAAGTTGTACCTAAAATTAGACAGTATGGTGTGAGTTATATTTTGAGGAACTGTTAATCTAATTCCTTCAGACATTCATCTGAAAATAATGAGTTTTACTTTCCCTTTTTAATCTGGACACCTTTCTTTCTCTTGTCTACCTGCTTTTGTGAGAACTTCCAATGCCATGCCAAATGAAAACTGGTGAGGGTGGGCATCCTTGTCTTGGTCCTGATCATAAGGGAAGAGCTTTGTTTTCGCCATTGTTATATTAGCTGAGGGTTAATAAGCATTCAGTACAATCCGGAGTTGCTAAAAAAAACTATTTAAATGTTTTGCTGATTATAATCTTCAACTTTACTGATTTATAGATTTGCATCAACTGTTCAATTTAAATCATGCATTTATATTTAACAAGAAAAAAATAAAGTAAGCCCAATCTCATAATTTAAATTACGAGATTGCTTCGTCTGGACAAAAGCAAATATAAATAAGTGATATTTAAAGACTGCTATAGTTTTCCTGGGCTGGGGAAGTGCATACATGAGGAACTGAGGCTTCACTGTGGATACTCAACTGTGGAGGGACAAAGACATTGCTTTATGATGTATCGTTTCATTTAGAGTCCACGCGCCCAAGACTGACACTAAACAAGTGGATTTTGTTCTTTGAAAACAAAACACAAAAATCCAAGGTGGTTTGTTTCCTACTCTTAAAATAATGCAAAATGTTTCCATCACTGCAGAAATATTTCAAAATAGGAAAATAACTATAAGGACCTAGTCGGGTATTAATCCAGGCAGCAAGGTGTGAAAAAATGGTGATCTCTCTAGACAGTGCTGACCAAGGGTGATCCCTTTCGGCTTACCAAAAGTTTGCTAGAGTTCTCAGTACAAGGGGAAGTACAGGTTAAAGGGCATGGTGAAATTTGTAAGGTCCTAAGGCTCAAGTGTAAGTAAATTTTAAACAATAAAAAATATGCATCTTGAATATGGTAAGGATTTTGCATGTAAATTTACTTTTTGGGACTAAATTACTAACCTAAGATATAAAGACAGACTGTATAATATTGCCCTACCATAACACCATTAAAAAGAGATCTTTTTTCTTTGTGAATTACAAAGTTTGTGTTAATTATAAATTTTGCTTGCATTTATAAATTTATTATAAAAATTAAGTGCTTTATATCATAAAATGTATATGAGAACAGTGTGATATTAATCACCTAAATCGGAAGTTAGAATTTTATGACTCTAGTATTGAGTTAAGCTTTTACCAAAAGGTAGTCTGAAGCATACAAATACTGCAGCAGAAAATTATTCACCTAAATATTTCACCTCTTCTTATTGGCCAATGAATGCAAATACAGTTTAAAAATTTGCATAAAACTTGAGGTCTCAACTTTTAAAATATTTAGGCTGAGCCTAATAAAATAAAAAGCAGGATTGAGTTAGTAAAGTTAGATATCCTACTGAAGGCACCCCTGGCACCAGCCAAAGTGCCTAATAGGAAGGTAGGTCAGTGCAGTGTTCTCTGCAATTGAAAAAAAATGCTTGGTGAGATCAAAACACTTAACAAATCTTAATATACTGCTTCACCCATCACCCAAAGGGCTGGCCAGAATCTTATGTATTGATTGCCAAAAATCTGATCTTGCTATTCAAGGAATTTCAACTGGAAACATTTCTTAACTTTTAAAATAAAAATCAATAGCAAAGCTGAATTTTGTTTCAAGAAATTCCTTTTGTAGTTTTAATGGGGCAGATTAATTTCCTTAAAATTTCAATATGGTATTTGGAAAACGTGAAAACAAATATATATATAAGTACCAAAATAATTTTTTAAATTCTTAAAGATACCTGTCATAATCCTAACAGTAAGAAAATAATTCTAAATCATTCTTGTTTTTCCTTCCATAAAAAAAACCCTGAAATTTGATTGAACTTTCTGACATATTTACAAAACCAAAATTCAGTCTAAAAATAGCTAAAATTCTAATTTTCTCCAGCCGAAATTCCTTTTGAGACATGTTCTATTAGTTCTTAGTTTAACTTCATTAGAAATATCTGAAAAAATAAAAAATACATGGATTGTTTTGGAATTTTCTGGATTCAAATATCTTTCAAAGTATGTTATGTCACCTGTATTAATCAGTTAACTCTGTGGCTCCTAATGATAAAATGTGTATTTTAAACACTGATGCTTCTGTTATTTTCAGCAAAATATCATTCAATGTAAACTTTACTGCAAAGTAGGTTTATCAGTATTTCTCCTCTCACTATATTACTGTCCCAACTGTTCTCAAAAAAACTTTTTTAACCTTCAAAAAAATCCATTTGAAAAACTATAACTGTGACAGCCTGTTCTCTAAAAACCATGATTTTAAATCTAGTTTTTCAGCCTTGGCCTTGTTCCTTACCCAGAGTTTCTGTCTCCTCACTTCCCTAAGCGATTTAAAACATGAGGATTGGTCGCGGATTCTTCTACTATTAAGTATTACAAAGGAAAACTGATGTTGGCACACACATTCCAAATAAGTTTTTAATGGCACCTGAGTGATATCTCCCTTATTATTTTTAATCTTTTATAGTCTGAAAATTTAAATCAAGCCTTAAATAGGACGAAAGCCAAAACAACACAATCTAATACACAGTCCACCACATTCAGGACATTGTGAATGCAGATACTTCTCCCATCCATCTTTACAGTGCAATGGACATCGTTTAATATGATCATCTCCCAGATATGACATCTTGTTTTCCTTAAATAGTTGCCTCACACTTCTATTTAAAGTTACCCTGTTGCCTACTCACCACAAAATGTATAAAATATTCTACTTTTCCTCTTAATATTTTACAAACTGATAATTTTCATCATCAGTAGTGGATCTTTTTATTACTCACCCCCCACTCCAAAATATACCAACAATATAAGGATCATATTAGGAAATTTAGCAGGTTTTTAAAAAATGTGCTTTCTTCTCCCCATATAAGTGCCCACTATACAATTTGTGAATGATTTCTATTACATATTATAGCACCTATATACCTGCCCCTCTAAGAATTCACCTCAGTCTTCCATGACCCTGCCTTGAAAAGTTAACAAAGTCAATAGCCAGAGTTTAAAGGAAAGCAGTTACCTTCATAAAACCAAATTACTGGATAAACGGTCTTGTCATTATGGCTTAACATTAATATGGCTACAGCACATGAGCCCATCCCTGTTTGCCTCTATTAACAATGTGACCTGATCACAACTTTTTAAAGTCTAGACTAGTATTCCATATGTTTTACATATTTTATTCTGACACGGTATTTTAAAAACAAAAGGACGCAGACATTAGCACTATTAATGCCTTTTTCTTTAGACGCAGTTTGACTTCTTTCCTTCAGGTCTTCAAGGTCTGATTTCGAAACAGCCCACTTGCTATGAAAATGCCAGGAAGGGTCATCTTCAAAGCAATATTCCAGCGGGGCTTCTTCACTGATTAGCTGCATAATTTCTTCTAGGACATTTGTAACAGACACAACATGTATAGGATTTCAGTTTCGGTTTTCTTTTTTTTTCTAGGTATGAATCCTGCTTCTTATTCATATTTTTTCTTTTGAATATATTGCACAATATTTTCTTATTAAAAAAAGGTTTTATATCTCAGGCAAAAAGTTTTTCTCCTTCATCTGGGAGAGGCTAATGTGTATTATTTTCTAAAAGAGGTAAGTGGTTGTTTGTGTGGCCATCCTCAAAAGGGACCTAGGGAGAAAGAGACCAGAGCATCAGTTCTATTCCTTATACTATTTCCTCCAAACACAATGCTTTATTTGGGGCAATTTTGGGGGGGGAGGGGGGCACCAAAAATACTATTTAGATTTAACAATGGTACTGTGAGTTCGAGATCAGTACCATTTATTCTACACCACTTACAGAGCTGACGGGTTTGTGGGATCCAAGTCTGAAACGACAGTAAATTATTTCAACTATAAATTTTCCAATTCCATGTAACATGCCTGTAATAAAAATGTTTTAATTAAATTATGCTTTTAATAAAATTATTTCTTAAATTGCTATATAATATAAAACTAAACTAGTTATAATGGAATAAATTAAGGAAGAAAATAAAGGAGTTTGCTTTACTCCCACAGTTAAAAATAACAAAACATTAATTTCTTTTCAAAATTACAAGACCAAGTAATTCATGATCTTGACAAAGCAATCTCTTCAAGGGTGCTTAATAATCTCACACCCACATAATTTTGAAAAATAAATAATACCAGCATCACAAATTTAAATGCGTTTAAATGAAGCAGTGACAAAGACTTTTACAAGAAAAGCTAGTCATTTATATAAAAAATATAATTAAAAGTATATAAACTACTCAGCTCCATGTAATATTGAATTGGGGTTGGGGAAAAGAAGGAACTTTTTCCTTTTTTTATGTACTGTACTTAACTCTCAAATTTTCATGATGACAATTCTGCAAGTTATCATTTTTGAGAGAACTCCATAATCTTAGGGCAAAATGACCGAAATCATAAAAACACTGACTGAACTATCATAGTTTAAACTACCATAATATATGATTTTACCTATTGTACAGTTAAAAATACTTTAAGTGAATAAGAAACTTGACATTCAAGTGTCTACTATTTCTAAGTGTCATTTATTTCTAAGTATTTTCTTGTCTAATCCTACAACACTTTCAAATTAGAAACCATCATTCCCTTTTTTCTAAATGAAAAACAACTTTGGAATAGGTAGGCGATCTATAGAAGCCAACCACTACATACATGGCAGGACTTGGACTTACGCCTAGGGTTGTTCCAGCTCACTAAGTCGTCTCCCTTAAATCGCTGAATGCAGTAAACTTAGTTATGTTTAACGTTTAAGCAATTAGTTTTGGAGGTTTGGAACAAAGTCTTAAAGTGTAAATACTTCATTTTATCAAAACATGACAGTGTGCATATTTCTTGCTCCTTTTAAGTAAAAGCATCTTAATTTCAGTGTCGACAACACTTTTAGAAATTAGACTAAAAAAAGGAATAAATCTTTACCTGTTGTTGAAAAGATTCCTCCGACAATACCACAGAGTCTTACAAAAAACTGCCAGAATGGCATATGCTCTTCAGTAACTGTCACCATAAGAGAACTGAGATCATATTTCATAAATATCCCAGAGACCCCGTGGCTGCCTGCAGCATGGTTAACCACACGCTCCTGAAAGGGAGGCAGAAGGACAGGGAGAGATGGGAGGAGGAGGAAAGCAGGACTCATGTCATCTGGGTACTTACTTTTATAATCAGCATGAAGCCCTACAGCGGTACTGCCTGAGAGAAACACTCAAATCTTTGTACAAACTGTCCTACTAGATTAAAATCTTAAGACAATCAAATTTTGTGTTTTCTTTATGTGGTTAGATTTTGAAGCAATCAGGAGAACAGAATCATACTTTCTTATTTTCTCTAAAAGATCCCTTTACATACAAGTTTTCTATTGAATTCATGAGCTTACAACTGAATGGCATATTCTTCATTGACCAACCAAATCAATAAAAAAAAGCTTATATTTTGACTTTAAACAAATATTTTTTATATTTACTTGCTAAGAATTTACAAAATAATATTTACTACCTGTCATTTAAATAATCAGATTTAAAAACAAATACTTTCAGTCTGTGTTGTTCATTTTAAACTGCATAAGATATAGCACAGGAAGAAAACAATGCATTAATTTGAAAGATATCAATATTTGAGTGACTGGTTCAGTGTTTAAAGAAATTTTTTTCTTTAAAAAAATGTAACTAAAATTATAAACCTACTGCAGTGTGCACACTGAGAAAGTAATTCTATTTCATTCCATTCAGTTTACACTTTCAAAAATCAAGTTTGCAAACTTTCCAATAAATTTCTACTATAGCTCAAAACAACCATGCCACCAAAGTGGTTTGCCATGACTTTTATGAGACGCCCTACCTATTTTGGCTAAGTTATAACTAAACTGTAAGCTTTAAAATAAAACAATTTTATGTGGACATTACAAAACCCCTTCCCCTATTAACACAACAGTGCCTTATGAAGCCATTGTTCAAGTTTCCAATAAAGCGACTTCATCTTAAAGCTCTGGTATGTCCAACCATGCCAAAATCATAACTATACTGTCACCGCCTGTATGAATTAAAGCGGTTTCAGGCATCAGAGCGTCCACATAACAAAAGACTAACAATGACTCCCTTTGGGGTGCAGGACCAGTGAAGGTCAGCTCTCCCCATTTCTGTCCCCCCATCCTCCACTTTACAACTCCAGTGACTCCATTTTTTTTAAGTGCAACTCATTTTAGTCACCTTATCAGCATAAACCCCACAATGGTCAAACACTCTGGGATTCTATTTCTTAAATTTAATGTTGTCATTCTGTACATACTGCCAAACTCCCTTCCATAGAGACTATGCCATTTTGCACTCCCATACAATAATGTATGTGCACCTATTTTCCCGAAAGCCTTGCCACTGTGTGGACTGATGTTCATTCAGGTGGTGCCAGTCTTAGTGAGAAATGGTATTTTCCCACCCCTACAGCAATGCAGAAAAGCACGAAATCCACTTGTTCAAACTTGACCTAGTCTCGCTGTGTGTATAAACACACACACACACACAGTTACACATATTTTATTTTTTCCCTCAAACCATGTAGAGTTATAAACATGTAACATTTCACTCCTAAAATCTTCAATATTTAATCTCCTTACAATAGGGAAATTTTACAATTATTGAGGACACAGCCATCACAAATTGTAAGATCATTAAAAGAAAACTCTATTTGAGGAAAGCAAATTTTTAAAGTACTTAAATGTTGCCTTAGAATTCTTTAGAATAATAGTATTTGAATATTCACCATTCTTAAACACAGTAAGAGAACATGACCCCAGAATATATGAGAAATGTTAAACCATGCAATTCCAAAAGGCTGATCCTCACTGTCCTATTTATTTACAAGGCAACTCCACCCTGAGATTGCAGAACATTTGTCCTCTCAAATAGACAAATACAAGGCACAAGTTAGAAAGCAAAACCCTCAAAATCTATTATTTGAGCCACAATAACCATGCATGCCCTAGGTTAGATACACTAATTAAAAAATAATACATAAATCAGAAAATCTTCTGGCAAATAAGAAAATTGCAGGCTTCATTGGTGTGGCTCAGTGGATTGAATGCCAGCCGGCGAACCAAAAGGTCACCGGTCTGATTCCCAGTCAGGGCACATGCCTGGGTTGCAGGCCAGGTCCCCAGTAGGGGGTGTGCAAGAGGCAACCACATATCGATGTTTCTCTCCCTCTCTTTCTCTCTCTCTTTTCCCCTCTCTCTAAAAATAAATAAATAAAATCTTTAAAAAAACACTGCTAATACCAATACATGAGAAAACATTACAAAACTAAGATATTAAGAATAAAATACCACCACAGTTTAACAATTTAGACTTAACTGAATACAAAACCTTCCAGATTTAAAAAAATCTACTTCTTTGTTTGCTCTAGAACATACTAACACCTATTTCTGATATTTTATTATCTTAAAATAAAATGTTAATGCATTTCAAAATTCCCACAAATTTTACAACGGTGAGGACACCAACTGAAACTACCACCTTATTTTGTAACAGGAGGACGATAAAATGCTAAAAAAAAAAATCATCAGTTGGATTTAACTTACCCTTTCTGTCACAGAAAACTGATGGGTATCTGCTGAAATTTTATATGTATGTAGTTTTGTTGGCACAACTGTAATGAAATACTGGAACATCCGGTTGTCTAGAATAAAAACAAAATGTGTTTTTCCCCCACCAATACAGCAGCAACAAAACTACTGCTAAATATATCCTCCTTCTAGTAAATACACTTAACCTGAAATTTAATGGTACTTGTGACTTAATGTCTAAAAAAATAGTTTTAAAACAATGAATGAAATCAAAATACTAATATTTGATAAAACAAGTTCTCAGTAATCATAAAATAAACACACACATCTTTTATATTTAAAAAGATGAACTAGTCACTTAGATACCTTTATAGTCATTATTATCCTTATATCAAATATGGAAAATAAAAGTAGCATTCCCTTACAGTACAGAAACTTATAATAATAAAGTTATAATACCATCCTCACTGCATGACAAATTTTTAGTTTATACTGATATCTTAAGATAGGTAAATAAACCAAAGTTAAATTAGCTGGTTTTTGGATAAATATATAAGGAACTGATACCACAGCAGAAAGATATATAAAGAAACTTCTCAGTGATGGCCTGGGGGTTATGTGTAATCAAAAGGATCATGTTTACATAGTCATTAAGCATTTTAGGTTTAATACAAGTCATAAATACCAGTTTATTACCAATTACAAATTTTAGGTAATTCACAGTTCACATAATACAATGCATTAACTCTGTCTGTATTATAAAAACTGTAGAGTTAGACATGTTAGAGTTTCCAGTAGAGAAGTAATAGTGCCTCATTATGTTTGACCTGCAAACAAGTGTACTTCACACCATGGTAATAGCTGTCTATGAAAACTATATGAATAAATAAAATGTACTGATTTTAAACACACAGTTTGATACATTTTAACAAATGCACTCATCCATATGACCACCACCACAACGAAAATGTAAAACGTTCCGATCACATCAAAAAGTCCCTTGCACTCCTCTGTGGTCGATCCCCTCTCTCTCTGGCCCTGGGCAACCATTAATCTACCTCCTACTGCCAGGGATTAGTTTTGCCTATTCTAGAATTTCATATAAATGGAAGCATACACTGTATGTCTGGTTTTTTTTCTCAGCATGAATAAACTTTTATTTCTAAAATCCATGTTCTCTCCTCTCATCTCAGTGTAATTCTGAATGGGAGAGGGAAGGGTAAAAGTAGGTAGGAGGGAGACAGGTATGCATAATGGTTTCTTCAATAAACCAAAGCCTGTTTCAACTTCACCACTTATTTCTCTTACAACTCATACCACTGTAACTTTCAAAACCAAACAGTTCTCCCATAACTAATAAAGAAATAGTATCTTCTAACTAATGATTACTTTTTTGACCAGCTCTCCCATTACTAATTTCAACTTACTATCTTAAATATTATCACACACAATGTTAGGGTGAAAGGGTGTCAACTTTGTCTACCACCAACAGAAGGCATATCAATTGTGGATGGTCTTCAGTTTCATCCTTTCAGTTGTTCTTTGATGTAAGGTGAGTTGCTCAACCTATGCTTAGTTTTAGGTGTTTTACAAATAAACTCTATCATGTCATAGACAAAGAAAGCTAGCTAAAAATGCTAGGAAAAAAGGTGTTTAGTTTTTAAGTATTTATGAAAAATGATGACACTGAGAGGGGTGAGGCAGTAACCAATGCCGTAAGTATGGGTGGGATAATCAGATCTGGGAGTAAAAACGAAGGACAGAGGAAACCTCTCACCGTAAGTGAGGAGTGAAGTGTCACTGCAGTAAATAACAAACAAGGGTCAAAGAAACAGGACAGGAAAAACTGGAAACCTTTAACCAGTGGCCAGACAACTACTGAAGTCCTATTCGTATGATGTTAATTCAAGAAAGGGCTATAACTTTGTTAAAGAACTTAACTGCTAGGCTGGGCAGAGGGTGGGGAGGTGTGGAAAATGCAGTTGAATGACATTTTGTTGCAAGCTGTAAAATGTTCCAAAAGTTTCAGATCTGTCCAAATCTGCATAGTTTTAAACATGTAACTGCTAAGTAATCCCCTCAAAACTTCTGGAGAACATCAAGGAGGAGGTGGTTATCTGAACACAACAGATTTGTAATGCTGATCTGTTTTTTCTCTTTGGGAAAGAAGCCCAACAGAACGTATATTAACATATGTTGGGAAAAAGAGTACACCTGCTTTAAAGCTTTGAATAATTTACTCACTCGTCTGGTGGCATTTTATAACAAAACCCTAATACGTACTAGTCTTTGAATTTAGGAACATGTGGACATAAAATGAGTCTTTTGAAAATTAATGTTTATATTTAGTGCCACTTCTGTATGGAAATTTACAGTTCATTTTAGCATCTTGAAACAAAATATTAACCAACATGTTTTCAAATGAGCATCTCTTAAGTAATATTTAATGCATTTTTGTGTAGAATGAACATATACTTAAAGATGAGATTATAATGAATACAGTTTATAATTTCTACTCACATTAATGAATTCAGTACACTTAAGTTTCCTTAAGTGAAAAAATTCTCATAAAAACATAACATATTCATGAATGGAAGTCAGTATTTTAAGTGTAACATCTGATTATGAGACTATGCTAAAAGAGTAAAATACTGAAAAGAATATTAATAAATCTGTTTGGATTAATAAAAATGAAGCCCTTAATTCCAGTTCTGCAGAGGTTAGAATTCCCACTAGCACAGGAAGCTTTAGAATCCTTGAAAGGTCTAACAGGTGGGACGTGCCATGCAGTTTCACTGTTTAAGAAGAGGAAAGCAACCAAAACCCATCATGAAAGTCGAGAATAGATTATTTGCTAAAAAAGTAATAATAACAATAACCCATCCATATTTGAAAAAACTGATATTTTAAGTGGAATAGAAGGTTAAGACAAAGTGAAAGCTACCTCTGTTATAACGTACAACTTCTGTGTTAATAACCAAAAACCCCTCTGGAACAACTTTAGGTTTCTGATGTTTGCAAAGCTCTCCAAAGAGGTTTCCAAAATGGTAAATATACATTTTAGAACTCTGAACCTATACAAACCAGGAAATTCTTCTTGGAAAGTTGAAACTTTCTTTTATTCTAATTCTTTCTTTGGTGAATATAGGAAAGAAGTTCTGCCCTACTGACACATTAACCTTTCATATATTGAGAGAACTTTTAAGAGCTACTCCTTCTCTAATTTCTTACTCTGTTCTATGGATTTGTTTTTAACATTTAAATTTTATCCACTACTAGGACAAAGTCTCTCCACACACATCTCCAATTAAAGGTTATCAACCACTTCAACTACTTACAGATTTACCTGCTTATTTGTTACAAGGGGGTTAAGAGGATTAAAAATATATTAGTATTCATGACATAAAAACATTGCCTATACACAAATTTCCACAGTAAATATTAAGTACTTACGATCTACAGCAATTTTTTCAGTTCCGTCTAGAGGATTAACAATTCCTGGAACAAGCTCTCCAAAAGACAAATGATCTATTCTGTGAGAAAAGTTGTATGCTGAGGCAAAAAATAAAAGCAATAGGTAGATAAGTTATTATTCAAAACACGTATTATACATGGGTTCACATTCTTATCTACTTTCAGATGAAAACATCTAAAATCTGCAAGTCTAATAATATAGTATTTAAAATTGCATTAATTTTGAGAAAAATGCAAATAAATATGTGAAAATTAAATACATGTAAGTAAATTCTGATAAAATGCTATATCTCAAATTTCATGATTACATACAAATTAAGGCCTAAGAAATAATATTATATCCAACCCTAATAACCTAAAAAGTTAAGTCTTTCTTGGTTCAAATCATCACATAATAATAGGATTGTGTTATCAAAACAGGGATACCGATGAACCCAAATATATTTGAATCCAAGTATATTTTTAATACACTGCTAAATGGGACCAAGATTTTTTTGAGCAAATATACTGCTGATTTTTTATGGAATTTATTACTTTTTTATTCTCAAAAACAGACTTTAAAAACTAAGTTTTATGACAATCATTACAAGAAACTAACTTGAATACTTTATACGTACATGTGTATGTATCCATAGTTAGATTTATGTATTTCCTTCACTATCCATAAAGATTAGCAGAAATGTGTACAAAGTGATACAAGGCACACTAAGGCTCTCCTCCCTAACCGTGGCAACCTCTGAGCCATGACTAAACAGAAATACAAGTAGCTTAAAGACAAGAGAAAATGGATTAGAGCCAACACATTTATTATTTACTTTCTCCAATGGATATCTGTTTTCAAACAGCCCACTTACAAAGCCCTACCTTGCACCTGTGCTAAAATTTAAAAAAAAAAAAATTTTTTTTCAAGGACATCTTCATGGAAAAAAATCTCAGAAACTGCTTACAGTCATGGTTGACAAGTGCTGCCAAATGTGCATGACCTCGGGGATGTGGAATTGCCCTGGAAGGAGGAAAAAAAGATTAAAGTAATAACATTCAAATATATAACTAACTAAAATCTGAAAAGGGATCTTTCCTAAGTCATATAATTTTCTTAATATAAAATAAGAACATACTTGGCCTATGATTTAAGTAGGTAAGTCTACTCATCTCAGCAATATTGTAAACTGAAGGTTAGAAAACTTTCTGTGAAGAGCCAGAGAGTAAATATTTTAGGTTTTGTAGGCCAAAATGAAAAATTGAAGTCAGTATGTAGTTAGGTATGTAAATAAATTTTCACAAACTTCAAACAAGCACAACTATGGTCCAGTAAAACTTTATTTTAGAGCCTGAAATGTGAATTTCATATATTTTTCACATGCTATGATACACTATTCCACATAAATTTCAGTGAAGGGAAGGCTGCTGAAAACTGGACAGCACTGAGGGGAGACATTTTCAATGGTCACAATTACTGGGGAGGAGTTCTACTGGCATTTAGTGGCTAGCAGCCAGAGAAGCAAGGGATCCTGGCCAAGGCAATGACAGTCTCACACAGAATATTGTCCCACATCTTGCATGACTTCCAAACATTCTAAGTGGCACCACATAAGTGAAAAACCTATGAATATAACCTGAGTCTAGAACTTAACTCCATTTATCTGTACAAAGTGATTTGTTGTAGTTTCCACATACACTAAATTTCCCAGGAAACAGTCAATGTTATATTCTGTTTTGCTCGCAGCATTACAAGGAGCTGTTCCTTATTTCAGAAAACCACCTCATCAACAGAGATACCATTCATGACATTGAGTGGCCAACATATCTGTTTCAGTCTGCATGTGCCGCTGTTGTAATGAGTCTTCGTTTAAGTGACAAGAATCTGCCTCCTTCATTACTTTATCTAATGCAGCCACAATCGAGGATTTGCATACTGAAATAGTTCTCATTTATAATACAGTTGGGAATAATTCTGTGCCTGAGAGGTAATGGGAGATTTTTTTTTTAAAATCAATATTGAATTTGGCAAATCTAGTACCAGATTATTACGAATGGTTTACAGGATACTTCAGAGGTGATAAGTATAAGATGCAAACGAAATGTTTTTCCATTTGGCCCCCTTATTGCTGGTATGAGTTATGACATGAAGAGAGAAGTGAAACTGGGAACAAAGGTCATAATGTAGAGGTTCACAGGCTCACACGATATTTGTTAAAGTTTTCCCCTTTCCATTAGATTTGGAGTAGGATATTGCTTGTATCCAAAGATATAATAAAATCTAAATTTCTCTGAGCCAACTATTGTTTCCCTGTATGATACCCAAACATTCTAAGATTCCCAGATACAGACTGAAAATGGAGACAATGAGTTCTGGCAACAGTAACAAAAAATGAATGTTAAAAAGAGTGGGACAACAAAGAAATGTGTGATATGATCAATGTAAACACTAATAATTTGCATAAAAGTCTAACGCTCTCTCTTCTCTCTCTCTCTCACTTTCTCTCTCTCACTTTCGCTCTCTCACTTTCTCTCTCTCTCACTTTCTCTCTCACTTTCTCTCTCTCTCACTTTCTCTCTCTCTCACTTTCTCTCTCTCTCACTTTCTCTCTCTCTCTCACTTTCTCTCTGTCTCTCTCTCTCTCATCTTCTGCCTTACAACCTTCCCCTCGGCATGGATGCCCTGGTCTCCTTTTATGCATAAAACCGCTAATGATCCACTAGCTTGGACACTATTAAGGCCTTCCTCAATAAAGCCTCCGCTGACCTGCAGAGCAGGTCAGGTACCTTGTTATGCAGTTTATCAGCAGCCACACTTCTCCTTTACAGCCTCAATACAACTGTAATTAAATACTTGCTAGTGCAAGTCACTGTTTAAAATTTAGATTCTCTCAGACTGTCAGTACCATAAGGAAAAAAACCTTTTGCTTTTTTTCACTCTTTCATCCTTGGTATCTAGCATGGTACTTTGTATATAGCAAGTAGTCAGAAAATGTCCCTTACAGTGAAGACCTGTTCAGTCCGGCAACTCAAGATGGGAGAGAAGAAGGAAGGGAGGCAGGATCAGAGAATCTATGTATTCATTCAGAAATTTACTAAATATTCATTGTATAACAGTTTCTGTGTTGGGTACTGCTTATGAAGGTAGATGATCTAATATTTTTCCTTAACTTTTGCCTAATTTAACTTTTTCCCAGACACTACTAATTGCTAACTACATCAAAATACTTGTCTTAAATTAGTTAGGGTTATATTTTTGGGACGATCAGCAAAGAACCAAACAAAAACCTAACGCCAACCAACGAAATGAACAAATTAATGAAATGTCCAGGTAAGAGCTTTCAGGCTACTAACACTTGGTCAGTAGGTTTTAATTCACATTTACCGACAGCTCATTTACTTTAACATATAAAATAGGAAATGAGAATTTAACCTTTGTTTTGAAGTAGTGTTTAGTCAGTAGTCTTCTCTATTCTGCGTTTAAAGCCCTGAACAGCAGTCTTGAGACATCAAAAATACAGATACAAAACATTTTAAGCAGCCCTTTAGCACTCTTATAATATTATTTTAGTCAAGAATTTACTTTTAACAAGCTGCCAACTCGTCTAAAGTATTTTCAGTAGGTGAAAAGAACATACTTGCCCACAGTAATGTGAAAATTCCCTGCTACTTTATTGACATACAGATGACCATGAATTCTGCAAGCATCTGGAGGCTGTGATGGATCATCTTCCCTATGACAACAGGATATGTCAGAGATTACTTACAGCATATTCAATATTGTCATCAATACTGATCTGTAAAGATCAATTTTCATGTAATGTCTAAATATCAGAAGAAGTTTTTTGAAGTCTATACATTTGTTTAAAAAAGCATGTATCTAAAAAATGGAAAAAATCATATAATTATCACACATATATTACATTTACACAAATCTAAAATTCCATGGTTCTTCAACTCTAACCAAAGGACAAAATCCCATGATAGAAGAAGACTACAGGTAAAGAATAAGTCCAACACAGACAAACTTTTATCATCTGTTTTTGGCATTTTAGGGAACTGGGGAGGATAGGAACAGAAATGAGGTAAGGGAAAGGCAGGCCATCTAAGTTCAAATAGACAATGACACTTTCTTCCTAAGCAAATGTGAACCTTCTGTATAGTTTTAAACTTAAATGATCATTTTCATTATTACAGCATTTCAAATGTCAGCTATTCTACTTTATAAAAGAAAAAACCACAAAATTCCTAATCAAAATTTATACATCATCATAATGGGAAATACAATTAATTTGTTCGCAAAGCATAAAATAGTTTTATATGGAGGTATAACAAAAACATATAAAAGAGAAAAATTAACTGAAAATGAAATAAAGTGAACTCTGAACAACACGAGTATTAGGGTGCTGAAATCCACATATAACTTTTGACTCCACCAAAAGTTTGCAGTTTCCTTTGGGATCTGTAGGGATTCGTGTCAGGACTCAGAGATACCGAAATTCACAAGTGCTCATGTCCCCTACCTAAAGTGACACAGACCACTGCATACAGTGGGCCCTCTACCTGTGGATACCAACGCCAGATGAAAAACAATACCGGCAGTTACTGAAATCAATCTGCATATAAGTGGGCCTGAGCAGTTCAAACTCATGCTGTTCAACGATCAACTATAATATATTTGTAATAATCCTGATCAATATCACAGGCTATACATTTAAGAGTAAAAAAAAATCTTCATTAAATAGAATGATTATATTTTCCTGAGAAATATGAGATCTGGATAACTAAATCAATATTAAAATTTTGTTAAAGCAAGTTCATAATAAATAGTTGCACATTTAAAACATACATCTCACCTTGGTGGAAGTGCTGTTGAACTTTTAAAAGCACTTTTAAATAACACATCTTGAAGTGAATGTTCTTCCTGTAGTCTACTCTGAATCAGCTGCAGCATCCTAAACATAACACAAACAAGCAGTAGTTTATAAATATGGTAAGATACACAAAGAAAGCCAACCCTTAAAAAAAATTGACTTAGTTAAACCATGCATTTATTATTTTAGCAATTTATTCTAAAATAAAATACTAATTTTTCTTTGGTCACTTTTCTTGAAAGAAGGAAAGGTGAGGCAGGTGGCTACACATCTAATAGCTCGGCTACATAATAAACCTGTCTGACTCCATCAGTAACAGACGTGCTCATCTGAATATCTAAATTCATCTTTCATGTTTGCATGAATTACAAAATTTCTACTTTTTGTACAGCATTGAATAAAGCATTATAGATATTAAAAAAAGAAAAATAAGGGACCACACCATAGGTCTAAAAGACTTAAAGTAGAAGATTTCTGGCCTATGAAGAACCCACAGCACCAGCATCCAATTCTCATTACAAACCAAGACACAGTGCCATTTAATATTACCTAGTGACTCCTTTTCTGAAGAAACCTGAACTTTGTTCAATGATAAGATCATTCTAAACAAACTATTATACTCTATCTATATTTTACGAAAAGAATATCAGCATATAAGGCAGAGGATTATAGAAAACAAAGTATCTACTTCCTTTTTAAATATACCTGCCACAAAAATTAGTTGCTTGAGGGTTTTTTAAACAAAATTCTTATGCCCACAACAACTTATTAAATTACTTACTCTAAACAACACCACCAAAAATAAGACTTTCCTCTAATACTTCTACCTTTGGACCATATTATCTCCTAACATTTTCAGCAATAACTGTATCGTCAGACATAATGCTATTTTACCTTCTTTAGTTCTATGTCTTTGGATAACTGACAACCAAAGTCATGTGTATTAAAGTTCAAGCTCAGCAATTATAAAAATTATACGTAAAAGAAGAGGAATGAATAGATAAAACACAGAGCACTTTAAGGGCAGTGAAACTATTCAACAGGTACTATAATAGTGGATACATGTCATTATACATTTGTCAACACTCACAGCCTAACGTAAACTATGGACTTTGAGCAACAATGATGTGTCCATGTAGGTTCAAAGACTGCATGAAATGTACCATTCCAGTGTCAGATGTGCATAATGGTGAAGGCTGTGCAAACGTGTGTAATTTTCATTCAATTTTGCTGTGAACCAAAAACTACTTTAAAAAATAAGGTTTTTAAATAAAACTTTAGAAAAATTATAAACAAATAAAGGCACTTAAAAAAGTAAGCAAATGTAAATCTGACCATACTTCATATCCCATCATAATGATAAAATAAATGTTTTCCAGAAGTGCAAGTAAGAGATAAAATACTTATGCACCATCAATTAAAAACACTGGTAAAACAGGACTAGTTAAAATAACAAGTCACTTTTAGAAAGTAAATTTAGTTCAAAATAAATCTTAAATCTACAAATAAAAAGCAGAAATCAGATAGGTTATGTCCAGGGATTGAAATTTACTTCTACAGAAGGGAGAGTAGTTAGGATGCTAAGTATTTCAAGAAAGCAGAAGATCAATTGAGAGTAAACTTAAATCTCTTCGAGCAAATTCTAAAGATAAAGACCATGGGTAAGTACATTATTCAGAATGCTAGGCCTTGGATAGCTCTAGTCCATTCAAGAATATTTGTTTCGAAGCAGACATCATTTTGTAGGAAGCTTCAAAAAGCCAGATCCTATCTTCAGATTTATATATTAAATATATATACATTTATATATTAAGACTAAAATCGTTGAATATAAGCTGGCAGCAACTGAATGCTTCACATTTTTGTGTCTTGTATTTCCCAAGTTCCACTTTTACTGTCAGGCAGTGAGAGGAGACGACGACACCAAACAACATGAAGACGTGCGTGTGTGACTTCTACTTCAAACACACCAACAAACACCCGAGCTTATATTCCATACATGAAGGCACAGAGGAAACTCTACTGTAACAGAAAATGGCTAACGTTTTATTAGTAAAAGCTCAATCCCTACTTCCACTTATTACTAATCTTGAACAATGAATACAATTCCAAATGAAAAGTGATTCTCACTTTACCATTTCTAGATTTAAGTGACATATTTCATCTCTAGATGGCTTTATACTAAGACCACCAGAATCCCAAAACACCTAATACTCAGTTCTTTTGTTCAACTATATTCAATTTGAACTTTAATTTTAAAATCTCCCCAAATGGTCTACCTGAAAATTAAGAGAGAAACGCCTTTGAAGTATACTTAGTGATGAGAAAAAAATTTTTTAAAGATGGGTAAAAAAATATGTTTTTATAATAATCTTAATTTAGGTAAAAGACTTGCTAAGTATAAGACATAGGCTGGAAACCAAAAACACTACACAAAAACCCCACAATCTCTGGTAGAAGCAGTGGAGGAACCACTTATAACAAAGGACTCATTTTTTACTATACAAAAAATTCTTTAGAGTTGTTAAAAAAAAAAGCAAAATGGGTACATGGCATGAATAGGTAATTTCACAAAAAAAGGAAGTACAAATAGAAAAAACCCATAAAGGTTTTCAATTGATTCGTAAAGAAATGGCTAATTAAAATAAGTGCAATGCCATTTTTCACCCATCAAATTGGCAAAAGTACAAAAGTCTTGGTATATCCACTGTTGGTGAGGTTGTACAGAATCAGGTAATCTCATATAGTTTTGGAATATAAACAAAACTACTTTGGTAAGATATTTGGCATTATCAAAATTTTTCTTCAATTTTGAGATAGAATTGACATATAACATTATATAAGTTTAAGGTGTATAACATATGATTTGATATATATATTTATTGCAAATGATTATCACAGTCAGTTAACAGCAATTACGACACATACTTGAATTTTTTTCCTCGTGATAATCTAGAAACTACACACACGTGCACACAAGTACCTAAGGAATTAGGTTCAAGAATTTTCACTAAGCACCGTTTGTTTGTTTTTTTAATTCTCACTCAAAGACATTCACTGATTTTTAGAGGAGTGGGAGAGGAGGAGAGAGAGAGAAAAAGAAACATCGATGTGAGAAACACTAACTGGCTGTCCCTTGTACACACCCTAACTGGGACCAAACCCCCAACTTAGGCATGTGCCCTGACCAGGAACTGAACCTGTAACCTTTTGATTTAGAGGACCACACTCAACCAACTGAGTCAAACCAGCCAGGGCCACTGAGAATTGTTTTCAATATTAGACTCTTGCAAGCAATCTATCCATTGTAATCACCCAATTGGACAAACTATAGTTTATCCATAAAATGGACTACTATATGTATGTAAACAGGAAGCTGTACAAAGTATCACATTAGATGAAAAAAGAGCATATGGAATGATCCCATTTGTATTAGGAAAAAAAACCATAAATATGCCAAAGAAAGTAAATTATATATGAACAGAAATTTCTAGAGGGCTACACAAGAAATTTAACTCTAGTTATTATCACTAGTCATTAGTACTAGGTTTATGAAGTGATTAGGAGGCTTTTACTTTTACTTTATAGCCTTTCTATTCAAACTGAATGTTAAACAATGACTATATACTGCTTTCTTAGATTTTTAAATAGTTAATAAAATTTTAAATAAAAACTAAGGTATATTCATTATCCAAAGTGCACTAGAAATAGGATAAACATGACTTTAAGATCTGATAAATTTTTTGGAAGTGTAAAGATTATATTATTTACTATATTCTGCTAATATTTCATCCAGAGAAATGCTGAGAGAAATATACTAATGTATGAATAATTTACAATAGACAAAATGGGATCTAGATTTCTGTGGATCACAATACTTTGTTTACTTATTACCTCTGCCACTCTTTTTGCTGTGGTGAAAGATCAAATATTACCTGAAATAAAGGAAAACATAATCACCAACACTGTCAAATTCTCTTGGCTTTTATAATAATAATTTTTAAAAAATTTTCTTTGAGTAAGAAACAAGTTTATAGTGTTCTTAAAAACAAGTATTCATATTTATTTCATCCTCTATAAGTCAACCTATAAAAATTTAAATATATTTTCTTTTTATTCAAAAATAGTAAAAGAAATTTTATCAATCACATATATTTTCCAGTTAGTTATCTACATTTATGAGAATGGATACAAGTTGATAGTCTATCATATGTATAAAATGGTATTTTAGAACTTAAAATCATTTAAACAATACCAGCATGAAACTTCAGGTATTTAAAAAGAAAGACAAAACACATACAGCTTAAGTATAATATTTAAGCTTTCAAAGCACATATTCTTGTTTGGACAATACCATGATAAAATCAACAATTTTTTATAATGAGCTAAATAATAACACCGTAATTCTTAATTGTATTAACAATAAAGAATCATTCCAGAAATTTTATCTGGGCACTATCTTCATCAATTCAAAATCAGACTTGGTTATTTATATAATTTGGTGAAAATAAAGTTTCTTGTGGTTTGTGGTGATATTCACAACTTAATTCTGCAACAAAAAGTCTTTTTTTTATTTTCATAAAGGCAATTTATAACAAAGTATATGAATCCTACTTTTTAATTTATTAATTATCCCTCCATAATTAGGCATTAACCTGCTAGTCTCTCTTTACAAATTCTTGGTTTTAAATTAAAATTGGACAATCTCTCACTCTATTAAACAGTTCTATTTCTGTGGCTTTGGTAATTTAATTATATCAACCTACAGGAAATTTCTCCTGTAATTTTGACCCTTATGTCTGTCTAAAGCCTATAAACCATGTGCTCCAGGTTAAATTGTCCACTCTTTCTGACTTCAGTGAAATTACTCTGATTACTCCTGCTGAACGTGTCTGCGGCACGCTTCCAACCCTTTCCACGCCACAGCACACAAGGATAACACTAATATCTACAAAACACACCCCACGCAATTGCTCCTGGTCACCTTGTGAATAAAATAAGTGGCAGTAGGGACTATGTGATTCTTCCTTTGACTTCCCCAAAATGCTTAGTATAATGCTTAGCACAAGAAGTTACAGAAACTATTGAGCAGCCTACTGTGTGCTAGGCACTATACTACTTAATTCTTTATCTCACTTAACCTTCATAACCACCTTACGAGTTTGCTGTCATTCTTTTCCTTTTGCATATAAGGAAGGCACTCAAAGGTTGACATTTTTTTTTCAAAATCAAATAGTAAGGGTCAGTCTGTAAGTCCAGCTCTGCCAGATTCCTCACCTTCCCACATTTTCAAAAATAATTATTTTCTTTAAATAAAAAAAGCAATATAACATAATAGCAAATAGCAAAATAGTAACTATCATGGTATATTGTGTGATCATGGTTTGGGGCTAGTAAAGTCATTAGCACTAAATTTTTAAAATCCAGAGTGTATATTAAAACAATGAATGAAAATTTGGAAGTAAAATGATCTCTTAAACAATTCTGTAAAACAATATTTATTATACTAAAGATACCTAATATTTTATACTAACTATAGTATTTATTTTAAATATTTTCATATATATGTCAAGGAAATGAATACTTACCAGAAACATTGTTAAACATTTTAAAAATTACTGATAAAGAATATACAATTAAATATTTTTAAGCTCCTATCTTTCTGGCTAAGGCATGACCTATAATTATATGACAGTTAAATTTAAATAAAACTTTCCTATTCCATAGTGAATGGAAGAGATGGCAGAAACTGTTTACAACGGAATCAATGAAGTTATCACAATTACATGATTCTAACATATTCATTAGTGCTGAATACCTACAAGGCATTATGCTTTACATTTTGTGAACTATAAAGAAAAAACAGTTAATACTTCTCAAGAGCTAAAATCTATATAGACAAGCTATTCAGAAAAAAATATATCAATAAAATCAAGGACTTAATAAATGGGAAGAAAAGCGATCAGGAATGACAGACACTCAGAATATAAAGAAAATGCTAGAGAAACAGCATAAATAAATTTTAGAGGATAATTTCAAGATGATTAAGTCTCATCATAACCAAATCTTCACAATGTTCAAAGAAATATAAAAATTAGGACACAATCTATGTCATCATTTTAAATCATTCTAAATTAGCATCCACATGCTAGAAATTTTCAAGAAGTTATACAAGACAGAATACAAAGGAAACTAAATTGAAAAAAGAACCCAATGCAAAATTTATTTCATGGAATAGAAAAGTACATGTAGGCAGCAAGTAAAATCTCCAAGTCAGAGGAACAAAGGGAAAAACAGTTATAAAAGATAAAAAGACACTTCAGAAATAGGCAGTCTTCATCCACAGAACACTTTTAGTTCAATCCAGTGTCAAAGGCCACATGGGAAAGGCATTCCACAGTGGTGCTATTTCCTAGTTTATATGTGGCCTGGACAGTATTTTAACTAAGCAAAAATATTGCCATTGCTGGGTGCTAATTAGAACAGTTACACCAGTTGAAAGAAGTCACTCTTGCTAAATTTAGCCTGTTAATGCAAAGACAGAAAAAGAAATTTGGGATGCCCTGAACCACTCTGTCATCCCAGACACATTTGTGATTTCCTGTTTTCCTTTCAAAACCATCTGAGGATCTAATCTAACACAGAAACACAGTATATATAACCTCCTTTCATCTAGGTATGAAAAAAAAAGGAGAAAGTGTAACAACCGACCACACTATTTCAACTCTCAATTACTTAATAGGCCATTTACTTCTCTATTCTAAAGACGAACAAGTAAATCAATTACTCAAGGGACATATTAAGAGTTATTAATTTGAAAGAAGTGGTCAATATGAAGTACTAGAGCTAATTTTCCTCTCTGATACCACTTCTAAACATAAGAAGAAAAATGTTAGTTTTTCTAATTGTTTTTCAAACATACTGGCACCATGAAGACAGGGAAAAAATGGAGCAATCCACAATATAGTACAGGTGGAAAATATAATCACTGAATTTTAAAACATAGCTCTGTCTGGTGTGGCTCAGTGGACTGAGCGTTGGCCTGCAACTATATGCCAAGAAATTTGAAAACCTGAATAAAATGGACAAATTTCTAGAAAAATATAATCTTCCAAAACTGAATCAAGATGAAGCAGAAAGCCTGAACAGACTGATAACAGCTGGTGATGTTGAGGCAGTAATTAAAAGCTTCTGGCACACAAAAGCCCTAGACTGGACAGCTTCACAGAAGAATATTACAAAACATTTAAGGAAGAGCAAACCCCTATACTTCTCAGACTATTCCAAAAAATTCAAGAAGAGGGAAGACTTCCAAACTCTCTTTATGAGGCCAGCATCATCCTAATCTCAAAACCAGAAAAAGACACAAGAAAGAAAAAAACTACAGGCCAATATCACTGATGAACAGATGCTAAAATCCTCAACAGAATATTGGCAAACCACATACAGCAATACACCAAAAAGACCATATACCATGATCAAGAGGGATTCATCCCAGGGATGCAAGGATGGTACAATCTCTGCAAATCAATAAACATAATACATCACATAAACAAAAGGAAAGACAAAAATCACATGAGTATATCTATAGATACAGAAAAAGCATTTAATAATGTACAGCATCCATTTATGATAAAAATACTCAGCAAAGTAGGAGTAGAGGGAGCATACTTCAACGTAAGAAAAGCCATATTTGAAAAACCTAGAGCTAACATGATACTCAATGGGCAAAACTAAAAGCTTTCCCACTAAGATCAGGAACAAGACAAAGATGTCTGCCTTTTCCACTTCTATTCAACATAGTATTAGAAGTCCTAGCCACAGCAATCAGAGAAAAAAAAGAAATACAAGGCATTTAAATTGGAAAGCAGGAAGTAAAACTGTCATTGTTTCCAGATGACATCATAGTGTATACAGAAAACCTTAGAGACTCCACCACAAATCTACTCTACCTAATAAGTGAATTTGGCAAAACAACAGGATACAAACTCAACAATGAGAAATTGAAGGCATTTTTTTACTCCAACAACAAAGTATCAGAAACAGAAGTCAAGAAAAAAATCCCATTTGATATAACAACAAGAAATATAAAGTACCTAGGAATAAACCTAACCAGGAAGGTAAAAGACCAGTACTCAGAAAACCTGAGTTTTCTATAAACCAGTGTACTACACGACACTGAAGAAAGAAATTAAGCAAAACACAAATAACAGAAGTAAATACTGTGTTCATGGATTAGAAAAATTAACATCATCGAAGTCCACACTACCCAAAGCAATTTACAGATTCAACACAATTCCTATTAAAATACCAATGACATATTTCACAGATATAGAACAGACATTTCAAAAATTTATATGGAACCATAAATGACCCCAAATAGCCACAGCAATTTTGAGAAAGAACAACAAAGTAGGAGGGATCACAATACCTGACATCAACCTATACAACCAGGCCACAGTAATCAAAAGAGTCTGTTACAGGCATAAAAACAGATACACAGATCAAAAGAACAGAATAGAGAGCCCAGAAATAAACCAATGTCTCTTTGGTCAATTAACATTAAACAAAGGGGGCAGAAGCATAAAATGGAGTAAAAATAGCCTCTTCAACAAATGGTGTTGAGACATCTGGACAGCTACATGCAAAAAAAAAGAAACTTGACCACCAACTTACAGCATACACAAAAATAAAGTCAAGATGGATAAAAGACTTAAATGTAAGTCACAACACCATGAAAGTCTAGAGGAGAACATAGGCAGGAATATCTCAGATATTCCATGCAGTAATATTTTCACCAATATGTCTCCTAAAGCGAGGGACATAAAGAAAAGAATAAATAAATGGAACTTCATCTAAATAAAAAGCTTCTGCATGGCTAAAGAAAACATCAGAAAAATGAAAAGGGAACCAACCATATGGGAAAATATGTTTGCTAATGATACCTCTGACAGGGATTTGATCTCTAAAATATATGAAGAACTCACACAATTCTGCTCCAAGAAGATAAATTAAAAACTGGGCAAAGGACCTGGACAGCCATGTCTCCGAGGAGGACATACAGAGGACCCAGAGATATATGAAAGGATGGTCAGCATCACTAGCCATCAGAGAGGTGCAAATTAAAACCACAATGAGATACCACTTCACACATGTCAGAATGGCCATCATAAACAAAGAAACAAACAACAAGTGTTGGAGAGGTTGTGGAGAAAAGGGGACCCTAGTACACTGTTGGTGGGAATGCAGACTGGTACAACCACTGTGGAAAACAATATGGAATTTCCTCAGAAAACTAAAAATGGAATTGCCTTTTGACCCAGCAATTCTACTGCTGGGATTATATCCTAAGGATCCAATTCAAAAGAACCTATGCACCCCAATGTTCAGAGCAGCACAATTTATAAAAGCCAAGTACTGGAAGCAACTTAAGTGCCCATCAGTAAATGAGTTGATCAAAAAACTATGGTACATTTGCACAATGGAACACTATGCAGCTAAAAGAAAGGAGTTCCTACTCTTCTTGACAGCATGGATGAAACTGGAGAGCATTATGCTAAGTGAAATAAGCCAGGCCATGAAAAGACAAATACCCCATGATCTCACCTGTAAGTGGAACCTAATCAACAAAACAAACAAGTGAGCAAAATATAACCAGAAACACTGAAATAAGGAACAAAGATAGTAACAACAGGGGTAGGGGCAAGAGGATAATGGGGGAAAAAGGGGGAAGGGTCATCAAGGAACATGTATAAAGGACCCATGGACAAAGCCAAAGTGGGGTAGTATTGAGAGTGGGCTGTGGGGATGGGTGGGGCAGGGGAGAGCAGTGGAGGCAAAATGGGAACAACTATGCTTGAACAAAAATAAAAACAAATTTTTCTTTTTTTAAAAAAAGAAAGGTCTCCGATTCAGTTCCCAGTCAGGACACATGCCTGCGCTGCAGATCAGGTACCCGGTTAAGGGCATGTGAGAGGCAACCAATCTATGTTTCTCTTGCACATGATGTTTCTCTCTTTCTCCCTTTCTTCCCCTCTGTCTAAAAAGGGAGGGAGGGAGGGAGGGAGGGAGGGAGGACTGAAAAGAAGATTGGTCCGTCTGGATCAAAATAATCTTCAGAACTCAGAGGCAAAGTTCAAAATATGTATCTAATATAAGGAGCAATAACAATATTGAGAACAAATACATAATATTCAATATCATACGACAATTTTAAAAAGCAGAGGTAAAAGCATTGCTTTGAACATCATTAAAACAAACAAGCAAAAAAAAAACACTTAAAAATTAAGATCACCAAAGACGAAAATCCCTAAAGGGAATCCACACTTGGATATACAGGATAAATATTTCGATTTCAAAAGTAAAAGAAAAAAAGCATTCAAGTAGATAAAGTAAATATATTACATATGAAGGAAAAAATAATAATTGTGCCAGAAGACAAGGAATGTCTGTAAATTTTGAATGCAAAACATCAAAAAGCAAGAATGAATTTTATCCTCAACCAAGCTTGCATGTATGAACAGCAGAAAGGCACAGGCGGTCACCCTAGAGTCCATAAACATAAATCACACATTCCTGCTGACAAAGTCCCAAAAAGTTCCTCCAACAAAGTAATAAACAAAAATCAAGAAACTAAAAATGTTAGAAAGTAAGAATAGCAACACATACAGGTAAAACTGAATAGTCATTATTATAATAATATAAAATGTAATGCAAATCTTGAAGTGTCTAATAATAATCTTCCAGATCTAAATTTTCAGACAAATGTAATATGCAGCAACATGGTACCTAAATTTGTAAGATACTTAACCTCATACAAAATTACTGTGACATCAATTTTTAAGGGGGAATAAAGAAAATGACAATAAGAAAGTTACTAAAATTTTTCTTCAGAGATTTCTATTTAAAAAGAGTATACCAAAAGAAATACATATATTTGTTGTTGTAAGCTGAAAATAATTTTGTAATCAAAACGGACATAAGGGTTCCTTTTTTTGCTCCTCAGATTCAGTTACTTCTAATTCTCCTCTATCACTTTCAGTCTTCACTTTGCAATTTTGCTTAAAAAAGTATTCATGGGGTCAATGGTAAACGAAGAACTCAGGAATGCATGGTAAACGTAAGTACCATAATGCCAACAGAGCAGTCAGCAACTCAAGGCAAAACTGCTTCTTTAGGGCTATCTCTGGCCATGACTTGTTGTCAGCCTTTGTAATGTGATACCTGCCCCAGTGATGTGATGGTGACTTCTTTTTCTTTTTAAAAGATTGTATTTACCTATTTTTAGAGGGAGGGGAAGGGAGAGAAAAAGAAAGGGAGACAAACATCGATGGGAGACAGAAACATCAATAGGTTGCCTCTCGCACATGCCCCACTAACCGGCAACCTAGGCACATGCCCCACTGGAATCCAACAACCAGCGAACCCTTGCTCTGTGGGAAGACAGGCAATCAACTGAGCCACATTAGTCAAGGCTGGTGGTGATTTCTGAGAAATCAATTATATTATACACAATTTGTTCCATAAAAACATATGAGAATGTCAACTCACTAGCTTTGGGAAATGGAGGTGTGAAAAAGAAAGAAATAATGCACATGAAATTTCTCCTCTTAGAAACTGCTCCATTCTTGATTATGTTAAGAGAAATACAAACAGGACAGAGAATTTCCAAATCATTAGAGGAAAAGAATAGTTCATCACTATAGCAATTCTAAAAAAAGGGAAAAGGAAAACATTTAGCAAACTATTAGAAAGGAAAACTATTAGAAAACATTAACAAAAATGTAAAATAAGAATAAGGTTATAAAACAGACATTAAAGGCTTATTCAAAACGCTAACCACGCTAACAATGAGGATCTCAAGTTTTGGTATTACATGCAACTCCCCCTTCTAAATTTTTACAAAGAATATGGATTACTTCTGAATTAAGAAAATATATTTTTAAAACTGGCTGAGACAAAACTAAAGAAAATATAAAAATTGTTTTCAAGGGAACAATTTCTCAAAGCATATTATTCTTAAAAATACATGAATCAAACTTACTGGTTCATAAACTAGACCATTTGCAGATGCAACCATTGTTTCTGCTAAATCCAATACATCTGCTCCAACATCTGCATAAAAAAAATTAGAAGTTTTACATTCTATGTTAAGAGCCCAACTATATCTGATATAAACTAACACATTGACAGAAAACTCACTTTCCTATTTTGCTTATTTAAGTTAAAATAGTAGCATTATATAGATTTGGTTGAATTATTCCAAAAATTAATATTTTTTTTACATCTTGCTCAGTAAAAAGACAATTCAGAATGTCACAGTAAACAGTAGAAAGTTTACTGAAGAGCTCTGCAAAAATTGATAAGAACCTAATCACGAGTACAAACTGGCTGCTACACAAAATATTAATTATAAGAATTATTTTTAGGGATTAAAAGAAACCTTAAGGCAAAGCTACTGATGATTTTTTAAATATCAATAGAAAATGTGTGTTTGAAAAGGCTAGAATTCTAATGGGATTTAAACATCTAAAATAAGGTAAAATATGATGTATTCAGTATTAATACCAGCTCCTAATTTAGATACAAAGTATTTCTCTTAAAATCACTAACATAAGGAAAAAATAAATGGAAAAGGTAAAGAGATTTAAGGTTCCTGTGATAAAATTTCCCAGAACTTAACTTCCTTAATTGGATGATACTATTACACCCTTTAAAAAACTTTGTCTGAACTACTACATTCTTGGTCTCTACTTTTCAAGTGGTAATTTAAAGATAACTGTTATCTTTAAATATCATCATTTTTTGAGAGTACTATTGATCCAAACATTACCTGGAATATATTATATTAACATTTTTTCACTTCTACCAGTACAATCAAAACAGAAAAGAGATCACTATTAACTTAAAACACTTGGGTCTATATTTTAATACGAAAGAGTAAAGGGTGATAAACTGAAAGAGTGAAACAGGATATTCTTGAGAAACATGGGTGTAAAAACTGGTAATCTAAACAAGAAAGAAGGACATATACCTACACTAAAACTTTTATTCACGAAAATTCCCTTCAGTTTCTTTTATTTTAATTATACTAATGTGAAAGTTAAGTCTCTTCTCTTTCTAAAGAAGAAATTTAAGGAATATAAATTGGGGGGGGACTTGCATTATTAAATAGCATTGCAACAGCATTTTAAGATATGATGAAGGAAAAACAGAGCTAAAACAACCAGTGGTTTTATTTTTTACTAGCAACTGTTTGAACCATAGCTATACGTGGATTCATCAAGTTACAGGTATACTTACACTGACACTTCATGGCAACAGTAATATCTATGTTGATTCTCAATTTGCTAAAAGACAAAAAGGAAACTTTAGTACACACCAAGTAATAAAAAAACATGAGAAATATACACCAACTCTGAAAAACTTGGATTTCAAGAATATGTCAATTAGAACTTGGAAAGCATTTCTTATAGCAAAAACAAAAGCACTTTGAAAGTAAAATTCTATTTTGTAATCATTCCAAAAGCCTTTCTGATTTCACAGGTTTTTAATACTGTATCATGTAATTTAATTTTATTAAATTAAATAACTCCAAGAACCTCAGAAAAATAAGTCTTAACCTTTGTTTACATAAATCTTATTTAAAATAGTCCTTTAAAACTTTCAAAATCAAGAGTTAGGAACTACAAAACTTTCTCCTCTGTCAAATAAATACTATACATCAAGCATTCTAGTTATCTTCTTTATTTTTTATCATGGACCTATAAAGTGGTGGCTTCACAGTTTTGTAGATAAAACAATGGTGTTCAGGGCAGTACAAACGCCTGGCTTAAGATGACATAATCACTGAATTGGCATTACTGGAAACTAGCTCTGGGTGATTCAATAAATGCAGCCAAATGGCCAGGAAATAACTCTGATGCTTAAAGGCATGCTCTTTTTAAAATGCTTTATTAAATAAATGATGAATTCAAATTAAATTGATTTTCAAATAGTACAATTAATTAAGCACCATAAATAACAGAATGAGTATAATCAATATCAGTCTCGTCCTATGCTGCCTATCAAAACTTCTTTCACTCTAAGAATTTGCATCAAGTTTCAAAAGAAATTTTTAGAGCTTCAAAATAATTTTCAACAGATTTTTAGGACTTAGTAGAGTCTTAAAGTTGCCTAGAGTTCAAACTGCGCTCCAAATAACCCTGGGGTTTAGGCTCAGGAGATGCTGTAGGAACCAGAAGAGAAGACCAAGTAGACAGGCTTCTGGGTATCCCCACTAGACTTATTTGGTGAACTATGTAAGACTGCATTTGAGGGGAAAAAAGTGTTTCATTGGTGCTAAAAACAAATAAAATAAGAAAAATAATACAGCGTTTGAAAACCCATGTTATCAAGAATAATACTCTTCATTTTATAGATGAAGAAACTGAGGCCCAAAATAAGTCAGCTGTGTGACATACTCAAGGTTACACAGCAATTATTAACAAATGTCAACTGACTTCTCACTAGTGTCATGAGGAAGGTACTATAATTATTACCCCCATTTAATAGAAAAAGAAACTGAAACACATGCAGTACAGATTTGGTAACTTCCCTAAAAAGTCACATAGCTAGCAAACGCCAGAGCTATGATTAGAACTGAGAAGTAAATGTCCCGCCCATCTAGTACAATCTTAATATTATAAACCTGTTATCTTCAGTCAATTAAAATATCCCAATAGTACAAAGAAAATAAAGTATACTTGTCTCCTTATTAAGGCATTGTATTTTCAAACTTTTAAGTGATGTTATTTACATTAAAATTTAGTTTAGATGTAATTTATAAAAATCGTTATAAGCATACACAATGTATCTTTAAACAGTTTATTTTCCAGCTTATGCAAATCAGTAGGCTATTTCAAAATCTAAAAAGTAAAGTTTTAAAACATTACATAATTCCTACCAGTTCAGAATCTTTAAAAAAAACATGTCCTCCTAATGATTTTATACAGTGCATATTATATCAGAGAACTTCTCTTTTAGAATTTAACCAGTATTCAAATGACTCTAAAATGTTTTACCTAATGCACACAAAAATGAGATTTTATGAGAATTATTTCTTCAAAACTAAAATAAACTAAGTATGAAAAAATATTGATTTTTAGATAATAGATATTTATTAAAAAGGCATATTATCTTTAAAACAATTTGATATTTTTAAAATGGCGTATTATCTTTAAAACAATTTGAATCTAAAGGTATTTCAAAAAGAAAAACGTTACCTAGAAAAATCTTTGTCTACTTCATATTCATATTTCATCCATGTATCTTGATATACTGAGAATTCCATTATGGTTAATAAAGCCATAGTGGTAAATGCTATTAGAGAAACTGAGAAATCAAACAAAAAGGAGAAACAATTAAAACATTTTTTATAAGTAAATACTAGGAAACTACTTTCAGTGAGATTAAATATATCAAAGAATGCCTTCATAGGTGCCATGAGAATGAATATTATAAAAAGTTTTTCTTAAAATGTCCATGATAGATTATTTTTCCTAAAACAGCTCAGAAAATAAGATTTAATGATCAATGAACATACAAATAATCACAAACATTTGTACTACAGAGAAAGCAATTTATTTCTTCAGTATTTCAAGACACAAAACTTAGGCTTTCTTACATACAGCAGTGTCACAGACATAGTAAATAATCAAAAGTGGCATCCATTTTACAGCACAGATTTGAAAATGGTCCCCTCAAATTAAAAATGTATCTATGCCTACAGCCCAATTTTAAAAATTAGCCTAATTTTTTAGATCTTGAGAAGCCAAAATAATCTGTGTACCAGAAATTCAGATAACATACACCTCCAAATCTCTAATAAAACTCTCATCTACTTTGGAATCTCCTAAACATATCATTTCATTTATAAAAGCAGCTCAAAGACATGACAAAAAGGAAAGAACTATCATAAATCTGACAAAACACACTTAAAATGGATTGTGAAAAAAGAACTTGAGCTAATTTTGTTAATATTAATCACAAGAAATTAGAAATAATGAGAACCTTAGTACACATTTACCAAATGAAATGTCAATCTTATGTGAAATACTATTTTATCACTTCTTCTCAGAGAAAGAAATAACAGGAAATACTGTTATAGTTCCATATTGTGCTTATATATTCCATTATTTGTTTATTTTACTTAACACATACTTCTACCTGTACCAGGTACTGTTCTAAGCATTTTATAAATATTAACTTATTTAATCACTACAGCAATTCTACTATGTAAATACTGACATTGTCCCCATTTCATAGAAGAAGAAACTAAAGCAGAGACAGGTTAACTTCTTCAAGGTCACGTAGTTAGGGAGGGGAAGAGGTAGGATTTAAATTGAGACAGTCTGGTTCCACAGTCTGTGCTCTTAACTATTACCCCATGTTGCCTCTCTCCAGTAAGGTGAAATGTAAGAACTTTTATTATAATGTCTAAATTGATTTGTTCTTAACCAAAAGAGCACTGAGGCAGTTTAACATCATTAAATAACTTATTCCCAGCTAAATTATATTTATATACAATAATCTTGTTCATATAATCATACATAACTCACCAGAGCCAAAACAGTAAAACTGGATTAATGTTTCAATAAACACTGCTAAATGCACAGACTACACTGAGTTAGATGCCAAAGAGAATACACACACTCAAATTAGGGCAAAACAGCACTACATGCGGACAGAGCAGTTAAAAAGTTACTACATTGATGAGTTTTTCCTCATGGCTATATTTCTGTGTGTTATTGACTGGATCACTCGGAAGTTGCATTGAGCAAAGGTGATTTAATGTGAATTGATACTCTCACCTGTACCCCCACTGGCTGAAGTCTCTACATAGCTCTCAGGAACCTTTGGAAAGGCATCCAACTCTTTCACCAAACTTAAGGTTTTTTTCCGATTCAGCCGCCTCATCTTCAGAAAAACCTTCTTCTTTCATATAGTCATGCTAAGAAATAAACAATGAACAAATGTATCCTCTAAAAAGATATAAAGATTTATTTTATTTTTAGATAACTGACAAAAGTCCTTGGAACAACTTAATATTCTCATTCCTCCTTGAGAAAGAAAGCTTAACACTCATTCACACCTCTCCTTTCTCCCTCTCATCATGACAAAAAGTACTAATGAAAGGCAACTTACAGACACAAACACATTAAATAGAAGAAAAAAGAAAGCAACATTCATAATATTTAAATATGCAAATCAAAATAAAGATTTTTCTCCTATTACTTATATATATATATGGCCTGGGCTGGTATGGCTCAGTGGACTGAGTGCCACTCTGTGAACCAAAGGGTCACTGATTCAATTCCCAGTCAAGGCACATGCCTGGGTTGTGGGCCAGGTCCCCAGTGGGGGCAATGTGATAGGCAACCACACACTGATGTTTCTCTCCCTCTCTTTCTCCTTCCCTTCCCCTCTCTCTAAAAATCAATCAATAAATAAAATATTTAAAAATAAATAATTTATATATATAAATAATACACCTCCTCTAATAAATAGACAAGCTCATATATTGACAATGAAAGTATAACTATTCACCATTCCTCTTTTCACTAAATTCCTTTTTTAGGAATGTACTTAAGGCAATAATCTAGGTTATGCAGAGAAATTGAATCTTACGGATATTTCTCATATGGTTATATTTAACTATATTGAAGACAGAAACAAATCCATGGCATCCAATATAGAAATTATGATTAATTAAAAGCTCTGATTCTATGCTAACATTAAAAATCTTATAAAAGACAAAATTTAATAAGAAAATACTCATAATATTTTAAGAAAAAAAATGGTAGGCTGTATGGGTTCAGTTTTATGAAAGACAGGAGAAAAGATATTCAAGAAACAAACTGAAGGTCTATACACAAAAATTTTAAAAGTAGATTATGGGAGGATTTTAATTTTCCTCTTTACAAAATGTTGGACTTACCAAATTATCTATTTTTACAATAAAAATATTTAAAAATTGACTGCTACTCTTTTTCATCAGTACGCCAACTATATCTAAAGTATGTTACAAGACCATAAAAATAACTGAATTCTCAAATATTTATATAATTTTTATGATAGATTTATAGAAATACTATAAGTGATACTGTAAAGCATTACCAGAAATTTTTAGTTTAAAAAATTAATTTAAATTTTAATTAATTTAAATTAATACTTTAAAGTATTAAAGTTTATTAATACTTTATTAATAAATTCAACTGTAGAATAAATCAAATGATTGCAGATGCCACTAAAAGGAAAAGAATCTCTCAAAAAAAAAGCAGAAAGATTTGTGTAAAATCCCATGGTAGGGTTAATACAGAAGAATAGGCCATAGGAGAGCACTCATAGAGAAAAAGGAAAGTGAGAGAAGTAAAAACTGGCAGCAATCACAAATACTGTTCCAAACAGAACAGGCCCCAGCCAGGGACACTACTACGCAGTCCACGAAGCAGCTACAACGAAGCTGGATGCATTTATAAATTGATTTCATTTGCCATTAAAAACATTCAACCAACTTCCCTTGATGATTCCATGCTCACAAAGTGGACTTCAGGTTATAATTTTACTTCTCATGTATATGATTTTCCTAAGAAAAAAGAACATGTAGACAAAACAGATGGCATTTTCTAAGCTCCAGGAAAGTTATAAAACTGGTATTCTCGTTTGCAAATTTAGCTTCTCAGTGTGTGTTAGGCATAAACCACAATCCTGCTTCCTAAAATTGTTCAACTGAGAGTACAATCAAATTTATTTTCTGTATCTGCTCAGTAGTAACTGCACTAAGATTGATCCTCCTTCAATCTTCCCATTCCTATTCATGCTTTCCTACTGGAGTTAAATATTAAATATATTCAATCTTCTTATCTTTACAACAAAACTTTCCATTGCAGTTCAAGTCCAACTCCAACTACTAATTTCTGACTGCATACCTATCAATATATACAAACTTAAAACAATGAGCTGTCCCCTTCATCCACTGTGACTACTTCCTCAGCACAGGCTTACCTCTTAACTAAATTTCTCTAAGTGAGGTCATTAACCTTCTTAGTAAATCCAATGGCCCAGTTTAGTCTTTATTTTGCCTGTCAGAAAATACACTGTCCATCACTTGTTTTTCTTCTTGAAACGGTCTCTTACCTTGGCATAAGATACAGTAGCCTCTTGATTTTCATTCTACCTCAAAGGTCTTTGGCTTACTTTGTGGATTCTTTTTCCTCCCAGTTCTTCAGTAGGCCTTCCTCCCAACCTCCAGTTTCCCCAAGTGATCTCCCCTCTTCAATTTCCATCCACATGTTGATTCCTCCCAAATCTTCATTCCCAGTCCAAAGCTCCCTGCAGACATATATTATCTTTCTGCCTGTATTACATTTTCATGGCAGCATTCCAAAGACAATTCACACTCAAGTCCAAAAATGAATACTTCACCCTACCAAACCTGTTTCTCCTCTGCCCCTCTTAGTCAATGACAGCATGTACCCCAAAACACAAGCCAGAAACATGGTTACATTCTTCAACTAAAGTGCTTCCTAAATTTCTCCCAAACCTGTCTTTTCTTTTCTGAGTTCACTGAGAACTTCCTTACTAGGATCCTGGTCCCAACTGCCAATCTATCACTTCATGGCTGCAACAACCTTTACTTTTCAATTCACTCTCCATACTATAATCAATAATCTTTTTAATACATTAAAGTGATCATATAAATTTTCTTTTAAAATCTTTGAATAGGTTCATTCCCATTACATTTGAAGAGTTTGGACTCTACCGTAACAAAGTTTACAAAGCCCTCAAACACCAGGTCCTGCTTACATCTCTTTAAACCTAATCCCTCAAAGTCTAAATTCTACGCAAACTAAATCACTTTCTAGTCCTTCAACATGTTGTTCTCTCTGCCAAAACTATCCCTTCTCCTGCTCCCCCCACCTCTACATTTGGCTAACTCCTACTGACTCTGCAAGTCTCAGGCTACACATCTCTCTCCTGACAGGGTAGGGGAGTGGGGTGGGGAGATTCCTTTTCTATGCCCTCAAATATACTATAGTATGTGCTCCTAGAATACTGTTTCTAATTGTTTGTTTAATTGTCTGTTTTCTCAGGAGCCACATCTAACTTCATCTTTGTATCTCCAGTGCCTAGCACAGCAGGTATGTAATACACATTTGTGGAAGAAAAAAAGAAAGAAGGTGAGAAATTTCCCCAGAAACACCCATGGCTGCACAGCTTTCCAATCAAAACAAACCGTCATTCTTAGATAAACAAATATATAAAAGTGTAAGGTCCACAAAGATAAGTTTTCTGTTTTGTTCACCACAGTATATCCTGAGCACCTAGAACAGTGGTTGGCACATAGCAGATAGCACTGTTGAGCAAAAGAATAAAACTGAATTTTACTTCCTAAATTTTCTATATTTCATAAGCTTTATAAATGCTTACTTTAAATTATATGTAAGTATTAAGATATATAAAAGTTAGTTTTCCAAAGCCTCTAACAATTCATACAGCCTATTCAGCACTCCTCCCTTAACCTAGCTAGTGCCCTGGCTGGGTAGCTCAGAGGGTCAGAGCATCGTCCCAATACACCAAGGTTGCGGGTTCCATCTCTGGTCAGGGCATATACAAGAAGCAACCACTGGATACAAGATGGGTGGAGCAATGGATGGATGTTTCTCATTCTCTCTCCCTCTGCTCCCTTCTCCCTCTTCTTCTCTCTCTGGAATCAGTTTAAAAAAAAAATTCTAGCTAGTTGATCTATCCCAATTGGCTGCTTCTCAGTCTCTAGCCTCTTCCATTTCTACTTTCCATGATTACTATTCTAGAATGGAGTACCCTGTCACTCTACAGCTACTCCTGTCCCATTCCTGTTAGTTCAGCACTGCCCTACATCCAAGGAACTCATTGCATCTCCAATACTTGCCACTCTATTCTCCAGAGTCACTGTTCTGATATGAACAAGTTATCCAATAACAAGTTTGTCTAAAAACAATCCTCCTACCTGCTCGCAATATGAAAACATCATGTACAACTGGTGGTTATTCCCTTTAAATCGTTACTTTATTTCTGAGACTCAAAGGGTAAAAAAAGTAGCATGTTTTACCATGATTTCTCAATCACTTCTTCCCTTTTCAAGTCTATCTTCTAATAAACACATATACTACATAGAATTATAGTCTAAATTTTATATTACATGCTAAGTATTATTTGAAACACTTTATATATTAATTCATTTAATCCTCTAAATGACTATGAATTAGATATTATTTTTATCTCATTTATAGATAAGGATACTCAGGCATAGAAGAGTGCAGTCATTTTTGCAAGGCCACTTAACAGGAGATAGAACCTGGATTTGATCTCAAACAGCCTGGCTCCAAAGTCCATGTTCCAAACCATAGTGTACACTCTCACTTTAGCACTTGTTATCATTTTCTCCACCTGGCTATACTTATAATTTCCAAGAGAGATAAGTGGTGACAGAAGGAGACTTGACCTGGGGTGGTGAACACACAATACAATTTACAGATGATATATTATAGAATTATACACCTGAAACCAATATAATTTTATTAACCAATGTCACCCCAATAAATTCAATAAGAAAGTAAAAATTAAAAAATCCCCTAATGACTTCAGCATCTGGATCACTTAATTTTCTTCTCTTCTTCCCCATTCCACCACCATCTTTTGGAACTCACGACCTGATGACACTCATCCTACGGTATTCCTCCACCATGTAAACAGAACGGATGTACTCCAGTGACCTGCCTCTTCTATGCAAAGCCTCACACTCACACAAGAAAGGTATGTTTTATCCCCTCTTTATTTTTAAAACTGTTCCAAGTCTAAAATCCAAGACACTAACTTTTCTCTCTAAGCAGAACCAATTATCCTTCCAGCGCTGCAACTGGCTCGCTGGCACAGAATCCGCTCTTCACGTTCCCTGCGGTCTCAGTCTCCTGGACTCCTCGGAGCCACCCAGTTCTATTGCTCCCTTGCCCGCTCTACTTGTCTCTCTATCCAGTTTAGTCAGCCATTTAAAAAAATGCAAAAGGCAAAAGGTCTTTTTTTTTAATAAAATGATAAAAGTAGGTAACAGAGGTTTGGTTTGGTTTTTTGATGTCCTCCTTTAGTAAAGTTAAAAACTGCAGTTCTATGTCAATCTTCAAATCCAGCCTCTCTTCCTTTTTTCTTCTATATATATATTTAGTACTGCTCCACAAAATCTAAAAATTTAGGAGCTGTTGCACTAGATTACTTTGCCCACTGGCTGGTGCTGCTCTTCATACTTTGACAATCTCCAGTACCATATCTGTTTTCTCCAATTCCTCTCCTGAACTGCATGTATGATAAATAATAAAACAAACAAAAAAACTCCAGGAAAAGACAATTTCCACTGGGACAATGCTTCGAGAAACTGCATAGGAAATAAGAAACCACCTTTCACTCTGGAACACAGAGACACACACCACCAACCTCAACAGATGCAATGTCATACAGCCTGTTTTATCCTTGAAATCAACCCCAAAACAATGAGACTATCAGATGCTTTGCCAAAATTAAAATATAGAATTCATGACTTTTTAGTCTGTCTGGTCAATTAAGTTTTCTTACCTCTCCAAACAAAAATGGAAACAGTTTATCTCCAGCCACCTACATTTTATGAGCTAACTTCTATTTTTAAAATTTATTTGGCAATACGAGAAATTTTTAATTGGTTAATAGATACATGGACATGTTATAGGTTGAACTGTGCCCCTCAGAAAGATACACTGAGCCCTGACCGGTGTTGTTCAGTTGGTTGGGCGGCGTCCCGCAAACCGAAAGGTCACTAGTTTGATTCCAGTCCGGGCACAAGCCTGGGTGGAGAGCCTTGTCTCTGGCTGGAGTGCATACACCAGATTGATGTTTCTCTCTCACATCAATGTTTCCCTCACTCCCTTTCCCTCTCACTGAAAATAAATAAGTAACAAATTTTTAAAAAGATATATTGAGCTCTGGCCAGCATGGCTCAGTTGGTTGGGAGTGTCATCAGTAAACCGAAAGGTCACAGGTTTGATTCCTGGTCAGGGCACAATGCCTGGATTGTGGGTTCTCAGTTGGGGCGCATGTGAGAGGCAACCGATGTCTCACTCTCACATCGATGTTTGTCTCCCTCTCTGTCTTCTATTCCCCTCTCTCTAAAATCAATAAGCACATACTCAGGTGAGGATTAAAAAAAAAAGAAGAAGATATATTGGAGTCCTAACCCTGTGGATGGGCCTTATTTAGAAATATTTGGTTCTTTGAAGATATTATTAGTTAAAATGAAATTATACTGGATTACAGTGGCCCAAACTCAAGTGACCGGTGCCATGAAGAAATCCATGTAATCTACAGAGTAGCCAATAAGGAAAGAAGAAGCAAAAAGAGAGAGAAAAAAAAAAAAAACATGTGGAAACACCCAGACCCAAGGAAGAATGTCACGTGAAGATAGAGGCAGAGATTAGATGCAAGTACAAGCCAAGGAACGCCACAGATTGCCCAGATGCTGGAGAAGGCAAAGAATAATCCATTTTCAGAGCTGTCAGCGGGAAGGTGGCCCTGCTGACACCTTGACTTCAGTCTGTAAGCCTCCAGAACTGTGAGAGAATAAATTTCTATTTTTTTAAGGCACCCAGTTTACAGTAATTTGCTAAGGTAGCCTTGTAAACTAGTAAAAGTCTTTAAAAAGAATAAGAAAGAAGATAAAAGAAGTATTATCCAGGCTATTACTAAACTTTAGAAATGAAAAGCAAAACTATAACTTATCCATAATTTTGCATTATTTAATATTATGATACATTACAATAAAATATTTCTATTAAAAATAACTTAGTTTCAGTCTATAAACCTAGATATCCAAAAGAAGTACTTATTCTTTTTTACTTTAAAACTTAAATGTTATGTTTTCAAAAGTACTTATCATCATATAATTCAAATAAATCTAATAACCTTCTAAGTGATTAAAGGTTTACTTGGAAGCCAAGTAAGATAGTACAGAGAGAAATTTTGTGATCAGAAAAATTCGGGTAATATTTAGGCACTCGTTAGCTGTGTGGCAAATTTGGGAATACCGTCAACTTCTCAGAGTCCTCTACTATCATTTTATATTAAAAGAAGGGATAGGAATATAATTGCTACCTCACAGGTTTTATTCAAGATTTAAAAAATAGTCATTTAATAAATGTCTGTTTCTAATTCTCAAAAGAAATGCAAAGATTTGTAGGATATTTGAGAGTTATGTTAAGTCTTTAAGGAAAATGGGAGAATATATGAGATTAGTTAACAACATGAATAGACTGAGGATGATATAAATCGATAGAATAAAAGTTAAGGGAAGGGACTGCAGAGTGATGACCACACAACAAGTGCCAAGTAGCAATGTGAACCAAGGACAAAAAATGGCTTCCCTATAGTAACTATTCAATAAAAGTGTATGAAATTGAAGTAAAAAAGGAATGGTAAGGAAAAGGTCAGAGAAACACGAAATATTATTTACAATAGAACAAATGTCCCCAAAGCAAGGAGAATGGTTAACAACGCACTCAGAGAGCAACAGTGCCGACCTAGACTGGAAGTAGGAAGGAGGAACGTTTACCTGAGAGAAGGTAGCAGCTTAAGAAAGCAAGCAAATGGAAGATGGAGTTTGAAGACATATTAACTAACCATATAAAATGAGTGTTTCATTAATTTGGGGGTCAGAAATAATTTTTTTAAAGTCTTCATCAGTCTGTATTTGGACTAAGTACCAAGCCAACATTTTGTGAATAACCTTCGAAGTTAGAAAACAAAAATTTAAAAATAACAAGAGCTTACACATAATTTATGCTAACTTTATGCCAGGCATTGTTCTAGGCGCTTTGTATGTTTTAACTCATTTAATCCTCACCAATCACCACATGAGTTAGACATTACTATTCCCATTTTGCAGATTAGGAAACTAAGGCACAAAGAGGTTAATTTGCCCATCATGACATTTAAAGGGCAGAATCAGAATACTGAAACCTGCTAACTAGCAGGAAGAGACTACCTGAAAGTACCTTTTATTAAAAATAAAATCACTATTTCTTCCAATTAATTATCACTGACTCCCAAAGAAAATAATTTTTTTTCTAATTCTTTTTTGTTGGTGTAGTTCCAGAGTAGGCCTAACTTCCTTTGACAGAGCTTTCGAGCTTGACATACTTTTATGATAGGTACCCTCGAGCCACTACAATATTCAGTTGTGTGGTAAACTTTATTCTCAAAAAGAAGAAATTCATCCCCTCCCCTATCTCACCTCACCCTCAAAACCATGGATTTCTTTTCTCATGTTTTTCCTCTGGGAACTGGAACAATTGCATCAGTTTAAATATATCAATAAACAAATTAAGTAAGCCAGTATGTCCTGAATGCTTCTGTGAACACGCCTCTGACTTCTTTCTTCCTTTATAATGCCTGTACACTGGAGTTCAACGTATCACTTCGAACAAATGAATACATCTTGTTTTTTTTCCACGTATTTTAATAGTTTCTGAAAGCTACTCTTGCAACATTTTAACAGATATTATGTAACTTTGCGTTGTCTCGAGGACACTAAATCCTAAATACAAATTACTTAAACGCGTTTTCTCAAATAACGATCTTTCTTTCAACTCTATAGCCTTTACCCAAGGCTATTCTCTACCACGGGTTGACAAATTGCTTTCCAAGGGTTTCTTAATCCTTGAAGGTTTAAACAGTGACTCTCGTACCTGTCCCTCCTGCAACATCTCACCTGCCCTGCCCCTTTCCCATTTTTCCAAGCAAGGTGCGAAACTCTCCTTCCAGGCGAGGCCAAGACCTCGGTCTTTCTTTAAAAAGAGGGACAAACTTGCTGCCAAGAATTTGGTATTTGTCTGAATGACGGCGGGGAGCCAGACACCTGGAACGATCGGTATACAACCCATATGGTCTTTACAACGCGGGACTCTCCTCGCCGGGTGACGGGAGGAGCCTCCGGGGTACGGGGCACTGTGAGAAGCAATGGGTCGGGTCAGCAGCTACCAAGGAAGCACCTAAACTCCTTCAAGCTGCAATATAGTTCAGAGAAACCGAGCCGGGGAGACGGGAGCTCCCAGGTATAGCGCTGCCCAGGGTCCTGCCAGTAACGCCCCCGGGGGAAGTGGAGCGGCTACCGGGTCCGGCCCGCTCTCCAGAGGACAGCGATGAAGACACGGAGCCAATTCCATGACAGGTTCTCAGCCCCCTTAATTACACTCACGCCTGCAACAGCCCTGGAACAACAGAGAGAAAAGCACCCGGCAGGGTTTCAGTGTTTTACCTTGTGTCTCGGTCCCAGCCGACCGCCATGTTTCACAGAAGCCCGGGTCGCCCGGGCTCCCGTTCACCCGGAAATATCGCGAGAACAAAAGTAACTACAACCACTGAGACTATCAGAAGGGAAACAATGTAGAGTTCTCGCGATAGGCCCTTGGTTGACGAAGTGTATCGAGAATCAAGAGGCGTGGTCAAGATGAAAGGGGCGTCACTAAAGATAACCGAGTTTGAAACTTATTTTAGGTGTAACCACTTGGCAAGTAAGGAATCAGCTCCTCCAGCAAGGGTTAGATTACTGTCTGACTAAGAGACCACAGAACTAATGTCTCTCTACTCCTCTTACTGTACTACATTATGGATGAAAGACTTAGGCGTAGGTGTGTCGGCCCTCTTAACTCTGCACCACGTTCTCCGCCTTTGCCTCTATACCACCCCCTGCCCGCGCTGAGAGTATTTAAACTTACTTTTCAGGACATAGGCAACACTTCTAATTATTTGGTCAATGCCTATGTCTTCCATACTCCGTAAGAAAGAGCATTTGTTTTTCTCACCCTTATATTGCCAGTATGTACTATGCATTAAAATATGTGTTAAGAAAAATTAAAACTTCATCTTTTCCTAACACTTCACAGTATAAGAGGTAATAGACGGGACTTTGGGAAGAAAGGGAACTATTTGAGAGTAAGTATATCTGTTATCAGATCTTCCAATCAAACATTTAGGTTTTCGGATTGACCAAAAAAGTCTTACAAAGGCATAATGACAACTAATACTTATACAGTAAGTACTGTTTGGTTTTTTTTTTTCAGGTAAGTACTATCTCAAATGCTTTACTTGCCTGATTTCATTTAAAACTGCAGGCAATACCATTATTTACCTGTTTCATAGATAAGAAAATTCAGTCGAGTGGCAGTTAAGTGATCTACCCAAAGTCAGATAGCTGGGAGAGACAGAGAAATATATTGACCACAACACTAAACTGCCCTTTTATTTAGTGAATTAACCTTTAATGAAATATTAAATTTTACTAAATTGAAACTATCCCCGAATATAAGGACAAATAGTTTCCACTGATACAATTTCATTTCCAGGTTTTCCTGTCAAAGGACTTTAGTCAAAAAACTTTAAATCAACTTAAAATTGATTTGTTTCTACCTCCGTCACATTTTTAAGCAGCAGCATCATGAAATGGTTAACCTCATAGACACAGATAAATGTTTTGTAAACAATTGAAATACCCTATTTTATTTAAAAATCAAGTGATAATATAACCCTGATAAATAATTTCTTAAATATCCATTGCTCATTGAAATTGTGAAACAGGGACCTCTCCTATCTGAGTGCAGGATATTATTCTGCTTGAATAAAATTAATAATTTTATGTACTGAATAACATTTGACTCCATGTCTTCTAATCTTTACCAAACTAGAAAAATAATGAAAGTGTATATTATGGTATTCAACTATGGTATATACATGTTACACTAAGTATGAACTTAATGATATTTCAGATTGTAAATTCCCAGGAGGCATGAAGCAACATTAACTTTCTGTGACTGATGTTTAATACTGAACATATGAGATATACCAAATCCAAGTTCTTCAATACAAGGATTGAGGGAAATGACATTGAGTGTTTTCGCACTGGTAAGAGACTCATTTTCAAGTATACTGTTATGTGTTTTCTTTCCCATTTATAACACAATTCCATCCAGCTTCTGTCTCAGTGATCATGCTTCTCTTCAATGACAGATGTGATCCAATCCTTGCGTGCAGAAATCCAGGTGAAGACTGTTGATGCGATGGGATTGCAGTTACTGCTTCCCCAGTTCACAATACGGTTGAGTTTGTACTGCCCATCCTGGGCACACTGCGGCGGTCCTCCAGAGTCTCCCTGCCGCTGATACAAAGAGAAGTTCTCCTGGCTGCGTCCTTACAGTCGGAGCTAACCCCAAGGGCAGAGGACGAGCAGACAGTGTCTCAACTCTGATTTCTGCATAGGAAGCCAGAACTGTCAGGTCGTTAGATGATGTGATATATATGCATACAATCTGAATCAGATCAAAATCTGTATTTTCAAGGAGAGGCTAAAAGATACATTGAGCATAAACTCATTCAATGCTGACAATAAAGTGTGCCATGAAGACAGTCTCAAGCATCTACTAAATACAATGACTAGTTTTGAATTACGTCAAAATGTCTTAATGAATATCTTTAGTACTACTAGAAGTAGGTACTTTGAGCTACCTAATTCAGCTATGAAATCAAACCATAACAAATTATCATTTTTATATGACAAAAAGAGTTGGAAATCATTAATTTCACATAGTTTAACTAAACAAATGATTGAGTGACTCCTTTTGAGACTTGAGTCCACTTCAAGTATCAAATTAACAGTTGCAGCACATCAGCTTAGCAACATACTTATTCTTCTCACTTTTCATTTAAAAACTACCATACATTTATAACTCTTTATCATCAGCAAGCACCCATTCATGACACACTGAGAAGAAAGCTCCTACACTCATCAGTGCAATCCTTGAATTACCATGCATGAGGATGATCCTGCAGCCCCTCCACATATATTGGTAATTTTAATATTCAGTCCCCAGTAACTTCGACAAGATGTACTACTGATCAATGGTACCTTTGTCTGCTGCACAGTTTTAGAAAATTCATCTTCTAGTAGAGAAAGAATAAAAATACATATTACCTAAGCAAAGGCTTTTAAAAGATAAAACAACAACAACAAAACAGCCCCATGTTGTAAATAGACTTCAAAGGTTAAATCGTACTATTCTTTCCTTTCAGCAATGTAATGATGCTGTTAGCTGATTTATTAACAAGCAAAACAAAACACCAAAGAGCTGCTATTATTACTACACAATGGCTTATGCAACAGAAATAATAACAACAAAAATGTTATGTGGGGTCTTTTTCCTTTAGTACAGTCCTAAGATGACAGAAAAATAGTATCATTTTTAGAAGAAAAATAGTATCATTTTTAGAAGAAAAATGATAAAGTTTATACCCAAATTAGTTGTTGAAAAAGGAAACAATACAATTAATATTTTACATGTTAAATCTGTACTTTATTCCATTGCTTTCAGGGTGTTTTCATTCTTGTGACTAGAATTTTGCTTAACAGATGTTTTGTTTAAGTGCTGACACTGACTGGAGCTGTCAACTGAAATTGCTTTGTGATTTAGCCTGTCATTTATTGGATGTTTGTAAATTGTTAATTCAGTTGTAGAATACAGTGAAAGTGAAACTAGACTCATGAGTTGATCTGTATATGAACTAGTTATTTGCACATAATCTTTATACCTATTTATACCATTATTACCAGCCTATCATTTCAGGAAAATGTCTCATGTCTTTGGGAATAGGCTCATATCATTTTTTTATTTTTTGAGAGGGAGGGAAAGGGAAGGAGAAAGAGAGGAAAAGAAATATTGATGTGAGAAACATTGATTGGTTGCCTTTGGCCCAGACCAGGGACCGAACCTACAACCCAGGCATGTGCCCAGACCAGGAATCAAATCAGCGACCTTTCACTTTGCAGGACAGTGCCCAACCGACTGAGCCACATCAGCAAGGTCTAGGCTCATATCTGCATGTATGGATTTTCACAGTAGTGGCATATTGTTATGAACACAATCGTGTGTGAGCGTGTATGTGGTCAGAGAGCAATTAGGGAATACTTACATATAAATGAAACACAAATATTTATTAGATGATATAATCACTAGATATACTCCAACACACATTTTTACAAGTATCAATGAACTATACTATCAGTGAACTAACATTAGTAAATATCATGGCCTAAAACACAAGCAGTCACTTGTAGATCCATTAGGAAAAAGACTTTTTCCACTATCATTCCGATAAAAATACAGAAAAAAAATTGAAAATAAATAATATACTCAGACTTCACATGTATTTGGATTCTAATCTTGGAAGAAGTAGTGAATATACTCACTATGTGGGTCAGTTAGTCCCCAGCCAGAAGTCACACATTCGGAAAGTAAATTTATTTTATTGTCTTCCTGGCAAACAAATTGAAGATATAAACTTTCCAATCAAAAAGATGAGAAAGAAAAAGGCAGACATCCTTTTGTCCATAAGATCAATATTAACGTTGTTTGCTTTTTAGTGGTGACTCTAGAAATATCTACTTAGACCCACACTACCCTTTTTAACACTGTAATTTAATAAATAAGTCTTCAAGAAGATAACATCTGTTAATTTCTCAGAAAGGATCATCCCAATTTACATGTTACCACTTTGCTCCACGTAGTTCTGTATCCTCCTAGGACTACAGAAACACACGCTCTACACGGGGATGTGGGCTTCCTGCTTTCTCATCTACAGTCATTTTTTCACATGTGTCTGCCTTTTTGTCCGTGTGCCTGCAGGACATCACGTTGTTGAATTTGAGATGACAGTGGAGGAGAATATAATTATCTTCTTTTTTCAACTACAGTACATGAGGAATGGGGAAAACCACATTTGTAGCAACTTAAAACCTTTTACCTATTTTTATAGCTAATACATATTTTATATCTAATAAAGACATAATATATAAACTATATTTACACATTATACATATAAACATTCACATTTTTATCGTCAAAATTTGTACACACACAAATACTGTGGGTTTATATGCGTGTCTGTGTGTACACACCCTACACACATGATGCTCTGTATGCATCGCTCCTGTGTTTGTTTTCCCATGATGCTTCACTTCATTCTTATGCAGATTTTACATATGTAAATGCTTCAGCATACCTGCTGTCCGAGACCATTTTTAAAATGATTTCTCCTTTATTTTTACTGCTATCTCTTAATAAAATCTTGTCTATTCTTGTGCTATTTATCTCCATATATGTGCCGACTGCCTCCAAATCTTATGTTATACTGTCTCCACAGATTGTCATTGGTCTATCATATCATTTCCTGCTAAATGTCCTGGGGCTACAATAAAACATTTTCCCTTTACTTACATATTTTTAATTAGTCATTTTTCTTGTTCTGATATTTTCATTTACTAAATTATGGTGATATCACTTGTATCATTACATTTAGATCTACCACATCATTTTTTCATAGCACACAGTATACATACCAATGTACCATTATTTATTAACATAAAAGGGAAACATTATGGATTCTCGTGGTGATAGAAATGTTTTGTACCTTTACTGAATCAATGTCAATATCCTGCAAGATGTTACCATTGGTGAAAAATAGGTGAAGAGTACATTGGACTCAACAATTCCACTTAGGATCCCACTAAGAATCCAAAAACACCAATTCAAACGAACTTATGCACCCCCAATGTTCATGGCAGCACTATTTTCAGTAGCCAAGTGTTGGAACACAGCCTGAGTGCCCATCAGGAGATCAATGGATTAAAAAACTGTGGTACATTTGCACAAGTGATACTGTGCAGCAGAAAGAAAGAAGGAACTCCTACATTTGCAATAGCACGGATGAACTGGAGAGCATTATGCTAAGTGAAGTAAGCCAGTTGGTGAAAGGCAAATACCACATGGTCTCACTTATAAGAGAGGTCTAATGAACAAAATAAACTAATGAAAACAGCAGAACCAGAAACATGGAAACATGGAACAGACCGACAGCTGCCAGAGGGGACGGGGGATAAGGGTGGGAAGAAGGGGAAGGGATTAGTCAAAGGATATGGATGAATGACCCACAGACATGGACAATGGTGTGGGGGTTGACTGAGGGTCAGGGGTGTGGGCAGGATGGAGGAGGGCGAAGGGAGGAAAATTGGGACAACTGTAATAGAATAAACAAGAATCAAAAATAATATTTTTATATATAAGAGAACAGATTGGTGTCTCTATTATTTCTTACAACTGCATGTGAATCTATGATAACCTCAAATTAGAAAGTCTAATTAAAATAAATTTTAAAATCAGGATAAAGAGAAAAAATACTGATGTCAGGTCTCCATTCCTGAGACTGTGATTAATTGGTCTAAAATGCATCCTGGCCTGTACTTTTGCTTTGTTTTGTTTTAAAGCAACCTAAGGGATTATAACACACAGCCAAGGTTAAGAAGCACTGTTTTAGATGTTCTCACTGACTCAGTTGCACAAGCACAAAAAGCAAATGGTGAACTGGACCATGAGTGGTGGGTTGCAAGATGGATGGGTTGAAAAGACGTAAAAAGGGAGGTTAGGCTACTGGCAGAGGAACAGTGGAGAATGCAGAAACACGGGAGAGAGTTGGGGTAAAGCCATGGGTATGAATGCGAGGATGACCCACAGGCCTTAGTTACATTTCCTCCAATATGTTACTTTCCCACTAAACGTTCACCTGTGTTAGGTAGGTTGGTGTGTTACTGTTATTCGCTTTCTGCAAATAATGAAACTGAGGTTCAGAACACTTATATCACCCCCTGCCCAGAGACTGAATGGCTACTAGGCAACAGAGGCAAATTAACATATTCAAGGTAGTTTTGGCTTAAGGAAACATTAAGGAAAGACAAATTATACTAAGTCATAAAAGTACAGGAAATGTAACATCTGTTGTTTCAGTTCCTGTTCTAAGTTTTTGGGTTAACCTCATAGCATACAACAGTCTCAGAAGAATAAACAGAACAAAGTTAAAAATGTAGTTTTTAGAGCAGGGGAGAGTAATGGAAGGGGATTGGGGACAACTGTAATTCAACAACAATAGAAAAAATAAATGGCCTATAAACGCTGAAAAAAAGTATTTTTTGACCACTTCTCCAGACCTCCATTAATTAAAGCACATAGAAAGAAAATGTTTATGCAGATTTTTAGAGAAAATATCTTAGAGTATAAGAAGGTTCTGAACTAATTATTTAACTTCAGATATATATACAGCATTTTGGTCCTGGCCATTGTCTCAGTTGGTTGGAGTGTCGCTCTGTAAACTGAAGAGTAGAGGGTTCAATTCCCAGTCAGGGCACATGCCTAGCTTGTAGGGGTGCATACAAGAGACAACAAGTCGATATTTGTTGCTCACATTGATGCTTCTCACTCTCTCTCCCCTCCCTTCCCTCTTTCTAAAATCAATGAGCATGTGCTTGGGTGAAGTTGGTTTTTTTTTTAAGTATATACAAATAAGCAAAATGAAATACAAACTATACAGCAAAGTTCAAAACATGGAAAAGAGTTACTCATACTGACCTAGTTCAATAGGTTTCTCCAGATGCAACAAGGATAGATCCTCATTTGGAGGAAACTGTGTCAAGCCAGGGTGAGTGCACTCAGCTCCCACTGCTACCAAATCACTATTTTCTATGTGCAAGAGGCAACTTCTTCCATCACCGGGTTGTCTGTCGCAGTGCTTGCATAGGAAAAAGGAGTGAAAGAATAGATACCACTTTTAATGTGGCCGTAGTTTTTCAAAATTACTAAAAACATACTTTAACATTTCTAATCTACATTAAAATCTTCATTATCTTGAATTCTTAGAAAATGAATGTTTCTTTATTATTATTATTATTATTTTAATTGTTGTTCAAGTACAGTTGTCTCCATTTTCACCACACCTCAGCCCTCCCACCCACCCATTCCCACCTCCCACCCTCGAACCTACCTTTTTGGCTTTCTCTGTGTGTCCTTTAAAGTACCTACTTTCTTGCTTTCATAACATTAAATAAAATGACACAATATTTCTTTTACAGTTAACAATCATGATACCTTAAAGTAATAAGTTTACATATTATTATAACCATAATATTATATATTATATTATGTTTATGTAATGGTCACTGAAAGCTATTCTTAAAGTTATAATTACTCTGCTCCCTAATACAAGGTTTCTTAAAGAAACGTGTAGGGACTGCATGTATTAAATCTGGCATGTAGGTTCATTTATTTCATTTTTATTTTTCTCTCTATTAGGCAAATGACTTATTAAGTTCCCAGTAAATATACAAAAAGTGGTCTCTGGTATATATGCCAACACAAAATCGACAATCATATATAAAGTATAAAAAGCGGACGCCTGACACAGTTTTCTTCCCAAAACATGTTACGTGTTTTGAGGTGTAACTCAGCTACACTGTTTAATACTAAAATGAAAAGTAGTTTGAAGTGATAGGTTAAAGTCAGTTTTTTAATCAATAAAACTTCACAGAAGCATCAACTAAATTTTTATAAAATAAAAAATTTTAACACATTTTGCTTTTATATATGTGTTTTATCATTATATTCAGCCATGAAAAGTCATGAAATCTTGCCATGTGTGGATTGATCTGAAGATTATTATGCTAAGTGAAGTAAGTCAGACAGAGTAAGACAAACACCATGTAATCTCTCTTCCACGTGGAATCTAACACACACACACACACTTTTTTTAAAGCTTGATAGGTATAGAGAACAGATTGGCAGGTGCCAGAGGCAGAGGTTGGGATGGAAAAAATGGGTGAACTATTTTGCTTTATTTTAGTTTAAAAACTTTTTTAAAAGGGCATTTAAAAAATCTTTGGAATGATACATATTTATTTTGGGAATGGGTCTAATGATCAGATGAGTTAGAACAGGAGAAGAAGAAAACGAATCCACATTTGAGCAACCCCTGGGCTCTAGGTATGAATATCATATTAACAGACTAATTAGAAAATGTTATAACATCATTACCTCCATTTTATAGAGGAGGAAAGAGAAGGAAGTCTTGTTAGTTGCTTATTAACTAAATTATACCTAGAAGCAAGACGTAGTTTTTAAAATCGAAAGCAATTAGTACGACGTGTATTAGTGAAGCCCAGAAAATTCCATCAACCTAATAGAGACCATCCATTCATTCGCAAGTGGGAGTTGATGCCGGAAGCTTCCTGTGTCACGAGCAGAGCATGAGTACAACCACAGTGGGCCCTCCCAGCGCTCCAGCACCCCACGCACCACGTAGGAACACACCTGAAGTTGCAGGGAGCTGCTGTCAGGACCCACTGCTTCGCACTCAGAGCACCCCTGCAGTAATGCTGTCCTCAGTGCTGCACACTGACCAGCCAGGGCCACCACACTGGAGGGCCAGTGTGGCCACCAGCCACCCTGGGCTCCCCAAGCTCAGCCAGTAACACCTCTCTGTTTCTCTCGGACTCTTCTATGACAAATGGATCAACAGCTGGAATTTCACATTTGCCTTGGGTTGGCCATCTTTCGGTATTGTTTTTAGTATCATTCCTTAGAAAAGTAACAACAAAACATCAAATAAAAATACTCATGAAAATCTATTAAAATTTCAGAGTAGAGGTATTTCTTTCTTTTGTAGGTTGAGAACTAGAATTCTTAAAATGAGCAAAAATCTGTAAAGTTAACTGAAGCATTAATATACACATCTTTGGGCAAATAGGAACATACATCAAATTAAAAAAACAAAAATATTGCGCTTAATTATGAAATTACTGGACATTGTTCTTTCTGTGGCATTATTTGCATTACCCTAGTATAACATAAATAGACATATCAAAATACTTTATACTACATGTATTCGAGATATAATATGTACATAAAGGAAAAGCATAAGGAAAATGTCCAACAGTGTGTTTATTCCATTCTCAGAATTAAAAAGAAGTCCACCATGATATTAAAAACAAAAGACTTATTTATTTCCTTAAATATTAAGAAAATTAAGCTTCTCTGTAGCCATATAATTTAAGAATTATAAAATATGCTTATTTGTTAAATTATTTACTTGAAATTTCATTTTTATACCAGAAAGCTATTCTAACTGAGTGGATTTGTTTGTTTATTCAATATTTATATCAAAACTCATTGCAACTTTCTCTTCAGATACGTATAAAACAAGGATTCCCTCTCCTTTAGAAACATATTCCAAAAACTATGCAAACTCTTCAAAATTCAGCTATCTTAGTCTCAGAAAAGCCCACAAAATGTATTTATTTAAATATGTTCTTAGTGCATTAAGGTTCACTGCCTTAGTGCATGTTTTTACTGCATTTACAATCTACATTACATATGGTAATACATAGCAAGTCTTTTATAACTTTGGGCTATTTGTAAACATGTACTATAGCAATGTTTTTTTAGTATTCAACTTCCAAAAAAAGGAACAATTTATTTTTAAAATATATTTTATTGATTATGCTATTACAGTTGTCCCATTTTTTTTCTTCCCTTTATCCTGCTCCAACCCACACCCCTCCCCCTCCAGTGTCCATGCCCTGCCCCGCACCTTAGTTCATGTCCATGGGTTGTACATATAAGTTCTTTGGCTTCTCCATTTCCTTTACTATTCTTAACCTCCCCTTTCTATTTTGTGGCTATCAATTATGCTTCTCGTTCCCTGTACTGTCTTCCCCCATTCTCACCCCTGCCCCTCCCTACTGATAACCCTCCATGTGATCTCCATTTCTGCACTTCTGTTCCTGTTCTAGTTGGTTTTTTTTAGGTTCAGTTGTTGATAGTTATGAGCTTGTTGTCCTTTTACTGTTCATAGTTTTGATCATCTTTTTTTTCTTAGATAAGTCCTTTTAACATTGCATATAATAAGAGCTTGGTGATGATTAACTCCATTAATTTGACCTTATCTGGGAAGCACTTTATCTGCCTTTCTATTCTAAATGATAGCTTTGCTAGATAGAGTAATCTTGGATGTAGGTCCTTGCTTTTTATGACTTCAAATACTTCTTTCCAGCCCCTTCTTGCCTGTACTGTTTCTTTTGAGAAATTGGCTGACAATCTTACGGGAACTCTTTTGTAGATAACTCTCTGCTTTTTTAAGATTCTCTCCTTCTCTTTAATCTTAGGTGATATAATTATTACATGCCTTGATGTATTTCTTCTTGGATACAAATTCTTTGGGACTGTAAACCTCCTGGACTTGCATGTTTAGTTCCTACATCAGACTGGGGAAGTTTTCCTTCATTATTTGTTCAAATAAGTTTTCAATGTCCTGTTCTTCCCCTTCTCCTTCTGGAATCCCTATGATTCGAATGTTGGCATGTTTATAGTTGTCCCAGAAGTTCCTCTGCCTCTCCTCATTTTTTTGAATTCTTGTTTCTTCATTCTGTTCTGGTTGGATGTTTATTGCTTCCTTTTGTTCCAAATTGTTGGTTTGAGTCCTTGTTTCCTTCCCTTCACTGTTGGTTCCCTGTATATTTTTATCTCACTTTGTGTAGCCTTCATTTCTTCCTTCATTTTGCAACTGAGCTCAGTCAGTTGTGTGAGCATCCTGATTACCAGTGTTTTGAACTCTGAATCTGATAGGCTGTCTATTTCCTTATCACTTAGTACTTTTTCTGGAGTTTTGATTTGTTCTTTTATATGGGCCATATTTCTTTGTCTTAGTGTACCTATTATGTTGTAAGGGGTGGAACATTAGGTGTTTGCCAGGGTGGGGCCACCTACTTCAGCTGGGTTATGGCACTGAATGTGGGAGAGGGGTCAGAGAGGGAACAATGCCACTTACTCTGCTCTTGCCTGCTTTCCATTACTACCCTCACTCCCCACAAGTGGACTGTGCCCTTTCAGGTGCTGATTCCCAGGTGGGGGGCTTCTGTACATTCTAGAACCCCATGGGTCTCTCCAGTGGACTCTCCTGGGAGACTGCAGGATTCTTCTGCCACCGCAACCCCCACAGAATTTTATAGTCAGAGGTTTCGAGGCTTTAGTTTCCCACACTGGAAACCTGCTTTGTGCAGTCTGTCTTGCTCCCCAGTTGTTCCTCTCAGCTTATCCACATACAATGTAGAATATCCTGGTCCACTGGTCCACTGCCTCGCCCACCTGGTCTGCCAGCTACTGCCTTGTCTCACTCCCTCTCCACTCCGGCTTCCCATCTCTGCCCCTCCTACCAATCTGGATGGATGTTTATTCTTTAATTCCTTGGTTGTTGGACTTCCACACAGTTTGATTTTCTGGCAGCTGTGGTTGTTTTTTTTTTGTTTGGTTTGTTTTGTTTTTGTTTATAAGTTTGTTGTTATCCTTCTTTTGGTTGTGGGAGAAAGTGAAGTGTATCTACCTATGCCTCTGTCATGGCTGGAACTAAATGCAAAAGGAATACTTAAAAAGATTAGGCAGCCTAAATATTTTTATTGTGACAATGAAGTTTCAGTGTAGAGATGTAGAGATGGGAAGATAAAAGCAATGGTCAACTAGGTGAGCATCCTAAAACAATTAAAAATCATGCCTATGGAATGGAATGGTGAGATTCACCCCTCTATGGCGCAAATCAAGGACTCTCCTGAGAGTCCTTCACTTCCCGATAATAAAGACAAAGTGACATCAAAAAGGACTTCAAAATGCAAGTTGATTAGAATTCTTTCTGGAATTATACTCTAATAAAAAAAATCTCCTAATAACACATTCATTAGGCTTTTAAATCTTAAACACAACTAATGAAATTCTGGCTAAAAAGTAGATTGGGCCCTGGCTGGTGTGGCTCAGCAGATTGAGTGCTGGCCTGTGAACCAAAGAGTCGCTGGTTTGATTCCCAGTCTAAGGCACGTCCCCAGTATGGGGCATGCGAGAGGCAGCCACACATTGATGTTTCTTCCTCTCTTTCTCCCTCCCTTCCCCTCTCTAAAAAATAAATAAATAAAATCTTTATTTTAAAAAAAGGTAGATTCGATTAGTAGAAAAATATTTAAATTGTTTCTATTTTATGCAGAGAAGTTTTTCCACTTTCAGCTACAATATTCTCCTTTGAGGCCTTTGTAGGAATGGGAGGGTGGTTACTTAAGAAAAGAGACATTGTAACATACATGGAAACACTGAAGTCTAGCTTTGTTTCAACTTGAATGTCCCCATTGGATCTTTCTAATCACAGCTGACTTTTATGTTTATCATTATTTTTTAAATGAAAATCACACACACAGACAGTGACGCACACACATACAGGCACACACCCCCAATTAACTTAATTACCTCAGATGATGTATCCGAACTGTCCAAGTTTCATGCGGTAAGGAATGATTTGAAATGAAGTTATCCTGTTGTAACTGACCTTTAAACCAGTGTTGCTAGTTCTATTTCAAGACCTATGTGGCATCTGCTTTAATAAACACTTAAAATAATTACTTACTATTAATAGCCAATTTAATGTTGCTTTTCTAAATCCTATCTTCCAAAATAAGTTTAAAACCTTTTTCTCCCACAAACCCATCAGCCTCAACATGCACAGTAGGGTAAGCACCCCTGGATATTAAGACAAACTCTTTCTTGGAGCCACCTAAATGAGCTGCAATGTGAGAAATACCCAATAATTAAAATACTTCTGTCAACTGACCTTTAAACCAGTTGCCTAACATAGGCAAAAGACAGTAAAGAGGTGATATTAAATTCTAAACTGTTAATATTAACAAAAGAGTAATTATGAACAGTATAAGATGAAGATTTGTAGGATGGATTTCATGATTTCATTGCAACAATGAAAAGGAATAGATTTTAAAAGACCAAAAAGAAAAGGCTGGGTTAGCAATTGATGTGAAAATGATATACAATTGTGTGCTAATCTTGATTGTAAAAAATGAGAAAAGAAGCACTTTGGTGAAAGTAAGTAAACAAAGAAACAAATAGTACATGAGCCAAATGTTTATGCCCCACCCGTTTCCCCCTGAAATGTGTGTGTTGAAACCCTAACCCCAATGTGATGGTATTGGGAGGTGGGCAGGTCATGGAAGTGGGGCTCTCATGAATGGAATTAGCCCCTTTATAAAAGAGATCCCCAAAAGCTAGCTTGTCCCCTTTTTTTGCCATGTGAGAGTATAGCAAAAAGACAATTTTCTGTGAACTGGGAAGCCACCTCTCACCAGATACCAAATCTTAGACTTGACAGCCCCCAGAACTGAGAAATAAATGGCTGTTGTTCAAAGCACCCAGACAATGAAATATTTTTTATAGAAGCCTGAACTAAGTCATGTAGGTTGCCCAAATATAGATTAATGAGGATTCTTTCTTACTTTAGAAGCACAAAAAGTGATTCTGATAGTGATAGGACATTTGCTATAATTTATCTGTATATGCTGTAATTTAAATTCTCCTAAATTAAAACAATGACACACTATTGATTTGTCTTAAAGATAATGTGATCTCAGAAATCTGAGAAAGAAATATGGAGAATAGGGGGATATTATTCTCCATGTCATTGTTATTCTCAAATAAACTGTGTCATGTATTGGAAGTGATGGGGAACTTTGGGATATATCATGTTAAATAATGGGATTCTGGGTAGAAACAACAAACCCCCTAGAAGTTTTAAAATGATGGAAATGGGAAAAATGTTAATCCATTTAAAAAGGGGATTGGGGGTGGGGAGAATGGGTAGGAGACAGAGAAAACAAAGAGTTGTAGACCGGGCTTCAGGGTCATTTATCAGTGAAGTGATGCAGTTTAGTGTTTACAGGCAGATTCTATCTGCCAAATGCTGGTCTGAACCAGCTCTGCAATTTATCAACTATGTGGCCCTGGGCAAATTACTTACCCTCTCTCTGTGCCTCAAATTTCTCACCTGCATAGTGGACATAAAAATGATAATACTTACATGGAATTAAATGAATTGGTATTTATAAAGTATTAGGTTTGTTAAATAAAATAAACCTCAGCAAAATTTTACAGCTCATTGTTAGACAGATGGTTTCTGAGCACTTGAAGAAGGACTCAGTGGTCACGTGAAGCCAGCAAGGGATCCTTATCATGCCACATTAAATTAACCTAATTTAATCTTTGGAAGAGATAATTAGATTGACTAGGGGAAAGGAGATAAACTTAATGAATCTTGATTTCAGTGAAGCACCTAACAAAGTACCTTATGATGTCCCCATGAGCAGATATAGAATGTAAGTGGATAATTATGTGGCTGGGAAGTTTCACTGATGATCAAATAACCATGCACTGTTAACCTGGAGGGAAAGTCTTAATGGTATGGAGATGGTTCTCTCCTTGGTTCTTCCAAGTACAGGATTTCTACTAATGGCTTAGACAGAAATACATGTAACACACTTACAAAATCTGTAGGTTTAGGATGGGTGGTGGCTAGATGAGGAGTAAGGGGCTACATTAAACACAGGACTGAGGGATCATTTAATTTATCATTTCATCTAATGCTGAGTTCCTTCTAAGATAACCCTGGACATATGATTATTGGCCTTCAAAATATGACATGGACCTTATTAGCATTTTCTCTTTTTGAACAGTTCTAATTGCTAAACTGCTCTTTCTCATGTTGAATCAAAAGGCATCACAGTAGTGACTACCATTAGTATAGTGGCCAAGAATGTAAGTGTTTGATTCAGAATGCTTGGGTTAAATCCTACTTTCTGTATTTATTGTGTCACTGAAGGCAAGTTACTCAATCTTCTTGTGACTTGATTTCCTAATATTTATGATGAGACTAATATAACTACATCTCTAGGCTTTTTAAAAAGATTAAGAGAGCTCTTAGGACTATGCCTGAATAATGGTAAATACTCAATAACTATTAGATACTACACAGGACAAGTTTCATACATGGCCTGTATAAGAATTTCACAAACACTTGAAAAGAAGGTTTATGATCCTTCTGTCTTTTCTCCAAGGTAAACATGCCCAGGTATCCACAACTTTTAGCATCCTGGCCATTGTGCTTTACGGGTGTGTTGCAGTTTTTCAATGTCACTTAAAATCGTTGCATGACTAAGGGTCAAATAACCAGTAAGGCAGGGCACCAGCCAATCAGATTGGACCTTGGCCATTAAGATTTGTGAGACCAAGCTAGTTAGTGCATGCCAACTAAGTGCCAACACTAAGTTTGACCACACAGTGGAACTACGAGTCCCTTTATCTTTTAATTCTTTACTAACACTGCTCTGAAAAATCATAACCATTTGACACTTCTGAAATATTTATTTGAAACACCCACTTTTTAAATCACCACCTCATATCTATTCAACTCTATCAGTATTTCCCTTTTGTAATTGTCTGATCTCACTATGACCATCTAGCCGTTGATCCCATAGACTTTCTAAATCTCTCAGCCTGGGAGAGACTTTATTGTAAAAGGAAGCAGAAAAATGGGGCAAGAGCTAAATTTCTTGTTTGACTTTGTTTTAAATGATGGGTAATATTAGAGCATGTTCAAAACTTCAGAATGATAGAAGAGGTAGATGATGTGGGAGAAAGCATAACTAAAGGGATTTTGTGAGAAGCTAATAGCTCTCACATTTATATTTCTAGCTTAAATTTTTTTTCTAGCTCAAGAGTTCTACCTCTAGCTATCTATTGCCAACTCATCTGGATATAGCATAGCATTGAAAATGTAGTACAGCCCACACTGATCTTTCCCAACCAATTTAGTTTTCCTTTTAGTATTTCCCATTCTAAGAATAGCACCTCCAACATCTCACACCATGTACCTAAGAGTCATCCTTGATTTGCATGTTTAATTCCATACTGAATCCATCAAAAATTCTACCAATTCTATGCCAGATCTTCCCACTTCACTTGTACCCTATTGTTGGTAAGGTAGTCCTTTTGTAAGATAAGGTAATATTATCTAAAACTACTAATAGAACTTTCTGCACTGATGGAGTGTTCTATATCAGCCCTGTCCAGTATGGTAGTCAATCACTATATGTAGCAACTGAGCACTTGAAAGATGGCTCATATCACATTTTATTTCATTTTAATAGCAACACATATTGGACAATGCAAGTCTACACTACCCCAATAGCTTCCTAAGTGTTGATATAATTCACCCCATTGCCCAAAAAGCCACTCCTCCACACAGCAGTCAGAGCAGCCCTCAAATGACCCCCTGGCCAGAGGCTAGGGCTCTAACCAAGGCAGATACAGCAATGAACAAACCAGACCAAGTCCTGTTTTCAGGAAATTTTCATTCTGGTGGAGGGAGAAAGATTTTAAACAAATAAACAAATACATATCTGTGAGGTCATGATAAATGCCAACAAGAAAAAGTAGAGGAGGGTTGTTTAGACTATGGGATAGAAGAAGCCTCAGATATGTATTGTTAAATAATATTATCTTTTTCTTTGTTATTGTTTGTCTTCCTAACAAAAGGTGGCAGTGGTCATCTGACTCATTCACCACTGTGTCTCCAATGTGCCTAACACATTAGGATACTCAGGAATAAATGAATTTAACCTGTACATTTAAGATGGTGTTTACTAATCACTTTCATGGAGTAAATGAAGAAAGGTGATCAGATGACCTTAATTTTGCTAAATTTATTTTCATTGAAATATCATAAAAGCATTGAAAAGGAAACTATTTGGTGGCTATCTACCAGTCCATTTATATTCACATCAATGATTAAAAACTAGTTAAAAACTGGTGCATTATACTTAAGTGAACAAAGAGATTTGGTAAGAAAAGAGAACTAAGACATTGAAGCCAATGTGTTTCTGCATAAGAGATAGCCCTTGTAATTAGCTAGGAGAACAGCAATTGGATTCTATGTTCAATAGATATAAAAAATCCTTACAGAAATTGCATTGAAAAATGATATGAGTATATAAAATTGTATGAAGTAAAATGTATAAGGTAGTAAACAAATGGTAACTTCCTCATTTTATACAGAATCATATATGCTAATTATAGAAATAAAACTTGTCTCATTTGTAATCATCTGATGCCTCTCAATTTTTTATTAATCAGAACTTTTAAAAAGGAATAATGTTGCCAGCTTGAAGAGCACAAAAGAGTGAAAAAGCAAAAAGCTGCCCCTGACCTGGTGATGGGACGCTCACAGCCAGAATGTGTTGTTCTCTCGTTGGACATGAACAGTCTCCTAGAACATCAACATCAGCTACGGCTCTCTCAGTCTGTAATGAAGTGAGACAAAAACAAGGTCGTGTGTAACCCCCAAAACACCAAACGCATTCCCTCTCTCTCCTTCCCCTCCCTCTCTCCCCACACCCCACCCCCAGCTAAAATGAGGGATTGCTACTCATTTGCAATTTTATCCTTATTCAAGCCAGGCCTCCCTGCGATTGAGATATCCAGTCATAAAATTGCTCCTCTACCTGACAACATCCAAGGGTTGTTTACTGCCTTAAACCCTCTCTGAAATCACCCAACCAAAGCCCAAATCCTATAGCAGATTCTTTCTAACACCCTCTGACTGAGACCTCACGGTTTCCCACAGTATGTAATCTCCCTCTTTGCAGTGAGTATTACATCCAAATTGTTCCATTACAGATGTGTTCCAGGCTCGAGGGTTTTGATGAGAGTTAGATATGCAAAGTCTGATGTAGATTCCTCCAACTAATCTTAAGGAAAACTAATAGCTTGGAATTTTGTATCTTCTCCTCCCCATACTCTAATTGTTTTAGAAATCTAGATGGGCACCAAACTCACAGATAAGAAAAAGTTAGGTAAACTTGGAATTTTGAAGCAAATTGCTGAACATACAGGTGTTATAAAATCCTGGAATATCACAGGAGAGGTCAAGGTCCCTGGAAAAAGACACTATCAAAAACTCTCCTCTTGCCCTTTGTGACAGGTGGCTTGTAATGGTGTCCTAAGTGGCAGAACTGGGAGGAGACTGGAGAAGGTGATGCAGTATTAGATTACAAAATCTCTGGAACACTTTCCCTCTATGAGTCAGTCTCAGAACAGGATATTGCCTGACGTCCAAGTATGATAGACACTGTGTGGTCAATAAACCTGTAAAGATCATTCAACCTAATTAGCCTTTTTCTCTTTAATTTGCCCAGAGTTTAAAAATGGCCACCTTTACTCTAAGAATGAAACCTAAGGAGAGAAGTTTTCAAAGAAGTTACCTAAATATTCAGTTTAGAAAATAAAACCTCTTAAAACATATCACATCTTGAAAAGAACAAATCAGAGTGCTCTCAAGTGGTAAAGGGAGATGGGAATCACTGGACTGAAATCACGAAGAGCTGAGGTTAAAGCTCAAACCCCAGTGTGTGTGGTCGCATGCTCAGCCCACTGTGTCTGGGGATTCTGATGAAGGATCTGATGAAAAAATCACTGGAACAAGTGAGACTGTTCTCCAAGTAATCGTTAGGTCATACTTTCACATATGTACATTATATAAATGTGTAGTAGCACTTAACATAGGCCATTTAAGAAAGATGAATTTGCCAAGTAATCTTGATTGCTTATCTGGTCCATCATAAATATTGACATAATCCCATTCACAGTTCCAAGATTCTTCTGTTATCAAGTCTTTAATCACTGCCTTAATTGTACTTCCTGACGTGGAATAAAAAGTCCAAGTGCAGTTCAGCATGTTTGGATAAATATTGGAATAATTGGAAGATGTGATTTCAACAAAACTAACAGGGATCAAATCCAATACTGGACATCCTTAAGACAAAAAGAAAGAAATATATTTAAAACAATAATCAAAAAGCTGAGTTACTTCTTGAATCTAGCTTTAATGTGTACAAGTGGGTCATTAAAACTTCAACTCTAGTGCTGGCCAGTGCAGTTCATCTGGTTGGGTGGACTCCCCTGAAGCAAAGGGGTCACCAGTTCGATTCCTGGCTGGGGCACGTGCCTGGATTGTTGACCAGGTCCCCAGTTGAGGGCGTGGGAGAGGCAACTGATTCATGTTTCTTACGTAGATGTTTCTCTCCCTCATTTTCTCCCTACCCTCCTTTCTTTCTAAATAAATAAGTAAAATCTTGAAAAAACTTCATTTATACTTTTATTAATTTCTGTCACTGTTCCTTTGCATCTATAGTTCCTTATGTATATCGACACAGGGTTTAAATGATTTTTGCTTTGAAAAACTTAACCCTCAAAAGAAGACAGGCTGAAGTTCTATGGCTTAACTCACAAACTGTGAACTATTAAATCATCAACTTCTACACTTAAATTTAGTTTTCTTGCTCATATGCAATACATAATCTTAATGGTCACAATCATGAGAAATAGATTGTGTTATCTTCAAGTCTAGAGATGAGTGAACTCACACTTGGCATTGTTCAGATGTGTCCTAAGACTTTTAGGACTTCCTTAAGTTTGTAAATAACACAAAATATTATATTTCCCTATAAATGCCATGAGAAATAATTTCAATATTGCAAAATGAGAGTGAAGAACAAGGCAGTTTGAAAAGTCGATCTCAGTACTTGGCTAGACTAAATACATGAGCAAAATTATGTGCACCTAAAACTCAGTTTCACAGCATATACAATTCAAATTACACATACTTATCAGGTAGGAAAATTTGGATCACTTTCAGAGAGTTGAAACCAGGATACTAAGTTTCATAAGGTCCAAGGGGCTACTACACCAGAAAAGAGAATTGAGGAATTCAGTGACATTTTTGGACTCCTCCAAATCTCTACAAATTATCATCCAATGTAAAATTAATGTCATCCAAAAACTGGCTTATTTCATCAATAGTCTTAGCTCTTTAGTTTCACTATATTTTGGCCTGGCTGGAAGGAGGAAGAGGAGAAAAAGAAAATTGTCCATGCAAGAGAGAACAGAAAGACAGAGAAATATATCCATAATGCAAAAGATATAAAATATGAGTATGTAGAAAGAATGTCAATAAATAGAATTAAAATAGCTAGGAGGATTCCCATGAACGAAACAGATGATTTTCTTATCCATTAATTGGATAAGATGCTACTTCCTTACCCTCCACTCTCTAATCTACCCTGGGTCTCCATTACCTCCAAAGTTCAACACTAAGAAAATTAATACAAGTCCATATTTCACTATAAAGCAACTAGAATCAGGACACAGACACCTGGAAATTTTCGACAGAAGTCACAGTACACTTTTTACTAAACGGTCCTTAGCAACACGGATATTCTTGATTCTGTTTCCATAATATTATGTAACTGAATCCAAACCGATTGGATTCCTTCCCTCCTTTATAATCTTACCTTTATCTTTAACTTTTCCTCTCATGGCATCTAGAATAAGAAAATATTCAGGGTCAATACATCCAAGCAAATTCTTTATAATTTTTATTCTTCTGATTATAGATGTGACACAAGCACACTGTAGAACATTTCAAAACTACAGAGAGTTCAAAAAAGAGAATAAAAAGTCTCCTGTAGTCCCATACTATATGTAACTAATGCTAATATTTTAATGTAAATCCCATCAGGCCTTTTTCTATGCTACATGTACATTTTTAAAAACTGTATGATATTTTATGGCTCTACATTTTCAATTCACATAGATAGAACATAATTTCTATTGACATACTTTAATTTGTAATTTCAAGAACATGAATGATGAGTCAGATCTTTAACAAACCTCATACATAGTATATAAATCTAATAATTTCTTCTGTCATTAGAAAACTGTCTGCACTAAAGATCTTCTATGTTTACTGGAAACCCAGAATTGAATATGTGTAATAACAGTCTCCTGAGTTAACTTGAACTCATACTTCAGCTCTCAGCCAGGGGATTACCATAAACAGAACAGATACATTTTGTACCCATTCACTGGACAAGGAACAACCTTCTTACTCTTTATTCCCTAATCTGCTTTGTCTATAATGTAATTTCCTCTATTCAAACAAACAACTATTGAGCACCAACTATTCACTAGGCATGGTTATCATTTTCAGAGACAACAGCAATGGGGCATGCTTGGTGTGACTGAGGGACAGCCACAGGTTTGACGTGGCTGGTGTGTAGTGAGTATTGGGAAAAACAGTAGGACAAATCAAGTAGATAGCCAAGGTCAAGGTCATATAACACCTTGTAGGCCCTTTCAGTATGAATGAGTTGGGAAAACATTGGAAGATTATAAGCAGAAGAATTACATATCTGAATTATTTACTTTAAAATGATCATACTAACTGATATGAGCAAAACAGACTGAAAAGACACACATATCAGAATGCTATATTGGAATTGTTGAGAAATAGTTGAGTCTATACCTATTTTACTGAAAGGTTCATATGTGAACTACAGTATATTCAATGTGAAATGTGAGAAAAAAACAAAGACAACAAAAATTAATGGCTTCCGCAACAAATTAGTAAAATGGCTGTCATTTTACTGAAATGGGAAAGCTTGGCAGAAGGAGAATTTGGAGGAAGGGGTACGACATCAAGAGTAGCATTTTGGCCATGCTAAGTTGGAGATGTTTACTACACATCCAAGTGGAGAAGGGGGCACTTGCACACACAGTGCTGGAGCGCAGTGAAAGAGCTGGGCCTGGAGATGTGCATTTGGGAGTCATCTGTGCGCAGACAACATTGAAATCCAGGGCTTGCACACTCACTCACTTAAGAGCGGGTGTAGGTGAAGAAGAAAAGAGAGTCAAGGTCCTGGGTCCTGGAACACCTCAGCCTTTACCCATAGAGAAAGTGAGGAATGATCGGGGAGGTGAGAGGAGAGCCCAGGGAAAGCCGTGAGTGAGCTGGGGGCCAAGTGAGGTTCCAGAAGGAAGGAGACCTCATCTGTGTCAAACACTGCTAGCAGGACCGAGAAGTAACTGCTGGATCTGGACTTTTGGGAGTCACTGGTAGCTTTGGCAAGAACAGTGTCTGTGGAATGGTGAGAAAAAAGTCCTATGGTAATGGATTCAAGGGCAAACGGGGAGACAATAAATAGAAATAAATTTCATGGTGCTTTACTGTAAGAAAATAGAGAAATTAAAGTTTTCCTAGAAGTCCATCCCCATCCTTTACCAAACTTCACAGAACCCCTCTGTTATATATTTCTATTGCATTCAAGATTTGTCCTTCCAAACTTAATACATTTATTTTTATCACTATATGTTTTTCTATATGATTATTTGATTATTTACTAGCTCCCCTACAAGACTGTAAATTCTACTAGGGTCGGGACTGTCTTGTTCACTGCTGAATCCTCCTGACATAAGTTTAAAAACGTTTGCTGATAGAATAATTACAGGCTTAAATGTGAGATTTTATTCTTGTTTGTTTATGTGAGTCCCTAGCAGGGGTGTCCAACCTGCTGCCCACAGGCTGCACATGGCCCAGGAGGGCTATGAATTTGGCCCGACACAAAATTGTGAATTTATTTAAACCATTATGAGATTTTTTAGTTTTTGTTAGTGTTTGTGTATTGAATGTTTGGCCCAAGATAACTCTTCTTCTCCAGTGTGGCCCGGAGACGCCAGAGGTTGGACCCCCTGTGGTCTTTGACACACTGAGTCTGACGCAAGCCTCTCCAGTTGTCTTCCACCAGCACGTCTCACTGCGTCAGACTGAATCAACTAACCTGTGTTTCATAGAAATGTCTCTTCAGTTGTATTTCAATTGACATTTTTCATGGGAATGAATTGATTAATCTTAAGAACTGGAGCAATTCTAATAATATAATTGCAAGTGTTTTCTCCATTACACCTGGTTTCTACAATTTGCAATAATTTTCAATTTTCATAATACTGTCAGTGCCTTTGCCCAAACCACAGCAATGTCAGGAAAAGCATATTTTTCAATAACCCCGCTGCAACTAATGCATATGAGCTGGACACCAAATGAGTAAAAGAGAACTAATTCCCTCTTGATAGTCACACATTAAGGAATTTCAAAAGAGAAAAGCTACTTAAATATTTTTAATAGGGATAAAATATTCCTATTACATTTTTATAATATTCCAAGTGCCAAGAAAAATAGACAACACTTTCAGGTGTTATACAAAAAACATAATATATCTGATCAATCTTATACATTATAGAGATTTAGATTGAGGCCTCCACACATTATAGAAGTCATGACCTTAGATATTATTTTTGTCTTCTCCCCCAAAGCTGACACATGAAACAGAGAATTCCAATCTATTTATTTGGTCACATAGTCTTCCTAACACAGCACAATAAAATCAGCACGTAAACAAAAATGAAAAAAAAATCAACAGACTTCTCAGAAATATGAAAAGAATATCTCAGAGAAAATTCTTCCATGGCCAAACTAACATTGTACGTGAAAATCAACATCATAAGAAGATCACAAGATTTTAATGAAGGTGAATGTCCTTTACAGTTTTTCTAGCAAAAAAAAAAAAATCTTACTATACATCAAGGCAAAGGTTCTTGAGCAAAGTAAGAGAGAAAAATCCTGTTTTGAAATTACAAATTTATACCATATCTATTCCCAACAATATAGAGATGGGAAAATCAAGCAGAATAAAACCCAATTAGAATAGAGAGATATAAGCCCTAGATTCCTGAGTCTAAGCAGTTCTTAGAGAGGGGTTGTAAACCAACTAGGACATAGTATAGTATCTGGAATAACCTTGATAGAAATAGTAAAACTATATATTACAAGAAAAGGTGACAGGGTCTAGCCAGTTCCTCAGGGAACAAAAAAAATTATTCTTGTTACCAGGCTTAAGAAAAATACTCATACATAGGGAGTGTATTCAAGCCTTTGCAATATACAACCTTCATGTATTCACAGCATAGTCAAATGAGTAAGAAGCAGGTTGCAGGAATTTGCATGAAAGATAAAACCATTAGCTAGTCTAAATGAAATTGTTTAGGCAATAGTTTTTAGATGTCTCCTGAGATACCGAATCCTGGCTCTAATTAGCAATGGTTCAGCCTCCCTTTGCCCTGGGATCCCCAAGGCACCCTTCAGAAGGCGACTGAGTCTGAACTCCTTCCGAGGCGGTTCTCTCTTCTGAGGCACACTGCCAATGACACTAATGTCATTGACACTAATGTCATCTCCCCCATGACACTAATTCAACTTCTAGCACAAAACAATTTTCCTCCATCTTTTGCTTTTTATAGTTTTATTTGAAGATCACAATGTTCATTTACTGAAGAAAATTTAGAGAATTTCAAAACTAATTACTCATAATCTTGTACTACAGAAATCCACTCAAACTTTAGACCTTTATTTTAGTTATATGTAGCACTTTAAAAATATTTCATTATGTGATGTACCTTTCCATCCTGAACTTCTCATTCAATATTACATGTAAATTTTTTCAATTTTATAAAAAAGTTATGTGAAAATAATTAGTGCCTGCATAACATTTTAACCTATGGATTTATAATGCTTTTCTTAACCAATGTTCCATTAAAATTTTTTGGTCATTATAAATAACACTAGCTAAATGAATACCTTGTACATAAATGTCTCTACACATGTGTACACTGTATTTTTAATAGGTATGGCTAAAAGTTGAAATATTGAATCAAAGTTTAGCTTTTGAAAATTTTTAAACCTCCCCCCAGAAAGCATACTCCACACTATACCTAAATGACAACATAACAATGTCAGCCACCTGGCATTTTATTTAATAAATGTAATCATTCTCCAAAATTTTTATTGTCAATTTACTAGATAAAATTTTTCTCAGTTCTGTTTTAACCAGACTCAATATTTTTCTCATATTTATTTATTTGCCTCTACATTGCTCACTTAGATAACTTGCCCACTTTCCTATTAGGGTCTATCTGCCCAAACAGTGATCCTGAATTGTATTTCAGAATTAATTGGTTAAACCCTTATTTACTGTACTTACTTTAAAAATTTTTTACATTTCCACTTTAATTTAAAAAAATAAACTTGTGCTTTATACTTGTTAAGTCCAGTAGCAGTTGATTAGAAAGGTTAGAGTCGAGGGTACTCAGAAGGCTGATGATTTAAATCTGCTTCCTATGACAAGCCATTTCGACTTTGATCATACACAGCATTTTCTGAACCGAACATTCTTACAAAGGTAGTGTGCTATATACCATTCATAGTTTCAAGGTTGCAAGTCAGTAATACTGGGAACTATTATGCTTTTTGATATCACAGGAAAACTCTGCCTTTTTAGTAAACGGATAGCTTGAGGATTAGCTTCATTGTGACCAGACACAAAATAAAAAGATTTAATTTAGATTGTATAGTAACTGATATGTAAATACTTTGTAACCTTTCTTATCTGTTAAAAACGGTTAATGATTAATCCAGTGCTTTATGTTCCCAAAGTCACTTGGGTCAACAGCTTGTAATTCTCTTGGAAAATGAACAAAAGTCAAATGCTTTGGAGACTCTGGTTTTAACTTGGAACCTAATCAAAGCTGAGTCAAAGATATTGAGACCTACACATTCATTTTTATAGATTTGAGCTTTTCTAATACTGATTTTAAAATTCTCTACGTTAATTACCTTAACCTTTTCTCAGAGTTGTTGAAATGCCACTTACTTGTTTTTTAAATTTGGTTTTGGTTAGAGCAGGAAATGTTTTAATTATACAGGAATTTATTGATAATTTTCTGTTCTCTTTCATTGCTTCTATATGATAAGGTCCTTCTCCATCCATTGTTAAAATAATTACTTATATTTTTTACATTTAAAGGCTGAGGAAAAATTATTTAACACTTTAATCTACTCTTCTATGATATAATGAAAATATAATTTATTTTCCTCTCTGATTTATACTACCAAATTTATCGTATTAATGCCCGTATTTCTGATTTCCCTTCTGGTCTGCTCCTGTGTGTCTCTTCTTGTTCTAGCGCTGCACTGTTTTGACTACCATGACTTCAAAGTATGTTTTAATACCTGATAATCTGCTTCATCTGGTCTTCCCCCCCAGAGAAACATTTTCAGCTAGTGCTATTTATCTTAAGGGTAAACTTTAGAGTTATTATTAATTTCTTTCTCAGTCTCAAAAAAAATTCCCATTGGAATTTTGTTGGGAAATATATTTGTAAATTAATTGGGGGCAAATTGATGTTAATTCTGTCTTCCAGTGTTAGAACATGCTACTTTTCTCTATGCTGATCTCTGTGTATGTGCGTGTGGGGGAGGGGGGGTTGGGGATGTGGTGGATGTGTATGTGTGTGCCAAATTTTACATTTGATGACATATCTCATATTATTTTAAGGTTATTCTTATCTTTATGGTTTTTGTTATTAACTATAAACAAAGTCATTTTTCCATTTTATCTGTTAACTAACTTTTACTGGTATGACTTTAAAGGTATAATTGCTGTGTAATTTATTTATACCTAGTCTTCTTAATTTGACCTAGTTATACGACACATATTTTTCAATATTAAAAAAATGATCCTTGCATTATAGGGATACATCATAGTGCTTGGTTATGTTAAATATTCATCAAACAACCTATTGACCCTAAGCACTGAGTTAACTCCTGGAGCTTGTAAAATTTACTTGCAAAAATTGAAATAGAGTCATTAAAACTTTTGGGGGTGGAGATGGGAAGTAGTGCATATGTTTTAAGAACTAATTCTAAGTAAAGAAGAATAGGTACATAGTTCATTAACATTATGAATTATAACTGATACAGCTAATGTATTATCCCCTGCTTTTCTATATTTCTTTGTTCTTCCAAACCGGGTACTCAGACAACTCATGCATGGAAAGACAATAGGAAAACAACAGTCTAATCTTTTCTTCTGAGCAGCACAATTGAAAGGATAGAAAATGGGAATGTTTATTTCTAACTCAAACACAGCAGAAGCTTGGTGTCTTTTATATTAATTAACATACATTCTTATTAAATTCTCAAAACCACCTTATGAGGCAGTTCAAATAGCAGGTATTTTGTAAGGCAAGAAAGGAAGAAGCACAGATAGTTTATAAGGATCCTGGGCCCAGATCCTACAGCTCCCCACAAGAAGCTATGATGCTTTTGATGCAAAGTTGTCTCAGAAACCAGGGAAGCTCCATGTTTATTAACATTCCCTTCTGGAATGGTAATGTAAATCCAAAGGAAAAAAGGACAGTGGTTTCACAATTGACTGATTTATCAACTCTGGCATCTGGGTTGTTTTTCACTTTTAGGAAGTCAAAGTCCAGCAAAATGCCATATATCCTCTCCGGGCAGTCACCTTATGTCAATAGGTATCTGTATTTTTCAGTATACTGGGAATTTATAGTCCACATGTACAAGTATGTGGTGGTGATGGTGGGGTGTCCATTCTCATAAATCACATGAAAAGCAACAGGGAGATATTATTACTGCATGTCACAAATGAGGAAGCTGAGTCTTAGTAAGCTTTGGGAATAATCCCAAAGACATTGAACTACCAGGTGGTAGAACTGAGATTTGAACCCAGGTCTGTCAGATCCCATCGCATCGGGGACCGTTGGTCCACTAGCCTAAACCCTGTTTCCATTTCCCTTCTCCCAGTCCCCTGTGGCTATGTGGCGAAACTGGGCAAAGAAACTAAAACCTGCTACAGGATTCTGGGAAACATGTTTGCTTTGTCCATGGTAATAATCCTTCCCCATGCCCCTTCTCCCTTTTTTCTCCAGGGTAATGGCAAGGACTGAAATCGTCATTACGGAACTATTTGGAAAAGGCCAAGAAAACTTCAGTAACTTCAGTCTCAACAGAGTTGAATTGAACTGTTGAACTTGTGTATCCAAATATCTCTAGATTGCTCTCTCTCTCTTTTTCTCTCTCTCTTTAGAATAATAAATTTGTCACTGTAATCAGGTTTCTGGTTACTGTCTAGTTGACAAACCCATTTAATGCCTTTTCCTATAAATATTATTTTGCTTAATTGATGTTATAGTCTCAATTTTCTTATGCTATGTTTGTATAAAACTGCATCATTCATCCTTTATTTCTGGTATCTCTGGGCAAATTGAATCTAGGTATGACCCAAGCAAACAGCATGGAGTTAGTTGGGTTTAGTTTTCAACTTAATTGAAGGGAGTATTTGGTTAATCTCAAGTACAAATTTTTTTAAATCAAAACAGTAACCTATTTCAATATCATATAAGAGATGAATTTATATCAGCTGGAAGCCACACTCTGAATATAAAACAGTCTAAGAATGTTTAATAAAGTAAAATAAAAAACATAGTTTTTCATGAAAGACTAGTTACCTATTAATTTTTTTGCCTGATCCAAGTCCTTCATATCCCACAGGTGACCCTGGCAGGCCAAGGCTGTCGGTTTCACCTGGAAGTTGATAATGTCTAGGCGAATGATGTGAACTGGAGGGGCTAATAACCTCCAGTGGCATCTATGGCACAGATGGAAGAATGTCAGAAATAATTTCTGAACAGCCTGTACTGTTATTTACTTTGTTCAGAATTTAATGCATCACTGTAATTGACTTAGTATGCCTTAGTTTTTATGTCTGTTTCTTTGTGCTTTGGTGAAAGAAAGATTTCTACTTTAATTTACAACAATTAAAAAAGATTCTCTAATAGTTACTTTGTCAAAAGGTTTAAGTAAATTCACCTACCATGATGAATGGCTGGTTAATCATGTAAAGTACTCTAAATTCTGGCTGGTAGTCTCTTAGAGTTAAGGATCTACTCTTGCCTGAATTGCTTTAAACACCCCCAAATCCATAAATTTACTTCGGATTGATATTACATAAAACTTCATTTTTCATGTATCTGTTTAAATTCATCTTATTGTTTAATTCCAGGAAAGTTCTATTTCCATCATGGCAATTTAAGAACCACTTACGGAGTACCTACTAAGTGCTAGAAGATTCTACATATATTTTTTTAATCTCTAAAACTCTTTGAGATTTGACTTTCCACTTTGCTTGATAAATTATCTTTCTAGTTCAAAAAGTACAATTTATTAATGGGGATAATCTTACAATCAGCTTTTGTATATTAAAGGCCTCAGATCAGGTGAAAAATAATGCTTCTGGCACATAGAAAGAGTTGCTACCTGTCAAGTAATCCTTCCCATACTTCTTTCATCATAATTAACAGTCCTCACCTCCTAGTAGTCCTGCGAAAATATCTTGGGATCTGTATGACCCCTGCTGGTTTGGTCAAAATAACATTGTTACGAGTGGCCACGTGCTCTTGGTTTGAACCCTGAGGAAGTCTGGTTATTTTACTGACTTTTGGACCTAGAAATAAAGAAAGAAAAGGAAATGAGAATAAAACTAATTTTTAAAAGGTTTGTTACATGCCTTTTCAGATCAAAGCTGTAAATTTTCTTCTCTAAAAATGTTAGCAGTAGGTGGTGAATGTCCCTGACACATCTCTATCTGAAACGTGCAAAGTCGCAGAAAACCAGCCCCTCTCTTGGAACTGTGTTCGGCACAGTCCAGGGTCCATGGGAGGTAATATGCGGTAAATGCAGGCAATGCTGGTCCCATGCACAGTTCCATCTGAAAGCAACATTGTTAACATAGTGCTTCAGGGGAAAAAAACATTTCATGTGATATGCATGCTTTTCTTCATTACTCACTAAACTTTTCCCCAGATATATATTTGCAGTGATTTTTGGTGCCAAGGAGAGAAACAACTTTCAGTTACCTATGCTCATCAGGGGTAGAAAATCCTCACTAATCACATGTTCTAAAATGCAATCTGATAGATACCTCTGAATTTCATAGAGTTTACATTTATAATGCTAGCATCCAATATTTGTGTAGTTTGTTTTAAAACTCATTCTAACCTTGTATTATTATAATATGACTCTAAAGAAAACTCTGATAGAGAGATAACAACCGGTCCAGAGCCAGCCAAGATTTCAAACCCAGATCTCCTGACCCACGAGAATTACAGCCGCAGAAAAGGCTCTCCGTGGTCTAAAATCGCAATCACAGTAGAAAACGTTTGGCACCCCACATATCTTAGCCATGTCCAGAAATCACAATTCTGGATGGTTTACCAGTCAGTCCAGTGACCCACGGGGCAGTTTCTATTGGGCCTGACCACCCTCGATTGCTTCACACTCAATTCATTGCCCACAGAAACATGACTTCTTACACAACGTAGAAGCTTTGAATAATTCTAAAAAGAAAAGCATTGACTTTAAACTTTATAAATTTTTACAATGACCAAACATACCTTGAACTCTGAAAACAATATAACTTACGCTCAAAGCACCTTGTACAGGGAATGAAATGTCACCCTCACCAGCAGTCCGGAACTCATGAAAATCATTGGGTAAAGGTTTCTTCCACGTAATTCACCTAGGTTAAAAAATAAAATAAAATCTAGTAAAAAACAAGGACTCAAGTTTTTGAGCAGATTTTCTGTTTAAGGCACATGAATTATTTATTTTCAAGCATTATTTGTTTTTATTGAAATACATCTGGCATGCACATGGTGTAAATTTAAGGGATATAACATGTTGATTTGATACATTTGTATATTGTAATATTATGGCAGTTGTAGCAATAGTTAGTTCCTCGATCACGTCACATAATTATTTCTTCTTTTTTGTGGTAGAAATAATCAATATATAATACCTTAGCAAGTTTATTGATTAGAATACAATGTTACTGCCTATGCTCACTATACTGGGCATTATTATGTCCCTGGGTCTTCTTTGTCTGTTAGTTGCAAATGTGTACCCATCACTGTGTTGCATGTGGTAGAAATTTATTCCAATTCACAACATGAGGAAACAGGATTCCAGAAGTCAGGTGACTCACCCATAGTCACAGACTGCTGTGCTGGGGGGGGAGGGGCGGACCTGGGGCCATGAGTCCGATACCATCGTAGCCTACTCTGCCGTGTCACATGGCTCCTTGAAGGGCAGTAGGCAGGAAACTATTTTATATTTAAAGGATGGTGATATGCCATTTTTCTCCTATAATATTAACCTGATTATTAAAAATATTTCACCACAAAGATCCATAACGGAAAACTTTTTCTATCTGAAAGTTGATTTTTTCAACTACATACCAGTCTTTCTTCAATTGCTTTACTCTGAGAGGCCCAAAACAAAGATGGGAAAAAAAGTTATAATCACGATTCTAAAACAATTCAGAGGGCTGATTAAGAAATATGACAGGAACCTGTGAGTTTTTTAGCATCAAACTCATCTACTATTGGAATGACACCATATCATTCCGTAACACTTATTTAGATGCCTCCTATTCAGAAAGACATTTGCTGCTTAGACTACTCATAGCTACGTGGTACCCACATCCCAGATACTACTTCCCTCCCTCCTCACTTCATGTCCCTCCCAGCTCATTCACATAATACATTATACATTTTATTTTATCCTGTTATGCATCCTCTCCCCACTAGAACATAAGCTTAATAAGGAAAGCGACTTTTTGTTCATTTGTTCACTACTGGAATCCCAAAACCAAGAAGAGCCGGTCTCTGGTCCATAGTAGGTGCTCCACAAATGCTTGCAGAGAGGAAGAGAGGGAGGAGGTTATATCCAAGAAGGAAAAAAAATTGGTTGGCGTAACATATTTGGGTAAATCATGTTGAAGTACTATTTGAAGAATGGGCAAATATTTATTTGTAGCAAGTAGAGATAAATGCAGCTCTTGAATGAATTGCTGGCTCCCACAGGGGAAAAGGTAGCACTTTGCAGTGTAGAAGAATACTATCCAACTTGAATGAGGGGTAATGTTTCCATTACCATCTTGCAGTTCTGCTAGCTATCTGAAGAGACAAAACAATTCTAAAAAGATCAAGGTGACAATTTCAAAGTAAACAAATGCTAGGTTGAAAAATTATAGTGGTTCCTCAGTTAGTCCACATAAAAGTCAAGCATGTTTTTCAATTGGTTATAATGACAGAGGAAAGTTTGTCCCGAAAAATGTGTTTTTCTATATGAGAACCTAGTATATAATAAAGATAGTGCTCTAAATTGGAAGGAAAATAACTTATTTTTTAAAGAAACAGGTATGGTATTGCTTTACTATATAGTACATTTTAGCAAGACTAAAAAAGTAAATTTTTAATTATTTTTTCCTAGAACTCAGGATGAATTATTTTTTAAATGTAAAAGCAATGAGATAAATCACAGATCAGAGATATCTGTGAAGATATTTAAGCAAATAAAATTTAGAATGTTTACACCAACATATAATAAAATTTAAAAGCAAATCACAACCTTATGAATAAGCACTTGCAACTTGTCATAAAGAAAAAATGTCTTTATACATAAAAACTTTTACGAACCAATAAACAGAATAATACTTAGAAATGGATGACAATGACAAAAAATAAAAAGTACAAATAGCTAAGCAATATATGAAAAATATATATTATATCCCCATTAATATTTCTGAAACATAAAAGTGCCTGTAAAGTTGATGTATGAGGTTACGGGCATGGTGGAAGAGGCTCCCGTGTGTTGCTAATGGCAGCAAAAACTGATTTAGCCTTTCTGAAGAGTGGTTCAGCAGTACACATTCACGTGAAAAATGTTCTGAGTCTTTAGGTGTTATCCTAATTTGGGGAGATATAGAAGGGAACAGAATAAATAGCAAGATCCCTGCTCCTGTGAAGCTTTTGTTTTAGTCAGGTAAATGAAGATGATTTCACATAGAGACTGAGGCTGAAAATGAAATAACTAGCAGAAGGTGATAGAAACTGATTGTCAGGAGGGAATAAATGATGCCACTTTAGACTGACAAGGTGTCTTTGAGGAGGTGATTTTTCATTCATTCATTCCATGTGTCTTCCACGTGTCAGGTACTGTTCTAGGCACTGGGGATTTTTGAAGTGAGGAGACAAAGGTTTCAGCCCTCAGGGAGCTCATATTCAAAGGGGAAGGCACAGGCATGAAAAAAAAACAAGATATATGAGAAGTCACTAAGTGCTAAGAAAAGGGCACTAAGAAGTACACAGGCAGTAGGTGATACAATTTATGTCAATCAAGGTAGGACTCATTAGGAAGGTGACATTCTAGTGAACACTTGAGGGTGAGGGACAAGGATGAGAAGATGCTCTTTGGACAGCTGGGTGAAGTTGGTGCACGAGGGCCCTCAGGTGAGAATGAAAGTGCCCAGAGCATGTGGAGTTAGGGGGCCGAGAGGGAAAAGGTGTGCTGGGATTTGGATTTTACTCCATCCAGCTACAAGGAGAAAATCTTGAGCAGTTGTAAGAGGTGTGGCAAAGATGGTCTAATTGTAGCGGAAAGGTGTCCATAGTGGACAGGCCAGTTATTAGTTTTTCTGAAGTCAAAATGAGATGGTATTTTGAAAGAAAGATCCCTTTAACAAATGTGTGTGCCTTTTCTCTTGAGGGCAGTGCTTCCACTCACTCCTCTGCCATCTTGCTGAACCCACAGATGAATGGAGCACAAAACTACATTTACATGATGGAATTCTATGCAGCAGAAAGAAGGAAGGGGCTCCCACCCTTTGTGACAGCATGGATGGATCTGGAGAGCATTATGCTAAGCAAAATAAGCCAGGCAGTGAAAGACAAATACCATATGATCTCTCCTATAAGTGGAACCTAACCAACAAAACAAGCAAGTACAACATAACCAGAGACATTGAAATTAAGAACAAACTGACAGTGACCAGAGGGGAGGTGGGAGGAGATAATGGGGAAAGAAGGGAGAAGGGTTGTCAGGAACAAGTGTAAAGGACACCCGGACAAAGCCAAAGGGGAGTTTGGATCAAGAGTGGGAGGTGGGGATGGCTGAGGTGGGGAGAGTGATGAAGGAAAAATGGAGACAACTGTGCTTGAACAACAATTAAAAAAATGTGAAAAAATTGTGTGTGCCTTTTAAGTCAATGATTTAACTTCTCACCCTAATGTGAACCTAAGAAAATAATCTCACTTTCAAAGCAATTTTGCAGGCCTCCATGTACTTCTGAATTGGGCACATGCATAGGTGTGTGCACCATACATACAAACTTATTTTCATTCCAGGTTTCCCCATTAACCATACTATTTCCAACACTTTCCTCTTTGCTGAGAGACAAAAGGCCTGTATTACACCTACACAAACAAGACGAGGCAACTTCGTTTTGTTGAACAAAAATGGGTTTGCTGGCACATGAAATAAAATGACAGCTGGCATGTTACTAACAATGTCTTTAATTCTGCCATTTTAAAAGCCTTTAATGTATTTTGCTTCATTTTAAAGTTCAACACTACCTTACCAAAACAAAACAAAGAAACAAGGAAAATATAGTCAAAGACACTGAAATAGAGGACAGGCAGAAAGTGACCAGAGGATAGAGAAGAGGGAGTTTCAGGGGAAAAGGGGAAGGGTTTACAGGAACAAAGCTAAAAGACACATGGATAAAATCTAGGGGGAGGGTAGTAATGGGAGGGAAGTTGAGAGGGAGGGGTCGGTGGGCTGGATTGGGAGTAAAGGGCAGAAAACTGTACTTGAACAATGATTAAAATAAAATTAAAAAAAAATTCAACACTACTTTCCCATCCCCCATTTTTAACCGTCTCGACTCCTACATATACACAATTTAGGCATTCCAGTGTGGTTTTGGTATGTTTGAAGAAGTCTGTCCCTTTTGTCCTTTTTTCCCTTGACTATAGGAACAATAAAATACAAACACACTCACTCAACCTTTAGTATACCTGTTTTGTAAGTTTTGAACATATTAGGTGTGTCTAGGAGAAAAGGCATGCCTATTACGTGGATCACCATTTGGGTGGTATTATTACCAAGTCCAAGAACCGCCTCTCCAGAGGAGAGTTCCATCCTGAAGTTTAAACGCCAGTAAGGATTACCTGACATCCTCCTCTCACTGTAGCCTTCTTCATAAATAGTCAGGACTGAGTCTTGACACAAATGAGACCCAGGGACTGACAGGTACTCAACCATAAATTTTGCCATTCTGCTTGGTGAGACTCTGAGCATCCAAGAACATTCCAGTTTTCCCTGATAATCAATCCAGTAGCTACCTTGGAGTTGAACAGGAGCCTCTGGGCTCTTGTAGCTCCACTTCAGAGGAACAGCCTGCAGTTCAGAACCCACAGACACCAGGGAGCAACATAAGCAAAGTCGAGAAAAATGAGATTCCATCACAAACTTGAAAAATTTAGGTCTACAAGAAGAAAAGTAACACTTTACTACACTTTGTTACAAGTTCTTCGGTAAAAAGATCATCCCATTTAAAGTGTCCTATTTTCTTGAAATGAGATTGCAAGAATAGATTTTAAATTATAATGATGTAAAATGACTTTTAACTGAATTTTTAAAATTTCTTAGAAAATGCACAGTGGCTTACGGTCTCTACTCCCAGCATGTTTTTATCTCTTTCCTTCTTTGAAATGCAACTAAAGATCTGTTCCTAAATCTTCACTAATTTCGCTGAGCATTTATCCTACTGGGACTAATGATCACATGCAAGCAGTTTGTGATTGAGGTCAAGAAAAGGAGAATTTGCTGAAAGCTCTTGAAAGCTCTCATTTCTCTGACTTATAAGTTCAGGGTCATCATTAGACCTGCAGGGATACCTGCAGAGCTTCAGATGCCAGAAGCTTTCTGGCACACTGACTGTGTAACCAGCTTCTCCTTCTTCAGGCTACATCCTTGACTGTTTCTTCTTCCCTTATGCCTGTTTAGTCCCTTGATAAAAATCTTCTGAGCAATTGTATATTGAAATTGTATTGTATTTACATTAACATGTTTTAACGTGTGCACACTTGTTAATTAATATATACATGATTATATATGTTCTATGTAGAAAAATCAACAATCTAAGTAGAGATGAAGGGTAGTAGAAGGGAAATAAAATGCTGCAAGAATTCAGGATGCTACTCCACTGCCCAGTCTCCTGTTGCTTCTCTGCAAATTTGCCTTTTCATTTACATGGCTATGGTAATGTAATGTGTAGGTTTATTAAATCTACTTTGACTTAATAGTAACCTAACTGATTTACCAGTCTCTATTCTTCCCCTACCATGCCCTCCAATCCAGGAACAGTGTATGAAACAGAAGAACTGAGTTCTTTCTTTGTTTAGAGCAACTGAAGTCGTACACCTCACAATGTCTTTCACAGTTTGCCCCTTATATGTCTTTCCAATCTTTTCGATCTTTTTTTCCTCTCTACATGAATCCTCTGTGACAAATCTGCCTGGAAAAGGAGCCAAATCTTATAACTTTATGAGTTCCCAACCAGTCACTGTTTTCTATAAATGTGCAACAATAAAAAAATAGCTAAGATTCATTAGTTCCATTATGTAAAAAACAAGTGGTGAGAGCGGATGGGTATTAAATATGGCATAGTCCTAACGTTTTCTCTCATACCATAGTGCTAGAACTAAAATAAAACAGTGCAGTTTCACATGTAAAACTTTCCAAGTTCTTCGGCATGTGTATGAATTTCTGAACATATACAAGGGAGAAATATCTTCTCACATATTAACAATATTTATTTTCTAGTAGCTTGAATGGGATAGGTCAAAGAACACATTTGATTGTCACCATCACTACCACCTACTCACCCTTCTCCCTGCTCATGCCACCTGTATTCTCAGTGCTTTACCTGCAGTAAATTACTTAGGCACGCATTGAAATTAGTCATGTAACTCAACCCACTGAAATCATTAGGTTTTAGAATCCCAGACCTACATTTGCTCTCTATCTCAATTCCAATTCCAGATTTCATTTCTTTAAATATTATATTTATTTATTGTTAGAGAGGTAGAAAAGGGAGGGAGAAACAGAAGGAGAAAAACATCGACGTGTGAGAAATTTGTTTGCCTTTTGCATGCCCCCAACTGGGGACCTGGCTCGCAACTGACGCAACCAACTCACTGGAAACTGAACCAGTGACCTTTGGTTCCCAGGCTGGCACTCAGTTCACTGAGCCACACCAGCCAGGGCTCCAGATTTCATTTTAATCTAAATATGACTCTGACTCTTGTTTTGACTCTTCGACTCTTGTGTTGTCAGACTGTATCACCCACAACCGGTCTCTGAGTTACTCCTTTTCACTCCTAGATTTTAGCAGACATTCCCTCCAACACTATTCCTCCAGCAGTTGTTGACTTCAGTATCCACATAATGTAGATGATGATTCCGGAACTGAAGCTTGTCAATCTCTCAACTTTCCCTCACCCAACCTCAGTCTGATCCCAGAAGTCAGTCCCTAGAGGCCTGTTCATTAGAAAAAAACCCAAGCTTTTCATAATGTCACTTTTAAGCACCACTGTCTCCAACCACAGACTTCTATCTTTTAAGTTCCTCTAACACTCCTTACAACTTTTGAGACTTGCAATTCAACTATCCCAGGGATTTTCAACCGGTGTGTCATGGCAGAATAGTGTGCCCACAACAATGTTTAAAACATGCAATACCTGACTATTTAGTGATGGACACTGACCTCTTTTCCCTTAGACTGTCAAATTAAAAATGTCAAGAACCAACGCATCAATAACTGTCCGGTGTGAATGAATCAAAATTATACCTATTTTTTGGTCAGATCAGCAAAATACATATTTTTTGGTGTGCCAAAGAATTTTAGTACTCCATGTTTGTGTGCCACAACATGGAAAAGCTTGAAAATTGCTGATCTATCCTATCCCCTCTTCCTCGGTCCCTAACTCATCACAAATCCTTGTTTACTTCTTTCCTAGTTCAGTTTCCAGTGATCCATTGTTTTAATCCCTTCTTCACACATACTCTCACTTCCCTTATACACTTGCATACCTGGGAAAACCCATTCCCACTGAAGGAATTCTCTACCTGCTCTGCATCTATGTGGTAGCGCTCAGTGTCTACAGAGGAAAACGTACAATTAAGCCAACTGGTTGGTCTCCTTCTGAATTTATAATCATTAATCTCAGAGGTTTTTATGCTGCCCATTAATCCCACTACATTTTCATAGTCTATGCATTTTGCCACTTTTTTTAGAGAACTTTTAAATACTTTCTCTTTTTTCCCTTTTAAAACCCTTGAACCTTCCTTCATAATGCTGTTTCATCTGCTGAGAAAACAAAAGCAATTTAGAAAAAAATGCCAGAAGCTCCCATCTCTACATGTCCCCACACACCTGTGTCAGTGACTGAATATTCTGCCTTCCATCTGGCAATTATGGAGGAACTGCGCTTTGCTCCTACCTAAGACCAAGCCCTCCAGCCAAGCACTGGATCTCATCCCTTCCTTCTGCTGAAGTCATTGATCTAACAATTCCCCAACCCCTCTCACTTGCATTTTCTTCAATTCATCTCCAACTCATTGTCTACTGGGTCGAGTGTATGTGGGAGTGAGTGCGGAAGAGCTACACGAAAGGGGGAAGACCCTGACCATCAGAAAACCAAGTATGATGATATCACAGAATTGTCATTGCCCCACAAGTCTACTACAGGCTCCGAAACCTCAGGCTGCTTTTTGCTTTCTACTAAAAATAAAAATCCTATTAGAAAACAGACAGTGACAATTGTGGGAGAATTAAGAGAAACAGTAACCCTCATGCTAGTCTTGGGGTTCTCATAGCCAGAGTCTTACATGAACAAGATACCTGAAAGTATAAGGACCTTTGTTTATGTAGAAATAAATAGGTCAGAGGTCAAAATAATTCTATGCACTTCAAATTCAGGCAGTGGTTCACAATGAAAAGACTGTTATTTTTTTTTAACCTGGGACCACTGTATCTATGAAGTAGAAAAGATCCCCAGACCATCACAATTACAGTTCTCCTCTCTTTCAGCTTGAACTAGCTAACAGAATGAAAACACAGAGCTTAGAGTGTTCCAAGGAAAATAAGGGAACCCAGACATGGAATGCTTTTTGCTAAATTCTTACTAACTGTTTTAATGGGATAACATGAATATCTATTACCTGGCCCAGATGCACTGTCTGTTGACGTTATGAGTGGTGGCAGTTGTTTCCTTGTTAAGGCTTTGCTTTTATTATTTATCTGAAGTGAAGTAAAATTTGTATCTGGAGAGAACAGGGAAAAAATAAATAAAGTGAGTGCCTGGAGACAACAGGTAGTCTGTACCAAAGCAGCTTTATTTAAAGGGGAATGCATGTCTAGGATTCAAACAACCTGAGCAAACGTCAGTTTTACCCTAACTCTGTTGAAGGGAGAACATATTCTGACAGAACTTTAACGTGCATTTTAATGGGTTTTAAAACTAAAATAAATAAAATATTACTTTATAGTCTTTCTTATTTATTTATTTATTTCTAGAGAGGGAAGGGAGGGAGAAAGAGAGAGAGAGAGAGAAACATCAATGTGCAGTTGCTGGGGGCCGTCACCTGCAACCTAGGCATGTGCCCTGACTGGGAATCGAACCTGCAATGCTTTGGTTCGCAGCCCACGCTCAATCCACTGAGCTACACCAGCCAGGACTTTATAGTCTTTGTTAATGCTGATAGAAATCTAAAGAAAGAGACATGGTTTTCATAATTATCAGAAAGATACTTACCTTTTTTGGGGGGGGGGATTGAATCCAGCCCGTGAAGACATTCACCCTGGCAAATACACCTGGCTTCCTTGGCCGGGCACAGCCAGCTCCCCAGCTGATGATTTCACAGAGGCCAAAGGGATCGTTTCCATGTCAACACACTAATGACCCACCAGAGTCTCCCTGAAACACCAAGGAAATATGTTCTATAAATTTGCTTTAATCAGAGCTCCTGTTTTCAATTTTGGAATAGGAGTAACCAATAATTTATTCATAATGCATTTCTTTAATTTCTTAAAAGAAGCATTCTATGTCAATTTGTATACCTTAGAATACTTAGACTCAAATAAATGAAATTGCAAATGAAAGAGGAGACATTATGACTGATGTCACAGAAAAACAAAAAGACTGTAATAAGTAAATTATATACCCCAAGTCGAACCACCTAGAAGAAGTACAGCCAGGCCATACATAATGATATTTTGCTCAGTGACAAACCACATATACAATTGTGGTCCCATAACGTTATCCTGAAACTGAAAAATTCCTATTGCCTAGTGACGTTGTGGCTATCCTAACATGGTAGTGCAGTGCATTATTTATATGTTTGTGGTGATGCAGGTGTAAACAATCCCACTGTGCTGCCAGTCGTGTAAAAGGAGAGCACACACAATTACAGTAGTAGGCTATGGCATCTGGGTTTGCATAAGTGCAATCTATGATGTTTGCACAAAGAGGAAATCTCCTATTGGCATATTTCTCAGGATGTATCCTTGTCATTAAGCAGGGCGCATGACCTAGACTTATACAACCCACCAAGACCTAATCATAAGGCAATAAAAAATCAGACAGACCAATGCACGCAAGGAGATTGATTCAGTAATCAAAAACATGCCAACAGAGAAAAGCCCAGGGCCAGATGGCTTTACTGATGAATCGACTAAACATTTAAAGAATTAACTCTAATCTTTTGTAAACTCTCCAAAAAATTGAAGAGGCAGGAAAACTCCCAGGCTCATTTTATGAGGCTAGCATTAGCCTGAGACCCAGGACAGATAGGGACACTACAGGAAAAGAAAATCACAGCCCAGCATCCCTGATAAATATAGATATAAATGTTCTCAACAAAATACAGACAGAACCTGACTTACGATGGTTTAACTTACAATTTTTGACTTTACGATGGTGAAAAAGCAATATGCAGTTAGTAAAACCTATATTTTGAATTTTAATCTTTCCCCGGGCTAGCAATATACAGTATTATCACATTGCTCTCTAATAATTCTGGTCAATGGCAGTGAGATAATTTTGCCTGACTCTAGGTGAATGTAAATGTTCTGAGCACATTTAAGGTAACTGAGGCTAAGCTACGATATTTAGTCAACTAGGTGTATTAAATGCATTTCCACTTAATTGTATTTTCAGTTTGCAATGGATCTTAGGATGTAACTCCATCATAAGTCAAGGAACATGTGTACTATCAAACTAAATGCAAAACTGAACTCAAAAGGAAAATCCACCATGATCAAGTAGGATTTATCCCAGTGATCCTGGGATGGTTCAACACACACAAATCAGTAAGTGTGAGTTACCACATTAATAGAATGGAAGTTAAAATTATATTATCATGTCATTAGTACAGAAAAAGCATCTAACATTTATTCATGATATTAAAAAATCTCTCAACAAATTGAATGCAGAGAGAACATACCTCAACATAATAAAAAGCTATATATAACTACACACATCTAATATCATATTCAGCAGTGAAAGGTTGAAACATTTTCATCTAAGATCAGAAACAAGACTAGGGTACCCATTCTCACTATTGCTATTCAATATGGTACTGGAGGCTCTTGCCAAAGCAATTAGACAAAATTTTAGAAGGGCATACAAATCAAAAAGGGAAAAGTAAAACTGTGTTTGCAGATGATATAATCTTATATATAGAAAATCCGAAAGACTCTACCAAAAATCTGTTAGAACTAATCAACAAATACAGTAAAGTTTTAGGATACTAAGTGAACATATAGAAATCGGTTTGTCTCTATACACTAACAAAATACATGAAAAAGAAATTCAAAAAATCTTACAAACAATATCACCAAAAAGAATAAAGTACTTAGTAATAAATTTAGCCAAGAATGTGAAAGCTCTCTACTGAAAATTGTAAGATTCTGACAAAAGAAATTGAGGAAGACACAAATAATTGAAAAGCTATCCCATATTTATGGATCAGAAAAATTAATATTATTAAAACGTCCATAGTAATGAAAGCTATCTACAAATTCAATGCAGTTTATGTTGACATTTTAGTGGCACTTTTCACAGAATTAAAAATATTCTAAAATTCATATGAAACCACAAAAGACCGAATAGCCAAAATAATCCAGAGAAAGAACAAAGTTAAAGACATCAGACTTCTTGATTTTAAGATATGTGGTCTATCCAGAAGGTATGCAGCCATGTAATATGAACAATAAAGACATTTATTGAAGAAGATACAAGATACAAGAAACATTGCACATAGGACAATGACACCTCCGTCCCCTTCAAAGTAGGCACCTGGGGACCTCACACAGTTCTTCCAATTGCCATCAGCTGCCCTGTCAGATTTTCATAAATCTTATCGACTTAGGGAAGAGGGACCACTTCCCTTCCCTCTTCATGCTTTCAGTGGAAGCACTTCTATTCAGATTAATACCCAGTTTTTCCCCCCATAGAGGTGACATTCATTGGTTCATGTTTTTTGATTGGGGAAGGTGCCACCAAAAATCAGTAAAGACTAGAGATTTGTTCTTTCTTCCCTCCTCACTCTAGACCAGTATGAAACTTGTGAAGACCACAACTTTCCTTTAGGTGGGCTGCTCTAATCCTCATTAGATATTGAAGATAGGCTACAGAGTGTTAGAAACCCTTTTTGGCTGTACATCTAAAATCTCATTCCTTAGCTGGCTTTGTGAATAGTAAAGCTGTGTTTGCGATGCATTTGCTCATATTCTGTCTTTTTCTTAGCTGATTCTGAACTTGCCGACAGTGTCATTGCCCCTGTGAGTACATCTACAATATCACTGAAATTAAACTAGTGCTTTGTGATTTGGTTTTCACTGTATATGAAAACCATTTTTCTCAACAGTTCTTATTTTCTTCATGTTTATTTTATTTTACTCCATAGTGGAGAAACAAGTGTGAAGTGCCCTGGAGATTAATAACAATTTAAAACAATGTAACTCTTCAGTGATAAATAGGATACACTAATTTAGAATCCTTATTTGCTTGTTCCTCTCTTCCCAAAGCCTGAAATATGTCTGAAAACACCTTCCCACCTGCAGGCCAGTGTGGTGGTGCTGCCGTCTCCTACTTTCTCATGGCCCCTCGCTGTATCCCCTTGCTCTTCTGGCTGTAGGTCCTTTCCACCCACCTCTACCACCTCAGCAAATTCAGACACAGTAACTCACTCTGCCTGTCCTCCTTCTGGCCTTCGGGTGAGGGGATGTGGCATGATGCTATGAAGCACAGGCTAAGGGAGCTGTGTGTGACTTTGAGAGTCATCTCCTCCTGTGCAAGGAGAATCTCTAGCAGATGATGACTTCCTGTCTTCCTCTGCAAAATCTCATCTGACAGCCCTCTCCCGCTCCAGCTGCAAGGCCAGCGCAGATCAGCCTCTCTTTGATCCTTCCTGGGCAAGGAGAACAGTAAGTGCATTTGTAGATCTCTCTCTCTAACACAGGCACTTGAATCTGCTGTAGGCGACTCGCCAGGCTACCATCTAATTAAGAAACAGAGCCTCATCTAATTCAGAAAGGGAGCTTCACAGTGATGTAAACAAGAAGTTATGTTAAAAAATATTGAAGCTCAGACTTGCTCTGCACTAACATAATTGCAATTACTCCATTGTGCCTGAGCTGATATAGAATGCTAAATCAAAAAATATACATTATGCAGAGTACTTTCATTTCCAGATGTGACATCTTTGTAAAGGAAGGACATTGGCAGGAGAACAAGACCAGAAACATTTTTTCTAGCTTATTTTTAATTTAAATATTAGTGTTTCAAATACTGCTACATAAAAAACTCAGAAAAAGAAAATCAAGATATGAATTGTGTTATATGTGATTGATATGATTACATATTATATACATATATATTATATATACATATATTATAAATATGTGATAGCAATAAGTTCTTATGATTTCCTAATATAATCTAAAATCATATTCCTTTTTCTCTCAATTGACACTGTCACCTCAACTCAACTCCAATTTAAAATGACACTAAAGAATTTCTTCTCGACTTCCGGCCAAGATGGAGGCACAGGTGGATGCACTGTGCCTCTACACACAACCAATTTAGGGAAAACAACAATTTAGAAATAGAAAAACATCGAGAAATAACAGAAAATTGATCTGAATGGAAGTCAGACAACCAAGAAGTTGAAATAGACCTGTTCATCCAGACCAGTAGGAGGGGCCAAGTTGGGCAGCTGGGCGTGGGTTGCAGCACAGAAAGCAGAAAGAATTGGGACCTGGCGCGTAAGGCATCTGGGGATGCGTAAGGTATCCTGGGCACACAATATTGCAGCTGGCAGACCCCGGCCGAGGGATGGCAGCTGGCAGACCCAGTAAGGCTGCGATTGTAAAGCAAGGCACTGTGCGCAACCCAGGATCCCAGCACGGGAAATAGAGCCTTGGGACACTGATTGAGGAAACCTGTGGGAGTTGAGGCGCATGGAGAGACACCTAGCCTCACAGGAGAGGTCCTTGGAGGGATCCACAGCGTGCATAAGCCCACCCACACAGGAATTGGCACCAGAGGGACCCAGCTTGCTCGGGGGAAGCAGTGGAAGGGACTGAGGTCCCACGGAGAGTGGAGCAAATGCCATTGTTCCCTCTCGGACCCTGTACCCACATACAACGTCACAACCCAGCGACTGGAGTACCCTGCCCTGGTGAACACCTAAGGCTCTGCCCCTCATACGTAACAGGCACAACCAGACCAAAGGAAAAAAATATATATATAAAGTAAAAAAGATGGCTCAAATGAATTTAAAAGCCCCAGAGCCAATTTTTTTAAGCAACCGAAAACTAGCCAACCTATCAGATGCACAGTTCAAAGCACTGGTGATCAGGATGCTCACAGAATTGGTGGATTTTGGTCGCAAATTAGATGAACAAATGCAGGCTATGATAAGAGAAATGAAGGAAAATGCACAGGGAACCAATAGTGATGGGATGGAAACTGGTACTCAGATCAATGGTGTGAACCAGAAGGAAGAAAAAAGCAAACAACCAGAAAAGAATGATGAACAAGAATTCAAAAAAATGAGGAGAGGCTTAGGAACCTCCAGGACATCTTGAAATGATCCAACATCCAAATTATAGGGGTACCAGAAGGAGAAGAGGAAGAGCAACCAGTGGGAAACATATTGGAACACATAATAAAGGAGAACTTACCCATTCTGGCAAAGGAAATAGGCTTCCAGGAAGTCCAGGAAGCTCAGAGAGTCCCAAAGAAGTTGGACCCAAGAAGGAACACATCAAGGCACATCATAATTACATTAGCCAAGGTAAAAATGAAGGAGAAAATCCTAGAAGCAGCAAGAGATAAGGAGACAGTAACCTACAAAGGAGTTCTCATCAGACTGTCAGCTGATTTCTCAAAAGAGACCTTACAGGCAAGAAGGGGCTGGAAAGAAGTATTCCAAGTCATGAAAGGTAAGGACCTACATCCTAGATTGCTCTATCCAGCAAAGCTTTCATTTAGCACAGAAGGGAAGATAGAGTGCTTCTCAGATAAGGTCAAGTTAAAGGAGTTCATCATCACCAAGCCCTTATTTTATGAAATGTTAAAGGGACTTATCTAAGAAAATGAAGAGAAAAAAACCTGTACAGTAAAATGACAGCAAACTCACAATTATTAACAACCATGCCTAAAACAAAAACAAAAAGAAACTTAATGAACAAGTAGTACAGGAACAAAACCATAGAAATAGAGATCATGTGGAGGGTTAGCAACAGGAGAGTGGGAGGAGGAGAGAGGGGGAAAAGGTACAGAGAATAAGTAGCATAGATGGTAGGTAGAAAATAGACAGGGGGAGGGCAAGAGTAGTGTGGAAAATGTGGAAGCTAAAGAACTTATGACACATGGACATGAACTAAAGGGGAGAATGTGGGTGGGAGAGGGTGTGCAGAGTGGAGGGAAATGAAGGGGGGGAATGGGACAACTGTAATAGCATAATCAATAAAACGAAAAATTAAAAAAATGAATTTCTTCTCATAATTGACCCTGTCATGCCTGTCTTAACATGTATTTTGCATGACATTTTATCACATTAGATTCATGACATTACAAAAATTAGGTTTACTATTTTATAGTCTTAAACCTTTTAGGACAAGATAAAAATTACCTTACATTTATATAGCAACCACCTTAGTATTTATAGGGCCCTTTCCTCCAACCTAACAATACAACAGCATCGTGGGGTGGGCTCGCACTGGTTTCACATGTGAAAAGGGCACAGCTCTGAAAATTCGATCTCACAGCACCTGTGGGACAGAACTGGTACTGCAGCCAAGGTCTGACTAAATCTTGTGCTATTTTTGTTACACTAATCTAACACATAAGCATTTTAATGTATTTAAACTCCTCTTTTCAGGGACCATGCATCCCGTCAGTGTTGCTTACCATGTCTCACAATCAAGAACTCATTTTGTCTGAGTCTGAAAGAATGGATTCCTCTTCCATAAGATTGTAACCACCTCTCAGTCACCTGGTGGTCATGAGGTTGGCAAAGGTTGAAGGTTTCAGAGAATGGGTATACTTATTCAGGGGCTTTGAAACCAGTCTGTCAACAAATATTTCATCTTCACTCTGATAGAGGTAAACTTCTAGCCCTGGGGAGAGGGTGCTGAATTAGACAGATCTGCCTCCCAGAGGTTCCCTCTCTAAGGGATGAGCTGCAGAAAATGATCACATAAAAACGTGTCAAGGATGTGGATGTGCAATGAGATGACACAATGGGCAGTGCAGAAAGCAAGTGACAGAACAGGCCTGCTGCAGCACAGAGGGTTGAGAAGGGGAGTGACATTGGAGAAGGAGAGTGAAATGATGAGGAGGCAGCTGGGTGAGTCGCATAACCATGTTCTAAGTGGAAGAAAATGAAGTGCAGAACTTTAGAAAGCAGAGTAAGTTTGGTATTTAAGAGAAAGGAAGACCACAGTGTTTGAAGGGACAAAAGGAAGAAATGAAGTTGGTCAGTTAAGTGGAGGTCAAATTATACAGAGCCCAAGTCAGGCTGGGAATTCAAGAATTATCAGGTAGGCCATAGCTGACTTTAAATCCTACCTTTGTTACTCAGTAGTCTTGGGATGTAAGTAAACTGCATAACTCTGGGCCATAACCTCCTCCTTTGCGAAACAGAGGGGATAAAAGTCTCCTGTGTGGTGGTTGCAGAGACTGGAGAAATGCAATTGGGCTGCAGGTAGTACAGGAGCTGTGAACATGAACACTGCACGAAGAGAATCCCTCCCCTTCAGGCTCACAGATTCCAAATAAATGCCGCAGAAGCAGAAGGAAAATGTAATAGAAAATGATCTTTTACAGCGAGAAGAGGCAAAATGCAAACATCGACCCATTCAGATCATGCGGTATTTCATTGCAGCTTTAAGCACTGTGTCACCAGCCCAGCAGTCCGCTAACCACAGACAGCGGGCCAATGCCATTCCAGCAGCTTCCACCCCATCCCAGGGCCTATTTAGAACAATCCAGGAACTAATAATGGTACGCGCATTTTAAATGGTTGGAAAAAAACTCTAATAAGAATAATATTTCATGGCACATAAATATGATATGAAATTTAAAGTTCGTGAATGAAGGTCTGTTGGAGCAGAGCCACACCCCTTTGTCACACTGCCTGTAGCTGTGTTGTGCTGCGGTGGCAGAGTGTAGTCGTGTGACAGAGACCATACGGCCTGCGCAGACTAAAAACCTTATCTGGCCCTTGAGACTGTAGGTCTAGCCTGCTTATAGGGAGTCACCCTAAAGGGAAAATATAAAACAGCTCATTCTCTAACTGGTCGCGCAGTGATCACGGCGGTGAATTATCTCTTGTGCCCTCCACCGCTGTGGACCATATTTTAAGATGAACAACACTAAATCGACCCATGGGAAGCTTCATTGTGTGGCGAGGCATCTGAAATCACAGCAGAATAACGAGCACTTAGCCTAAAGATCAAATTAAGAGACAGTGTGAGAGGGGTCTTCAGATATAGAAAAGATGTTATGTAAAAGAAAAATTAGACTTAGCTCGATTAACTTTTTTCTCATTGACCCTGTTTGAATGGAGGCTAGATGGCAATGCAGAAGAAACACTGACAGGAATTAACCTGGGTGATTTCAGAAGTTAGGCCATTATGTTTATGTCCCAGACATGGACTATAACCAGCACATTGGTGGAGTAGTGTCCATTTCACTCATAACCACACACAGCGGGCTGCAGTCAGAATCCCATTTGGGTTGATGACGGCGCCACCACACTGGGGATTGCCCAGAAACCTCAACCCCACCTGCCACAGCCTGCAGTGGGGGAGGCTTCTTCCCCTTCCACAGTTCTTCTGGGAAGCCACTGGAATCTGAACAGAAGGATGCCACAGACCCCTACAGCAAAGAGGATAAAACTGATGACTGATGACCCATACGAGTGGAATAATTGAGAGCACCCTTCTCTGGTAGCAGGCTTGCCATAAGCAACGACCGTTATTCCCAAACCCCAGATGAGCTTTGTGAAGGTACAGATTCCCCAAACCTACCCCTGGATATTCTGGTGTTAAAAGCTTGTCCAGATAACTCCATTAAGAAATTATATATATTTACATTGAAATTTGTAGTATATGAAACTTATATTCTAGCAAGAAAAATGTGTTTGTTAGCAGAGCACACATGGTTCTTCATTGTATGTCCTGGTTTTATCTCCTTCTCGCTGTATGAAACTATTTACAATCCTCAAACATGCCAAATCCACTCAGGCATGCAAATGCTGTTCTCTTATCTAGAATACTGCTAGGATTCAGTTTAAGTGCCACCTTTTCCACGAAGCCTTCTCTGTCTCCCCCCTAAGGGGCAGCTATATTTGCCTCTTACAGCAACCTGCACAGCTTTCTATTCTAGCCCACCAACTAGGACATGTTCAGTATGTGCCTACAGAGGAATGATAGATCATAATATTTGACCAGATACTTTAGGTTATGAAGAAGTTAAAAGTTGTCAGTGAGTGTTAAATGACAAAAAACTTTGTTTTCCCCCTTTGCCTCAAAACGAATAATCATATTAAGTACAGAGTCCAGGAAGATGATTTAAATATTAAGTTTGCACAGGAATAGAGGAAGACAAAGGGTTGCCTTTTGTACCCCTTTCTTCCACCGTAAAGTTGATTTCTTCTTTCCATTTATGAGTTTTGATGTAAATCCAGACAGGTTTCTGGGAGTTTCATGGTCCTAAATAATCTCATATAAAATCACTCTCCTTCACTGTGGAGTTACATCAACGTAGGAGGAGACTTGCCAAACAGACACCTTGTTAAAGAAAAGAGATTCAACAAAGAGTAACGGTATGGCCGTAAACTCACTTCACAGAATAGCTTTTGCAGAAGATACAGGATTGCTTCTGGGAGGTGATAGTGATCCAATTTTGTTTAAAGAATCTGTAGAAGAAAAATCTAATCAAAAACAGAGTAGCCTACACTAGCTGACTCTACTTGCTCAGCCTGGTCACACGCAAACCCACTCTAATGCTACGCTCACTGACGTCACCTTTCAAATGCGAAATGCCACATCCCACATATACGATCCAATCTATACCTCTTAATATCCCCATTGTATCTGACTCCTTAAAGCATTTCTTCCTTCCTTGGGTCCATAAAATTACTCTCTTGATTTCCTTGATATATATAAGGCCTTTTCTCAGTATCAGTCTTTTCTTAGGATTCTATTCTCCAGCCTGACATTCCACAAGGTATGGTTCATAACCTTATTTTTAAAGGTTTACATATATATGACTTCCAAATTTGTCTCCTCAATCTAAATCTTGTTCCTTAATTCCAGAATCGAGGACTGTTAGATACCACCATCTGGATCTCCTACAAGCTCATAAAATGTCCACATGTCTCAAATGGAACCAATTGATTTTACAGTTAAGATGGGCTTATGTTTTTCTGTATCATTTGGTGGCTTCAGCATCCATCTAGCCATTCAAACTAGAATCCTCAAAATCATGCTAGAATTTTTCTCCTTCATATACCTGCTTTCCCACAACATATCTAATCAAACAATATATCTAGAATAAATTCCTACGATGACCTCCTCACTACTCCCCTTGCATGGAAGTTCACCCCTAAGTTCCATATCCACCTTCTGCATCGATGCCAAGGTCTGAATTCTGGCCCCAGAACTCTCTACTAGCTACGCATCTTCGGGAAAGTCACCTCTCTACGCCTCTGTGGCCCTCACCTGTGAGAAGGGGAGCAGCGTACCAATCTCTTAGGTTTTTAAGGAGGAATAAATGGGATAATGCATGTGAAATGCTTAGTCTATACCTGGTACAGAACAGGTAATCAAGAAATGTTAATTAGCCCTGGCTGGCATAGCTCAGTGGATTGAGCGCAGGCTGCGAACCAGGCATCGCAGGTTCGATTCCCAGTCAGGGCACATGCCTAGGTTGCAGGCCATGTCCCCCAGCAACCGCACATTGATGTTTCTCTCTCTCTCTCTCTCCCGCTCCCTTCCCTCTCTAAAAATAAATAAATAAAATCTTAAAAAAAATCATTCAATTAAAACACAAAAACCACTTAAAAAAAAAGAAATGTTAATTAGCTATCCTATCACTCTGGTATTTAAAATTTAATGCCCTATGTCCATCATAGTCTAACTCTCGCCCTTTCTATCATCCCTTCCAAAAGTCAAACAGTGTTGTGTTATTTGTAGTTTTTCTTTACGCAATCAATTCTCTTTTATATTAGGGTCTTTGCAGATGATACTCCTTTTTCTGGGCAAAGGCTCCTTTATCCCTAGAATGCCTAGAAACCTATTTATCTTTTAAAACCTTCAAACATCCAGAAACAGAGCTAGCCCATCTCATTTCTGAATCACATTCCCTAATCTGAATGATCTAACTTTTCATATGAGGTGCTCAGCATCCTTTTCGGCTACCTGCTAGCTGCAGTTTCTCGGCTTGGTACAGCACAGACTCCAGGGCATGATCCCAGGTCTACAGAATATAAGTCTTTGGGGGATGGGCCCAGCCGTTTGCATTTTTATTTTGCCACTGAGGTGATTTCAGCACCCTGAATTTAGATAAACATGGGCAAATTATCTTCGCTATAACCATGTTCATAAGCCGAACACTGCACGAGTGTTTATACTGACCTGAGGTCGAAACGGTGAGTCTAGCCTTGAAGCCTTGGAAGTTTTTTTGACCCTCACTTCTAAGTGAGTCACCATCAGGCTGCCAGGACTGAATATTGGAGTAGGGCTGAAGGTTCCACAAAGTTTAGCTGCAAAAGTTTTAGGGAAGTTTGATTTATAGTTAGAAATTTTTTAAAAATGGAGGTAAAGTGTTATCTGGTTAATTATTTTTAAGCAACTGTGGTTTTCTTTAGCTTTGGCTTGTAGGCACATCCCTTTTGTTTTCTGTGGGGATCAAACACTAGCTTCCAGACAACATGTTATAATTCTATCACACAGGGAGAATCTCCATAGACAAGCTAAAGACATCTGATTTTTAGTATGCATGAGAACCTCAATTGATTGTTCATTTGTAGATAAGGAGAAGAGGCAAGTAAAAAAAAATCCCAGACTTGGTATTCCTCTTTCCAAACAGAACATGGTTACACTGTGCATGCGTGGGTAACGCCTGCAATCTGCTTCGCTCAAACCCTCCTCTGTGCAGACCCCGTTCTGCTGGGTGAGGGAACTGTGCCTCCACTCACTGGTCTAAACATCAGATAAACCATCTGAGCCTTCCAACATTCCTGCTATGGCACCAGCACTAGGACCCAGCTAAGGTGTTAAGGAAGTGGCTACATGGCTGGAAGGGATAATTTTTTATACTTGGTAAATTGGTAGGTCAAAACTAAAGGCATACTTGATGTTTTGGTTCAAAAAATTAACTTTTAAGACTCAAGTAGAAATGGCAGTTTTTGGTTACCCTTTCTTCATTTGTTTTTGTGGATGTAAAAATAAAAATATCAGTAATAGAAGGGATGAATACAGAAAAGGAGGGAATATTCTAAAACATTCTTCAAATGTTGCATGCTTCTATTCAAAACCTTGCCAGTGAACCCACTGTGGGCCCCTGGGTTTTAAAACTGTGTTTCCTGGCATCATGAGTTTCCGGTGTAAGAAACTCATATTCCCAGCTGACCTCTGGGCGCCCAGTGAGGCTGGCATATGCCACAACTACTCTGCTTAGTCTCACGCTTTTCAGATGGAGTTTAAATGACAGAATGTTACCCACCTAAGTCATGCTCTGCTTCAGTATCACCAAAAATCACAACAGCATCACAAGCACAGTTCTGGTTAAACTCAGTAGTAAAATCCTCAAATGCCAACTGTGCAAATTATAAACATAACCAGGGAAGTGGTCAAGGGAGAGAGGAGGTCAACTTGGACGGCTTCCCTCTGCACGTCAAATGGCTCGCAGCAGCCCCCTCTATTCCACTGACAGAGTGTGAATAGTTGCAGCTTCTTTGGAGCGCAGTTCAGCGATGACTACACCGTTTAAGGGCACAAGTGCTTTGACCCAGCAGCTCCACTTCTGGGAACTGAATTCATCTACACGGTCCAAACACAGTGACGCCGGAGCATACCAGCCTTGCGGGTACGGGCAAAGACTGGAAACTCACCACGTGTCTGTTAATAGGGAACTGGTTTAAGAAATTATGGCATATTGCCCAATGTAATTTTATACGGTTGTTGAAAAGAGCCATGTGGACTGATCTGTAATGATCTTTGAGAGATTTTTAAGTAGAAAAAGCATCACCAAGTAATATAAATACACATATATTTGTAAATGCTCAGAATATCTCTCTAGGGCTGACCTGAAAGCTTATCAGTGTTTGCCACCAGGAGGTAGGATGGCAGTGAATGAGAAGGGGGCATGTTTTCATTGTGTTAGCTTTAAAGTCATTGAAACTTTTAAACCACATACATAAATCCTCTTTTAGGGCTTTAAAAAGTAAAAGGCAAAGAAGATTCTAGTCATGACAGGAATTTCACAGTCCAGAGGAAGCAAGTTCTGCCTAACTAACGTTGCTAAGTTCTCAGTGCAGTAAAATGCTTCGTTCACTGCTTACCTTTATAATGTGCTTCTCTGGAGCGTGAATGAACCAATGACACAGTAAATTCTTGGGATATAAGTCTGGGGAACTGGCAACGTGAATTGTCCCTTCTTTCACCAACAGAGCCACACTCCCACCCCCTGAGCCTGCGGAAGTGTGGAGGAAATCCAAGGTGGATAGCCAAAGGCATTCTTTCTTCCTCACCACCCCCATTAGAGAAAAATAGCAGGGAATTAAATATCTAAAATACTTCCCTGCTTCTGAGTTCTTCTGTTCAGCAGCAGTAAAGGGAAGCAAGCCCAAAGCTGCTGCCACTGTTGTTCGCGTCAGAAGCAACTGTAACTATAGCCTCAGTAGACTCTGCCAGCAATGGTGAGGGCACTGTATCTCCACACTTTACCTTAAAGAAAAAGCAATTGAAATAAGAATACTAAAACATGGCAGAAACAGCCCTGACCAGCATGGCTCAGTTGGTTGGGCATCGTCCCTCAAAGCCAGAGGGTACGGGTTCTCCCTGGTCAGGCCACATGCCTGGGTTGTAGGCTTGCCCCCCACCCCCGTCAGTATGTAAACAGGCTTGTTTTCCTAATATTATTTTTCACGAACTCTCTGTTGTGAGTGCACTATTTAGTGGCCCCTTTAATCATTCCACACTCTGCTTCAGTGATTTTATATTCCATTCACTTTCTCATACCCCATCTCCCATGTCCAAATTTTACTCATCTGTCAGGGTCTCACTGAAAGTCCAGTTCTGCCAAAAACTTTCACGGACGCGGAACGGAAGTGACCGCTGCCTTTCCTGAATCACTGCAGCACATGCCCTATTTCACGTTATTTCCAACTTCGTTGTGCACCCTCAGTTACCTCACCTGAATGCGAGCTTGTTACCGTAGAGAGTGCTTTTGCTCTCTATATATCCAGGCCTGGTGTGGTATCTGGCACATAGTTGTTTTTCAACAAATGATTGGTTGAAGCAATGATTACTGGGCTTAGGGAATACATATTATAACCCTAAGCACAATACCTTGTCTACAGCATTCTTCCAAACATTTGTGAAGAGAGATTCATCCTAACCACTGGCCTTACAGAGACCCAGAGACTAAGGTCTGTACCAGCTCTAGAGACTCTCTATCATGCCTAACTCACAGTATTTCAATTCAATAAATATATCAGTTATGCTTATATAGCTTATGATGTGTTCAGTAAAAGAATTTAATGACATGAAATGATCTGTTGTATCATGAGAAAAATAACATTATAATACAATGTGCAGTGAAGTTCAGTGTGTACATTTAATATGTATAAATATATATTAAAATGTTAACAGCATTTCTCTCTAGGTGGTAGGGTTGCGATTAATTTGCATTTTCTTCCATTTGCTCATCTGTCTTTACCAGACTTGGCAAAAACATACCCACTTTTGTGGCAAAGTGAAAAAATAAACATTGCTTTGACAAGAAGTTTTCTGACAATCATGACAATTTTATTCAATACTGCTATTAAACTTGAGAAAAGAATAGAGAATGCTTTGTCGATGTGCTGGCCACTGGCCCTGGCAGGTGTGACTCACTTGGCTGGAGCATCGTTCCGTAAACTGAAACATCAGAGGTTTGATTCCTGGTCAGGGCACATACCTAGGTTGTTAGTTCAATCCCTGGAGCATGTAGGGGCGACTGATTAATGTTTCTCTCTCATATTAATGTCTCTCTCCCTCTCTCCCTCTCTCTCTCCCTCTCTCTCTTGCTCTCTTTCCCTCTCTCTAAAATCGATAAGCATCTCCCTGAGTGAGAGTGAAATCTATGCTGGCTTTTGGTTCTACTTTTATTGTACAGAGCCCCACCCCTTCAAGATGGGCAAAGTACGTAAGATAAAAAAATTTCCCTGTGTGCAAAAATCTAGTTTCAGATCCTTTAGCACCTCTTCAGTCTTGCAGGAACTATAAAATGGCAAATAAAATAAATGTAACATGCTTACTAATAAGCACTTGGTTGCTTGATTGTAAAAATACACAGCCATGGTCACATACAACTTGATTTTCTATGTCAAAGGTTGTAAATTTTAGTACAATAGTTTTATCTTCTGGTACCATTATTTTCCAAATACGTAAGCTAGATAGAGTAAGATGAAGAACATGTAATAAATGGCAGAGTCAAGTGTGACAAATAAGATCTATTGCCTTGGCTTTAGCTCATAACTCACCAATAACAACATTTTATAGGATATTAAAAGATAAAAAGCAATGGAAATTCCTTATGTTGAGAATAATTTGTTTATGCTTGAATTTCTGACATTTATTCAACAAACAGAGGAGTGTTAATTATAGAATGGCCAGAAACCAGCTTTAAAATTTCATTTAGTTATAAAATGCTAGAATTATGAACTATAAATTGAAGTAACTTAAGATTCATCTTTCTGTCCCAAGTCTTATTGCAAATTCATAGTATTCGCCCAGGAGCTGAGTTATGAGTCAGGAGCTGTGGACTGATCACGGAGCATATGTCAGCCTGAGTTACAGTCCCTGCCTTTGAGATGTCAGCTCTCAAACTCCCAGGAAGGTCAGCCGCGACCTTCTAGTAACTTTAGAGACATGTCTAAATATTTTGAAAGTAGTCTTACATAATTTAACACATAAGCCATCACATCCTCATTTTCCTACATTAATTCATATTACCATTCAAGAAAAGAAACCTCGGTGGGCCGTAAATCCTCAGTGCCTTCCATGTCTCATGCTCAGCTGAATGGAAAGCAATCTTATCCACAATCTAACATGTCAGAATGAACTTCTTTCTAAACTCAGTAGTAGTCTTTATCAACATATTTAGACCGTTAACACCCCACCACCTTCTCAGCAATAAATGTTCAGGACTGTAGGAATCGACTCTTTTACACCCAGTTTCCAAAAATCATACACAATAATTCTTACCAAATATCTCTTCTTTAACCAGAAACTCCTTGCTTTACTCTTTCTATTTAGATCCATCATCCTGAACATAGATGTAAAAAGAGTCTGCCTAAAATATTATTAAGATCACTTTTTAAGCACTTCAATTTCAAAAGCAATAAGCTATCTAAATACATAATAAAGCTCACTCTTTCAAGCACTTTCATTGAAGCACTCCACATCTATCATTTTCCCTGATATTCATTACACCCCTCTGAAGCAGACAGGAGAGAAATTACTCCCCTTCTGCAAGAGGGAAAACTGGCATTGGCAGTGAGGGACTCATCGGGTCTCAGATAATAGGAAATACAGTTTAGGCCTCATGATTTCAAAGGCCAGTACTTTCTTCTGTTTTCATCAAACTATTTTCTGCCTCAAAATCTCTCATTCAGAGATGGAAAGCAGATTTCAAATCATTTCCCAATCGATTTATTGTTAGTGATTTCTATTTTAAAAAGGATTTTGAGGTCTAACCAAGCTAAGGGGGAGATGGGCACAAAAATTAATCAATGACTTATTCATTCAACTATCTACTGAGGGTTTGTTATACTTGAGTCACTCTTCCAGCTTCTAAGGCATGCGATGTCACCACAGGCGTGGAAAAGAGGAGACCACCTGCCCCTTTGAAAAGCACTCATTGGGCCTTTCGCTAATGACCCACTGAGTGTTCAAGAAAGGGCAAAGTAAAAACACCGCTTTTGGGTGAAGTGGCACCGTGTCATGTTGTTTCACTTCAATCGGTGGCGTGACAAGGGAAAAATAAGAAAAAAAAAGAAAAAAGGAGACCACCTGAGTCCAATGTATCTGTCTTTTCCGAATCTGTCACCTACTAGGCCTGGGAAGACTGTAAAACTCCCCACTCCTCTTCTCATTATGTTTTCCCCTTACCATTAGCTGATGGACTCCATCTGGAATTTACAAAACCCTTCTACCATTCAGTGCTGCTTTGCATGCTGGGAAAGTCACCAAGTATGCAAATCGGCTCCATATCTTATTACATTTCTAAAACATGTCCTTTTGCACTTGAACATTCTAAAATTGGAAGGATCTTACAATTCTGTTAGACATGGATTGAAAGAGTTTTTCCAGAAAGGACTTGTATTAGCTATGGCTAGTCACCTGGGGAGTATTCGCAACTGAATACTACTTAATTTTTCTGCTTGCAGTAGTTTGGACTACACTAGTGTAGAGATTTTTAATCTCTAGATGGACATGAGGATTAGCTTGTGATTCAAATTCTCAGTGCCAAGGTGGAGGGAGGCATGTAACTTTCCATGTGGGTGAGTTTGTGCCTCCATTAACCTAACACTGAAGGCCTTCGGTGTCCCAGCTTCATATGGGGATCTCAGTCTTCAGTGGCTTGGTTTCTTTTATGGTGGTACATGAAATAATGACAAATTTCACAACCAGTTTGTTCTAAGCTTCATTATATTACCAACAAATTCATTATATTACTGAGTTGTGATACTTTTGAAAGTCTTATTCTCTTTAGTTGACTTCTTTCTTTAGTCCCTGAAAGCTATGTCATATCTTTTTACCTATTATTCTCAACCTTATTTCTTGAACTTGAAACCTTATAATTACAAAGACAGCATTTAATGTAAGTTTCTTCAACTGTCCTATAAATTACCTCAAAATTTTTGTTGCTTTCCCAGGAAAGGAATTGTTTTTCTTTCGAAAGCTAAGGCCTTCTTTATCTTTGTGTTCTTATTAAACTTTCTTCACATAAATATGTATTTCTCTGGACTTATCCCTCTTACCCTCTCTTCTGCCCATAAGGACAGATAAGACCCCACTTCCAAAAACTAACCAACCAAACAAAAACTCTGCTCCTCTTTACCCTACGGCCCTATTACCCAAAAGCCACTGTTCCAATTTCCTCTTTCTCTTCACTGCTTAAACTGTCTTCCTCATCCCAAACAAGGGCAGCTCTATCCTTCCATAGGTTAAAAAAATAAAAATAAAAAAGCCTCTCAAGTTAATCATAATATTCCCTCTCTTAAACCCCAAGTTTTTGACTTGCTAGCAAATCCCGTGGCTCTGCCACTTCTCCCCACCTCTATTGTAACATACTTGGTCAAAGTCAACACCCTCTTTACCTGGATTGTTGCAGTAGCTAGTTTCTCAGCTTTTGGGTGGGCCTGTCTACGTTCTTTTTTTTTAAAGATTTTATTTATTTATTTTTAGATAGAGGGGAAGGGAGGGAGAAAGAAAGGGAGGGAAAGAAACCTCAGTGTGTGGTTGCCTTTCACAAGTCCCCTACTGGGGTCTTGGCCCACAACCCAGGCACATGCCCTTACTGGAAATCAAACTGATGGCCCTTTGGTTCACATTACAGCACTCAATGCACTGAGCTACACCAGCCAAGGCTACAGTGTATTTTCAATACAATAGCCAAAATGATCCTTTTAAAGTGTATCAGATAATGTTCTTCCTCTGTTCATAGTCCTCCGATGGCTCCATATATTACAATAAAGTCCCAGATCCTCCTATGTCCTGTAAGTGTGGTCACCACTAATCATAGCCACTTCTCTTTCTCTCGCTTAGCCCACTCAGGCTCCCTGATCTTCTGGTGCCCTGAATATACCAAGGGATTTCCTGCCTCATAAACGCCATTCCTTTGACCAGGAATGTCACTTCCGAAGATGATCATATAATTTCCTCCCTCATCTTATTCAAGTCTTTGTTACAATGTCATCTTTAATGCAGTCTTCCCTGGTCATCCTCTCTGATATTGCACAACCCGTCACTCTCTACCCTCTCTTTCTTGCTTTATCGTTGGACATGGTACTTACTACCTTCTACCATGATGTATAATGTTATCTGTATTATCCCCACTCTCCACCTTCCACCTTGCCCCATGAAGGAAAACATTTCTATCTGCTTCATTCACTGCTATGTCACTAACACCTAAATTGGTGCCAAACACATCTTAAGTTCTCAATGATTTTTTTTCTTTACTATTTGGTGAAGAAAAGGTTCCAAGTCTTCAACAATCACTTAACCCATGAGTATAGCTTATGATTCAACAATTTCTACTGAATCACCTCCCAAATTTTGAACTATCATATCCAACGGCATTTAATCTGAACTCATTTCAGCTTTTACAATACCTGACATCACTACCAAACCTTTTCGTCTTGAATGTCTTTCTCTACAAGAAAGTCTTTCTCTACAAGAAAGTCTTTCTCTATAAGAAAGACATTCAAGATAAAGGGATATCTTCAATTCTTATTGTAGAGATAGCTTCAATTCTTCACTAAGTTGAATCACAGGCTCTCTGTGTTTGAGGGTAAATTGCCAGTAATCTATGCGTCTCTTACCGAATATATAAATGCTTTTTTCAAATCTCACCCATAGGTATCCATGCTCTGCTCAAATGGCCACTTATAAAGGAAATTCATTGTCTCCTGAAGCAGTCCATTAAGTTTCAAAAATACTGCAAATTAGAAACTACTTTATGTTGAACTGAAATCTGCCTCCTCCTAACATCTACCCCCTGTTCCTTATTCTCACGAGGCTCTGTAGTTAATCAGAACAAGTTCAAGTCTGCTTCTCTAGTGGCCTTTCATATAAATTAAGACAGTTCCTTCCCTCACTCAAGTTTTCTTTGGACCAAAAACATTCCTAGTTCCTTCTGCCATATTTCTCAAAACACTGTTTTAAGTTTCTTTTTTCATCTAACTCATTGTCTTTCAGCTACTTTCTGGCTTATCAATGGCCCTCTTTACAGATGGCATCTGCAGGCCTCCTCCCTACTTCCCTTGCTCAGAACTCTAATAAAACAGAACTCTGATTTTTGTTCTGAATTCTATTCTTCTAAAAGAAGAATAAGCAAAGATGGCAAAGTCTTTATTAGTAGTATGTTATTAATAGGTTTGCTCACAGAAAGCCAGCTTAAACTCTTAAGCTTTCTAAATATGGGCTGCAATAAGTCACTTCATTTTCATTCTCTACTCATAAAATATTTACATTCATTTTACATTAATTTTATAAATTACAATCTCACCATCATCTTAGCTTTCCATTGCATATGGAATAAAGTCTAAATTTGTTCACATGAAATTCAAGGTCCTCTGTGATTAAGATCTTCCTGTTCTTTTTGTCTTCACTGTCCACTGCTGTTCCAGTTCTTGTCTACATTAACATTGCTTTCCAGCAGCATCGGGATACACATTGCTCAAACAGCTCTGCGGTCCTCAGCTCCCTGACATGGCTTACATATAACTACTTCTGCCTGGAGTTCACTGTAGAAATCTTAGATATTGGAGCTATGAAAGACTTCATGGACTACATAGTCATAACTATCTTTTAAAGCCTAGTTTCAATACTACCCCCTCCACTAAAGCATTCCTATCCCCACCCCTCCCAACCACACTACACTCACCTCAGAAACCGCTGCAATGAGAATTAGTCTCTCCCTTTTCCACAGCGTCAACACACCTGGGTAGTGCTACAGAGCTTATTTTATCTTGTTTTATAGTATAGTTATTTTTTGTTCAGTTCTCTCCTCCTACCAGGTTATAAACTCATAGAACTATCATTTATCTTTGAATACCTTTCAATGCTAAATATAATTTTAAAAAATGAATGTAGAACATCAAGAAAATGAGATACTTGAAAAATAAATTTTGAAACTTTAAAGATACCTTTAGTCATAGAGAAGGCAGGGTATGTAGAGAAACTTTCAAAGACATTGAAGCTTATAGATCATGAACTAGTTTCCATCTTCTAGGCAACATTTAAGAAAATATTATCATCATTACAGAAATAAGTGAAACAGATTAACCACTAAATTCCCACGACAATCTCACTACCAGGTGCTGTTAATGTTAGTCATTTGAATGTATCAGTTCATATAAGTGCCAGTCTTAGTACCACTTGTGTTGATAATTTATACTATGAGTATCAGAAATACTGATTGGCAAATATTTGCCGCCCAGAAAGTTTCAGAGGAAATATATAGAGTTTTATGTTAATCGGGTAAAGGTATTGAGATTCTAGATTAAACTTCCAAAACATAGATTCTTAAATGACATTGTTTATGGGGAAAATCTAGGAATCATTCCCACCTGGGATACATACCATTCATGAGAATAGCTGCCCTCTTTTGAATAGCGGTAACGGATCTTCCCGTTTCCCCCAAATAGCACTGTTCCCTGAGGTTGACAATCTTCCAAAACATAGGGAATAAACTGATTAATTACTTCATCTATGGACAATATTTTCTTTTCATTTTTTAAAAATTTTATTGTTGTTTGATTACAGCTGTCTACATTATTTCACTTAGCATAATGCTCTCCAGTTTCATCCATGCTGTTGCAAAGGGTAGGAGCTCCTTCTTTCTTTCTGCTGCAAAGCATTCCATTGTGTAAATGTACCATAGTTTTTTGATCCATTCATTTACTGATGGGCACTTAGGTTGCTTCCAGCACTTGGTCGTCGTAAATTGTGCTGCTATGAACATTGGGATACATTGGTTCTTTTGAATTGGTGTTTCAGGATTCTTAGGATATAATCCCAGCAGTGGAATTGCCGGGTCAAAAGGCAGTTCCATTTTTAGCTTTCTGGGGAAATTCCATACTGCACCAGTGCTGCACAGTCTGCATTCCCACCAACAGTGTACTAGGGTCCCCTTTTCTCCACACCCTCTCCAACACTTGTTTGTTGATTTGTTTATGATGGCCATTCTGACTGGTGTGAAGTGATATCTCATTGTGGTTTCAGTTTGCATCTCTTCGATGGCTAGTAATGCTGAGCATCTTTTCATATGTCTCTGGGCCCTCTGTATGTTCCCCTTGGAGAAATGTCTGTTCAAGTCTTTTGCCCACTTTTTAATTGGGTTGTTTGTCTTCCTGGAGTGAAGTTGTGTCAGCTCTTTATATATTTTGGAGATCAAACTCCTGTTCAGCTACGGACAATATTTCAAGACATATGGTACAGAGTCAGCTCAAAGCTGTACAATTGATATTGTATAATTTACATTTATGGGAATGAATATGTTTTCAGGTGTTATTATTGAGGCATTGTATTTGCAGACTTTATTAGGAAAATTTCTAAATGATACATTCTTTTCTTTTTTAATAGTTTTGTTAATTAATCACCTGACATACTTCTACAATGCTTTTCTTCCTATTTATTTTTATTAAGGTATAATTTTAACATATAGCATTACATTAGTTTCAGGTGTACACATAATAACTCAATATTACATATTACAAAACATGTAAGTTTAGCAATAAGTTTAGTAAATATCCATTACCACATACAGTTACAAATTTTTTCCTTGTAATGAGTTCTTATAAGATCTACTCTCTTAGCAACTTTTAAATGTGCAATATAGTATTATTACCTATAGTCACAATGCTTTACCTTAAATCCTCATACCATATTTAGAACTGGAAATTTGTACCTTTTGATCCCCTCCACCCATTTTGCTCAGCCCCATACCCTCACCTCTGGCAACCACCATTCTGTTCTCTGTATCTATGAGCTTAGTTTTTTAAAACTTCAATTCCACATGTAAGTGAGGTCATATAGTACTTATTTCTGTCTGACTTATTTCATGCAGTGTGCCTTCAAGTCCATCCATGTTGTCACAAATGTCAAGGTTTTATTCCTTTTTATGGTTGAATAGTATTCAGAATGTTCTTTTCTTTGTTTGAGTTTTTCAAATTTAAGTTTTATCCAGTTTTCTCAAATCACGAGTCACAATGAAGCTGTCAAATTTATCATGTATGGAACTAACACAGTGCCATCCCATCTCTGACCAGGTGGTCCTGGGTTATAATAAATACCCTTGTTTAAAGATACCAAAGTGAAAACTATATAAATGTTGGCAAGGATATGGCAAGCCTCTGTCATTCACTTTGAGATTTCACATGCCAGTGTCACACTTCAATTGTTGGGAGCTAGAAGAAATAGGCAAAGAGGGAATTGGAAGCTTAGGAAGATACCTTAAAGAAGTGTTATTTAAATAAATTACTTGTCATATTCTGATATTCATTAGAATGTGGAATTAATGGTTATTGCCTCATTTCATTGCCATTTTAAAATGTTGTTATCATTAACCTTTGTTCAGGGCTCTTAACCTCTTTAACCTTCACTTCCAGGTGATAAAAGTTGAAGAGAATTGCCACCAGGAGAGAATTCCCCCTGCAGTCCTGGCAATGAACTGAATGCTTTGACTCCCAAAGCCAAATGGAAGTGTGTTGAGAGCCTGCTCCAGTCTGAGGAAGAGCTGGCAAGCAGCTGGCCCAACAGCAGCTGCATGCTCCCAACCATCGCTCGGTGGCTGATCTTGGACTCTAATGAAAGCGGGATGGAGGGAACATTATGTTCTGCTGCTCTGGGTCCTGGCCTCTAAAAAAGTTGCTTCTTATGTTAAACTACTTGTTCTGGAAACTGTATCTTCTCATGCCTCTTTATTCTACAGGGCCTGCCCATGTGCCACTTCCCTGTGAAGACGCTGCCCCTTTGCAAGAAAAACCTTCTGGTCCCTCAGGCTGAGCCCCCAGACTCCACCTTAGTGACCTGATGACTCTCGGGGCTTACCTGCACTTTACCTTTTATCACAACTGTCTGTTTACTTTCTCCCCAAATAGTTGGAAAGTTCCTTGAGGACAGTTCTAGCATCTCCACACCAGTGTTCCTCTCTCTAATCTAAGGTACAGTGCCGCAGAGCAAAAATAACTTCAAAGTCTCCCTTATTTTTCTGCTGTTGCCGAGTAAAACGAACAAGGCAGAATGGGAAAAGTGGGAAAGGAATGATCTATTTTGTGCTCTTAAGTAATTTAGAGAAATAAAGTCAACTGGATAAATAAAGAATACTCTGAATCCTTTCTTGTATTTTTAAATCTCAGAAATACAAAAATAATTCCATGAAAACCTACATGAACATAAACTTGAAGATCCAGTTGAAAATCCAGTTAAATTGACAGATATCAGTGTTCATGAATGCAGAGATAGAAGTTTATGCACATTGGATTACGAATTGAAAACCAGCCATATTTTTGCTTCGTTTCAAAGCTTAGTCTTAATTATATCTGAAGTATATCAAAATACCCTTGAAATAATTAAGTATGAACAATTTTTGAGTTGCAGTGAAATGAGAAAAGAAAAATTCACAGAATTTACACCTACCTGTGATTATGTTCTGAGTGATAAAATCCATCAATTCTTACACCTTGGAGAAAATGCCAGCTGAGGTCTTTATATAGTTATTTCTTGAAGGAGCCCAACTTCTAGCATAACCAGATCCCCAGGAAGTTATCCCACAAGTGGGCTTCAAGACAAGTGGGCTTCCAGAGTTCCCCTTTTATAGTAGAGAAAGAGAAAATTTGAAAATATTCACAAGTTAAGAATATTTTGTCAGGTCCACAAATATCTGCACTAATCTCAGAGAAGTAGATGCCTATAAGCCCAATGGTCATTGTCCACCAATTTTTTTATTCATTTTTTTGTTTCTTTACCATTAATTTCAAGGTACTATGGTTTTGCCCAGATGTAACCTACTTCCACCCATTGTCTGCAATCTTGTAAACTTAACACTTAACATCTTTCTCCTTCCTTCTTTCTTCTTTTCTGGGAAGAATCATACACATTCCAAAATCAATGGAAGGAAGTGAGAGAGTTTCCAGACACATGTCTGTACAACAGCTTGTCACCTGCAATTGTTGGAAAAGACTGGGTTATATTCCAAGGTTATAGCATCAGTAAATAGAGACCCCCAGGTTATGCAAAGTTATGGCTCAAGGCTTTGAAAACACAATGCCTGGAAACTAGTTTTGTCCCAGAGACTATGTGTCAGAAACTGTGGGTTCCATAGAGGATAAGAAACCATGATTTCAGGATTCTGTCTTCAATAACCCTTCAGAATAATATTCTGCTGAGAACATGTGCCACTTTTGTGTTAGAGTAAGCCCTCTTCAAAAGGCAAGGGATTGTTTGAAGGCTTCATGCAACACAAGATTACCTGTAAAGCATGCAGACAGGACAAAGCACCCTTCGTTGGCCTGTGTTCCAATTTAGAAAGTGGCACAATTATAATTTTTTATCTCCTTCCTCCCAAACTCTTCCTGGTCTTTGTCACCTCCTGGAAGGAAAATACATTTTTCCAAAAGATAATTTCACGGAGCTTCTCATGGCAGTTTCCCACTGCTTGATGGTAAAAAACAAAGACTCCTTGATCCTCCGCTTAAAAAAAGAAAGCTTTCTAAGTAAATCATCTTTTCCATTTAAACTTAAAATTCATGTCTTTAGCACATCAGTTTCTCTTTCCTCTCTGTGTCTGGGAAAGATCGTTCTCCTTTGTAAAGCTGTTGTCCTCGGGAGGTTACTGTCAATCACAACATCTTTTTATCCAACAGTCACTATAACTACGCTATCTTCCATCAAACTTTGTGCAAAGATTGCATTTTGCACTAAATACTTGAACATTTTAACAAAAGATGGAATAAAAAAGTTCACAGCTGAACCTAGTTAGTTTGCTAAAGTGGTTATCTTGCTTGATTCTATTAGGTTGGAAATATTCAAACCACACCCCCTACCTCTCCCATTCCCACCCCCCGAAAAGAGGTGTGGGGGTAAGATGGGGCACAGGACAGGAAAGAATTCTCTCAGCCCAGGATAAGTCAACTTTTTTCAGCAGAAGCCAGTTGAAAAGATGAAGGAAAGGGGAATTTTGAAGCAGTATATCCCCAAAGCAGCTCACGGGGAAAGGTGAAATCCACTATCACCCATGTGTTATTGAATACCTGGGTTGGTTTATGCTTTTCACCTGGCAGGCATCCTTTTCCCCATCAGGGAAACCAGCACACAACATGGTCCTTCCCAGGAGAGGAAGGTTCATACCCTTGAGCAGAGTTACACGCTGTGTCATCCGTGATAGGAAGTTCCAATTTTTGTGGGATATTTGAATATTCTGATGCTGTGGAGAAGGGACTGATAAGTTAGCCAATAACTGTCTTCACTGAAACAAATCATAAGAAGCCTACAAGTTTAAAACTGTTTCAAGTAGATGTTTAACCAAAATGTAAAAGTTCTTGTTTTTTTAAGGGTGAAATATATTCTTCCCTAAAATCATATATATGATAAAGAACATTTTTTTTAAATCCAGCAGACTTTTAGGGTAACATGAGCAATTGTAGCTTCTCTGAAGCTATGCTTGAATGTTTTTGCCAAAGAAAAACATTATTCAATAAAGCAGTATTTTACGAAGTTCCTAATTTTCTTTAAAAATCCCACTATTAAAGATACAAAAACATAACTATTGTTCCTATTTCCAGATAACCCCTCTCCTGTGGACTCTGTCACCCCATTACAGCGACCTCCAGTTTCATCTGACACGCTGACCAAAACGGCAGCCAGAGTTGTATGTAGAGCCTTAGGTACAGACTTCTCTGTGGTGAAGACAACCAGAAATCTTCACTGAGTCAGAACTCAGGGCAAAGAGAAACGGAGGATAAATGTATTACTCATGGCCAACAAAATCCTTGTTTCTATTGGGCATGCAAAGGGAAGAAATATATATTTTTGATGCCCTTTACTCTCTGAATTCTTGCCCCATCCACTGGTCATGCCACGAATCCCATCTTCAAATTTATCATCTCTATTGAAAAGACAGATTGGCTGAACAGCAATTCCTGAAAAAAAAATTATGAGGTTCACAGACAAGTGATGCTGAATGTATTTGGAAAGTGACATTGGTTGATTTCATGTCTTCTATAGTTTATTCCTAAGTGTTATATTGACATATATTTTCAGAGCTTTCCTTTTTCATTAACATTCTTTCAAATAGAAATTTAGAAAAATGCAGGAAGTGTAAAACAAGGAAAAACATAACCTGTTGTTCTATATACTACAATAATCCCCCCCAAAACTACTAACATTTTAAAGTGTAGCCTTGTTCTTAAGAAATTGTTTTTTTCAGCCTGGCTGGTATGGCTCAGTGGATTGAGTGCTGGACTGCAAAGCAAAGGGTTGCTGGTTCAATTCCCAGTCGGGGTACTTGCCTGGATTGCGGGCCAGGTCCCCTGTGAGGGATGCGCATTAGGCAACCATACATTGATGTTTCTCTTCCTCCCTTTCTCTCCCTTCCCCTCTCTCTAAAAATAAATAAATAAAATCTTAAAAAAAATTTTTTTAAAGAAATTTTTTTTCAATAGTAAATTGAGTACTACTATATGGTAAACCCGCTTCTAGGCCTCAATGAATAAGCAGAAAAAAAATCCTTGTGCAGGCAGAACTTATGTGTATGTGTGTGCGTGTGTGTTGTAGGGGGAGAGGAAACACAAACAGTAAATACAATAATTTAGCCTAAGGTAATATGTGCTCTGGAGAAATCACAGCAGGGTAAAGAAGACAAATCTGGGGATTAAAGAGGATGGTATGGGAGATGTAATTTTAAGTCGGGTAGTCATGACAAGTCTCATTGAGCTTCTGACATTTGAACAAAGCCTTAAAGAAGCTGGGGGAAGGGCCCATGCAGTTATCTTGGTGGAAAGCATTTGAAGAAGAAACAGGATGGAAATTCCCTGTAGAGGAGTCATGTCTTAGTCTTTGAGGAACAGTGGGGAGGCCAGGATGCCTGGAGCAGGCTAAACAAAAGAATGTTCAGCACAAAACAAAACAGAAAAAGGTTAGATGTTGGGCTAGGAAGAGGAAGATGTCAGAGGAAGTGTGTTGTATTCAGGATGGATAATAATTTCTGAGACAGGAATACTCTGTTCTTGCTTATCCTTCTGAAAGAGGTTGTACTCCCCAGCAATCACAGCCAGACTCTTAATTTGCTCCCCAAAAACAAAGAAAAATGTTTCAATTGCACAACAGATGTTTCCCCAGAAAATACACTCGGTTTTATGTAATTAAATGAAAAAAAGTGAATAAAGTACCTGTAAGTATTACTGTCTTCAAAGAAGATGTACTTTTATTAGTGATTACTAATTGTCATACGTTCCTATAAATTATAAGGATCTATAAAAAGGCAAGGTTTTTAGTCATAGTGTTTGCATTCTGTGAACCCTTCCCCTTACTATTAATTGTCTTTCAGTGTAAAATATTTAAGTGTGGAATCTTCTTTTTCTTTAGTACTTAAACCATCTATATATGTGCTTTTATTTTTTTAAACAAGATATAAAAGCTGTTCCTAAAACTATCCTTCTTTTCCTCTTACTAGCACCCTCTTTTGATCTAGTCAAGTACCTGTTGTTTCCATGGTATTTTCCCTCCCAATGATTAAAACTCAGGTTATTAAAACTTTGGAGCATCCACTTAATGTTTGAATACTTTATGAGAGCAGGTAATTACTTTTCTTCCCACTAACTTCACAAGTTATAGATGAAGTCTTGGACCCATGGGGTTTCTGGTTAGTATAAGTAGGAAGCATGGGGAAGGCCAACGGCTGGATAGACCGGGTAGTAAAATTAAGAAAGGGACTGAGGTTTAACCCTGGAAGGTATTTAGATCATTAAATCTCCAAGTTCTATCACAACGAATCAAAGTTGGACAAGTGAGAAAAGCCACAACTTACTCATCGAAGCTAGCCGGCCAGTGTGCTGCTGTAACCCCCAGGTCATCTTGAATCAAGCTTCCTCCCCAGAAGTGGTGCTCACCTAATTTTAGGGAGACCTGCCCAAGACAAAAGTTAGAATACAACCAACACACATGTCCCCATGGATGCTGACTCCTTCAGAAATGTTTGAAGTCAACTCTTTTAATATGCCGCAACATCCTTAGATATGGTTAGAGTTGGTTACTAAGATATTACCTAACAAGTAAATGTTTGGGCAGATAGGTCAAGTGTGTCAAGACAAAAAGGACATGTTAACCTAGAGTTATGATATTTAAAACAAAAGGAATATTTTACTGTTTTCTCATTAAGAAATCAATGCTGTTGTTATACGGACCTGCCATGGATGTCCACCAGCTGTTGAATTTCTCCAACTAACAGTTCTAGAGAAGAGCTCAGAGTCCAAGACAGTCTCTGTACTTTTGAAATCAACTGCTCCAATTCCACACTTCAGTCCTGTGTGGGGGAGCATGTGTGTGCACGCACGCACACAGAGCACCTTATTTAAGGGTTCACTTTATCAAGATTGCACGTTCGGGGTTTCCTGGCTTGGTACAGAGATTCTGGCATCACTCAGCTGCAGGCTGTCACCTCCCTTTTCTCAAAATGTCCCTGAGACTACCCCTCCGTCACGCTTTGTTGACTAGAACGTGCCTCACCCTGGGCTGCCCCTTCTCAGGCTGAGCTGCCCCAACAAGGAAACGCCTGGGGGCAGGATGCACAGGCTCTTCCTGTGGTGACTGATGGGGGACCTTACTCTGGAGGGTGAGTAGGACATAATTTAGGTTCTAGAAAAGATACTGGAGAACAACATATGCTACAGATATTTGGTTATAAGTTACTTCAACTCGTTTATTTTTCTCTGGCGCAGGCTGCTTAGCACATGTGCCTACAAACTTGGACTCCAGAATCCAGTAATTTCAGTAAGAAACTCTGGCCCAGGCACGTCTTTGGGAACACCTGGGCCCGCACTGTCCCCCTCATCCTTACCTCTTCCAACCTGAGGAATATGCAGTCTCCTGCCCTGGCATCTGCACCCTGGGTGCTCAGGGCCAGGCTCACCTGGGCTTGGGGGGAAGCCCATGGCGAGAAGCAGCAGCACCCCAAGCCAGGCCAATGCTCGCATGTTGTCACCCAAGATGACTTCGTCCATCTATCTTCCTCCCTCTCAGGCTGAGAAAATGGAGTGAGGAAAGTGGTCCGAGCACTGCAGGCCCTCGCTCTCCTGAATGAGTATGCCAGCCCTGACTGCGCTCTTCACTCCTGCCCGCAGCGGGATGGATGGGCCGCACCTGCCCCATTGCCAGCCCTCACAGCATCTCCTCCTCAGGATCATCCTGAGAGGTGGCTGCTCTCTGGCTGCCCTGGGGTTTCTAGGGCCCAGCCATCGGCCCTTGGAGAAAGGTGCGAGTGTCCTCATGGCTGGTGAGATGCTCACATGTGTGCAGAGGTCCCTATAGACAGATGCGGGATGAAGATCACTAACCTGGAAGGTTCAGCACAGGTGAATTCTGTCCCACACCGGGCAGGGTGTCCCAAGTGCAGGGTCAAGGAAGCTTGTCATCCATACAAGACACAGGCTGGAGACAGCTGCTGAGAGGAGGAGACTCAGGAAAGTTTAATGAGTACTTAATGGCACTGCTCCTGCACCTAAGTAGCTTGTTGAAGGCTGTGACACCCAAAAGAGTTTCTGAATAGAGTGGACAGGAAAGATCAGATTTATGCTGTCACTGCTTTTCTGGATGAGTGTTATCAGTGTTAGTGGTGCGGCCCAAAGCTATATGATGCATCACTTAAGACTAGTAAAATAAATTCATTGCTAAAATGATCATGTCAGCACTTTTTCTATAAATATTATTTTGTACTAAATTAGCTTGAGGTTAGGAGAGGAATAAAGCCAGAATGCATAATGGATTTATATTTTATCAAAAAAAAAATAGGGCAAGGCTAAGTGGACATTGTATACACATCAACTACCTTGGACACCAATGCTCAGGCCCAGTTGTCTTAGTCAGTATAAGATAGAAATAAAAACTCCTTGAGGTAGGTCAGTAAACAAACCCAGGAAGGTAGGCAGGCGGTAGACAGATGAATAGAAAAACAGAAGATGGTCAAGGTGGAGGGAATGCAGGTACAGGACTAGGCAGGTGACAATCAGCTGGGACAATGACCCCTGTAACCGCAGAAGAGTAGAAGGTGAATGGGTGCCTTTGGGTGAGAAGCTCGGGGAATGTGACTGGCACCCAAATTTTGTGTCTAGGTGACCCTTGGATGGGGCTCGGTAAGGTAACCAGCTCTTCTGTGAAAATTAACCACTGTACCTCCAGGCTTGATTGCTGGCCAGGAAATCTTCAGATATGGCGGCAGCCTGACCAACGGCCGCACCATCCTCATCCCTGAGTTTTGCTTTCACTGTAGTTTTCTCGCAAAGATTGCCATAACCCTCCCTGGCTCCACAGGCACACTGCTCTCCAATAAGAAGCTCAGACTCTTCAAATGCACCCAACTCCACTCTTTCTTAGCAAAAGGGAGTCAAATTAAAACGACTACACAGGTTTTACAAAATAAAATGGAAGGAGAAAAAACTGAACATGTGCTTTGCAAGTACAGTTGAACTCACAGTGTCAAAGTTCATGGCTGAACTTCTCACAAGGCCCACAGACCTGTCCCTCTAGCACTCTACTGCGTGTGGTGTACAGAGCCTTGCAAGATCTTCAATGGTTTGTTTCACACCCAGAGATCTCCATGGGGTTGGACACTACCTTGTTTCCTGTTACAGCACAGCCCCCTTTGTATCCAGAGTTCAAAGCTCACAGCCTCGAGTGAGACGTTGTTCTTCTATGTAAAGGATTGCTCTCTTACAGGCCTAACAGAATAATGCCTTTCCATTAAGTAGGAAAAGTCATTTAGTATATAAATTGCATAATATGCAATAGTCAGGTCATTAGATTTAAATTTGTAAGACAATACCTTGAGTTTATAACTTTATGGAGATGTTGAAGTATTCAAATGGAAGTATTCTCTTACTTAAAAAATAAACATTTGAAAAGGAAGGACATCAAGGAAGGACAGAGTGAACTGGACTACCCTAGCTTGGACTTGTGATGTACGGGAAATTTGCCTTTAATTTGAACATATCTTCACTGAGGCAGGAGGATAATGGTATGCTCTTGAAGGCCCCCCCACTCTTGATGAAGCCTCAATTCAAAGGACAGTTGTAAAAGTAGGAGTATTAGGTGACTAACTCATGAGCAATGGGAAAATTAGGGGCAAATGATGTTTTATGTTTAAAAACAGGTTTTACAACCAAGCTAAGCCACTGGTCTAAACTCTAGAACCCTCTTCAAAGTCCCATAAAGCCTAAAATTCAGCACTAAGGGTATATTGGTGATCTTAAAAAATAGCACTTTTATTTGAATATTTGTTGCAGGAACAGATATCACATGATGCCGAGGGAGTACAAAGGATGGATGAAGAAAATTCTTTCAAATAATCTGGCCGTGAATGACAGAGATACGGTAGCAACTAGAGATAAAAAGAAATGAAGGAAGTTTTCTTTTCAAATGATTTTGATGGTGGTTACCGGTATCTGGGTTTTTAAATAGAAGAGCATGAACAAGAACCAGCAAAAGGAATAAGTTAAAGATGAAAAAGAGGTTTAGAAACAGAATGAAGTTCTACAAGAGGCAAAACAGGACCCTTTTCTTGAATTGCAGCAATAAGAGAGAAGGAAGAATTGGGTGCAGGTAAGCTTGCAGATCCAGTGCGGAGTGTTAAGGGAGTACTTCTTTTCTCCCTTGTGTTTACTCTGCGAAGGCATGCACTCAGCAAGACGAGGGGAGGAGATCTGGAGTGGGTAGGTACTGAATAGTCACTGTGGGGTATGGTAGAGAAAGCAGACTCTAAGCACACAGAACAATGCAAGGCAATGAATGAATGAATGCGGAAAGAAGGAAGATGGTCTTTTTCCTCTTCAAAGTAGACACCGACTGGTGACATGGATTTCAATGGGTACTAATCATAGAGCACTTCAGAGGCCAAAACAAGACAATTATTTTCATTATATTTTATATAAAATAGACATTTACATAAATTTTATTTTGAAAAGACCTAGGCAAAGTGTACATAGACTTACATGGGAGAAATACTTTGTGGAAGATATATTTCTAACTGGCACAGCAAAAGTAACAAAAATGTACATTTATATACAACTGATCGAAGTAGGAAATAAAAGCTTTATGAACAAAGAACATGATGCAAGTCATTTCCCCCTAAAAAAAGAGGGATTGGTGTGAGTTACAAGTCAAATGATATCCACATTAGAAAAGCAAACCATGGCTTCTACAGATATTTTAATTCCTTAGGAGGACATTTTTAAACATCTTTTTTCTCTAGAAACAACAAAATCACTAATTTTTTATGTGTACAGGCTGCAAAATAAGACTGGTTTCCTCCGCTATGCTAAAGCATGTGGGCGGTTCGGTCGCTTTTAGGGCTGTTTGTGTATTCGTTCTGTTGTGGTGATTATCTTAAGAATTCCTAAAACAAAGGGCAACGCCTATCGGTTTTGTCTTCAGATGCAGAGAGCTTTGACTCTGGATCGGGAGACTCATAAAGCTTGACAGTTCCGCAGAACTGACCCGTGCTCGGTGAGTGACTGAGTGACGAACAGGACGGAGACGTGTGGTGATGTGCCCAGCGTGAGATGGCTCCTTGGGGGCAGAGGAAGGACTAAGAACCCAGACCTCCCGATTCCTGAACTGGTGCGTCTCCTGACGGACCAGCAAGACAACGCAGGGGCATCATGCACATTGGAAACCTCCAAATGGGATGCACAAATTCACATGTGCACCACCGAGGATGGGAAGAAACTTCTGGATTTCTGGATATAGACATCTCTTTCCAGCTTGGGGTAAATGGTGATCTAAACTTACAAATGAACAATGATTGTACGTTGTGATAGGTGCTAATTTTATGAGTTACATGCCCTAAAGGTTTTAATTGCAAGGATCCTTGGTGATAATAATGGGACATTTTTATACGTGCCAATGGATGGATATGAATACCACCACTTCAGTTATGCCATTTTATTGACTGATATTAAACCATACCTTTGCAGTTATTTTATTTCTTTTTCTTAAGCCATATGGTTACTTAAGAAATAATGTAAAAGTGCTATTTTTGGAAGAATTTTTTAACATATTGTTCTTTTACCTAAAAAACTTCAAGAATAATAAAAAGTTATAATATATACCTATGTATTTTGGGTCATTATAAGCTTTTATCTTACTCAATTGCCGCCTAAATGCAAGACTTGAAAGGTATTTGCTTTCTTTAATGTGAAAAGATGCTGTTTTGATAAATTTTGCTATTATTGGGAAATATATAGTTTAATCAAAGTAAATGTGATATGGAAATTAGAAAAAAATAAACCACCTATAACTACATTACTTTTGAATGTTGTTACTAATATCCTATAGATTTATTAATCTAAGATGCACATTCATCACAAATCAGAGCACAATTTTTTTAAACTAATGAGTACAAGTAGGAAATGATTACCAAAAGCTGACATGTGTATAATTAACCTAAAGATAGAGAGACATAGGTCTAGGCATGAACTATGTTATGGACACCTTGAGTCATAAAACATATGAGTCTTCTATACTGGGCACCTTGTCTGGGAACATGTCAACGACAAGGCAGATCCTGTCCATCTGAGAGTTGAGAATTCTGTAAATATAGGCCAAATGATAGCCCAGTTGCCACAAGTGCAAAACCACTCTTCCCAACCCATCCGTTTTGTCAGTCTTGGAATGGTGGCCTTAACCAACCAATTGTGCCAATCAATTCTTCTTTAGAATTCTTTGGCTTATTTTAGTTTAGATTTAAAAGTCAAAGTTGTGAAAGCATCTCTCCTGTGAGAGATTATAAACATCTGTTTTGTAAAGGTTACAAACTCCCAAGGAAGTTGTGAGCCACTGGTGGCTCTCCAGCCTCACTGTGTGTTAGAATCAGGATTTTCTAAAATAAATTTTTCTTCCTCCAAGTTATTTAAATCTTTGGTTTAGTTCACCTGTGTTATATCACTGAACCATGTTTTACAATTGCCATTAACAAACTGAAGACATCTGAATCACATTTTAAACTCCTGCATAATTCTTAAGGTTGAAATAAGCTGGTAAAGCCACTCTATGGCCCCCCCATGTTAGGGGGCTGCCACGGAAAGGGATTTTGAAGGCAAAGAGAACTGACTGATTCTAGGTAGGACTGAAGGACAAGTTAGACACATAGACAGTAGGAGGGTGGAGATGTGTACACAAGGAACTCTAATGCAGCTGAGAAAAAACAGCAAATGATTCTCAGGGTAACAGAATCACAACTGAAACTCATCACTGGATCCAGTGCTCAGCCAGATTAAAGCAGCTCCTGTCTTGTCCTCAGTCACCTTACCTCCTGCCCAGCACCTGCTACGTATTTAAGGACCCAGCACAAAATGAAGCTGCAGGACTCCTGTTTAAAATATTAGGAATTTCAAGCAGGGTATGCGAACAAGCATAAAGTGCTTCTGAGCATAGGACCCTGAGGGACAGTGCAGGCGGCACAGCAGAAAAGCTGGCTCTCCCGAGCCGGTCATGCGGGCTGGAAGGCAACCTGGGTGCAGCTCCACGGCTCGCCCGGCACTCAGCTTTAATTTTGATAAGCCTGGGTTCCACATATCATTTTATGTTACGAGGACCAAATGAAAATAGTTACAAAATATACTTAATATCTTTGAAAAAATAATATGTGATTTATTTTCTTATAGGCACCATTTCAACTATAAAAATTATTTCCTTGGCCACATCTCAGTGACAGTATTATTAACTGAGGACAAAACTGTCTGATGCCAGTAGTGCTAAATTGTAATATTCAAAGAGATGCCAGCGTGTGCGGACAGAGTGAGGAAAAGAGAGAGGGGACAGAAAGCACGTAGGAAGGAAGGGAGCGGGGAGGGAGAACAGACACGGAGTTGGGGGCGGGGAGAGAGCACCCAAAGGCTGGATGACCCTTTCTCCCAGAGGTGTTTGGGAGGTCATTGCCATTTCAACTAATCCTACAGATGCACTCTCAAAGCTCTCACAGCACTTCAGGTAAGGCATAACTGCTTTTCCAAATTGGGGCTCAGTCTTTCCACCGACCTTGTGTGAGTTTTGGTTACAGATCATTCTAAACAGTCGTGACTAAAGTCCTAAATATTGGTTTTAGCTAGAGCTTCACGTTTTTCATTTTGGGGGTGGGTATAACAACAGCATATTACTCAAATATACTGTAGTACCTTTCTTGGCCTTAGGACTATAGCAATATATTTGAGGGGGAAGAAAAGTATTTTAAATAAAACTTTGGATACGTTTATGATACACAACTTTAAAAGAGTATTAGAAATGGAAGATCATAGTGGTAATATAAATGCTACTGGATTATTGATGCACATGTAGATGTTTGCTACTGTCATTTCTGTCATTCTTCACATTTAAAATACTCCTTACATCATCTCTTTCTACATTATCTCTTTCTAAAGAAGTTTTTCTTCCTTTTATCTAGATTTACCTTGGCCCTCCTCCCCCTCCCCCCACCAAAATATGGGGTCACTGCTTCCTGAACTGGTTAAAAAAGAAGTTAAGAAGGTTTTTTTTTTAACCATATCTTAGCCTACACATGGGAAATATGCGTGCCTTCAAACTAGTATATCTCTATGGAACCTGGCTCAGTACCATGAAGAGAACTGCCCAGAGTTTTTTGATTTTTTTAATTTTTCAAAATAAAACCAAGCGTTCCAATTTCAAAATATATACCAAAATATACTGCTACCCAAGCACTGCAGGCTGAGCCCTAATTTCTTTGACTTTAGCAATTGAATAATTAATACAACTTCTTTGAGTGCTGTTAAAACTTAACTACTTTGTAATTTAGATTTAAAATTTTTGTATGTTTTAAAAAGCCACTATTAAAACCACTATGTACAATGAAGAAACTATGTATATATTAAGTATTTTATAAGTTATAAAATAAATAAAACTAAAAAATAACTGTCGATTCATAAGTTCAACTTTGCCTTCCTTATTTTTAAATATAAATATATATTTTTAAGCTATGAATTTAGATTTTTCTAGATTTTATGAGCATTTCCATGAATTCTCCAAAATTACAAACTAATAATAATCAATGTGATAAAGAATAATTAATTAATAATGAATTTTGGGTTTACATTACTCATGTTCTAAGCATGGAATCTCATTAAACCTAGAAGGACAAATCAATAAAGCTCTCTTTCCATTTAAAGTCGATGACGATTTCTGTGTTATACTGTAAAGATTCCTAAATGGTTCAATATATTTGTCAAAAATAATAAATCTCATGATGTCTAAATGTTAAGATAATAATGTAGTAGAACATTTCTCTCAGTTAATATCTTTAATAATTTTCATGTAGAATATACTGTTTTTCTCCACCAGAATAACAATATACGTGGAGGTGGAAACATTTATGATTTTAAAAGCACTTTTGAAATTATAGAGCAGAACCACTACTCTAGTAAAACTTGTAATAAAATTAAAATAATTTTAGGTTTTCCATAAAGAATTAGGGGTACCAAGATCCTTGACACTCCCCTAGGGGTAAGAATATCCATACACAATTCCAGAAGCTTCCTGTTTGATGTGTCAGGCGATGGGAAAGTTTGCATCAGAGTGGAATTTCGATTACTACTCAGTAGGGCTCTAGCAATATGCTTAGGGGAATATCAGATCCAGCTCACTTAATAACAGCCCCTTTTTCCACAAATTCCAGAAGGTTCTACAGGAATTATTGGATACTCCTTTCTGGTTCTGGAGAATTAAACGAACCACCTGTTGATAGAATTTCCCAAATGGCTTATCTGAGAGGACTTGTCCTCTTTGAAATATTCCACGAAGAAGCAATGCTCTGCCTTCATAGCATTTCCAACTTCTGTATTTCCAGGACATAAAAGTTTAAACTAGAAAAAGAACCAGATGTCTGGGTTGCAACCACAGAGAAATATCTGGAGGGAAATCTAAAGTTAAAGCAAAAAAAAAAAAAATCGGTAAAATGTATACTTGTCGTATTCCTTCCCTCTCAGACCTCCTTGCCCTTGCCTGTTCTTTTTCGTCTTTGTTTCATGGGAATGCCAGCCCCTCAGCACAGGGCTACCAGCGAGTGTTTCCAAATGCAGCATCCCAGACTGGGAGCGACAGGGAAGCCTCACTGTGCATCCCCCTGCTGATGTGGCAGCAAGGCCTCTGTCGCTTCCTCCTCCAGAGGTACCAGCAACTGTCCCTGGAAAGCAGGTCAAAAGCTGCTACGTGTGATCTTTTTCTCGAACTTCTTGTAATCGTTTTTCTAGGCGATCCAGTTTGGCGAGATTCTCCCGCAGCAGTTTGCTGTCTGGAACCAGCTGTAAGGCTCTCTCATAATAACCTCTTGCGGACACATAGTTTCCCTGTTGAGAAAAAGAGAATAATCTGATCCACCAGAACACTCTGTCAAAGAATGGAGAGACTAGGAAACAGAACATTTCGCCCTGTTTAACATTCATGTCCCCCGTAAGGAAACCCTGTTAGCATGGGTAACTTTACCATTCCCTGTCGGTGCTTTTGGAGAACCCATTTGTTTTAAGTACCAGTCCAGCTGGAGAATGTGAAGGATAGAAGTTATGACATAAGGTTAGATGGCAGAAAACAGATTTTCAATTCTACTTAATGCAGGGTATGAGCCTATCATTTCGTAGGGTTAGCACTATTCGTGTGTGATGAAATGGAGCCATGCATGTGAGGATAAATTGAGGGAAGGAGTGGAGAGAGAGGGAGAGAGAGAGAAAGAGAAGGGGGAGAGAGAAAGAGAGGGGGGAGAGAGAGAGAAGGAGAGAGAGAGGAGTGTGTGGGGGAAATGGTTTTGAAACTTTAACAGTAATAATACAAAAATAAATAGTTCAGGAATCCACAATAGCTCCTTAGTGGTAGGAGTTATTTTAATCTTCAAATTAAAACAAAAACTGCAACTTTTGCTTAATACAGCCTTTAAAGCAAATATAAATTTTTATAAAACGAATAGAACTGGTAAGACTATGGAATCACATTTATCCAATACTCAAGGTGTGTGACCATATGCACCTGCTGGATACCTTTAAATCAGGAGAGCAGGTATGTGAGAGCAGCTAAAAACACCAGTCTCCACCCTCTGTTGGCCCGATCTGGTTTGCTCAATGCCTCCCTGACAGCAGCCATGTGTACCTGGTTCCAGATGGTCCCTGGCAAATTAGTCACAATTATTAACTTTCTCCAGCCCCTTTTCTGCTCAAAAATGTGTATTGCCAAGTCTCAGTCTAAGACTGTCAGAAATCTCTCCATTCCAAAAACTATAAATTTGCTCTACTTAATTCAGTTATAGTTCCATGTAGGTGAAAACCAGTTACTCTCCGAATTTCTATCACAATTTAAAATAGTATTATCTCAGAGCAAAAGTACTATGTAGCAATGCAACTAATATTTACTGAATGCTTAGCTGTCTTCCAAATGATTTAATATATGTCAAGAGCTTAGACACTATCTAACACATAGAGAGCACTCAATCTGATACTATCATTATTGTTATTACTAAATAACTATCCACGCTCCATGTAAACACTGTGTGTTTCTTTTAGCATTCGCTTGCTGCGTTGGCGAAAAGGAGAGTATAAATGACTGAACAGGAAATTGTACACTGGGAATCTAGAATCTGGCATGTGCACAAATGAAGATATTTCTGATTATTAACACTGGTTCTGATAAGAGGCTAAACAGAATTCTGGACAAATGAGAAACTGGATTTGCAACATTAATTTTTTTAACTCAAGCATTTATCTTCCAAATATCTTCTGGTGTTTATTAAGCTTACTTAGCACACGCATGCAAACAACGGAATACATGTAGCCCCTAAACTGGCCTCGAAATATGTTTCTACTACAGTTGACTTTGAAATTGTCTTCTAAGAGGTTCCTCTGAATTCAGGCCTCAGCCTGATGCCTTGGCATCTCCTTCTCTGATCGCCAGCATTCTCTGTCCTTTCAGACACAATCTAGACGTAGAGTTACTCCCCCCCATCCTCAGCCTGCTCTTTCCCTGATTAAAACAGAAGCCTTATTTTAAGAAACAAGTTATATCCCTTAATTCAATGTATCTCATTCCTAGATGCCAGGTAGGGAATGTGAATTATCCAATTTTTTTAAAGATTTTATTTATTTATTTTTAGAGAGGGGAGAAGGCAGGGAGAAAGAGCAGGAGAGAAATATCAATGTGGGGTTGCCTCTCGTGTGCCCTCTACCAGGGACCTGGCCTGCAACCCAGGCATGTGCCCTCGCTGGGAATCGAACCAGTGACCCTTTGGTTCACAGGCCCACGCTCAATTCACTGAGCTACACCAGCCAGGGCAAATTATCCAGTTTTTAGAAATGTGCTATTTACTATGATAGCCACCAGTCACATGTGGCAATTTCATTTATTACTAAATAAGAATTCAGTTGCTCATTTGTACCAACCACATTTCAAATATTTGACAGCCATGTCTAGTGGCTGGCTGCTGCCTTGGATATAGAACATTTCCATCAATGTAGAAAGTTCTACTGAACAGTGTTGTTCTAGAAAACTCATTAATGTCATAAAGCGGTATTGAAAATAGTACTCTATGATACAGCCCAGTTGATGCAGCTACAATTATAAAGAACCTACTACATCATCTAACCTACTGTTTATTCCCGAGTGCCTATCAGTAGATGAGTGGATAAAACAGCTATGGTACATTTACAAAATGTAATACTATTCGGTTGTAAAAAGGAAGAAAATTTTACCCTTTTTGATAGCATGGGTAGACCTAGAGAACATTATATTAAGTGAAATAAGCCAGTCAGAGAAAAACAAAGCCATATGATTTCACTCATGTGGAATCTAATGAATGAACTGAACTAACATAGAGCAGGCTGACAGCCCTCGGTGGCAGGTATGGTGGGGGTGGAGGGATTGAGCAAAAAAGAGAAAGAACTCATGGACACGGACAACGGTGTGGTGATTGTGGGGTGGGGTGGGGAAGGGGGTGGGTGGAGGTGGAAGAAGGTATAAAGGGGATAAATGGTAATAGAAAAAACACAATAAAAAATAAACTGATTGAAAAAAAGAATGTATCATAGCTTTTCTTGTCTATCCATTCATCCATAATACTTCATAAAAATATCATCTTTTATTGCCAAGTAGTACGAACAAGAGACAACTCCCTTCTCCCTGTCCCTGTATGCCACCTTCTCACAAAGCCTCATTCCACTCCCATCCTTACCACAGCCCTCAGGCCTTCCTGTGCTTCACCCAGGCTCAGGCAGGGGGTGAGGCTCAGGCAGGGGGTGAGGCTCAGGCACCGGGCAGCGCTGCCTGAGGCACGCACACACTACCCAGCAATGCAAAAGACACAGAAAGCTAACGATTGTTCTTGAAGACCTCATAATGATAACCCTGCATTTTAATGGTGGCATAAAAATGACCACATCCAAGGGAAATATGATCATTAATATTTGTGATAACTTTACCTAGTGACAGATGGTTTGTGTGGTGATCACACTGTAAGGTATATAAATGTCACGTCACTATACTGTATACCTGAAACTAATGTAATGTTGTATGCTAAGTCTGCTCACATTAAACAAAATGTAAAAACGACCACATCCAAGTCATGTGCCTGGTCCATATTGGATCACATCACATGATTTACTGTATTAGATCATTTTTAAACTACAAACATGGCAATTTTATATTGTTCAACCTAATACATATTATCAAAGATGAAAAAAGATATATTAATTTTTATCAGGGTATTTGCTACATTTTAAAATAACACTCAATAGATCCTTTAACGTCTAGATACCAATTCAAGGGGAAGTACCACTACATTTAAAATAACGGTTCATATGATTTTCTTTATGATAAAATCATGGGACCTAATTTATATAGATTTATTTTTTAAGTGGCTTCATGATATTGAATATCTAGATGATACAAAGTGAACATAAACTGTGCTAATTTTACCTTTAAACAATTATGTTTTGGGTATTCACATAATGCAAAGAATAAATGAGTAGTGGTTTCTCAACCTTTCAAGAGAGAAGACAGACAGATGGAGAAAACACGAATGGGAAACCCAGTTCACGGGGGAGGAAATTACTTCTTACCTTGATGTGCTGGATCCCCCCCATGTTCATCCAGGCCTGGGCTTGGTCCGGGTTCAGGTCCACGGCAGCTCTGTAACTCTGAACATAGAAGAAACACCTTCAGGTTGAGAAACGAGGGCTCGCCTGCAACACTACGTAAGTGTAGAAACCACTCGCTTCTCTTGTGAACATTTGAGTGGTTAAGAAAATGACCAGCCACTTCTAGTTCACAGGGGCCCTGTTTATTTCCATCGTTTTTTAACATTGATGACTCTGAAGCAGAGGAAACTGAAATGTGTAATTTCCTTGCAGAACTAATGTTTGGACTTGAGACTGAAGACGCCTGCAGGAAATCCAGGGGATTTCTATTACAGTGAATCATTTCCCGCTGGCCTTGACCTGCAAGAAAATGGTGCTTTGGGGCCTTTTTCAGTATAAATAGACTTTTTAAGAAAAATGTTTTTATAACCAAAGGACCTTAGAGTCGTTTCCTAAACAGATTAACCTTACTGTAATAAACCCTTTCACAATATCACTGGCCTGCTTCTTTGACCTGTGCTGAAATTCTTGGAGACACAGGGTGCTCATTGCCTAAGGATGTCTCTTTTATTGGGGGATAGTTTTAATCATTAGAAGCCTTTCTCTTCCTTTTTTTTCCATACGAAAGGTCTTCAATGTTTGAAGACAATTGCTTAATCCTCGAATATTTTGTTTTGCCAGAATAACATTTTTCCATTAGCTGTAATATTTATGAGATATATTTTTAATATTTTGCATGTTGTTTTGCATCAAAGGAATGCTCAGCAAGGAGTCTTGATTTTAAGAGTAGTCATCTTGAATAAAACTACAGGCTATGAGTGCTGCCTTTACAAAGTGTTCAATGACGTCCTGGCTGGTGTGGCTCAGTGGATTGAGCGCCAGCCTGCAGACTGAAAGGTTGCCAGTTTGATTCCTGGTCAGGGCCCATGCCTGGGTTGCAGGCCAGGTCCCCAGTTGGGTATGCGAGAGGCAGCCAATTGATGTTTCCCTCCCTCTCTGTCTCTCTCCTTCCTCCTTTCTCTAAAAATAAAGAAATAAAGTCTTTTTAAAAAGTGTTCAACTACAAAACTAAGTATGTATGTGTATAGTTTAATGCCCCTTGCTATTTTCATTAGCAAGAAGCCGATCGATCAGATTCTTGAGTAATAAGAATTTGTCCATCCCTCCTCTGCTTTAGTTTTAGAAGAGCAAATATTAAGAAACCATATGCTGTTAAAAAGCTGTTAAAATAAACTTAAAGAGTATGTCTTAACTTCTATCAGCTGAGATAGGCTGTAGTGTAGATGGGGTATAATTCAACTCCTGGCTGTAGTTCATTTCTTCTGCACAACCTTGGGCAAGTTATATGACCTCTGATTCTCAGTGTTTTCAACTGGAAAGGTGACAATGACCATGACTTTCTTATATGACTGTGGTGAAGACTAAAGTATGCAATATGTGCGAGTCACCCATAAAGTGCTGACATATTTAGGGGTTAGTACTAGGTAATGGCTTTCCTCCTACTCTTCAGAAATGCATCTTTTCTATGATGACTGTTTGATCCACTGGTCCGGGAACTAGACAGTACTTTTGTTTTCCGTACAATATATAAATGTAGATCAAGACTCCATATAAATATTCATAATTATCATTAATTTGATATTAAACTGCTATTTTAGTTGTAAATAACTTAAGCATTGAAAATGTTCACAAAGCAGAGACAAATACACAATTTCTGCAACTGGGAATTTTTGGGTAGTAGATTGGGCAGCATAGAGAAATATGCTACCATTTCTGTTTGAAGGGTTCACATTCGAATTAGTTTTTCCAGTTATCTTCACATATGTTTTCCAATAACATTTTAAAAGCCACTCACTGTCTATTTTTAAAAACAGTTACAACATTTGAAAGTTTCCTTTCCCATGATATATTTAGTATACATTTTTTTACTGAATTAATTCCAACTTGTGGCTTTACCAGGCACAAGTAAAATGTATGACATCTATAACATTTCCGCTTACACTTGTAAATGTCTTTTTGATTTCAAATTGTGCATCAAATAAATTCCAAAGCTGCACATATCAGCCAGTTATAAGACATGACATATTATACTTTAACAACAGGAGGAAGCAGGCCCTTCGCACAAGGAAAAGTCTAATCGGGGGGCCAGAATGCATGTATACTGTACACACAGGGGCAGGGGAGGGGGCAAGAAAGGACCTGACAGGACAATGTATTACATGGCACTTCCAAGTGGCTGGTAAAGACAGTAAGTGTTTTAAGAGTTCCAAGGAATCAAGGTCATGGGGAGAAAGGACGGTCCAGAGGGCTTCCGGTGGGAGGAGAACACGGGCTGTGCGTCGGTGGATGAGTGGGCATCATTGAGGGGAGGACAGGGTGTTACAAGGACATGCGGGAACGCCCAAAGCTATTCAGGCAGCAGTCCAGCTGGAAGAGATGGTTACTGAAGACAAACAGAAAAGAAGAGCAAGAGAGGCTGGGGGAGAGAGAAGCCGGTTTGGAAGCAAAATGTAAAATGCCTCAAATGTAAGTTAAAGGTTCATTATTTTCTTCATTATTCAGAAAATAATGAAGAGGCATGGCAGGATGCTGAGTGGTCAAAAACCAGAAGCTCAATTATAAAAAATAAACTTACGTCATGTTGATTCATCAGTAAATTCACAAACATGCAGAAGATCTTAGAATCTACTGTATATGCTTCATTAAAAATTGAGGGAGAATTAATTTTAATGCATGAATTTAATAACATAATTTTATTAAGTGTTTGTACCTCAAAGGCTTTGTCCAGAAGGTTTTGCTCTCTTAGTTGATTTCCTTTTGTGAAAAAAAGTTCAGAAACGACTTTTGGGTCCTTTGGTCTCAGCTGGAGAGCCTTGTCTATAGCATCAAGTGCCTGCATAAATTGGAAATGAAGATGGAATAAATGCAGATTAGATAAAGAAAAACTAATTTGAATGATAAAATGTATACTTTTTGTTCTTATGAACTAGCTGGTGTGGTGACAATCAGTTCTCCATTGTCTCTGATGTTCTCATTGAGAAAATGTAGCTCTGACAAAGTACTTTTCCTATACTTCAGGATTCCCATTTGCATTAGTGACAACGAAATGTCCCTCAATCACTTTACAGAGGGGTCGTGTGATCCAGTTCAAAGAAAATGAAATCCAGCACTGGATGCTCTGCCCTGACTGCGTGTGCTGGGCACCACTCCCAGAGCGCCTGCATGGGTGCAGGATGCTCACTCTGCCCCCTGCACACATGGCTCCAGCCCCCGCAGCCGGAGATCCCTTCAAAGCACACACCTGATGGTGTTGCTCTTCTGCTTAAAACCCCAAGGTTCTCCCCACGTAGGGAACAGAACCTCTGTCCTGGTTCCAAGCCTTGCTGTCTAGTCCTCCAAACGTTCGCAGCCGCAGGTCCTCGTTGTCACCACAGGGCCTTTGCATGCGCTTTTCTTGCCTGGAATGCTCTTCACTGTCCCCCTTTTGCCTAATAAGTCTTATGTAACCCTTTGCCCTCACCTTCCCATCACTCTGCAGGGAACCTGACCTCCCAGACCACTCAGGTCCCCTTATTATTTCCTCGTTAGGGACCATGTCACTCTTCATGACATCACTGAGCACTGCGGAATTCTACATTGACTTTGTCCTTACTTGTTTGGGCTCTCTCTGTAAACTCCTGTCTACTGTAAACTCCGCGAGGACAAGGGCCACGATTTTTTTTGTCACACCACTTTATTCCTGGTGCCTGCTACAGGGTTTGGCATAGAGTAGGCATTCGATAAATATTTTGTTGAATCAGTTCATGAATTTACTGGATATGTAACTTTTAAAATGGAGAGAAGCGACAACAGTTGCAACATAGGGTAAATGACCTGCCTCACAGGGCTGCTGTAAGGATTCCATAAAAACATGCTTAAAGAACATGGAAAAGGATAAAGCATATAGATGTTAATCTCTGTCTCTCTAGAGTGAGTTGAAAACAGACTGAGGTAATGCCACATTAAATCTTCAGACCAAGCATGAGCCAAACACCTATTTCAAGGGGCATCTTAGAAGTTAAAGGGTTGTCTGTGAACAGCATCCGTAGACAGGATATGCCAACTGATGATGACGTCCAAAACTGCTCAGCCTTGTTCCTGTGCAGCCTGGACCCATTTTAGGGGCCACCCTCTGTCTACCCACGAATCCAAACAACTCCAGTGTGCTTTACCTTGTCGTGGTTCTCCTGCTTGCTGTAGATCGCTGACAACAGGCGATAGCACTCGAGGCATCCGGTCTCCTCCGACACGATATGGTTGGTCATCTTCTCGGCTTCCTTGGTCTGACCCATCATGGCCAACACCTGAGCCTGCAAAACCACACTGGCCTTGGTTTGGAAGATACTTAGTTATCACCTTATCAAATAAAGCACCCTCGAAAAGAGGCACTTAGGAAACACCCCAGATGACACTGCTCAGCATGTCTCTGTGACTCAGAGAGAGAGAGAAACTGCCCCAGCACGTGGCTGCAGTTTTTGTTGTTTCTTTATTTAGGCATGTGCACGCACTTCTGCATAAATGGCAGGGACATTAAAGATATCCCGTGAAATTACTTATGCCTTAAAAAAAAAATGACTAAGTATTGACTATGTCAGAAGAGAAATGAATTCCTGTGTTTGTAACAAGATAAATCTGATGTACTGCAAATCTAAGGAAAAGGAAAAGCATTGATCCAAAACTGAAGTAAAAATATTGTTATTAATTTTCCTGAATTTGAAATCTATATTGTGGTTGGTTATGTTAGAGAAAGTCCTTATTCTTAAGAACTATGTATGTTGAAGTATTTAGAAATAAAAGGAATGAGACCTGTAATTCTCCCAGGGCTCAGGAAGAAATAACATTTATCAATAATATGTATATGCACCACTGTGTATATGCACACACATGCCTAATATGTATACATATCTCCACACACATTCACACGAGAGGGTGCTGAATGAATATATCAAAATGCTGAAAACTGATCAACCTGCGTGAAAGAGTATAGGGGAGCTATTTAATATTCTTTCAAGTGTTTGTAAGTTTGAAATTGTCTCAAGACAAAATCTTACAAATATTTTTAGTGTCCAGGTCTTGTGTAAGTGGCTCTAACACTGGTTACATGAATACTCATAAGCTGATACATTATAGCATTCCCAGCTCCAGTTCTGAGGCCTGCTGGCCATGGCTCCCTCAGCTGCCTCTCTGCACACGCTCCCAGCTTTGTTCTCTTTGGTCCGTCTACTCACCAGGGCCAGGCGGAGCTCCTTGTGAGAGGGCTGAAGCGCCGCAGCTTCCCGGTAAATCTGCAAAGCCTCTTCGTAGCGGCCAGTGTTGTAATACAGTGCTCCCAAAGGTGACAGTATCTCAGTGTTGCGTGCCACCCTCAGGGCGCTGAGTGTTAAGAAAGGTGAATTAACACTTTTCTTCTGATAGATAGTACATTTCCAAAGGTCAAAACTTAGATATAGGGATGACTGTTTAGGTTTGAGACTTTGCTCCAATATGGCCTCTGTTTGTTTATAGCAAAAAGTATGTTTAGCCCTGGCTGGTGTGGTTCAGTGGGTTGAGTGCCACCTTGTGAATTAAAGGGTCGCAGGTTCAATTACCAGCCTAGGGTACAAGCCCGGGTTCTGGGCTAGGTCCCCAGTAGGGGATGTGCACAAGCCAATCACACATTGATATTTCTCTCCCTCTTTCTCCCCCCACCCCCGCTCCCCCTCTAAAAATGAGTAAATAAAATAATAAAAGAAAGAATGTTAAAAAAAAAAAGATCACGGTGCCATACTCTGACTCTTAAGAGTATCTCTAATGACCTACTAGTATGGAAACTGAGCCCCAACGATCTTTTCCATTCATGGTGATTGACCCGTTTTGTTGCATGCACAGTAGGTCATTTACATCCACTTTTGAAACAGCTGTTTATGCTTTGGATTGCTGTCTGTAGCTTCAGAAAACAGTGGGAATTAAATTCCAACCTCGGTTTAGCACTGTGTTTTCATCAGCAGGCCGGAAGGTCATTACCTGGGTACCATTAGCAGTGCTGTACTGTTCGCTTTGGTGATGAGAATCCATATTGCCTGCACTGGCAAAACTCACTAACACCCCCTAATAACTTAGTACAGTGATAGATGGTAACCAGCCTGATCATGGTGATCCCATCGTAAGGTATATAAAGGCAGAGTCACTATATCACAGACCTGGAACCAACATCATATGTCAACTATACTTACAAATAAGGTAAATTTTAAATAAAAATTGATGGGCAATTACGGAGGTCTTTGGGCAACGTACAAAGTGAAGGAAAGGCACTTTACCGTTTGTACCACTCTTCAGCCATGCTGTTGTCTCCCAGGGACCTATAGAGTCTGCCCAGGTTCACCATGGCCACGTGGTGGCTCGGGCTAAGTCTGATGGCCTGCTGGTAATGGACCACTGCCTTCTCTGGAGAGCCTATAACCACAGGTGCATTGGTAAGAGCGGAACACGCCTTAATTATAAAATACATGAGCTCTTTAATTTTCTGATGTGCATCATTCTTCTTGCAGTCACTCCGTCAATTACTCAGTGTGTAAATTGCCTTGCATTTTGGCTTCTTCTCCTTGCCACTGCCCAACTTTGAACCATTTCACTATTCTTCCCCATTTCCAAAGAAATTAATAATAACAAAGCAATAGGAATGAAAACCTATATCTTTTATTATACATAATTTCAGTCAAAGTTTATTTCGACCATTGCATTAGCTAATGTGATGTTTTGAGATTATTAGTGGTTGTTATTTATAAAGTTATGTTGCTACTCATCAAAGAAAAAAAGAGAAGTGGCTATTATACAAAGAAAACTGTCCTGAAGCAATTTTTAAGGGCTTGTCTCAATTATTATACCACAACATCATGACTTGAAACACTACTTTAAATAAGTTTTATTTAATCACATTTTTTTGTTTAAAAGGTATTTTTTAAAAATAATAATGTCACTTTGCATTAGTCCAATACATTGTATATTTTACAACACTTTAAGTGATCTCAGATGGTCTTTGCAGGTATTTTTGATACTATTTAGCTGCCTTTTGATTCCATTTAGCTGCCTTTTGGGATTTAAAAGATATTTTAGAATAAACAAAATGATTATTTACAGATACAGACATTAAAATGCAAAGACATTACGAGACTTGACAAAGATCCCAGGGCATGTGAGGCTAAAGGCCAGAGCTAGAATCAAGTCTCTCAAGTCTGTAAGGTTCTCCAAAGAAGCCTCCCAGTGAAACCATAACTGAGTGACTGGGCTGCAGAAGAGTTTGATGTTTTAAGTGGGATGGGATGTTTATTACCTGCGCAGACATCTTCTCAGGGCACCTTTTCTGAATGCAAGTTTAAGTAGGAGGTGGCGGACTACTGGTCATGGGGAGAATTTCACCAGTATAAAAACACAAATACAAGGGGAGCGGTGGGAAGATACATAGTGTCAATAACTGGGGTTAAGGGATCGGGGTGGACTTTTTTGTTGTTGGAGTAGAAGGAAGAGGACTGGACCAGGCCAACAGGAGGTCTCTCCCCGTGTTTAAACCTTTGTTACAGGGATTCGTTACTGCTTTGCTAATGAACCAGCAGGTGGCACTACAAAACAATTTTACATGCAAAAATAAAAGATTGTTATCACAATGTAAATTGTGATACTTCCAGTATCTTCAAAAAACAAATTAATTACAATGAAATTTTATTGTAGGGCAGATACTGTAATAGTCAATGAGAACGAAGTGGTGTTTGCATTAAATTTAAATACCTTTCCATTCTTTGTAAGTGCTCACAGCATACCAACAGTACGCGGGGCACAAGTCATAGAGGAGGGCAAAGGGGGAAAGACTGGGACAATGGTAATAGAAAAACAATAACAACAATAAAAAGAAAACAGAATCCATAAAGTTTTTCATCAAATAAAGTGGAGTAAGAGTATTTTATAAAACACTGTCACACATGAGTTACTCTATCAATTATAATAATACAGTTCTCAGACGTATATCACATAAGGAACAATAAAAACAATTCTGGAGCCTTTTTTATTAGTTACAGAACAGTATTTACTGTCTGCCAGCACCTGCATTCACAGCAGGTTGTGTATCACTGTAGAGGCACATTTCATTATCACAGATTTATAAACGTGTATGAATGGTACTCAAAGAAGCCTCTTTAAATCATCAAGGCTACTCCTTGTCACTTGGGCAGTTTTCCCTAGAGATACGATGGTAAGAACTGGGCCAATTTTATGGAACTGAGCCTGAAGATTTAGAGAAATGACAGCCCTGTGGCACCCCACGACTGTTGAGGGTGTGAGTGCCTCGCCAGGCCCAGCGAACTCTCCTGCAGAGGCATTATTCAGGTGGTGGTCGTTCTGCTCCAGAGCATCACCTCATCTCAGCAGAACAGGTTCTCTCTGACTTCACTTACCAGTGTCGACTAAGAAAACCCCATAGTTGTTGTGCAAGTCTGAGCTCTCCGGACAGTTCTTTATCCCAGCCTGGTATGTTTCCTCGGCCTCCTTAAATCTCTCCTTTAAAACAGAATCAAGAAAAATAAATGAGAGAGTTCAGAGAATCAGCAATAAACTGAGTTGTGGACGTGAGAAAAGCGGAAACTGACTCACTGAGCATGTGCGGTGCAGTGGGCACCAAGATCAAACACTAGGTACTCTGTCTGAGTCGAAGCCAACGCTGGCTGCACACACACCTACAATTCATATCGGTGTGTAGCTCCTTTAGGGCAGATGGCTGGTGTTTACCAAGAAGTAGTATCTGGAAGGATTTGCTTTATAGTTAGAAATAACTCAAAGTGCTGATTTCAATGGGATGCTTCGGCCCAGTAGCTCTCTGGATGCAAATGCGTGATTCATTGACACAGGAATTCTTCCTGGTGGCGATCACACTGGGAGGCAGGGAGGCCTGGGTATCTGTCTCATAGCTGTGTTTGCATAGCTACCACTCTTTTACCTACACCGTAGAGTTTATTTGGGGAAGTTCCGGGGGGAGGGAGAGGAGAGACTGCTACAGATTATGGGAGGCTTTGTCAAATCCTTTAGTTTCTTAAAAGATTTTATTTATTCATTTTTAGAGAGAGGGGAAGAGAGGGAGAAAGAGAGAGAGAAACATCGGCGTGTAGTTGTCCCTCGCTTGCCCCCAAGTGGGGATCTGGCCCATAGCCCAGGCATGTACGCTGACTAGGAATTGAACCAGCGACCCTTTGGTTTGATCCATTGAGTCACACTAGATAGGGAGAATCCTTTCTTTATTGAAATGTTTCTATAGCCCACCTAACTATTCACCACTTCCTTTGTCCAACCTGTGCTTTCCACCTCTGAGCTGTTCCACCAGCAGGAATCTGTGTCCCTTCAAAGCACACCTCCAACTCCTACCTCAGTGGCAACTCCTACCAGTCTCCACATCTGCAATGGACTATTTTCTGATTGCCCTGGTCTACTCTCTAGAGATTCATTTTAACATAAATTACTTACATGTACATTTTTTATGGCCATCTTAGATTGTCATGTCACATACTTTATAATATAGAAATTAACAGCTAATTAATAAATTGAAGTTACCCAGGTTCCAACAATTACTCACGAGTGAACAATTTCATAGTTTCCTAGTACCGCTGTGAAGGCCAAGTGAAAAGGAATGATTTGGCATCAAGCACACCCCAATTTTTCTTTTAATGTGCTCGGAGCATGAACATTTTCCATAGTTTTATCACAAGTCACTAGTACTAAGCATTCAACCAGATGAGTGACAAGGGAGGGTACAGCATCAGTTTCCTCAGACATGACACCTTAAGCTAGTGACTAAGGAGGCATTGGGTGTGCTCAACAATAGCCAAGAACCCTAACACTGACTGGAGCCCAAAGGCAAAGACACTTGCCCCCTGCAGAATGGCCAAGGCCATCTCTTTGAATCCACGTATTTAAGTACCATTTGCAGAAGTACGATTTGAATTCGGCAACGTCACTTATTTCAATTATATATCCATAATCCCGCAAAAATGGAGATCTATGTTTCTAAAAATATGTCTTGTCCTATTTGCCAAACTCCATAAATTGTCAAACTCAAAAAGTCAAAGATGAATGAAAATTTCTAAACCTCTCCTTTCAATCTACTGAAGAAAAGCTTTATAAAGATATCATCTACCAAAGGACAAGGCCATCTGTGAGCAGGCCTAGTGTGCGTGTTAAACGGAGAGGCAGAACACAAATTATGTCCAACTCCAATCAAATTAAGAGTTAGAGAGTAGCATTTGATATTTACTGACTCATCCACTCATTCAGTGTGCGTTTATGGCAACGGCTACAGACAGGATGACACGGCGATTCAGTATTGGGCTGCCAGTGTTCGGGGGAAAGGGAGGACGGATTGGACTCCCAGCCACCCCATTTCCTGTCTCCGTGACCTCACTTCCCCCTCTGTGCCCCACTGCAAACTAGAGATAACAACGACCTCTCACAGGGTTGTTGTGAGGATTAAGTGAATTAAAACATGTGAAGCACTTAGAAGAATGCTTAGCACACAGTCAGCACTTTTGTCACATGAACTATCTTCCTTATTATTACTACCAGGAATAGGACCAGGGTGAGTGTTACTACTTGAAACACGAGAGATAGACACCAATGACATGGAGATGAATGACACAAAATACCTCCACGTAAGCTCAAAGATGAATGAACTCACAAACAGAACCCAACACAAGCAGAGTATTCAAGAGGTAAGTGCAGAGCTGTTCCTGAGACCATGAAACCATGACCCTGACCAAGTGCGTTTCAGCCAACAGTTTCAACTTCCTTTCCCCTCAAAACTCTTTAAGTAACTCCATATGAGAAATAATCGACTAACTTGAATGCCTTTTCTGTTAATTTTTCTTAATAACTTTCCGATGCAGAGATGAATAAACAATATCTTAGAGGCAACCAGAGAAAGATCACCCTGGCTAATCCCAGCCTGGAGAATCAGTTCCTGAAAGTCCTGAGTTTCCAGTTTCCACCTGAACAGCGTTAGGGTTTGACGCGGATGCCAAGTCTTTCTTTTCATATGACCAAATTCTCCATTTTACAAGGCACCTTTAAATGCACTAACGTAGTCATAGATTATTTAAATTAATAAGACGTTATTAAAAATACAATAGATGAGGTTTTTAGCACAGGAAATAAAAGAATATTAGAGTTGGAGAAAACATTAATGGCTACTAATTAACTACAATTTTTAACCACTAGAGGAACTTGGCTAAAAAGTGCTTAACAGATTTGCCCAAGATCTCAGAGCTACAAGAGGACAGAGAAAAATGTAGGTTTTCAGTGGACATTCAGGGAATTGATAATCCTGGAATAAAAGCAATTTCTGGAAATAAATAAGGGTGTGTCTAGCACCAAAAGAAACAATTACACCTCTGGCTCTCCATTCATCCATCCCCTTGACAAGTATTTCACAAGCCCCATTTGTGTGTCAAGTGCGGAGTTGAGACCTAGGAGTAAACGAGACAGACACATCAGTGGGATTCAGACAAGAGGGCAATGCCAATGTATGGCGACAGTGTTGTGAGGAGAAGCACAAGGTACTTGGGAGGCAAGGAGAAGTGACACCCAGACTTGGAGTCGGATGGGCACTGCAGACCTGTCATGACCCAAATGGCCAGGGATGCTGGCCACCCTCAGCTCCAGTACCAGCGTCACATGAAGGCATGCTCAGAAAAGAAAAATCTGTAGCTACTTGAGATCTTAAAAACAGCCTTCTAGCTAAACTGTGGGAGCGTGGAAAGATGGTTTTCCTGAGAGAGATAAAATGGATGTCTTCAAATTCTAACTTGCTGAAGTCAAACACAACAGCTAACAACAGTTTTCAAGCGCAACTACTGATTTACCTGATGTGAATTTACTTTTCTTCCCCTATTTTCTTGCTTCTCCAAAAGAGGCAAGGAGATCACCTTTTTCATGTAAAACTTCTCTTATGTTTGGCTTTATGTGCTGGAGTTCCCTGAGAAATTCAATTTTCAAAGTCCAAAGAAGAAAAGGGATTTAAAGGACCGCTGTGTCAGAGGCAAACAATCACCTCTCTGTGCCCCGGTAAACCCCCAGGGCGGGCTCAAGGCTCTGGCTCAATGAAAAATGCCTTCAATATCGGTCTTTCTTTTCCTTTCACGTGACCGTACATTTTCAAGGAATGATTAACTCCTTTTATTAAAAAATGAAAGAAGAAAAATACCTCCTAGCTATTTATTTGAAATAAATTCTACCTCCTCTAGAAGGACAATGCATTTATCTTAAAAAGTAGTACTAGTAACTCCCTGAAGCTCAATTCTAGGCCCTCACTTTCACTTAACATCTTCTGGTTATCCTGCCCTAAGCCCAACAATGCTTGGTCTCTACTGATTTGTAAGATGCAGGGGAAATGAACATGAACTATTTGTAGAACAACTTTAATTAAAAATGTTGGGGACCTGACAAAACATACTGCCTGCGGTACATCAGAATCCCCCACCTGCCACTGCCTCAGCATGGGGTTGGCCCACAAGGGCAGCTGTGGCCTCCTCTACGAGGTGCAGAGGCATTTCCAGCGGGGGGGGGGGAATAAAAGGGGTCTGTGGGGAGAGAGAAAACGTACTCAGCATCTCCACTTTTTACCTGCTGTAATTCCCCAGCATGGCACGCTTTTTACCTGAAGGGAGGGAAAGGGAAAAGTAGAGCTTCTGAAAAAGGAACCCTGGCCGGGATTATTCTCTTGGACCAACTGATATGTTTAGAAAACATTTTTAATAGTTCAAGTTGCAGCAACCAGGAGGACACACAGACATGGGCTTAATGCAGCAATCCTACAACTTCTTGGTTTCGGGATCCTTTTGCACTCTGAAAATTACTGAGGACCTCAAAAGAGCTCTGCTTATCTGAGCTATAAGTATTTACCACAATAGAAATGAAGCTGAGAAATTTTAAAACATATTTATTAGTTTACTTAAATTTATTATAAATTCAGATGTAACACATTCATGTGAAAAACAGTTATAGTCTCCAAAGCAAAGAAAAATTAGTCAGAATAGTGACATTATTTTATATATATATTGCAGATCTTTTTAATGCTTAGCTTAATAGAAGACAGTTGGATTCTCATATCTACTTTTATGCTCAATCTTTTTTTTTGGGGGGGGGGTTGAAAACATGAGGAAAACCTGGCCTCACACAGACATTTACTTGGAAACTGGGAGACTATTTTAATAGCATTTTCATAATTGTGGATACATCATGTATCCTCTAAAAAGCTACTGTATCCTCATGAGAGGATGAGAATGAAAAAGGCGCATTACTCGTTAGTACTATTTCAAAATCTACATAGACCTCTTGGACCTCAGGGGTCCCCTGTAAACCCTTTGTGAACAGCTGGCTTAGTGAGTGGCCTGTAACTGTGTGTATTACTGTGTAGAAGCTACAGGGCATGGCATTCCAAAGTGGTGAAGGACCTCCTTTGGGTGGGGATGGGGACAGAGTTGTCCTCACGCCCTGACGTCATGCCCATGCATCTGAACGACTTTCGAGAGGGACCGTCATTCTGTCAATGATGTGAGCACATGGAGTTATAAGGTATCTTCCTATTGACAGAATGACTTAATTTCGTTCATTTTTATTTTGGTCACTCAAAGGGGCCTAAAATCCAGATCTCCTGGTAGCAAGTCCCAGTGTATTGACTAGCAAACCACGCAGCACTGCTTACTCAGAGATGCGTGGAGGAAAAGCAATGGGAAGTACTTGCTGCAATTTTGCTCTACCCTTATCAGACATTGCTGAAATCTTGGACAGAGATCTGAATTCTTCAAAAGAGGATTGAAATACACCTACAAAATTAAACATGGACAAGATTACATGAAAGATCCTCCCTCTTTCAGAAAATTCATGACTTTATTACGACTAATACATGACTTTATTTACTATTACAAACCTGGGAAGTTTAGGACCAGTGGAGGTGTTTAAACTCATGTCAGTGACTTCTCTGAGAAACTCAAGACACAGCAGTTCAAAACAAAAAGCAGAGATGTTCTGCTTTTGCACCTTTTCCTTTGCTTTTTTGTTTTTTACAAAACATTTTTTCCACTCATCAGTCATCCACATGGACATTTATGAGAAACATGCTGTCAATATTTGATGTCTGAACCTCTTTCTCATTAAACTGAAATGAATGAACTACCGTGGCAGTTCTCCACAGCACGGAAATGTTGGGTATTTCCAAATCAGAATTTTCTCATTGTCTAGCAGACTGTGATCAATGCCACCCATGATAATTTCAGTGAGAGAAACAGTTTAAAGAAGAAATGCCAAGGATCATTTTTCTTAAAAAAAGCTAAAAAGAAAGCATGACAAGCGTAAGCAACCACAGGGTGTAACACCGCCAGGAGAGCGGAAAAAGAGAGAACACTCACATTTCATGAGCAGCTTTCTCCTCATGCCATTTGATCGTCATTCTCTGCATTTCTAGGCACATGACTCTCTTCCTATTAGAGGAAGGCACTTCGACTGTTCTCTGCCTCAGAGCCTTCACATGGTCTATTCCCTGTGGCCAGAAAGCTTGTCCTGTTCATTTATACCTAGTTACAATCCACAAGTTCTCCAGGTACCTGATTAAATATCACTATTCGGTCACTGTCCCTACTCCCCATGTACCCCTTCCCACATTAGGTTAGGTCCCCTTAACATTTTCACTGGGACTTTCCCTTTGCCCGTTTGTCACAATTGTGTTAGATATTTGGGCAGAGGCCAATAATGTAATTCTTTGTTTAGGGGGTAGACTTACTGTCTAGACTCCGAGTTCTGTGAGGATAAGGCCCACACCTTGCTACTTCAACAACCTCTAATGCTTGGTGGTAGCTAGAGGCTCAATAAATGTGTGCTGAATAATTAAATCAATGAGTCCTTAAAGTAGGGTTCAGTTCAAGTTCACTTGGCCACACGTGCAATGCTATACATGGCTGAATCTACCCAAAAGGGGGTATTTTTAGAAGCCAGAAATTGACTCGAACCTCTTAGTCTTAATCTATACTTGTAATTTATATTTTATTGTTCCAATTTTTATGCCTGTTATCAGGTGAAGGCATATCCCAAAATACATAAAAGGAAAATATTTTAAGTATTATCAAATTAATTAAATGAGTTTTTCAACAGGCTATAATGCTGGGGCTTGCCATAATTTGCAGTGGTTCAGAGTCATAAACAATGTTAATTTTATTTCCTTTACTGCTAGTATATTGTAAGCTATATAATCTGTGGCAAGCATAAGCTGGTTAAAAATGATGGCGGGTCTGTAAATGTTTATAATCCTATCTGCGAAGCTGGAGGACAGCCAGGTCTGAATGCTAATGGAGAACCGGGGGAGAGCAGCAAGCCAGAGACCACCCGACTTTATGTCTGGGAGTTGATCTGTTGTCCTTTGTTTTCTCTGGCTGCAACAGACACACGGGAGCAGCAGCTTCCTTCTGCATCCTTCTGTGTGTCTAATTTCTATGACAACCCACCCACCTGGGTCTCCTCTGACACTTCTCTTCTCCCTTCTGGCCCCTTGTGCACCCCACCTTATTGACTATGGCCCGTTCCCACAGCCCAGTCCCAGGACGCCGACATCACGCAGTGAAAGAGCAGTGGGGGATGGGGGGTGAGACCAGGCTCTAGTCCTTGACCTTGACCAGCACTTAATTCTGTGCACCTCAATCTTTATCTGAAAAGTGAGAAATTAACAGATAATTTAAGGTTCTCTCCCCATACTATTCTTCATTTTCCCCTCAGAGAAATTACCTACTCATAACATTGTTTCATTTTTTCAAAGTCCTAAATCCACCTTTCTGTCCCTGATCTCTCTCACTGCCATCTGTCCATATGCTACTTTCATTTCAATGTTTCACTAACACTCAAGACATAAAGGTTTTACTCTGCTGGTGGCAGAGCATATTAGTACCACTCTCTTGGGAAGCAATTTAGTAATGAATCCCAAGAGTGATTTCATAAGGTGCCTTAATGAAACATGTTAATCCTCTTTGATATGGGAATTCTACTTCTAGGAATCAGCCATTAAGAAATGATTCAGAATATTGTTTTTAAAAAGCCATAGAAATATAAAGCTCACACACACACACACACACACACACACACACACGACTAGCAGCTAGGATATTATGTAAATTATAATGCATCACTTGATAAACTAGTATGATTCCATTAAAATGGTATTTATGGAGGCCATTTAGCACCATGAAAATACATATCACATTACATATAACTTAATGGTAAGTGCAAAAAACAGGATACAACCTATATGTGAGTATAAGTATGAAAACAAAAAAATACATTTAAAGGACCTGCAGGATATTAAGAAATGAAATATTTGTTGTTTCCACATATGTTGCAGGTGAAAGGTATATTTTATTTTCTCTGATCTTTGCACACTTTCCATTAGATGTTCACATTACTCCTGGAACTGACACCAGTGTTGAAGCTGCTCTCCTTGCCTCCCTTCCTCAAATCTGCTGACCCCTGGCTTCCCCACGGCTGTTGGTGGCTCTGTCCATCTTCTCAGCCCTTCAGGCACTCTGCGCTCGGGTTCTTAACTCTCTGTTTTTCCTTTCCTTTCATCCTTCACATGCAGGTAGTCTCTCAGTGCAGAGGAAATCTATTTCCACAGCACAGTTTATCCATTCCTATACTTTATTCCTGAAACAAGGCTCTCAGCTACTCACACCAGAATGCATTTAAAGCCTCCTCCAAAATATCTCCCATATTTCCATAGGATTTTTCCCTTCACATCTTTTAAAACCCACCCCTCAGACATTTAACCTTTGCTTTCTATTACATACCAATTTCAAATGCGGGCTTCAGTATGTTCCACCATATAATGTCTTTTCAAGCTCATTATCCTATTTTTCAAATGTCCCCCTTTCAGATGCTCCACTCTGACCTGATTTACTTACCACCTTCAGGTTCCAAAAGAGTAAGGAACATAATACTAGTCATGGAAAACCCCGAGAAGGTCTTATTACGTACACTCGTGGTTTTATTAGCAGTGAGGATAGGAAATGGTGTCAACAGACAGCAGAATGCTCACAGTAAGAGCAGGGCACTGCCAAATGGTCCTTCCTACCCTCTTTCCTTCCTACCTACCTATCTATCTACCTATGGAGTCACAACCTTAGATCGGGACGGGGGGAGATTTCAGGAGTATAACAAAATCTCTCACAACACCCTTGTGGTCAAGACTATTGAGGGGACCCCTGAAAAACAGAATTATCTTCTGGAGGGCAGGCCCCTTGTAGTACAGGCTCCCCCCACTAGGTGAGTGTTCTAGGAACCCACCTGTACACCAGCTGGTGTTGTTGTGAGAGGCTGCTTTCAGCTTCAGTGAATGTTTTTGAACTCTTTCAAAGTGTTTGTGAATTTCAGGATGGGTGATTTGCGAGCACACCTGCCCACACCGCACTGAGTGTGCAGCAGTTTTTGGCCAAACACAGCATGACCTCCATGCCCCACCCTCCCTCTTCACCTTATCTTGCCCTGAGTAACTTTTTTTGTTCCCTGGATGAAAAAAAGTCCTCAAGGGGATACATTTTGCTGATGTGGAAGAGTTAAACAAAAAATGGTAGGAGCACTAAAAGCCATCAAAATCGATGAGTTCAAAAACTGTTTCGAGCAGTGGGAAAAAGTCTTGGTAGGTGCACTGAATCAGATGGAGACTACTTTGAAGGTGACTGAAGTTTAAACATGTAAGAACAACTACACATTTTTTATAAATAAATTCTGGGTTGTTTGAGGGCCCCCATTGTATAATTCAACAAATCAACCAAAAGTTGAATAACTGTACCAAAAGAGTCTGGGGTAAAATAGAGGTCAACCTGGAGAGAAAATCCTACAGCCACAACCTGGGGCTCTGCTGTGACCCAAGCAACACCATTTACTAACACCGTAAATAAATAACTAGAAGCTATTATTACTCAATTTGCCAACTGAAACAGCTGGAAAGGGTAGTTAATACAATGAATGGCATAAAAAATAAAAAGCCCTAAAATTTTAGGCTGATATAAAGAAGTGGAGATAAAATACAGATAAAGAGGAATTCTTTCATCCAGGCTGTAGAAACTTGTCTGCAAAATAGGAGAGACCTGGATTCACAATCCTCCACTCTTTAAGGGGTTTCAGTTGATTGGATCTCCAATCTGAGCCAGGTTATCGTGTGGATACTAAACAACTAATTTTATTCATTTTAGGGTGTGAAATAACAGGTACACAGGATCTCCAGATAGGGAAGTATTTCTATTCCACTGTAAGTTTATGAACTAGTTGGAGAAGCCACTTCAATCTGGGGGCCACACTGTCATAGAGAAAATAGGTAATCCAGAGGCTAGGCAAAGCAACATGCCTGGAGGGAAGTATTTGGAAACCAGGGTAAATGGGAAACAAGTTTAAAGAAGTGGGGCTATCTGAGAGAAGGGACAATTAAAGACATGACAAGCCAACTGTGCTCAGCAAGCTCTCTGTGGCACTGGGCCCACAGGGAGCAAATGACAGAACAGGTGGTTTCAGTTCCACCTAGGAAAGTTTTTTAACATTAGATCAGCCCCAACCACAGTAAGCACAGGCCGTCCATGTGCAAAGGTGGCCCTGGTAGGTGACCTGTGAGGGGGCCATTTCACAAGTGTGTCTCAGATTGACCAAGGTCTGCACATTGCTTTGATATACCTGGGTGTTTGAGATTGTGGAATGCTGTTAAATAAGGTTGTACCACTTCCCCTCCACACACAAAGAATTCATTTTGCTTCTGAAGAATGTGAAGCTAAGTGGATTTTCCTCTCATAGTTTTTCTGTGCCTTGCTTGTATATCTGAGGCATTCTTTTTATCGCTAAAGAATTCAAAACATGAAGACAAGATGTTAAAAGACAGGGAAGGCAATCCTGGGTTATACCGCTCAGCCCCTCTGTCTCTTTGATGTTCAAGTCCACTGCCCGGAGGAGCAGCACAGACAGCCTTTCCATCTTCCAATTATACTCTTAGATCTCACAGCATTCTACATCTGAATCTAGAAAAGGAAAGACTGGCGAAAGAAGTGGCCTTTGTATGTAAGAGGAAATCATGGCCATAGTCATAATTGGTTTTCATAAAAATTATTCACAACTTCAACTACGAGATATGCAATAACATTACATCACCTTGCCATTGTGATTCTCAAAAAATAAATCTCTTACATAATTGAAATAAAGCATTTGACACTTCTTAAACATAAATGATGAAAAAGTATATGCCATCCTTTTTAGTCATTACCATATATAAAATTTGTTAACAGTAAGATACTGCAGAATGGACTGAAATAAATTTCAAGGTCATTAAACATCTCTATCATTTTAAAATAGTAATTTTTTAATGAACTTAGAGTTCATCAATTTGGAAAAAGAATACAATGGAAACTTTCAGATATTTATTATGACAAATCACTTTTCACATATTAACATATTAAAACTCTATTTGTATAGAAACAATAGCACTAATTACATTGGAGCCTTAAGCTATTCATTAAATATTCATTAGCATGTAGTTGATGTTAAACAAGATCGTTTTAGACACCCTAAAGTGTTAGAGGCTTAAGAGACAGTGAGGATAATTTAGAGTATTTATCAATATTCAGGTTCGGAAACTGAGTCGCAGAGGGGTGAAGTCCTGCTCATCCAAGTCTGAGCACTTGGTTACCATGAGGTGAGGTCTAGGTCCAGGTACCTCGGTTCACTGTCAAATGCTTGTAGTAGCACAGAACCGAGTAACTGAGTCCCAAAGTAACTAAAGTTAAGACATGCTGTCTGAATGCCTGCCTTACACAGTAAACTCTCTTAAGCCCTAGTGAAGGAATACGTATACAAAAAAGAAACTGCTTTTATTTTAAAACAAACAAACTTGTACTCTTGTAAGGAAAATAAACCTGGGAAACTGTCTAAGTTATAGTTCTACTGTAAAACTGTTATCAGTTATCAATTTAAGAAATAAAAGTATACGATTTAGTTGATACGTGTGTCCTAAAAAGTTGTTGGAACTTCAAGACAATTGAACTCACCATGAGATGGGAAGGTGGAAGAATGTTGAGGAGGGAAGTGGAAGCGGACTTGGATCTTGAAAGACAGGGAGGTTGTGGAAAGAGAAAGAAAAGATGGCATTACAGAAAGATGGAACCATGTGAGCATCTGTACAGCGTCCCGTGGTGTTACCAGTACTATTAGATAAGTGATACTGTCATTTATCCGAAGGGTCATTTTCACCAAGAAGAGAAATTTAATGGTTACTATTTGTCTTGGTGAGTTGTGAAAAAAAATATGAATGGGAACTATTAATGCAATACCTTATTTATTTATTTACTTACACCTCATTATTTCACAAAGAAACTGAGGCAGCTTTCAAAAATGTAGAACATAAACTGAATAAAAATCATTAAGGAAAATGATCACAAACCCAGGATTAAAAGCAGCACTCACAGAAGAGCAGATTGTATAGTCTAGATTGGCTGTTAGTCGGAGGTGGGGTTCAAGGGGGATGGAAATAGATTTAATCTTTCCAGGATTTGCAAGATTTTTCATGTATTAGACTAAAAATAAAATGCGAACCTTGTAATTCAAAAGCCTAGCCTTTCCTAATACTGAAACGTGCGAGAAATTTCTCCCTGGAGACATCGTAAAGAAGCCACTGATTGATGTAGGAGGTGCTGGCCTCACCCCCACCCCTGACCCCATGAGTGAAATGACTAATTTCACATGGCTATTCCTCAGTGCAGGACAAGAGCATCACGCAGAGGCACACCTCAGTTACGAAACAGGGTGGCCCACCGGCCCAGCCTTCCTTGTAACATAAGAGTAAATTTAGAGTGTGTGCTGGATTAGAGGGATGTGCTCCATGTTCTTTGGTTCATACTGATTCATGTATTTACTCAGTATTTATTGATTGCATGCAATGTGACAGGCATGGAGACATAGATATGAGTAAAAACAGGCAGCCATTCTCATGGACTTAAGTATTCTAGTGGCGGGAGAAGGATCACGGGCAAATAAATGTGTGAGGGATGGTGGGAAATGATATGGGGAAAAGTAAGGCAGGGCAAGGTGATAGAGAACATGGTGGGCAGTGTGAGATTCATATTTAGAAAGGGTAGTCACACACCACCTCTCTGATACGGGAATATCTGGGCTAAAACCAGTAGGATATGAGGAAGGAAACACTAAGATGTCTGGGGGGAAAGCGCTGCATGCCAGGGGCAGAGTTCGTGCGAAGGCCCTAAGTGAGGAGCATGCTTCGCACGTCTGAGTAGCCAGAAGACAGCCAGCCGAGCGCCGGCAGGGCGAGGGTCTTCTGATGAAAACAAAGGATGCTGAATGCGGTGAGAGAAGGGAATAATGATGGGGTCGATCATTTCTTCAGAAAACCCTACTGTGTCTGTTTCAGCACAAGCCCAAGGCAGCTGAGGTCTGCCAGTGCACACCACAGAACACACCGTCATCACTGTAGCACACATACTGTGCTACAGCCGGCATTAAAATCACCCACTAGAAACATGGGCTTTTGTCTAAAGCCTCTTACATTACATGTAGACCATTAGAGTGAGACAACTACACTTACCATTTCTGACATGTAAATGCCCATAGAATGTCTTAGTTTTGGTTCCTGGTGAAACCTCCAAAGTTTTTCAAATGCAAATTGCACCCCTAGGTACCTGACATGCACTACCAAGTCGTCCATCACATTTAAGCCAGCTGAGTGGTGCAGGGCATCTCTCAAGGGTGTTCTGCTTGATTTTAAACACAATCTGGCAACTGTGGGATAGCAGAATCTACTGTATCGAGGGCATTTAATGTGTATCAACAAAACTGCCATCGATTTGGAGAAGACAACTTACTTTTGTGTCCCCACAGCGGGGGCAGGCATCCAGCACACTGACAAGCGGTACCAAATCAGTTAGACACGAGCGGAAAGAAGGAGGGGAATCAAAATACTCCTTTATTTTATGCCGAGAGAAATGTTGTCTCAGGAGCCTGTCCTATAAGCCTCTGTAATCTTCTAGCAGGTATTAAGACCCTGGGTCTACAAGATGATTGATAATTGGTTCCATATTAAGTTTAGAGATCTCAGTACCTTAACAACGCCCCCCGCAAAAATATGGTAAGTAAATAGTAATAAAGCCAGCAAGTACCATGTGTTGTTCGTCACAGATTTTGTCCCAAACTGATAGAGAATATGTCAAAGGCCTATAATGAACAGTTTTTGTCTAAAGATCACCTACACCACACAGAAAATACTAGAGTGAGAATACTATGCTTGCAATTTCTGTCAAGAAGAAAACTGACATAGGGGTTAGTTGTCAGGTGTGAATTTATAAACTGAACCACAAGTATCAAAATCTGTGTATTATTAATTTATTCATTCAACAGTAAAATTAATAAAATAGTATGTGAAATTAAATGGAAACCATCACCTGCTCAGCCAGTAATGAAGCTAAGCTTGAATAAGCATCTGCAAACTCTGGACCATATTTAATGGAATCCTTCAGTAAAGTGATAGCCTCTTCTTTTTTCTCCTGGGACCTATAGATTACAAGAGGGGGGGAAAAACACCTTTTAATAAACTTTGTTTTGATCCTCTGATTAGGCTTTAAGATCTATTTGTTTTAGCCAAGAGTAACTGACCCACTCTGCAAATGAGCTGCAAATAAATTGGTTTTATTGCAAATAAATTGAACTACACTGTCTCAAGGCGTTAACAGTTTCCACCTTGGAATTCTCAGTGGAAAGAGATGTTAAGGCATAAATGATGATGCAGGTCATTCACTGATTTTTCTGCCTTCACTTCCTGCTATGCACTTTTGGGGAGTTTTATTGAATATCTTTCAAGTTTGTTAGACATAAAGTTAGACAGACTCTCAGAGCAGCAACTTTGTGGCAAGTCGTGTGAGCAGCTGGGTGGTGTGGGAGCCAGGCGTGGGCTGTGGAAGATGACCTGAGCCCTGGATGACATGCCGCCCCTCCAAGGGGCAGGGCCCCGTGCAGTGGCCGAGCTCCCCCCCACCCCGTAAGTGACAAGCCAGCCAGCCTGCCTGCCTGCCCACATTAACCTTTGTTTTTATAACTGAGAGACATACATTTTACACATAACTTACAACATTAGAAAATACTGTGACTACCGGCTGGCAAACAACGATCAGCTCTTTTACCATCATGTTTTTACTAAGATTTGAGGCTGGGTCTGTGTTTTTCATTTCAATCTTCTCCAGTGATTGTGCCTCTGGTTTGAAGAGTACCCAAGGCCCCAGAGTCATTACCATTGTACTGGGTGACAGTTCCCTTTCCTCTTAGTGCCATGAGGAAACCCTGAGTCATTCTCCTAATATCACTACCTTTGAGGCCAGAAATAGCCACTGGCAATGATCAACTTTGCTACTACTACAATCCCATAAATTCTGATCATTTGCTAAGTGATAGATATTGTAACTGGCAAAAAAAAAGTGGAATGAAGAACAAAATTCCTGGAACTATTGGGCACACAGCCAAGGGAGCCCAATCTTTACCAGCCACCAGTGCTGAATTGTGTGCTTCCATTCTTACTACTTAGAATCAACAATCATTTACTCAGCAATGAATATCTACCATATGCTCTGGTAAGTTTTCATGTCATGTTATTAATTTAATTCTCACGACCATCTCATGCAGCAGGTATTATTCTCTTATACTCATTTTCTCTAAGGAGAAAATTTGGATTCAGAAAAGTCAAGTGACTCATCATATTCACACAATCCATCTTCTGAGTCAAGAGCCAGCACTCCTCTAGCACACCATGTCTGCTCATTCTAACAACCGATTCACCTCTGGTGACCTTGCTGCTCCAAGTGCGATTCATAGACCAGTGTCATCGACATCGCCTAGGAGCTTGTGAAAGACGCATAGTTTCAGGCCCTAAACAGGCCCATTGAACCACAGCCTGCATGTTAAAAAGACTCTCAGGTAATCTGTGCACATGCTGAGATTGCAGCATAATTGCTCCATGAATTATTAAAAGTGGCTGAAAGTAGCTCCTGCTACAAAACCCCCTCAGGCTCCAGTCTCTGCAGGATAAAGATCTGCAGAGGGAAAACTAATATTGACTCCCATGCCTGAGTTCCAAGTGTTAGAAGCAGCATATTACAAGGTGATTTTACTTGGAAGAGAGCCTTTTATCACACACCTTGGGGAAAAAAAAAAACAAAAACGTGTTTCCGGTGCATATCTTGCACTTAACTACTTAATGTAGCAAACATTTATCATTGTCTTTTACGTGTTAGCTGTTTCCTGAAGAAGGTGGCTGTCTGTGCCGTCCTCTCCTTTTTGGGGTCTAGCCGACTCCTGCTGGTCTCCTCTCCACGCACAGTCAGTCCTGCCCTGGCATCAAAGTGCAACCCCCGTGTCCCTAAGTAGATCGTCCCTGGGCTGTGGCTTGAAAGCTGCACGGTTATAAGACATTTGCATTACAGCTCTCTTGGTGCTGCTTTCACGTCGATTCATCCCTTTAGTCAACACACACAAAGAGGGCCTGTGAGGTTCTGTGCAGGTCACTGTGTTGACACTCTCGAGTTTCTATTCTAAAATATTTCTTGAAGTATTTCTTGATTGGCACATATTTTTAAATAAAAACTTCTTTTTTTTTAATGCTGGTACTTTTACTATTGGTTTCATGGTTAGCAGGAGTCTTCCTCTGAGGATTTTGTTAAATCTTTATTAACATTAACTTGGAAATTCTCTCCAAATCCAAAGGAAGATATGGATTTAGGAAATTAAGGCTGAAAAGCAAGTGCCTCAGGACGTAATTTAGCTTGGATAGTCTTCAAAATCGGCAGGAAAAAACCAACAATTTGATTGTCAAATTTTCAGTTCAAATGGCAACTTTAACCTTTTCTGTATGAACTCAGTGAGATTAATTAGCTCTTAAAATAGTCCATGACCATTAGTGAGACATAGTGGAAAACCTAGCATCAAAGTTATGTACAGGGAACTTGAATTCTTTATGAAAACTGGGTTTCTGTGAATCTCTTAAGGGACAGACTGGCACACTTTCAGAAAACCACAGTATCTCACAGTTTTGTTTAGTGTGAGCACTGCCAGATGCAAACACGCAGGCAGACAGGCCACCTCCTCCTGGCTCTGCACCCTCGGTGGCTCTGCTTCCCCACGGGAGCCTTGCGAGTCGGTCAGCAGACACCGAGGGGGTCAGGCACGTGCCATCTTACCTGGCTGTTAAAAAAACTTTTTAATGAAGGCCCTCAAAATTAATATGTGGTAATTTTGTTGTTTTTGTTTCCGAAAGGGAAACACATAGTAGGTATGTTAATGTAGAGGGAAATAGAAGAACTATTTCTTCTGTGGTCTCCCTTTTGCTCACCCTTTCGTGAAAGTTTATGAAATAGGTGTGGATTTGACACAGTAACTTATAGCAGATAATTCACCTAAATGGAACCTTCCTTGGTCACATAGTCACGCGACTACCACGTGAGAACTTAGTTCACTTCAACCTGTGTCTGAAGAGCATCCCTTTCACATCTACAGTATGGCCCATGTCTCTCTGATAATTAGCCCATATTAAAAAACAGGGGTAATACTCCTACAATCCTACTAGATTATTGCAGTCTGGAGCACACCTTACGAGGTTTTGCTTGCTAACACACCTGAGTTGGTACCCTTAGTTTGCAACCTGTTTCCAGTTCCCTCTCTCTTCTCCTTTTATGACATATAGACAACTGCAAGCAACATTTGTTTTCCTAGAGCATTCCACCCATTGCCTTACATAAATGTCTTCACCAATGCCCTACCGCCTACAGATGACTCTTAGTTTAAAATCCTCTATGTCACGGTTCTGACCAATGTTTAAACATACCCAGATGTCCACTAGTCCAGCTGGACTGGGTGGCCTTTGACATCTATTCCCCAGAACTTAAGAGACCTCTTACTCCTTCTCTGCCCTCACTGTCCCTTAAAACCACTTGGGGTGCTTTTCAAAAGACCTTGGTGTTCCGAGGTTGGGCCTCTTCGTAGGAAGCTCTCTGCAGGGATGTGACAGCCGTCCGGATCTGAGAACTGTGGGTATAGTCTAACCTCCTTGGTCTGCAGTAGTGGAAACCGAGACGCGGGGGGCCTCAGTGAACTGCCCTGGTCCCAAGCAAAAAGGAAGGCCGCGCCCACGTCTGGTGCCTCTCAGCCCCGCACTCTTGCCTGCACCTCACAGGTGGCTTTCTCCTCCTGCCCTCGCAACTTCTGCTCCCTGGAAGCCTTCCCTGACTTAACCAGCTCACAGCAAGATCCCCTCCTCAGGGCTCCTAAACGTGGAACAAAGTCAGCAACCACATATATGTTCCCTCTTTTATATTTTGTTTTTCTTTTTGCAATAAAGAACAAAACTGACAAACTATAACTAAAAGGGTGGCAGGGGATTCACTGTTAGGAGCCCTGCTCCGGCCTCCGAAGGGGCAGCTGCTCTCTGCCCTCCCGCTCTGCATTCTAAGGAGTAACCGGGCCCACCTCACTTTTCTTCCCCAAGGCCTGGGCTCAGCATGTGAAGGGCTCCCAGCACGGCCTCCCACAGGAGGGTGCAGGCTTGTGTACGAGTGAAGGTGTTGAGCAGGCAAGTCTTCAAACTGCATTTCCCAACAGTTGTTTTGCAGAACATTCTACTCCCCACGAAGGAGAGAGTGATTCTTTTGCGTTATTTATTTTAATTCCCATTAAGCAGTATGAATTAGGTAGAATTATCTTCATTTTAAATACTAGCAACCACGACCCCAACAACAATAAAAAACACTGAGATTTGGAGAGATGGAGTGACTTGCCCGCAGCACGCGGCTACTCTAACAGCAGGACTCTGTGATTTGGAATTTCGAATACAGCAGACCCATCCATAGACCACGGGCTGCACTTCCGCCTCCACTCTCTTAAATGTTACACATCCTGCCTGTGACCAGTACTAGGTTTTAGGTGCCTTCATACACAGGACCCATGTCTTATTCACATTACTTACTTCTTTTATCCCAGCGATCTGCACAAGGTGGAAATTCAGTAAGTTTAGTACAGTGATCTGCACAGAGTAGAAATTCAATAATTGCTAAAAGTTACTTTTAAAAAACCATGGTTTTTCTATTTTTTGTATTCTTAGATCCTTGCAAATCTCTTTCAAGTTTTCCAATATTCTAATAAAAATTTGACAGAGGATAATACAATCCATCTTATACCTCTGTTTCTACATCTCTTCCAATATTATAGAAGTGATCCTAAGGCAGGCAGAAGCACCCAGTGCTGGGAATCGTAAAAAAAGTTACAAGTTTAGCTTCCATTTTATGAGCCCTTCTAACTTACCAGGGGCTGCTAAGCAGCTTCTCTACCTTACGTCTGCACAGTGGCTAAACGCACAGACTCAACAACCAGGGCGGGGCTTGGACTCTGCTCCTACCATTTACTAGCTGTGATTCCTTAGGCAAGTTATCTGACCTCCTTATGTTTCCGGCTCACAGTAGGTATGAGATATGTTTTGGCTTTTATTAGTTTACTTAATGTTTCTAAAAATCACCCAGTAAAATCAACCTCTCTCTTCTTTTTCAATTAATTTTTAAAATAAAGCAGATTGTGGTATTTTTGAAATTCCCTCAAAAGTAATATACTTCCACTTTTTAAACTATTCCCCCCAAAATTTAGCTTAGACATCAGAGTGATTTTTCTCCAGTGTCTGATTGATATCACAATGGATTTTTAGTGTAGTGATCATCATTAAATACACAAATAAAGAGCGCTGCACTAAATATGAAATAGCACCAGTAACAAGCAGAGGCTCTACCCCTGGAAACCTCATTCTAAGGCAAACGTGGAGTTGAGAAAGTATAAATGCCAGACCCATAGTTCAGAATCCACTCAGCTGAAGGTGAGGTCACCGGAAGGCATGGGTCTTCACTTCTAGGGGTGACTGGTAAAGGTGAATGTTTAGGCATGGAAGAATCAGAAGCAATTTTGAGCCTCTTTTGTAGTCACACCAGGAAAGCTTCTTAGAAAAGAATGTTTTAAGTAGCTATTTCCAAGTAAAAACATGTAATAAGAAAAGCAGGAAATTTCAAAATGATACCATGAAATTCCTTAATCACGGGAATTACCTATGTATTCTCACGGTACAGACCAGCCCTGGGCCAGCATTAGACAGCATTAAAACTTCCTAATGCATTTGCTTTGGCTCTACAATACGATACTTATGAGAACCAGAAGTCCATTGTTGTAAACCCCATCTAAGTAGAGCCACTTTGTTATCCATTCACAGTGAATCGACCTGTCAATCAAAAAGGGTGAAATGTAAAAGTAACATTTGCCTCTGAATGGACCAAGCATGTAATTTAGGTAACTGAGTCCACAGGTCACCTCTCTGAATTCAGTAGAAAAAGCTAGAACTAAGGAACCCACACTTGGCGGACAAACTGACAGGGTCGGCTGCAGCACATCACCCACACAACTCGCCATGGGCGCACTTCCAGGTTAGGGTCACAGGAAGGCACACGGAGTCCCTCTGGAAACTCATGTTACACTGAGGGCACTGAGGACCGTCGGAGCTTCTGTTAGGGGCTGCAGCTGGCATGGAGGGAACTATGAGGGACACCTGGACAGGTGAAAATAAAACCACTCCAGGGTCAAATAATATTTCTTGCCTCTCAGTATCCTGAATCTCCTTATCTGCCAAAGAAGTCAGCTGATGACTGATAATCCTCCAGGACCCAAAATATTCTGTCTTCCCTTGTCCCTTAGGTCAGTAGTTCTCAAATCTTAGTGCTTAAAAATCAGTAAGTGCGGTAAAGTGCAGGATCCCTCTAAGATTCAGTAGGGCCGGGGTAGGGCCAGGAATCAGTATTCTTAATAAGCCTCTCAGGTGATTCTGTTGAGGGTGGTTTTCAGCCTATGCTTTAAGGAAGTCTTCCCTGTGTGGTGATTGCTGGGGGCGGGAGGGATAAGGGGACTAAATGGTAATGGGAAAAATGTAATAAGGATTATATATTTTGATATTGAAAAAATAAAAATAAATAGAGAAGAAAGTCTTCCCTGATTACTATGTGGGAGTGCCTGATCAATTGATCCCTGATGTAAGACTAAAGGTAACGGGATTATGGAAGCTTTAAAAAAGCAGAAAGAAGACTTTCTGGGACAATCTGAGCCAAAGAGAAAGGTCACAAGGGCCAGCTGATTTGCCCAGGGGATCGATACCTCTGGATGCCCGGTGGTGTGGGGCGGCCGGGGCGGCCGGGGCGGCCGGGGATGGGGAGCGGGGGGGTACAGTGGGAACGCTGCAATTGCAGGAGGCGGTTTTCTCTTTCAGAGAAGCTCTGGTGAACGTCCTCTCTTTTGCATCCAAGTCCTAGCTCCTGTGTTATCCACATGGTCATCATATATAAACAAAAAGCTCCTCATATTCTGCAAGCAAAATTCCACTCTCTTAAGTTTCCCCCAGGAACTTCCAAAAGGCTAAAATTCCTGAGATGGGGTTCCTGGAACCAATAACACCTTCAACATTGATTTCATAAGAGAAACATCAAGTAGAAATGCGATCTTGTTCATAACGTGCAAATCTTGCCATTAAACATTTGTAGTTTCACAGGGAATTTCCCCTTTGGTTATGCAGCAGTGAGACAGTTTTTCTTGTGTGTTAAGTAAAAACATTTGCATCATCTCACTTTCCTGGCCCTAGCTCAATGACAGATATGTAGCAAAAGCAAATAAAACCTCACCACATTTTCTTTTAGTAATTAAAGACCTGTTAAGTGTCAATTTAGAAAACTTCTTGGACTCCTGTCTAAACTCTCAAGACACATTCATTTAAACTGAAAGCAGATGCTTGCCTTGAAAAAGTATTGACATTTTGGGAGAATTTAGGAAATGCCAGTAACAGAAATAAATGGATTTGGCAATGCACTTGGCAGTAATAAAATTTCCCATTAACCACAGTGTGAACTTGGAGTGCTAGGCAGCTTTTTTAATTTCTTTTTCTTTGTCAGGGTATTTGTTGTTGTTGGATCCAAAAAATGATGTCTTTCACAAAGGAAAAAGGGTATGTTTTAAAAAAAATGTGGTGGTGAGGAGAAGGGAGTGGTGGATAGACTTCCCTAGCTTTTCTGAAAAGCTGAATCATGAAAGTCAAATTGCAAACGTCTGATTGAGATGACCTTCTCAGAGCACACATTTTTGTGTGGCTCCACTCTATTTCCTGTACAGCAAATTTAAAAAGATTGGATTATCCTCTGTGTGGCTTCTTTAATGATCATGTTTACTGAGCTTATTTCTGGGCAACACGATGGCTATATTGCATCTAGTTTATCGGCACTCACTCTAGTTTTTCTGCTTGGCTTTTCAGAAGCTGCACAGAACTAATTGTCTGGAGCACTGATTCATATTATGTGGTGGAACAGAATGAATATTTTCTTGAACTCCAAACCCACACTCAATACAGTTAGCGTCAAGTAGACCATCCGCCACCCCACCCCCAGTGGGTTTGCGGGATCGGATTCAGGTCACCGTGGCAATGAGGAGAGGCAGCCGGGGTGCCCACCCTACGGTGTGAGTGGTCAAACTTCGGTTGTTTTGAACACCTGCCTCCCCAGGTGAAAACTGAGGAAATGAAGTGACAGAGGGTCCTGACACTGTCTGCCACAGAGCAGCAGACTCGGAGACAGGGCTCGTGGAAAGACCTCTCGTAGTGGCCGGCACCGAGCAGGCTATGAGGACACGTCCCTCCTGAGTCCGCTGTTGCTCCTCTGAATGGCTGTTGATGCCTTATCGTCAGCTCAGAGAGGGCACTGTCCTGAAGCCCAGCATCAGGACCCTTGTCCCACGATGGCCTTGCCTTGCCAAGGTGGGCTGGGAGGGGGTGGAAGAATGGCCCCACGCCACTATCACCTCAAGGTGCAGACAAATATTTAAGCTAAACTTTTCAGTGATTTGAAGGAAAGCCTAGAAACAATGCTGCCGGGTGGGACCTGGAGGAGAAGGCAGCTGAGAGGAGCTGATTGGGCCAGGACTTATTTACCGCTCTGATGAAGGGCCACAGTGGAACGCTGGGCCCTGGGTGTGGGCTCAGGCCGAGTGCCCTCTGAATCCCACCTCTGCCCTCCCCCGCTGTGTGACTTGGGCTAGACACTCCATCTCCATGAGCCTCAGTGGTCGAATCTGTGAAATATGCACGTTAATCTCTCCCTCTCCAGCTTCCCGCGAGGGGAAAATAAACACACATGGGCCGTGCACTTAGCAGAGTGTCTGGCACAGGGACGGCGCAGGAAACGTTGGCTACACTGGCTCATTCCCCACCCTCCACCCAGGCTCCCGCCGGAGTTTCTGCGGGAAGACTCACTGGCTGATTTCTCAGCACAGGCACAATGCTGTTCGAATGCAAGTGTTGCCTCTGAAAACAAAAAGGACTTCCGGTTCCTTTTTGGTCTTCTGCTAACACTTCAGTTAAGAGATGGGAAACTTGGAGTCCTCATTAAAACCACAGATTCTCCCGTCCTTCATTTAGAACAGCAGCAAATGGAGCCTCAAGGTGGTTGAATATTGCCTCAAGAGCTGTTCAACTGCAGGGGTAGAAAATGTATTAGCTCTTTCTCATTCATAATTAATTGTATTCTAAGAACTTGGGCTTCAGATTAGAAGTGAGTAATTATGTCCCTGGGCTAGTAAGAATTAATAATCACTAAAACTTATTTCATCTTTATTGGGGGCTAGGTCCTGTTAAGTACTTCCATACATTCTTATGTTTAGTACTCACGAAGGATGCAGTTACTGCTGATATTTCCAGTTTATGAATGAGTAATTGGAGGCACTGCAAAACAAAATCATTTTCTTAGGCTGCAGACTACTCCATGATAGAGCTGAGATCCAAACTTGCTATGCTCTGCAGCTCCTGGGCCTGAGGCTGGCGTGGCGCCCAGCCGGACAGAGGGAAAGTACCGGCTCTAGACGTCCCACCTCACAGCTTACTGCCCGTGACCCCAACCCCTGTGTGCCCACCTATAACAGGGGAGTGATGGTGGTAGCCCTCCACAAGCCACGAGTGGACAGGATCTGGAGTCATGAGGAAGCACTCCGTATTTGTCATTCAAGAGTCAGTTACTATTGTTCTTTTCACTTGCAGGAGAGGCAGCAGAAAGGTTGAGAGCAGTGAGCCCTGCAAGCCTGCCAGCACACAGGCGGCACTGCAGGATGCAGGAAGGAGAACAGTCCCTCGCTGGGCCTGCTGGAGAGACCGGAACACGGGAGGGGGGCTGGCAGAACCGGTGAGGAGTCACGAAGAAGGAAGGGAGCCTTAAGAGGTTTGGCTTCCCCACACGGCTTCCCAGACAGGGGCTGCGGGCCACAGGCAAGAGTGGGCCCCAGGCAGAACAGCAAACGTGTCCTGCCTGTTTCTGTCCTTTTAAGTTCTCCTCCTGGACTTTCAGAGCACTTTTAGATTTGAATACCTTTTAATGATCTTTAACCACTTATAGTCCAAATTAACCTGTGTCAGGGCAAAGCTGATCTCCTACAGGATTTAAGATTAAAAGAAGTTGAGGTGCCTGGACCCCTGAAGTAAGACAGTATGTCCAAGAAGAAATTTCCAATGATTACCCTCATTTCTTTTTAAAATGAATTGTATCTTCTTTATGTACACTCCAAGTTAAGAGTTGTTCCAAGTCATTCCCCAGCACAGGGGCTTAAGGGAACTACATGGCAAATGAGTCCAGGACAGATGATGAGGTTTAAGGAGGTGGAAAAGTTCTTTTCAGGGCAAAGGGGACCGCCAAAAACTCCAGTACTTCACAAAGCAGGCCAGCCCTTTCAACGACACTGTCTCAAATATTTATTCAAGGAGAGAGAATGATGACATCCCAGTTTCTTCAAGAGAAGGTAAACAGAGCCAGCGGTTCCTGAGAGCTTGCTCTCTCCCACGGGGCTTCCTGTGCAGAGCCGACTTCTGGCCTCAACCGTGCTAATTGCAGTCATCAGGGCAAAAGAAAGGATTGAGAAAAGGGACCTTGCTGACCGCACTATGGATTTAAAACAACTTACTCATGTCCGATTCATTAGTAATCACGGCCTAGATGAGTACAGTTTCAATGAGGGAGAGATACTTACAAAAATATTTTCACAATTAGCAATCTGTTTATATACAAATAACTCCAAAATCTTGAGGAAGTAGGCAAACATTCTCATCATTTCCCAGGTAATTCAGTTTTGTAAGACACTGAATACAAAAATGCAAGTAAAGCAGAGGTCAGACGAACTAGAAGAGTTCTCACTTTAAAACCTTTCTCATATTTTTCTCGAATGCAGTTCGCAAGTGAGTGTTTCTCATACACTGACAAGTGCTTCCCATCTGGGTTCACACAGTGTGGGAGAACAGTAGAAAAGGAGGAGGAACATGGCAGGATTGTGGAAAGTCTTGAATGCTATGGCATGTGGACTCTATGTGGCTCTGTAACGCATAGTCAATGAATTTCTCAGGTGCTCCCGCATTCAAAGGGAGGGTAGATATTGGAAACAGAAGAGAAAAATAATGTGTTGGGATATAACAATGAGATAAAGTGCTTCAAAAGCAGTGGAAGGTGGTCAACAGTGTCATACTCTTCACTTCCAAGAAATCAAGGGGAGTGAGAGCTGAGAGAGCCTTTGAATTTCACAGCTGAAGCATTTCACTGCTGATGCGCAAGACAGCAGCTCCGCTGGAATGCTGAAAGGACAGGTGGGTGGAAGAGGCACCATGTGCTACCCATTCCTCTTGTCAGTTTGGTCAGAGAAAGGAAGGACTCAGGGGAACAACTGGAGGGAGTCAATAAACTGAGGAAGAGTCGCTAGGGGTCAGACGTCTGTGGAATGGGAAGAATCTGAAGACAGACGGAGAGCCCGTGATAATGGATGGGGGGACGGGGAAGAAATAGCATCAAGAACATGTGGGTTTTACTAATGAGTAATCAGGGCTGAAATAAAACACACCGACAGCACCAAATGTCAGGGTGTGAAGCAAAGGGACCGCTCACCATTGTTGGAGTGAAACGTGGTACGATTACTCGGAAGAACTGCTTGGCAGTTTCTTAAAGCAGTAAAGATACAATTATCCACAATTCCACTCTTAGATATTTACCCCCAAAATGAACATATGACTGGAATGTAAATATTTACAACTTGAGTCTTCATAATAACTCAAACCTATAAACAAACCGAGTATCTACCCATGGAAAACAACAAATTACCTCATATTTATACAACGGGATATGTATAATTATACAAATTTTTAAATTTATACTACTCAGCAATAAAAAAAGATAATATGTAATAACATGGATAAGACTCAAAAATTATGCTAAGCAAAAATATTCAGAGAGCAAAAATGTACATAGCAAATGATCACCTGTAAAAGGCGAAAGGTTTATGCAATGTGAAGAGAAACCAGAGTACTGATCACTGTACTCATCACAATAAATGAAGCCCTAAAACAGGCTACACTACTTTATGGGGAAAAAAATATCAGAACAACAATGGCCTCACAGGAGGGGAAAATTACTCAGGAGAAGTATGAAGGGTGTCTCTGGGGTGATGGAATTATTCCATGTGTTACTTTGGGTGTAACTACAAGAATATGTTAAATATCAAAACTCATTACTTGATATTTGTTCACTTTTTTATATGTTAATTATGCCTCAATTAAAAAAACTCCCACAAACACAGGTGTGAACAGGCGCCTTATGAGAGAGTCAAGGCAATTCTTTCTCCCACAAAAGAACCAAAGAAGAGGCAGTATGAGAATGCAGGAAATTTTGAGGTAGGCAGAAAGGAAGCTGCAAAAAATGCACCCTGAGTGACTTGAACACCATTAGTAAAAGGGGTGATGCCATCTTCTGGGTGTGTGTGTGGGGGCACTGAGGTGGGGAACAAGGATACAGGAAATACGCATTAGTAAGACAGGAAATACTTGAGACATATTATAAGGCCAGAAAGGATGAATCTCTTAACAGCTCTAGCTCCCACCCTGTCCTGTTTATTCCCCCCACACATGGCTGTCTTCAGAGTTTTTTGTAAGGGTCGAATTTACCTCCGATTTGTGTTTTTCATCTCCAGCACGTGATAGATTAGATGGGAGTCTAGGGTGCACATTCTTGATAGAGGTGAAAACTGCTTCTTAGATGATGGGTGGTAGAGTAAAAACTCATCTTAGATGTTACAATGATGTGTGGTCTCCCAGTGCTCAACCCTACCTAACAAATCTTATTCCTGGGTTTTAAATTGGGGTTGGAGGTGATTAGAAAAAAATGCTTCAGAAAGGTGAGGTGATAATGAAAAATGTTGAGAAATGCTAATTTAGGGAAAGCAAAATTCAAGCAATGGGAGGACCTTAGGTTGGGGCTCTAGTCAGGCAAGTAAATGATAGTTAAGGTGTGAAAGAGTCTAAGATGATGTCACATGCAAAACTAAAAGAGATCAGATAAATTAGAGATAGGCTATACACTATGAACATAACAATCACAGAGAACAGAGATTCTAACGATGGCGAAGGACAGGGCCAGAGGAACTGAAGACAACTGAGCTAGAAAGTGGCAGGTCATAAACCATCACTCCATCAGTAGGTCAGTCAGCAGCAGTGACAGAGAGCAGGATGGGAAGGTGGGCAGAAGTAAGAGGTTAAGGTCAAAGAGGAACATTTCAAAAGTTAAAATATGCACAGGTCTGAACAATTAAAAAGCCCACGGCATGGCCATTTGGTGAGTGCCCAAGGCAGGGCGGACTGGAGAGTCTTGGAATGCAGGCAGCAGAGGAACCAGGTGATGAATGTAATTTCTGCATTTGCTAAAAATGGCGGCATGGGCTGGGAGCAAGAGAAAGTCATTGCTCTGGTGCTTAAGCCCCTGAGGACGAGGGGATAGGGTACAGAAGACTGTGAGATGGCGGCCATGAGGATGGAGATGGAGTGAGGGAGATGCTGGACTGGGCTTCTGAGGAGCCAGGGGAAGGAGACCTGGAGAGAGAGATGGGTGTGGGCCGAATGAAGATGAGGGGGAAGAACTGTAATGGGGTTGAGACTACAGATAAGTAAAGTTGGAGGAAACCTGGAGACTAATAGGTCACCATGGGGGCAGGGAGTAGACTTCACTCCAAGGAGAGGATGCAGAACTTGTCCCCTCAAAGTTGAAATCCCAATGCGGTGGGAAGAACCCGAACATGTTTTCCTTTATACAATGGGGTGGCATTTTGGATTATCTGGGGCTTCATTTAATAAGCAGAGAAGGAGAAAACTACTATCTCAAGGGTATGAAATTCATTTTTATGAAATAAAATGTGGTATGGCTAGTATCAAAGCTATAAGAAAATTTATCACTAACATTTAAGTTTATTTCAAAAACAATGGTTATGCTTTCTGGGTTCTTCTATTCTCTAGATATTCAATTTTCTAAAGGATAGGACTAAAGAAAATGAAATGTACATTTATGAAATTCATCTTCTACACAGTTTAATTATTGGACATTCTATTTCATTTTCTTCTGAGTTTTGATAAGATTTATTATAAGTCCCATGTAACGCCTATAGCTAATCATATGAGTGGAAGGTGCTTTTGGCAATGAGGGATATATAATGTGATTCTTTAAGAGGTTCTTTTCATATTCTGTTTCAAACACCAGCAACTATTTTACAGACACAGAAAGAAGTCACAGACATATTTTCTCATGCCCTGAATTTAAATATTCTATTATATTCTTTTGAACCATTAGGGACTTTTGTTCTTTTCATTCACAAAAAGTTTATGCTAATCTTGTCTATCTTCTTTTACATGTTAGGTTCCAAGCAAGGCCAACAATAATATAAATTAAGAACACTGGCATGGAAAGTTGTTCCTTATCAATCTGTCCCATTGTAAACATGCTACACAGACTCGTGATAGATTACAGTCCAGTAAAGGGGTCTTGAAAGAGGCCAAATGTATTTGGATAGCGCTTAGTGAAGTCTACTGCTGTGAACAGATCTGAAGCTGCCTGTCATAAAATTCCAAAACTTCAAGTAAAATTTGTCCTCAGCACTGTAAGATTTCTAAGACCCTCTAAAAGAAATACATCTTATTTAGAACTTCTGGCTCACATTGCTCTCAAAGTCAAGGGCATTAATTAAGGTCTGTGCTGTCCAATATAGTAGCCACTAACCACATGTGGCTGTTGATCCCTTGAAATGTAAGTAGTCCGAGATGTCCTGTTAAGTGTGAAATATATACTGGGTTTCAACAATTAACTATATAAAAGAACATGTACTATCTCATTAATATTTTTACATGTTCAATTATAAAATTATTTCTTAAGATCAATAACATGTTAAAATGATAATATTTTGGATATATTAGGGTAAAATAAAACATATTATTAAAATTAATTTTACTTGTTTTATGATATGAAATACAGCCACCTGAAAATTTTAAATTACAAATTCTGATTCATATTTCGGTTGAGTAGTGCTGCTTTAGGATGCATCCAAGTTCAGGTGAGCCACAAGGGAGCAGTGGAGTGTGGTGATACAGAGTGAGGGGACTGGGTCAGGCAGATCTAGGTTCAATTCCCAGGTCTTCTATTTCTTCCCTAAGCAGCTTGCTACTCCAATCTAAACTGCTCATAACTGCAGAGATATCTTAAGTTCTTAGAATGAGCATGAATTTCTGTATTACAAGAAAGGGTACAATTTTTAACAGTTAGCTGCCTAGCCATAGCCTGTGTGGCTCGGTTGGAGCATTGTCCTGCAAACCAAAAGACTGAGGGTTTGATCCCTGATCAGGTCACTCAGCCAGGTTGCAGGTTTGGTCCCCAGTTGGGGCTCATACATATGGGAGGCAACCAATCAATGTTTCTTTCTCACATGGATGTTTCTCTCCCTCTCTCTCCCCCTCTCTTCCCCTTCTCTATAAAATCAGTAAGCATGTCCTTGGGTGAGGATTAAAATAAAAAAGCTGCCTAATGAGAAATAAATGTAGTATGAATCTCAAATAAATAGTAAAATGGATCAAACCAAACCAAATTTATAATATTCTTTCCTCTTTTCACCTTTGATTCATTGCTACTTAGCAGAAAAACATTAAGGAAAGCAAAAGTAAAACTTCACATTATTTAAATGCAGATGGGCCCTGCTGTTTGGTGAGTCACCTCTCTCTGCTATGGAGGGATACAGTGGAACAGCCTTTATGGTTTGCTTAAGAAAAACAGGAAGGACCTTTCTCTCAAAAGGCAATCATATATCATTAAGTAGCTAAATATCAGATAATTTTTGGATATAAGAGTTATTTGAGCATCAGGGGTAATGGAACATGAACAGGATAAAAGTCTGAGGCAGTAATTCAATCTTGGGTCTGCCTCAGCCTAAACCAAGGTCAGAAGAAATCTCCAAATCTTGTTTTTCTCATCTGTAAAATGGGGATGAGAATCATAATACCACTCACAGCAGTTTGTTTTGAAGATTAAGTAATGGATGTAAAAACACATCTGTAAACTGGAAAGCATTACATAAATGTTAGCTGTTATGATAATTTTATTCCACTGGATTCTAGGAATAATCTACACAGATGCAGCCCCTTTGCTCTCTGGCATAATGTGAAAGTGCAGCCAGTGAACAGCGTGGCTTTGCACAGACACTTAACTAGCGGGGACCTTGACTTGGTCCCGTCCCTGGGAGGGTCTCATTACAAGAACACTCAGGATGCTGCAGTCTTCCACAAATCTAACGCACTGTTGCTGGTTTGGGTGACAATCAAGAGCTGATTTTACTGAAAGGGAAGCGGTCCCCTATCGGGTACCCAGGAGTCCCTCCTGCTGTGAAAAGCAGTCATCGCCATGCTCCAAAAAATATTTCCTTGTACTTTTAACCCACATGTACAGTCAGTGGCAATCATAGGAGAATTGAAAACGGAAGGTTAGAGTGCACCGCTCTTGTTCAGGTCTTGACCAGACGAAATTTTTAAAAATTTCGGCCATCATTTTCGAATCAAGGCATATTCAGCACATTATGATAATCATAACTGCAGGATCTCACTCCTAACAAGAAACAGCACTTTATATACAGGCCATTGAAGCTAAAATTTTGGGGGGAAACACTCATCTACATGATTTTTGAAATCAGTACTGTATTATCCATGGATGCCCCCCACCCAAATACTGGGTAGGCTTTTACCCAGATGTGAGGTTATTTGGGCTCTAAGTTAGAGCACATACAGATGTATTGTAACAATGACTTTAGAAAATGGGTCCTTAGATGTCCACATAAAGAACTAAGAGTTTATAAAAAGAGTAAAGTAAAAACACCCTATAACTAGTTATCTACAATTAGAACTCATTTTCCCCTAAACATTTGATTCGTTCTTATTTTTAAAGGGAACACAGAGTAGAAACATCTGTATGTACAAGGATTATTTAAGAGGTAAACAGGAAGGTGAAGCAGGGGCATCACACAAGCCACCGAGGCAGGTAGGACAATCCCGTCAGGGAGACGATAAAAGAACACAGCACCACGTTAACCTCAAAGGTACCAGACGTGCTCTCCAGAGCGTTAGAGACACGAAAGCCAATTCAGCACGTGTATAGATCATCGGATCCTAACAAGTACAGATAAATACACCACTACAACCTGGTTCCAGCCATATTTTTACCTTTAATGCCCACTTCTAATGTTTTCAACCTAGTTTTTAAGTTTAGAAGTTAAATGATTATTGCCAGCACCATCACCAACATTCTGTGCCTAGACTTCCTATTCCTAAAAGTACAAGATGCAAAAGAACCCCTTTGTGTTAGTCTTCGGTGACACTAATTGCACTATTAACTTTTTACAGGGCAGTGAGTGAAAAGCCATCACCAGTGATTATGCCCAAGAGGCCTTCCATGGGCATAATCTAAGAGAGTTACTCTACTCATTACTAATTCCAGACATACCTTCTTTGGTTCCTTACCTACAGTACAAACAGGGCAGAGTTGTGGTGAGGACATTTGGTTACACCTGCAAAGCAGACTGCTTTTCCCACACCAGCACTTTTCCCAAAATATATTCATGACATACTTGGGAAATGCCCTACCGAAAAAAGACTGACTTGGAAGATGCTGTGTTCCATATTCCCTGCTTGAAGATTCACAGGGCTTTTAGCATATTAGAAATTCCTGCATTAAAGGAACTATCTTTAGTTTAATTCAGCATTTCCTGAGTTTATTTGACCATGTAATCCTTCCCTAATTCCACCTCTCTGCAGACACTATGAACATCCCAGAGCTTATACTTCCAGAAAGACATTCTGGAAAATACTCTTCTTGACTGATAAGGGACAGAATTAATCAGATGAATATTGAATCTTCTGAAAGCTTGAGATCCCTAATTATTTCACTCTTGGAAAATGGGACAATAGCATAATCAAGTAAGCACTGAGAAGAAAAGGATTTCTGGGAATCACAGGGCCACCCGATTAAAGGTGCACATGCCACTTACTTAAGGAGATTCCCAAGATTGAACAGAGCGCGGCTATGCTGCGGGCTTAGCTGAAGAGCCCTCTGATAGTACATCTGCGCCTCGGCTGTGTTCCTCGTCAGTGTTCCAAGGTTGTTCAGGGCACTTGCATGGCGTGGATACAACCTGGAAAATGTGAAATTTTAAAGCATGACTATTCAAAACTTCTAAGCTGGGCACAGTTTGCTTGTCCCACCCTCCCTCTCCCCCAGATATGGCACAACCAAAATGAAACACTGAATTCTTTATTTTAATGGTATGTCTATGTCAAGCTTTTAAAATCCAATTCTACTGAGATATAACTGACATAAGCACTGTGTAAGTTTCAGCTATACAGTATAAGCGTTTGACTTACATATACTGTGAAATGACTGAAACATCCCCTGATGTTTCGTTAACATCCATCATCTCATATAGATACAAAAGAAATTTTTTTCCTTGCGAAGAGAGCTCTTAGATCTACTCACTTAACAACTTTCATATGTGCCATATAGCAGTATTAGCTATAGTCACCCCTAGTACTCATTTATCTTATTACTAGAAGCTTGTAACTCTTGACCACTTTCACCCAATACCCCAGCTCCAATAACCACAAATCTGATATTCTTTTCTATAGTTGTTTTTTTTAACATTTTACATGTAGGTGAGATCATACAGTATGCTAAGCCCTCATTTAACATTGACAATAGGTTCTGCAATTTTAAGTGAATCAATTATAATGAAACCAAATTTACCATTGAATAATTGCTATAAACAAGAGGTAAGCACCTAAGGTGTCTCATTAACATTATAACTAAACCTCACTGACTGAAATGATGTTGTGCAAGGACCTGCTGTATTTATCTTTCTCTGTCGGACTTATTTCGCTTAGCACAGTGTCATGTTGTCACAAATTTGTTGTCACAAATTGCAGGATTTCCTTCTTTTTTAATGGATGAATAATACTGCATTTTAATGGATGAATGATATACAAACCGTAACTTCTTTAAACATGTGATCTGTTCCCATATCTTGGCCTTGTAAATAGTGCTGCTATAAATATGGAGTTGCAGATGGCTCTCTGACATAGGGTTCTCATTTCCTTTCGCTATATTCCAACAGTTGGGATTGCTGAGTCACATGGTAGTTCTATTTTTAATTTTTTGAGAAACCTCCATGCTATTTTTCAGAATGGCTTCATTAATTTACATTCCCTTTTCTCCACATCTTCACCAACACTTGTTATTTCTTAGTTGTTTTTTGAATACTAGCCATTCTAGGTTTCAGGTCAAGATGGCAGCATAGGTAAATGCTGTACTCGCCTCAGCCCATAACCACATCAAAATTACAACCCAACGATAGAACAATCATCACTCAGAACCACCTGAAATCTAGCTGAACAGAAGGCCTACAACTAAGTATGTAAAGAAGAAGCCACATCCAGACAAGCAGGAGAAGTGGAGACAGAGAACAGGCTGGTCCCACACTCATGTGTGACAGATAAAAACTGGGAGTGGTATCCAGACTTAAGAGGTCCCTGCTAAGGAGCAAGGGGTCCCAGCCCAACACCAGTTCCCTCAGCCCAGGATTCCAGTGTCAGATAAGATAAGTCCCCATAATTTTTTGCTGTAAAAGTCAGCATATATTGTGAATGAGTAAGATGGAGGGCTTCTAGATTCCCACACATTCCTTTTAAAAGGCCCACACATGGACTTAACATATTTTGCCATGTATAATGTGCACTTTTTTGCCCAAATTTTTTAGGAAAACATAAGGATGTGCATTATACATGGGTATAATCATTACACACCATGGGTATAACAATGGGGTGTAATAATCCCATGTATAATGCACACAAAACATTGGCGCACATTATATATGGCAAAATATGGTACTTGGACTCACTCTGAGCTCCAGTGCTGGGGCAGCAGCTTGAAAGGCACCAGAGACATATGGGGAGGAACTGAAGAGTCTGGCCTGATCAAGGTGAGAGCTGAAGGGACAGACAGAAGTCATAGCAGAGGCCATTGATCCACTGCTGAGCCCTCCCCACACAGCACCAGCAGGTGGGCTCCATATTTGAGTCTCCATCAACCTGGCTAACACTTTTTGCCCCACCCTGGAGGTTCCCTGAGGCACTGTCCCACCCAACTTATGGCCCACCCAAGCTGTTAACAGTGGCTTTTCCAGACAAATGGTTTGTCTTGGCTCATACTTTGGACTTTCCTAAAATATCTCAAACAAGCAGCATCTGGCCTCAGTGTGCCCCATACCGCTCATGAAGTAGTCCTAGGCCTGGCACTAGTAACAGCCAGCCTTAGTTCACAGGTTGGCCTCTCCTCGATACCTCTAAGCCCATCACAAACAGCAGCTATCTATCTTCACATTGCACTGTAGCTCATGCCAGGTGGACAGAGGCAGAACACAGGTAGTGGCTGACCTTGGCCTGTACCTCCTGGGAGAAGCCAGAGCCAGCATACCTAGTGGACATCTTCAGACCACCTTGAGGAACCAGCTAACCAACTCCACAAGTGAGAGATTCAAAGTGTGGACTCAGCAGGTACCAGAGCCCCCACTAAAGTAAGTCCTGCTCCACAGGGTAGGCCCCTGAACAGCTGATCCTCCTCAGTGGTTACCCAGTCCTTGTAGCCCGTCAGCTTGAGGGAAAATCCTTCACATTGATGTGCCAACAGCAAACAAGGCTCAACTGCAATGGGAGGGTGTACACATCCTACAGGGTTGGAGGCGGTGCATCTGGATTGTCCATCTTGAGTTAACATGGAGGCTGTGCTACTGGACCCTGCAGAACCCTACTACATAAAAGGCCACTCTACTAAGCCTTGGAGGTATAGCAGCTATACCTAATACAAAGAAACAGGCTGCCAAAATGAGGGGACAAATAAACATGTCCCAAATGAAAGAACAGAACAAAACTCCAGAAAAAGAATTAAACAAAATTGACATAAGCAGTCTACTAGATGCAGAGTTCAAAACACTGGTGATAAGGATGCTCAATGAATTAGTGAGAACTTTAATAGCAGAAGAAAGGACATGGAAACCATAAAAAAGAACCAGTTAGAAATGAAGGATACGCTAACTGAAATAAAGAACACATTATTGGGCATCAACAGTGGAGTAGATGAAACAGAGGATCAAATCAGAGATTTGGAAGGTAAGTAGGCAATAAACACACAATCAGAACAGTAAAAAGAAAAAATGAGTACAAAAAAGAGGAAGAGGATAGTGTAAGGAGCTTCTGGGACAATCTCAAGTACATCAACATGACTGGTGTCAAGGAGCTTACAGCCTATGTTTTCTTCTAGGAGTTTTATGGTTTCTGGTCTTACATTTGTTTTTAATTCATTTTGTTAATTTTTGTGTATGGTGTAAAACAACGGTCCAGTTTCATTCTTTTGCATATGCTGTCTGATTTTCCTAACACCATTTATTAAAAAGACTCCTTTTCACATTGTGTATTTTTGGTTTCTTTGCAGTAAATTAATTGACCACAGACGTGTGAGTTTATTTCTGGGTTCTCTATTCTCTTCAATTGATCACTGTGTCTTTTTTCAATAAAACAATACTGTACTGTTTTGATTACTATAGCTTTCTAATATAGTTTGAAATGGCACATGATGCCTTCAGCTCTGTTTTTCTTTCTTATGCCAAATCTTAATGGTGAATTATTTTTACAGTTTCAAACATATACATAAGGCAGGGAAGCATATGTTTGACATTTACTGGTCTGAGTAAATAACTCCCAAACAGTGCAAAGATAAATAGTATATGAATCTATCAGAGTTAAATATATTTTAATCCTTTGTAGATTAAAATTACTTTCAATTTGCTTCAATAGAAAATCCTCTTTGCCTCAAGTACTGAGTTTCTGTCCTGGTGGGACTGCTGACCAGCTGCCTCTACAGTGCCCACTATTTCCACAAGGTGCTGGGAGTTCCCTGGATGAGACATCTTCACAACCACATTTGGACTGCAGCATCAGTTAGACCCTCACCATTTAGAAAAGGTGATACATGTCTCCCCATGAAAAAAACTTTATCCCCAAATAATCATCCCTCCTGACTCTCTTTTTCCATTTTATCTGATCTCCCTCTCCTTCTGCACTTTGGTACCACCTGGCCTGATAGAGTTCTCACAATAAAAATCCTGACAAACATACAAAAAAATACCAAAAATTAAATAATGCACAATGAAGTGAAAATAATGCTTCTGGTACTCAAAAGCCAATGTAAGGCATTGGGTATATATCAGTAAACCAAATTTGTGCTGATTAAGGAAGAAAGGGAATCAATTTTTTGTCCTTAACTCAAACTATTAAAGAAGGCAAATCAACACAGCAACACGGTTTGGCTGTTTCTGCTGCATTTAGAGTGGACATATTTAGCCGCTAAGAGGTTCACTCCATCTCTGTCACCCGGAGTACTTTGAATAAGCCTGTGGAGCTGGCTTTTAATGTGGAAAAGCCAAGGTAATGCCCAAGTAATAAAAATCAGATCTATTCTTGTCAAGTCTCTTGACAATCAAATGCCCTCCCACCCTGTTCTGTATGTTCTAAGAAGATCAATTTAATTTTTGGACAGAAGGGGTTGCTATTAAAGTGCCAAAAAGACAAGTTGCAGAACTTTTTATTTCAAATCTTTGCTTAACTGGAGCTTCCTAAGTTTATTTTCCTGGGCCATCCTCCCTTCCCTACTCCCTCACTGAACAGCAATGAACATCCCTCAGAACTTCAGAACTTGTGTTTTTAAAAAGATATTTTGGGTAATGCTTCTCTTGACAGACAAGGAATAGAATCAATTCAAATGAATGTTACATCCTCTCAAAGCTTAAAAGCCCTAATTATTCACAATGGCTTTGAAGGCTGTAGGGAACGACATATTATGAGAGGAAGTGGGGAAAAGAAAACACACCAGGCCAGAGAAGCGCTGCTGTTTGCTTCTCTTTGGTGACCTTTAATTAGCAAAGACAACTTCAGAGTCCCTGGTCCTAGCCCTTTAATACCCAGTCTCACAGTTCTGGAGGCAGGGCAAGTCTTCTTGCTCTCCGTGAGATGCCACTACAGGATATCAGAGCTGTGAGGAGAGGCAAAAATAAAATGCTCTTGTACCTGCCCGTTCGCTCCATACCCAGAAGTCTCCTGGGAAGCTTGTGCCTAAGAATTATTTTGGAAGTGGTTACGGAGGGCACATTACAGCCAGGGCCAGGGCTCAAATTCTTCTAAAGGAACTTTTTTTTTAATGTTGGGTAAAGCTCTGTGACTTCCAAATGATTTAAGAGATGTCTAGTGAACACAGTGAGAATAATTCTCATCATTTCCCTGATAACAAACAGTGATAAAAAGCATCCCAAGACATCTGCCTTCTCAGAAGAGGTAACTTCATAAACTTGATCTTTCCCGTATTTCTTTAGGCTTTGAGGCTCTCAAAATACATGTCTGAGGTGAAAGCACAAACTATGGACAGGGACGGTAAATTCAGCGAGTGCGTCTGCAGCGGGCTCACCTCCCTGCCCGCGTTCTCGCGCACTGCCGAACAGCTGGCGCTCTCCAGCTGGTTCTCCGTCCTCCTTTTCGCACTTTGTAGTCACTCACCAGCCCGCTGTCACTTAAAGGAACAGCATGCACTTCCAAAGTTCGCTGACTACAAACATGTTTCTCTCTCCTTCTCACTTGTTTTGTCAAATCAGAAACTGAATGTAAGTCCACACAGAACCCTTAAAACCAGAAACAGGTAGTGAGAAAGTAAAAACCTTTAGTGTGCTTGTGCTTCGAGGCTGCAGAGCCAGGAGGCTGAGGAGAGGGCTTCCTGGCCAGCAGCAGTCGGAAAAGGGGCTCTCCGTTCATTAACAGAGGCCTGACACCTCTGAGAAGATTGCTGGCATTTAGGGCGATTTACTGAGTCTGTTACCATGAAAAGCCCTCCACCTGGAAAATGAATAGGTATTTATTCCTGGTTATAGTAAGGGTCTTCTAGTAATATCTTGTCTCACTGGTTATCTGATTAGGTTGACTTAATTGCAAACAAGCATTGGATCATTTATGAAACAAAGATGAATTTCATTAAAAGGATTCTTCAACAACCAGGTCAGAATAAAAATATCACTTTTTATTTTGATTTTTATACAGATGTAGATATTTTCTTAAAACAGATACTCTTCTCTTGTATACTGAGGACCTATGCAAGAACAAATCTTATGTTGTGTTTACTTTTTAAAAAGATTTCATTTATTTATTTTTAGAGAGAGGAGAAGGGAGAAAGAAAGGGAGAGAAACATTGATGTGTGGTTGCCTCTTGTACGGCCCCTCCTAGAGCCCTGGCCTGTGCCCTGACTGAGAATCCAACCAGTGACCCTCTGGTTCACAGGCTGGTGCTCAGTTCACTGAGCCACACCAGCCAGGTTTGTGTGTTTACTTTTGAAATAAACACAAGTTTATTTACTTGAGTCTAAGTCAAACCTGAGGTCTTGGGTGGGGGGACAGCATGGAGGGAATTTTCTATTTAAAATATGAATAATTTAGGGGATGTCTATGTAACTATAGCAACTGTCAGAATAAATTAAGCCCATCTTGAATAAATTAAGCCCATCTTGACTCTAACTTCTACAGGTATGTTTTACAAAAGTTCTGTTAGCGATTATTCCCTTTCCCATTTAAAGAAGAAAAACCTCAACAAAACCTTCACTGCACTGCAGCAGTGTGGTGACCGCCGGGCCTACTTTTCAAAGGCCAACGCAACTGGATTTTCTTTCTCCCAGTTTTATTCACCACTTGCATTGTTTATGGGGCTCTTGCAATTTCTTTACTATTTCTATTTTGGTAAGTTAAATTTTTTTAAATTTATTATACAGAAAAGGTGTCATACTGTCAAATAGTTCTGGGGTATTAGGCAGTTTTATTTTTCCTCTTTAAAAAAGAAATCTAGACAGAGAGGTACAGTTTCATGAACTGAAGAGATGTTTTTCAATTATTGGATAATTTACGTTTGTGATAAACACACATCCATTTGAGCATTGAGAGGGTTCTTCATGTTTATCTCTTGGCAGAATTAATAAAGTAGATAGGTAAGAACATTATTATTCCCCTCCATTCCCAGTCATCTTCTCTGGGAAGAATGAACATCAACAATACATTAACAGGAACAGGAGCCTAAGTGAAAAACAGAAGGCAGGAACAAAAGAAAATGGGTCTCAAAAGAGCCAGGATGTATTCATGACACTTTTTTATTTTAGAGGGCTTTTTCATACATTATCGCATGCAGCCTTTTTAGTTCTTTAATTAAAATTATTGCATTATTTTATAGTTGAGGGAAGGGATGCTGGAAGAATTAAGCAATAGGTTACTAGAAAACAAAGAAGTATTGCAGAAGTCCTCGTGTTCTTAAGTGGTAAGAAAGCAGACAGTTCCTGTAAATCTGTTTTCCCAAACAATACATGAATCATTCTGCCATGAACAAATAAATACAAATTAGATCTTCCATCTTGAATATATTCTCTCTCTCTCTTTTTTCCCTTTGACCAATCCATTCAACTGTGATCTCCTCAGAACTACTGTAGCTCAGTGACAGAAGTGAAATAAATGCAGGAAATGTAGTTGCCGAGAGATTCTCATTCACTGAAAAAATTTGCCTCCTGCCATACAAAATTGTGGTGTCTCTGAGAAGCACAGTATTATGCAAGGCAATCAACAACACTCAGGGTATAAGACCTGTATACGTGCTCTCTGATCCACAGTTCTTAAGTTTTAACCACAACCAAAGATCTATAGATATGAGATGTATATGACTGAACTGTGGTTTTAAATTTTCTTTCAGCCATTTACTTTAAATTCTATGCAGTCTGTTCAAAAGTTAAAGACACTGTTAATTTTTCATCCGTTGAGTACCTTATAAAGCATCTCACTGTTTCAAGTAATATTGTATCATGCGCTCCAGTTTGCAATTTGTTTTCAGAATATACACACCCTGATTTGTCTGATTCTCATTCACACATTAATTTTGGTTGAGGTTAACTATGCTAAGGTCAAATGTTTATTTTCTCTTTTCTTTTTAGAAAAAAAGAATACAAAAGAAAAACATGATTGGGAAAAAATTCAATCATAAAACCCAAATTTCACTGGACTAAAAAAATTACCCAAAGTAAACTTCATTTCAGGAGTCGGCAGTATATTTTCAGCCTAATTAGTCTCTGGCATTCTTAAGTGCCTGGTTCCTTCATGGTATGAAATTGGAATCATCATGTCACTAACTGCACTTGGGTGATGATTATTTATTGGTATGCTCCTTTAATTGTGATGTCTTCCAGTTTCTTTTTGCAATGTACTCCTTGCTGCTCACTACAGACAGCCTTGGAAAAAACCCTCAAATGCAATTTAGGGAAATGTGACCCTCTCGCCAAGGAGGGCCAGTTAAATTATCTGACCTCTCATAACGGATGACTTCCAGCAGTGATTCAGGATTCCGCCCAATTGATTTTCTAAGATAATTTAGGGTAAAACCATGCTCTCTGATACCCTGAGGAAATGAGTAATTTTAAATGTCTGAAACCTTCCTGATTCCTGAAAATTTACCTCAACAGTTTGGGGAATGGACTGAATTAACTACCTCTTTGCTCTTTTAAGTAGAGGATGATGAACATAATTTAACCTTTCTCAGAGGCTTGGGGTGATCATGGTGAACTTCGGTTTTTGTGGCAGATGGATGGGGAAGTCCTTTGGCAGAGTGGAAAATAACTGTATGGGGAGGCAGAAGTCACGGGTGACTTTCCAGCTGTGTGATTTCGACTGTAGTCTGTGCTTTAGTGTGCGTTCTCTGTAACAACAAGGTTAACAACAGATTGACCCTCTGTGAGAACAAATCAGCGTTTATGTGAACAATGAGATGGTGAGTATGAAAATAGCCATCATCATACCTATTACACTGCCTACACTTAATGCTTCTGAGTCAGCTGCAGGGCCGCTGGGGGGGTTTACCCGGCTCCCCGCATAGCCCTAATGAACCCACGCCAGGCTGCTGCTGCCAGCTCTCCTTCTCTCATATGGATCACTTACCCCGCAAAAAATTGCTCTCTCCACTGCTGCTCATGGCCTTTGACTCTCTCCCATCAGTCAAAGTAACACCCATTATTTCTTCGTCACTAACCCAGTGAACACTCAAGTCATCCTGTATCCATCTGTTTCTCCCATACTATGTGTTCTCAGATGTGAAGGGCGTGTGACCCTCTCCATTTTAAGAATGTAGGAATGGTCTTTGTCAAGTACTCACTCAGAAGCCTGTCAATCCTTCATCATCTAAAGCGAATGATTCCCACAGGCACCAGAGCAATTTCCTCCAAGCCTTTCTGATATGCTCAACACCAAGTGAAATTCCAGACACGTGCAATTTTTAAAACTACATCCAAGGTTATAAGGACATTCAAAGCTTTCTGTGACAGAACAATGCACTTGTAGAATCCTGATTGTAATAATCGTTTGTAGCATGAATAACACTGATTTTTGTATCAACTTAGAGAAAATAGAGTGGTAGACAGGAAAAGAGTGTCCATATTCCTAATCAATAACTACCAACCAAGAAGATCATGAGGAGCAGAGAAGAAGGGGGGTGCGTTTCCATGATAGTCACATTAAGAATTAGGGTCACCACTTACATACAATGGGCAGGGGCCAGGGGTGTTAAACACCTTGCAATGTGGTTCCGGCCAAGATGAGACGTAGGTAGAAACCCTTCACTTCCTAGCACAACCAGAAGGAGGATAACGACCAATCTAAAAACAACCAGAAGTGCCAGAAAATGAAACTGCATGGAACTCTGACAACCAAGGACTTAAAGAAACATGCACCCAGACTGGTAGAAAGGGCAGAGACGAAGACAGGCAGCCAAGTGGAGAGGATATGCAGGCAAGGCAGGGCTGGCTAAGTGGGAAAACAAAGACTCAAAGCTAGCTGTAAAACACTGCAGGGGTTTCCATGGTGGGAGGTACTCCCAGTCTCACAGGAGAGTTTGTTGGAAAGTGGCGCTAGAGCGGAGCAAGCAAGTGGCATTGTTCCCTCTCAGAACCCCCCCCCTGCCACCGCAAACAGGGCCACAACGCAGCAGAGGGTTGCCCTGCCCTGGTGAATACCTAAGGCAAATACCCCCTTATAACATAACAGGTGCACTGAGACAAAGAGATATGGCTCAAATGAAAGAACAGATCAAAACTCCAGAAAAAGAGCTAAGAGATAAGGAATAGACAACCTATCTGATGCAGAGTTCAAAACACTGGTAATCAGGATGCTCACACAACTGACTGAGCTCAGCTGCAAAATGAAGGAAGAAATGAAGACTACACAAAGTGAAAAAAACAAAATATACAGGGAACCAACAGTGAAGGGAAGGAAACCAGGACTCAAATCAATGATTTGGAGCAAAAGGAAGAAATAAACATCCCACCAGAGCAGAATGAAGAAATGAATTCAAAAAAACAAGGAGAGACTTAGGAACCTGTGGGACAACTTTAAGCACTCCAAAATCCGAATTATAGGGGTGCCAGAAGAACAACAACAGCAAGAAATTGAAAACTTATTTGAACAAACAATGAAGAAAAACTTTCTCAATTTGGTGAAGGAAATAGACTTCCAGGAAGTCTGGGAAGCCTAGAGAGTCCCAAAGAAATTGGACCCGAGGGGGAACACACCAAGGCACATCATAACTACATTAGCCAAGATTAAAGATAGAGAATCTTAAAAGCAGCAAGAGAAAAGGAGACAGTTACCTACAAAGGAGTTCCCATAAGACTATAAGCTGATTTCTCAAAAGAAATCTTACAGGCAAGAAGGGGCTGGAAAGAAGTATTCAAAGTCATAAAAGGCAAGTACCTACATCCAAGATTACTCTATTCAGCAAAGCTTTCATTTAGCACAGAAGGGCAGATAGAGTGCTTCTCAGATAAGGTCAAGTTCAAGGAGTTCATCATTACCAAGCCCTTATTATATGAAATGTTAAAGGGACTTATCTAATAAATAGAAGAATATCAAAAACTATGAACAGTAAAATGACAACAAACTCATAACTATTAACAACTGAACCTAAAAAACAAAAACAAAAACTAAGCAAACAAGTAGAACAGGAACAGAACCACAGAAATGGAGATCACATGGAGGGTTTTCAGGGGGAGGGAAAGAATTGTGAAGGGAGGTACAAGGAATAAAAAGCACAACTGGTACACATAAAATAGATGGGGAGAGGTTAAGAATGGTATAGGAAATAGAGAAGCCAAAGAAGTTACATGTACGACCCATGGACATGAACTAAGGAGGGTGGAATGCTGGAGGGTGGGAGGGTGAGGGAGGAGAGGGGATAAAAGGGAGAAAAAAGTTGGGAAAACTAATAACATAATCAGTAAAATTTATTTTTAAAAAACCCCATCTTGCAATGCATAGGACAGTCCTGCATAAATGAAGAGTCGTTTCACCTGAACTGTTGACAGCTTTCTTGGGAAGAAACACTGCTTGTCACTATGGAGTTGTCCTCTGACTCTCAGAGGGCCCGTGATGGAGACTTTACCCATTGTATTAACTGAGCCTTTCTTTCAGCAAACATTTACTGAGTACCTACAATGTGCCAGTCCCTCCGCTAATGGCTGCATGAGAGGGTGATCAATGCCAGAGAGAAAAATGAAGCACAGAAGGGAACACAGTATGTTGGGGGTGGCTGCACTTTTAAGAAGGGAGACCAGCAAGGCCTCATGGACAAGATGACATCACGTGAGGAGTCCTGAAGGAAGAGGAGAAAGTAGCCATTTAGGGAGGAAGAGAAAGTGTTCAGGGAAGAGGAAATGACAAACGGAGTCCCTGAGGTAGGAATGTAATGTGACTGGTATGTGCCTGACTGTCAGGTGTCTGCAGCTCTATGCAGCTAGAGCTGAGTGAGCAAGAAGCGTAGTAGGAGGCGAGGCCTGAGAAGTGAGCGGGCAGGCACTGCAGGAAGTTAAGACTGCTGCATGGGCTTTGCGTTCCTGTGAATGAGGTGGGAGCTAGAGAGTGTTCTGAGCGCGGGGCTGCTATCATGGGAACGCCCCGGTGGCTGCTGTGTTGAGAACAGACCGAAGGGGAGTGGTGGAAAGGTGAAGATGGAGAGGCCAGAGCATGCTGCAGTCATGTTGGTGAGAGATGGTGGGTGCTGCACGTGGACAGAAGTGGTCAGATTTTGGATTATTAATAACATTTACCGAGTTTAGTATTGCCAGGTATTTAGACACTGCTTCAAGCCTTTCGTAGGAATTATTCTATAATATTCCTGCCCGCAGGTAGGTAACACCATTAAGCTCATTTTAATGGAAAGTCTAAATGATATTGTGTTAAAACTCACACTGACTTATATAAAAAAATCATAAATTGAGCCGGTGCAGTAGATGCTATCTTGCACTACCCAGACTCCCTTTTCAAGTCTCAGGCACTTGCTGCCCCGGCTGCTGAAGCTCACAGTGAGTCCTTCCCTGGGCACTGCTCTCAGCCTCAGAGAGCTGCCTCAGTCAAGGCTATGCTCCCTGCCTGGTGATCAGTTGATAAGTGGGTATAAAAGTTCCATCTCTTGTCCATGCAGGACCGTTCTAAGGGGCTGGCCGGAGCCCCAGCAGGATCGCCTGAAACCGCCTCATAACTGCACTGCACCTCAGCCTCCCCTCTGCACATCCTGCTTCCTAGGGGATTCAGAGAGCACTCCTTAATGAACTCCCTGCAGGCTCCCCTCTGCCTTCCCTCCTGTCTCCCAGGGAACCGCAGCAAGGTTTTATTGTGGAAGAGTCATAGAAGGTAGAAAAAGGACAGAGAGGGCCACATAAATTATGGAATTTTCACTTGGAAATTTAGTCCATAAGTATGTCCATAATGTGACTAAAATTCTATCTTTTTTCTAAGTGAAATAATGTTTAATTTCTTAAATTAATGAATAAAACCATGAGAATTAACATGACATTCATATATATAGTGAGAATATAATTTCATCAATAAGAAGAAACAAATCATTTCAAGTGTCTACCTATAATACTGGAAAGCATATTCAGACTTTCAGAAGTGCAACTACCACACCAACAGAAGAACCCATCTCCATTTCTTAAACCCGGCTAACAAATGGTATTGGAATTTTAATTCTTTCCAGAAATACATGGCAGCTGGTATCTAAGGGCACCTGTGGTCATGAGAGTTATTTCAAATGTTCATTCAAAATATGCTGTGTAAAGAAGGATGTTTTTCATAAATCCTGACTTTTAAAAAATGTTCAAATTCCACCAGTTGTACAAAGAGCATTTTTTGAAGGATTTATCATAAAGTAATATTATTGAGATAGTCAAGATATCAATCAACAGTGGGTTAATTAGATTTGGTTAGATTTCTCCAGACCCCAACGATATGGCATTTCTTCAATAGTCATTCTTTTATTATTTTCCTTTTTCCACATACACTTGTAATCTAATGGAACCTCCTTGCAGAGTTCCAGTTGTCCACATAGGAGGGAATACAAAGGAGACATCAATGGGCACTATTATCACGTCACGTCTCTATTGTATGCATTAAAAAAATTCCAGTCAGAAATAGTTTAGTTTGACTCTTTCCCACGTATTAGCCAATTAAATAGCAAGTGTAGATTTGTTTCCTACAGGGGCATTAAAAGCTCATTCCTTCCCTTTCAGTAATGTCCAAAGAAAAGAACCTGGTCAGGAACTTCAACCCCTCTGAATACAGTTTTCTCTCCCTTCAGATTTTCTCTTTAAAACATCAATAATTTTCTCTTTAAAACAGATACATTAAGAATGAAAGAGGTGGCTCTATAGGTCCCATGGCTGCCCACACTCACTTGAGTACCCCCAGGGCAAGGTACAGCATCTCCTGCATGACAGGATTATGGGAGGGGGAACATCTTAGGTGATTTATTGTGTATTTCATGTCAAAACCATATTTGTGAGAAAAAATAGTTATCTGGGTGACTGATCATAGCCCTTTGATCAATATGGAATCCTACATATGGCTGATATCCAAGCACCTGGACCACATCAGCAAGTCTGGGTGTGGCAGGGGATTGTTATAGTAGGATGGGTAGAAGAGGGCATCTAGGTGAACAGACGTTCAGCGGGACATGGGGCACTTTGCTGCTGACAGTAGAGAGGTCTTCCTGAGCCACCAGGACAAAAGCAAACTCTCTTCTCACTCCCAGTTGCAGGATTCCTGATGACCAGCCCATTTTAGCCAACCAGTAACTGAGTCACATCGGGAATTTAAACATAAGAGGAAAAACTAGATTCCATGACTCTACCACCTATAGTCTCTAATTTTGTCATCAGATTTCCAGACGTTCGTTCTCTGTTTTCTTTAAAATATATTGATGGATAAACACAACTTGAACTTCCTGTGTGAGCCTGGGCCCTTTTGCTCCCATGGGTTGAGTTGCATGGCTGCTAAGAATTTGTTGTGTTTAGTAACAAACTTATTCCAAAGGCAGCCGTTATTACAGTTATACAATATAATAAAATACTTTGAAAACTGATAAAGTATAAATAAAAGAGTTGTTATTTCTATGAAAACCAAGCCAATTGTCTAGAAGCACTTCAAAAGGGAAGTTGCTCAAAAAACTGCTGTTGAATCAGATGTGAAAAAGATCACCGTAAAAGACTGAAGGAGAATAACCAGACAAATCTCACATGGTCCTTAAATTTTTACGCCACTTAAAAGTATCAAAACTGATTATCATAGAAATAAATTATGGATGTGTTTTTTCAGCTCAGTAGACTCTTACTCAAAGGAAAGGACGTGGTTTGACATTAGAAGATTGGTGAATGGATGTACAGGTGAAATTTTAGTGGCTGATAAAACCTTCAAGAGCGCACATAATTTGTTTTGTAACTCTTTACCTTAAACTGGCTTTTTATGCCAATCAACAAACCACTGGCCAAATACACATCCAGTGTCTTCTGCACTTTATCAAGTCAGGGCCACAGTCTCCTTTGGGATTTATGGGATGAGGCATTTTGTGGCAGTGCTGGTGCAGGAAGAACTGAGATAGTGGGTGGTCTCTGAACTCCCTGCCCCCATCATGTGATGTGAGGTGGAATGGCAGAAACCTTCCCAGGGTAACTGTGTGGTCAGAAAGCTTTGGAGGCCCACGGCAGATCCTCCAGGGGGCTTCTGATTCTGCAGCACACAGAATCCCAAGCTCCGTGGAACCCGGAATATGTACGGACATGAGAGCTGCCCTGCACAGCAAAGTGAAGCTAGTACTCATGTTTGTTGAGGACTTAAGGAAAGGGTTCTGACATTTTTCTCTAATGACGTGGGTCTTAATCTTAATCGATAGTCTTGGTTGTAGCACATTCCAGAAATACAAGATTTCCCTTGTACTACAGAAATATAATAAATGAGGTACATCACAAGGGAAGAGAAGTCAGCAATACTTCAGCATGGTTTAAAGAATAGAACAACAGTGAAAAGAAGCAGAATACCCATGTCCTATACAATGATCAAGTATAGTATCAAATCTAGTATAGTGCTGTTTTTAGGACTGTAAGCCAGCCACAAAGATATTGTTACAGATGCAACCCTAGTGACTAATTTCACCATTCCCCGTGGGATCTCTATAGCCACTACAATAGGAACGAGTAATTTTTGGGACTGATTTCAGATAGTATCACCTTCAACCCTACATTTCCTTAATCATTCTCTTTCTGGCTGTGTGCAAATATGGAAAATATCAGATACACTTAAGTTGAAGTAGGGGGGAGCAGTTGGGAGAGGGAGGAATCCCTGTCTCAGCAACTTCCACAAAGAAATAGCAATATTGAAATGAGGGCAGACTTCAAGTCAAGTAGGATACGTTCATCAATGATAAACAGTCCAGGTATTTTCTCTTTCTTTCTTTCTAATACAGGGTGACAATTTACTTACATTAAAAAAAAACACATCTGTTGAAAATTCACCACAGAGGTATCCACACAAAAAAAATGATATTTCATTTTAAATCAGTAGTATTTTGAGCCTGGTCTGAGAGAGTGAAATATTTCACTAATTACTATGCAGTACATTTATAGCTTTCATTGTTTCTCCCCATTTCTCAAGGGATATGTTTCTTCCAGTAGCACAGTTGCTGAAACAAACATTTATTTTGATTATTTTATGGGAAAGACACTGAAGTACCCAACCAGCTGTAATTATTATAGTTCAGTAAAATCACCTGCCAGAGATTTCTACTTGACTTACTCCTTTGCCCCAAGCTGTGCCTTAGGGTCTACCATGTTTTCCTGTGTGAACTTGAGAGAAAATCGTCTGTTAGAATAAAACAAATTTAAAAAGGTACTGACACATTTTTTTCCAACAGTGATTTTTCACACAACTTACTGTTCTTTTCTTTCTTTCAAGAATGTCACTAAAATCATGAAACATCAATTTTTAAGCCAAAACACACTTTATGTGTATCCTTGAATGAATATGCCTTTTTAAAAATGACATTTCCTCAAATACATTTTCACTGTGGAACATCTGGAGCACACAAGAAAGTGTAAAGAAAACAATCGAACCATAATCTCGCCAACCAGAGATAAGCAATGTAAGCGTTCGGGTAAACTGCCTTCCAGTGAAACAATGTAATTCCTTAAAATCTCAAAAACTATCTTCAATTCCTTAATAAAAACTGATAATCCTCAATAAAAAGCTCTGTTACAAGTATTCTTCCAGGACTTAACATTTCTTGAAATCTTTGGAAAAGTATTTTGATAGCACTTCTGGAAAGGAACCTGACGTGACAGTTGAGAATTTTTGCCATACTGAATATTAAGTAACAAGCCCTAAAATCTAACAGATGTTGACCGATGAGCAACACACTTGAGCAGAATGCTGTTCAAAAGGATACTTTTAAAAATCAGGTCAGTTCCTTTAAAAGTGATGATTTCAAACTGGGCTTTGAGCCAATCCTAGTTGGCACTTCACTGAAACACACGACTTGTCTGGTTTAAGTATTTTAAGTATGTCCTAAGGTGGAACAGTACCAGAAAATTTCAACCAAATGTAGGCCAGTCTGTGGGGGCATGGAAAACTCTTCAAAAAGCTTCTCTGTGAGCCTCCCAGGAGTCGGTAAAAGAGAGGAGTCACCGTGTTTGATTTTGCCCACGTCCAGGACTTTTTAGAGAAGACCATCGTGAAAGTCAGAGCTGCAGTTTTTCAGAGTACCTAAGAGGGATGAAGGCTGCCAATGATAACACAGAACTTGAATTTTTAGTTTTCTCTTAAAGTCATATTTAAAGTCCTATTTGGTTTACTCAAATGTCTCCACATGGATCCTTTCAGACAGTCAGAGCCCAGAGTGGGAGCCATTCACTGGGGATATATATTCACATATATATGTATTATACAAGTATTTTTTCCTCACCTGAGCATCGCTTCATTTTGTAATGTGTAGCAGCGGAAACTTTTACAAGAAAACATCAAGTTAGAAGCAAGGCAGAGTTACCACACTACTAATAGAGTTGGACACAGAGACATAAGACTCAGAACCCAAGGCCTACACCACATCCAAGGAGATGCTCATTGTCACCAGGAAGAAACCAGCCCCCCATGTACTGGGAGGGGCGAGCGACACAGAGCAGGGCCTGCAGAGCCCAACGGTGACACCCGTGTGGTGCACGGTGCTTACTTGAGGGCCGTTCTGTAGTGGTAGATGGCTTCCTTGTTCCGACCTTGGTCCTTCAGGAAATTGGCGTAGTTGTAGTGAACCTTGGCGTTGTGGGGCAGGGTCTGAACGCCAGACCTACAATTAAAAAACAAAAAAAGAAAAAGAAAAGCAAAGAGTGCTGCTTAGGAATGTTGTCAGTCTCCTTCGCATTTTACTCAAAGTTTCATGACCCTGCATTTGAAACGTCCACTGCACCCTTTAAGTCAGGTCTTCAAAAACTTGTGAATCGTGAGTTACTGAGCGTGCTTTGATGGGAAACAGTGAAGGCAGTGCACAGCTGCGCACAGCCAATCATGCCGACTGCACACGAAGCAGGGGCGGTGGGATCTGGTGCAGACGCATCATCACGGGAGAACAGCCCTGCGTACTCAGGCCAACAATTCGGTTTGGTCTCTCCTCGCTTCCTTCATTCACTTAGAGCTTTCCTCTCCTTAAAAAAATTGAGATTGTCTACAGAAGTTAACCATTATAGAAGGAATGATTGTAACTTGTCTCCCTACTAATTTTCACTATGGGCTAACTCTGAGCAATTTAAAAAAAAATAAATGTAGGTATAACTTATTCTACAGGCTGCAGATAAGGAACTGAGGTTTTGTTTGGAAAGGTTAAGAACCTTGCTCATACAGTCACTTATGCTTCCATTTGGGGTCCCATAATGAAGTAGCTGGGGAACCCCACGGAGTAACGGCAAAGCTTTGAAGATGATGCAGGAGTGGTGGGAGCAGAAGAGGATCAGTGTGTCACTGGTACTGCCTCACAACATTAACCTGCACAGATCAGACAGCTGGTAAGTGGCATGTGTGGGAATCTGACCCAAGGAGTTCAGCTCTGGAGTCCTTGTTCTGTCACCTGCAAGGAGGCAGTGGCAGGGGAATGATGCAAGTAGATGGTTTGAGGGCTGCGTGGAGAAAAGACTCCTGCACTTCTGTGGATTAAATGCAGGAGGAAGACAGTTAACAACAGAGGGGAAGGAGAAAGAATGACAACCTAGTTTCTGGGCAATTATGCTTCAATGTACCGTCTCTTCCAGAGAACATATTTTTGTTTATTCTTTAATTTAAAGGTAAGAGTAATAAGGGAATTTCATACAACACATTAACACCTGTTAGGGGAATATGTTAGGGCACTGCACCCTTGTTGAACTTTTGCTGCAGTAGCCCCTGGGGCCAGCAAAGATGGCCCCCTTGAAGCCCACTGGCTGGATGCTGGAGGAACTCTCCAGGGAGAGAGTTCACAGGCAGTGCGGGCAGCCAGAGGCCAACCCGAGAGCAGCAGATCATCAAAAAGCAGCAGAGTCCAAGCTTTTATACACCTGCTTCGGTGACTTCAAAGGTGCTGTGGGTAGCTCGGATTATTTTTATTTTTTGTGGTAGGGCGAGGCTGAGAAGAGATCTAGCATAAATTTGTTTCGGGAGCAGTTAGACTCCCGGTCCTCTTCCCTCCCTGCCTATCCAGGTGACTTTTTCAACTAGACTTTCCCTATCCCCGCTGAAGGCAGGAGGTTTCCTCTCCAGGAAAGCTGAATTGGAGAGAGCCTGCTCTCAGGAACAATAGGTACAGCTGAAGTCAGGGGAAGAGCTGTACCTCAAAGGCAAATTGAGTGAAAATTTGTATTGTGAACATGGGGGTTCCGCATTTCCTTCCCCATGTAAGGTTTTGAATGCTGGCAGCTGGGATTGGACCTGCCAGAGAGAAGACTGGGGGGAATCCTCTCTTCTCAGTGAGAAGACTTACAAGGGCTGCCGGTGGGCTGGTCCAGTGAACCACCTGTTTCCGGTAATCCCCCTGTGGTGAGGCCCGCCCGCTGAAACAGAGCTAAGATTTTAATATAATATTTAAAATGGACATTACCCAAAGTGAATTTCGTCACAGGGAAGGATCTGGGTCAGTGTGATAGCAACGGCTTAGCAGACACATCCAATTTCTTTCCAGGAAAATTTCTGATTTTTCTTTCTAGGAAAATTTCTGATTATTCTATCTAGAACTAACTCGTTCGTGGTAACAGGTTGGTTTTACAGATAACTTTGATTTTAGCATGAATATAACTGGTATATGTATCAGAATCAATCCTTCCCTCTGTGTAATTACCATAGTTGTTCCAATTTATGTGTCACTGAGGAATAGACAATTAAGCCTGAGGAAATATGTTCCTTTCCGAGGTCAGGGCATTGTTCAGCGATGGCAAGAGGAAGCAATAATATTCACAACAGGCAAGCAAACGTGGGTGGAGTAACCGAAATCCTAGAACACTTTGCTTCTCCCATTGTTGTTTTTGACCTTAATGTTCTCTCTGTGATTTTTTTCTGCTGTATTTTTCCAGCCTCTCATTTTACGATGAACATTTTATTTAAAAAAAAAAGTCAAATAAACAACTGGCCAAAGGCAAAACTTTCCATGCTGCTATAACTGGCCAGGTGCCTCCTCCCTGGGGCTAGACCCCTCCATCTGCCTTCTTGGTGCTATGATTCTGTAATCTCCACTGTTTTAATGGAAACACACAGCTTTGCACATCTTTATGCTACAAGGAAATGCAACATTCGTAAATTACATGGCTAGATCCCAAACCCTATTAATAATAACAACAATGATTATGAAAAAATTTCCCTTTCAACTCAGGATCTCAATTCATGCACTTTGCATTTCTCCTTCACACCCCTCATTTGCAAAAGATTTGAAAAGTAAAAGAAATAACAAATGCCTGATTAGATAACAAACATTAAAAAAAAAAGGGTAGTATTCAGCCAAAGGTTAACAAGAAAGGTAAGAAGAACTTGTGGCTCTGCTCAGTTTTGACCCTGCTTTAACCTGAAGCCCTGCAATGCCACACCTGGGAGGGCTAGTGAGGAAGGAATGCTCACTTTGAATCAAGCGCTGGGCTAAGCACCCATATCCAATGATTATCTCACTTTATCTCTTCAATAACCTATCGGATAAGGAGTACTAATGTATCTCGCATAGTATAGGTGAGGAAGTTAAAGCTCAGAAAGAGTAAGGCCTTTTCCTAAGGTTATAGACCTAGTAAATAGTTGAGCAGAGATTTCAACCAAGGCCAGTATGTGGTCGGAATCATTCCTGGAGTTGACTGATATTTGATGCCCAACCAAAATGGTACCACAAGATACTAGTAACTTCAGAATTTCACTTTCACAGCGTTGATATCATTGGTGAGCAAACTAGGGCCTTGTGGTCCACAGGTGTATCCATGTGTTTACTCGCTATCTTTTCGGTCTCTTTCCTGAGGCATGGTAGAGTGGGGCAGTTGCAAAAGAAAATGCAAGGCCCACAAAGCCTAACATATTTACTGTCTGAACCTTTACAAACGAATTTGCCAATCTCTGCTTTTTAGTCTCCGCCCTGGAAAGTCTGCTGATCTCTCTGGCCCAGCTCTTCTGAGGGCAGGAAAGAGCAATGCATTTCCTACCGAGGGGGAGGATGACCAAGGCCATAAATTCTGTGAATCACTTAAACAATTAATGAATAGGGTTCAGAGAGAGCCTGAGGAGGGTGCAAAGGAAATATGTTGTCTCGTCTTTCCAGGTATTTTGAAGATTGGGGAGTGGCAGGTGTGGTTAAGCAAACTGCCCAAGATCACACAGCTGTGAAACAGGGGGACGTGGAGTGGAGCCAGGAAGCCTAAACCCAAACCTCACACTCAACCACTAAGCCTACCTTGCCTCATAGATTGTTGGTAAATGTCTATTTAATTTATTTGAATATTATTCAGCACAGATGAATACATAGCAACATCTGGTTTTGATGGAAAAAGAATATTCTTAAAGTCTCATATTCTTAAAAGTTTTCTTAGGACATAGATAAATTATAACCAGCAAAGTTTTTAAAAACTATCTATAGCTTTGATTTATACATAATACAAAATTCCATCTGATAACTAAAGAACTCTCAGGGCACAAAGTTTCTCTAAGCACATATGTGGAATGGCTGTTTTAGTAATCAACTGTTCACTTACTACAAACTTCCACGTAAAAGAAAAGAAGCTTGTGGGTGTAAGGTCAATGAACTTTTTTTTTTAGGTGGCTGGCATCAACTGTAGAGGGTTTGCACACTAACTTGTTATCCTTGAAATAAACTGCCGCCTGCCAAAATCCTTCCCAAAGCTGCTCTGATTAAGCAGTAAAACTCATTAGAGGATACAACTGCTGTTAGCACCTTTATTCACGGCAAGGATTTAACACAAGGCAGAACCATTTTAAAGTTTCTCATTAAAGCAATCGCTACTGGAAGTAAAAAAAGAAAAGAAAAGCCCGCAGAGACTAGGAGGAAGTTGTATTCCTGAACTTCAATGCCCTGTGTTTACAGAATGACCTCAGGTCTAGGGAGTAGGAGGAACTAGTCTATTGTGGGGTGTGAGAACAGCACTGGAGGTAGAGACAGGGGTATGACACAGAATGAAAGGGATCTGAAGCCTGAAAGTGAAAAAAATCTTTAAAAAAATCAAACCCACACAAAACATCTTACATGGCAGCGGCAGGCCCCCGCAGCACCCCCGAAACGAGGAGGATGACGATGTAGTACTAACAAATAAACTCGTAAGATATGCACGCCAGACTAATTTTTTCTATTAAAAATTAAGTTGCCCAGCAGTAGAATCAGATAGATGATTTTAAAATAGCAGAAGAAGGCAGTGAAATTTTGTCTTATTTGTTTGTTCGTTCATTTACTCATTTACTTATTCACCATTCACTCACTGTTGACAGCCTGGAGTCGGTGCCCCTCCTCCAGTACTTGGATTCCCTGTGGGGAATTCTCTCATCTCCCTTTGTGGAGTCTCAGTGGAGCCCCAGGGTGCTCTGCCTGCTCTAGCTTGCCCTGTGGAAGTCAGAGGAGCTTGCTGGCCAGATCATTCATCTCAGTGCCCTTGTGGGGGCCCGGGGCAGGCACATGGCCTAAGCTGAAGCTCAGCCACTTGACTAGGGGAAAAGGACTTTATTTTTCCCAGGACTGTGATGTGAAATAGAAAAAAAACCTGGTGCAAGTTTGCCCATGTGTTCCCATGAGAGTGCAATCCACATGTCTGTTTCCTGTCTGCTCCATGCCAGGTTCTCTACCTGCCCTTCAATCCAGGACACTTTCGTATACTCTTCAGCATTTACCCTTTTTTCCCAAGAGGCCCCAATTCTGTTTCAGTTGTTTGCCTCAGAAGAGTAAGTGGTGAGCACCAGCAGAGCAGGGAACCTAGTAAACACCGTGTTGGCTGAACTGGCCAATTGCATCCTAAGCTAGGACAGAAGCTAGAAGGGGGCAGAGGCTGGGGATGCCTGGGGAAAATACTGTCGGGTGCCAAGTGTGGTAGTGATAGGGGGGAAAGGTAAAGGTCACCAACACTACAGTGTTAGGGAGGCAGACTGAGCTCCAGGAATACACTGTGATGAGCTATAGTCCTAAAGAGTATTCATACTTTATGACAGGTTTAGGACTATAATTTGACATTGCCATGTTCAGAAAAAGCTTCCACACCACAAAAAAATCTACCTGGAGCTGAAAAGGTCTTTCATTTCCTTGTTCACAATAAACGTTTGAAATAAAGCAACTAGATCACAGATCACAACTTAGTATTCTGGAAAACTTCAAGAAAATGTATTGCATCTCCCTTCCTGTTGTGTGCTCCCCTTTCCCACTCACTCGTCTGGACAGTGAACTCAGGCCATCACTCTTTCTTGCATTTAGAGCTAATTTGATTGCCCTGAGGATCACAAAGACCCCAAAACCTTCCCCTGAACCTTATTTTCATAAATTCACTTGGCACAAGCTCCTATAAAACTTTATATATTATCATTTTTAAAATGATCAATATTAAGACAAAATAAAATTGTATCTTCCACTTAAAACTTGACTAAATTTTTTTTGGATTAATAAATATTGTTAGACCTATGTTAGTGCATTTGTTTGGAAACAAATGCGTAAGCAAAGATATAAATGGGAAGAGTTCACTTTGACCCATCTAATCATACCTGAACAGGGACTCCCTGGACAGCCAGATTTCATTCTGCTTCACAGTTTTCCAGGAAAACAGCAGCAGCAGCAGCACAGTGGACACTGTCAGCGTGGTGGCCCCACAGCGGTTCAGCCAAGAGCAGAGCTTGTTCAGTCCGTGCACAACAAGGATGCAGTAGCCCATGCTGGAAAACAGGGTGTCGAAGCAGGGTTATTCTGGGGTGGGGGTGCCATACAGGCCCCCTGAGCCTTCTATCTCACACAGCTAACTTTCAAACGAAGCTTGTCCTGTGACAGAGAAGCGGCAGATATGAACTTCCCTGTCTCACGTGGCATCCACGCGTTAGTTCTCCCACAGCTATACTGCTACATCGGCTACTCTTTGGCATCAGTGTGGAGAACAAGTTCACCTTGGAGACTCAAACTGCCTTGGATCCCAGCAGCTCAGGCATCACGAAAAGTCCCTCATGCATGTTCTTGGGTCCTGAATGGGCTCTTCAACCCTTGATCTTTCATGTTACAGGCCTCGTATCACACCACTGGCACTGTGTGGCCAGATACAGACTGCGTGCTGCAGCAATCACGGCTTTGTGGGAGACAGTGCCCAACAGCTTCCTAACAGGTGGAAGGATGCCGGTCACCAAAGGCCATTGGTCTCTGTCTCCGGGAACGTGCCACCTAACATGCGCCACTCTGGCCAATCGAGTCCTTCAGCTGAAGAAAAATCTACCCAAAGGGCCAACTCCTGAGTCCCGTAGCTGGGAGCCTGTCACAGACAAGCTGTATTGATACGATGCTCTTGCTGACGCTGGCTCAGCTTTCCTAACAGACATGAAGACTCCCCCGTGTTATCGGAGTGGAATTCTGACATGTTGAAATAATGTCTCTCAAAGCCTTCGGCTTGGTGGACAGGACGTGGTTCCTAACATCATCTACGCACCCCCAGGAATGCTTCTTGCCTGACGACTGGTCTCAGAAAAACTCAAACTTTTAGTTGTGCCCATTATTTCTGTGTATAATTTAGTCAAAAATCCACTTCATTCCAAAGATGATAACTACAAATTATTATAGAACATTTTAAAAATAAAACAAGCTTGTGTAAATAAATCCTACATTAGTCAGGCTACTAATGCTATACAAAGTCCAAAATTGATACAGCCCGCTTACCTTTTCATTATTTATTCATCTGCTCTCTATTATGTGGTTGGCAACACGCCAAGTGCTAGAAGTAGAATTATGAATAAAGGAGAGGCGTTGCCCTCAAAGAACTCCAGTCTAGTGAAGGAGGCTGGTTCTGTAAAAGGAAATGCCTGAATGTTCTCATTTCGAACACACCTCCTTTAAAAGAAACCCCTCTCCACTTTCCCTCTGTTTGCCTTTCTAAATACCTATGCTTTGGTATCAAGGGTAGAAGAACAAGAGACAAGAATTCGAAGTTTCTGACTTGGAGACCCTGGGTATCAAGTCAAGTTAGAGTTCCAACTCCATAGTTCAAGTTCCAGAACTTAATTGGTCCAGCTCCCGACAGTTGTAGGGTTTGCCGTTTGGCCAAAGGGATCAAATCACCACCCCACTCAGCACTGGGGGATGACAGTTTGAGCCAAGGAAGCCCATGGTGCTGACCTCCCCTCCCGATCACTGAACCTGATTGCCACAAGCACCCTGCAGAGCCCTGCAGATGCCCGAACACAGTCACCTGTACCAAACAAACAAACAAACAAACAAACCCTCTTTCCACTTCCATAACTCTTCATGTTTGGTCTTAAAGGTATCAAGCTTTTCTAAAAGTCTTCCATTTTTCTACAACTGCCCCTGCTGATGTCACTAACTGGCACCATGGCGGCTCAAGCTCACAGGCCTGCTTGTCACGTACTCCTCTAGCCCGGCCAGACTCCGAGCCCCGACTGAGCAGGGTGCTTCCCTGGCCACAGGAAGGCCTTCTGGGCGCCATTCTTCCATTCACCAGGCATTTCATAAACACTGATTATGCACCTAACACTGCTCCAGGCATCAAGAACAGATCAGTGAATAGAGCAGAGAGTAATTCCAATTCTCATGAAACTCCCAGGGGTGGGGAGAAACAGCTGACAAGCGAATGAAACAGAGAGCCCGTCACATTGAGTAGTAGGAGGTGTTGGGTGGAAAAAGAAATCCAGCAGGGAAGAGACAGAGGGAGTCCATGGTGGGGAGGAAGCTGTGATTAACACGGGTGGTGGGCAGGGAAGGTCTTGGAGAACAGGTCACCTGTGAACAAAGTGCTGAAGTGCAGGGGGTGCGCCACGCAGCCACCCACATCTGCAGGGGCAGCTGCCTTTCGAAAGAGAAGAGAAAGGCGACCTGCTTTGCTGGATTCGGTCACATGGCTCATACAGAGTGGAGCAGCGATGGGAGCTGGGAAGTGCAGATTCCAGAGCCGCGATCCACACGCTGTCCTATTGCTGGACTTTTGACCTGACAGCTGATTCCTGTGTGCCTCGCACCTCACTGCACAGCTTCACCTGCTTCCTTCCCAAGCGCTCCTCTCACGAAATCTCAATTGCTGTTTTCTGCCTCTGTGAGGGAATCAGAGCTGCCATCTGGCAAAGCAGTGGGGAAGGAAAACACTGAGACTCCAACAGCTCCAGATCAATGGCTGCAAAGGCGCAGACGACAACGAGTAACAAAGACAGCCAAAGTGATTAGCTATCTCATATGCTGAGATGTTCCCTGAGTGCTTCCTGTGAGCAGGGCCCTGAGTACTGTACTGAACAGGAGACTGTTCACAGCACAATGGGACAAGGGCGGTACTGGCTTTAACTATATTATCTAATTTAAAACTTAATCCTCAGCATGTTTCATTTCATAAGTGGGGAAACTAAAGCTTGTAGGAGGAAAATAACTTGCCCACAACCCCACAAGCTAGTAGTAGTCAGAGCAGAAGACCCACGGCCCTAACAGTATGCCGTCATCCAGGAGTCGACACACTTTTTCTGGAAGGGGCCAGGGAGGGAATATATCCAGCATTTTAGGCTTTAGGACCTCTGTCTTTTCTACTCTATTTTTGTAGCAGGAACGCAGCCATCAACACTTTGTAAACCAGGGGTGTCCAACCTGTGGCCCGCAGGCCGCATGCAGCTCAGGATGGCTGTGAACGCAGCCCAACACAAAATCGAAAACTTACTTAAAACACTATGAGACTTATTTGTGATGATGTGTCGCAGTGTATTTAGTGTGTGGCCCAAGACAACTCTTCTTCTTCCAGTGTGGCCCAGAGATGCCAAAAGGTTGGACACCCCTGAAAATGAAGGGTGTGGCTAATGTTCCAGTAAGATTTGTTTACAAAAACGGGTGGCAGGCCAGATCCCACACGGGCCACAGGTTTCTTACTCCTGCTGTAACCAAAACGAAAGAAAACACCGTTCATTTCCACTCAGCACAGGCACAGGGATCCAGTGAAAGGATCTTTTTTTTTTTTTCAAACGTTGTATGGACACATGGTTTAAAGAAATGTAAGATCATATACATATAAATAAAATAATCTCCACTCAGGTTTGCAAATATCTTGGACAGTGGCACATTCTGATAGGCTTGCATACAATATCACAGAGATTAAATGCTTCTCTATTATGGCATTTCACCTTTGAACATCTCAGCAGCAGGGGTGAGAATCACTCTCCATTACTAGGGGCAGGGCAAGTCCTTATTTTCAAAGGGGAATATCAAGCAATTGAGAAACTACATGTTTTCCTGGCCTCTAAAGAGATGAAACCAGACACCAGTTTGCTCTGGTTTATCTGATTAAGGAAAATCTGGACTCTGACCAGAGTCCTCTACACCGAGCACAAAGCAGTCAGTGCAAACACTGTTCCTTGGCAAAATCATACCCTGGAGAACCCAGAGCCAAACTCTGGCTGCTGAATGTTTGGTTCAGCTCAGCAGCCAGATGCACTTTCAAAGCATGATGGGAAGCACCACGGCTGTGTCAGAGAATGAAGCTAATCCCTCGTACACAGGCTGATGCGAACTCCAGTTCCGAACGTGATTCATTGACAAGCTCCTCAGCATGCAGTGCACTCAATAAGGACTTGAATCTCTTCTTTATACTTTTATGATGCATACCCAAAGCACACTGAACAGCAAATGCAAATAAACAATGTCTTTCCTTTCACATTAGAATAAAAAAATATTTTACACCTCTTTGAGAACTTTGAGAGAGCAGTTAAGCATTGTGTAAATTGTACAAATGCACTTTTTCAAACCTTGCCTAGAAGCTCTTAAGTGATAAGCGAATAATACTTTCCATTCCCATTTACATAAACCCCCCCAAATGACAATTTTCTACCTTTCAGACCATAGCTCCTGTCTTTTCTACTCAACTCTATTTTTGTAGCAGGAAAGCAGCCATCGACACTACGAAAACTGGGCCAAGTACTTTATGATATGTGCTGTGGCTTCACTTCTTGTTTAATTAGATACAGCAAAGACAGCTTTTCTGTTATTAAGCAGAACAGAAATGCTACCTTTTAACTTAACGAGCTCAAACAACCCACTGAGAGAGTCCATAAATGTATCTATCATATTAATGATACAAGACAGATACAATCTTCCCATTTTATTATTTTAAAAAGTTCCTAATGTTAGCCCTGGCTCCATAGCTCAATTGGTTAGGGCATCCTGATACACCAAGGTTTTGGGTGTAATCTTACATCAGGACACACCCAAGAATAAACCAATGAATGCATAAATGGGTAGAACAAATCAACTGTTTTTCTCTCTCTTCTTTCCTCTCTGTCTAAAATCCATAAATAAATTTTAAAAGGTTTTAAAATTCCTAACTTTATACAGTTTAAATTGAACATACCTATAGTTAATTTCATTCTGATCTGTTGAATCCCCCAAATGGCACATTATCCAATAGTAAGGCTTTATTCCAGTCTCATGGGTATTGACCCAAAGTGGTTAAGCAGTAAAGCCCTGAATGCTGAGCTCAGAACAGTTGCTGATTCTATAGCTGGGAAGCACCACGAAGTCAGTGGACCAGCTTCCGTAAGCCAAGACTCATTAGCGTCCCCATCCCTGCCTGCTTCTTCTACCGTAAATATTTCATGGATGGGACATTTCTTGGAAGACTGAACATAATGCGAGAGTGTATTAATTCTCTAAAAATGACCCCCAAAGCATCTCTTGTGTATTACCTAGCACCCCATCCTAAAGATTTAGGGTAGGTATGAAAGTTTCTTTGCATTTACTTCTCCGTGAAATAGATCTCTTCTGTTCTTTTCTCAGCAGATCTATGGAACAACTGGGAGGAAAATGCCATTGGCTTTTACCTTCTGAGAATTATCTCCTTTACCTCTTTGAAGATGAGATGCTTCCCCAGCCTCCTAGTTCACCTACCAGCTCTAAACCTGACGAGACCTATTGTGGCAGAGAAGGCGAGGCTCTGGAGTCAGAATGCTAAGTGGAATAAGCCAGTCAGAGAAAGACAAATGCCATGTGATTTCACTCCTTTGTGGAATGTAACGAACAAACTGAGCTAACAAGGAAAACAGAGACAGACTCACAGATAGAAAGCACGATGACAGGTAAGGGAGGGAGGGAGGTTGGGGGGTGGAGGGATTGAGAAAAAAAAAGGATAAAGGACTCAGGGACATGGACAACAGTGTAGTAATTACTGGGGGAGGTGGGTGTAAGGGGACTAAATGGCAATGGGAAAAATTACAATAAAAAAAGTTAAAAAAAACATTTGTACTTCAGTTCTGACATTTACAGTTATTTGATCTCAGGTAAATTAAGTTCTCTAATTCTTGGTTTTCTTATTTTGTCAACAGAAGTGATTTTACACTGGGGACACTGGTTGATACACACTAAATAAACAATAACTGATACCATTAGTATTACGTTATAATAATATTACTATTAAGGAATTATTTTCTGCTACATGGAGTGTAAGGCAAGAAACATGTGAAGTTTGCATTCCAGGTAGAAACAGATGTCTCTACACCAGGCTCCTCTAAATGCAGTAATGTCCCGAGGCCCCGGACGCTCCTAGCTGCAGTGGCACCGAAGTTTCTGGGACAGGCTTTCAGTCTGGAGGGTCCCAGTGAGGGAAAGGCAGTCACTGCAGAATAGAGTCTGGGACTGGGTCTTCTGTGCCACTCATGAATTCTGTGGCCACAGATCTGCTCAGCCTCACGAAGCTTTACTTGTTTATATTACTAGGACTTCAGAAGGCCTGCCTTGAAGTAAGTTAAAGAACGTACATGGGTATGTTCTGTGAGCTGAACACAGGCACCGGTGTCTTCAGGTATTCAGCACGCTGCACTGTGTTGCACCAATGAAATGTACTTACACATCATTAAAGTCTGTGGTTAGACCTGTAAATACACCTCAAGAAATCCACTTTATCAAGGTCCAGACACACCCAAACTATCTCATTTATAGGGCAATTATAAGTCTTTAAAGAGCACTCACCAAAAATGCCCTTAAAACTGCAAACTTCCCTGTACAATATTGTTTGTTTCGGAAAGGTTTGGTTCTTGTATAAAACAAAATATTGCTGAAAGTAAGATTCACCTGTAGAATGTGAAATATAGATAGCCATGTATTTTTGTTAACATGAATTCATAAATCTCGAACACAAAAAACAAATCTTCCCTTATACCCATTTCAAATCTTTCTCTACTCCATCGTTCAAAGGAAAGAAAATGCAACATGTAATCCTCCTGGTGAGTTAATGAAGCTTTTGTACTCAACTTTGAGAAGAAGTAAATATTAACTGTTTGAAAGCTCAAGCTGGTTGTTTAAGGATAGAGTAACGTTTTACTCATTTTCACAGCCGGAACACTGGGCACACGACAAGGGCTGCTTTGTGAGTGTGACTGAACACTGCAGTTGAAGGTACCAGACACTAACATGGAGAAAAGGGTGAAGTTGACTGTCAATCCAGGTCAAGCGCGGAGATGATAAGACCCACGGTGACCTATCACCAGAGGGCCGTCTGTGCCCGGGACACGGGACCTTCCCCTGGTTGGTGCCTTCACCCCAGACTGGGCTTCTCTCCCTCACAGCCCGGTGAGAGCAGTCACAACCACATTTTCCATCTGGGCCTGAGAGGCCTTTTGGCCAAGCCAAACACTTCCCAGGTGACTCCACAGCTACTTCCAAAAAGTCAGAAAGACCACCTTCCCCATCGCCCTACGGCACACTCATCTCTAGGACCTGGACTCTGCCACTTCTTTGATAAACCACCATATTCCAGAGCACAGCTTCTTCACTTTTGAAGCAAAGGCATACTGGACAATCCACTACTTTTGCTGCCCCTCCATTATTCCCTGTGTTAACACAGACCTGATCACACAGTCACAGGCTGGGTCACCACCTGTCCACTGTTCTTTAATCCCCAACAGTACTCTTTTATGAAGCATCAATTATGCCTGGTACTATGACAAAACAGACACAGAAATTAGGCGTGCTCACTAGAGCAAGGCAATCTAGATTTCTAAGAGTGTCAAGGATATTTTCAGATTACTGAAATCTGTATAAGAAGTCACACATTTCAGATATATTTCCCTGTGCAGAATCCAAGGGAAAAAGAAATAGATGCACTAGTGACTACACAAGATCTTGATAGGAAGGAGACCGAAATGGCCACACTTAAGTCCACCCACACCCTCCGGGCAAAACCACGGCCAACTGTGCAGGACACTAGGCATGTGACATGTACTCTGCAGTACCCTCCACGCACAGAGGCACATTTCAGACCCTTTAGTACTGCGTTCGGATCGCGAACAGACTACGCAGGACCGTTCACTTTTGAGCACCTGGGGAAGAAGGAGAAGCTTACACCTACACTACTTCCATTTCCTTTGATGTTGACTCACCTGATCTTCTCATCTGCACAGGGTAGATCGAAATAATGACTTGCAATTACCTAGCATAGCTTATAATATTTTTCACATATATTATTCCATTTAGTCTCATCTGAATCCAAATTATACTCTCCAAATTTTATTCTTGAATCCTGGATTCTAAGAAATTTGCTTCACCATTTAGGACTTAACAGACATAAAAGCACTCATCTGTTATAATTAGTAGGGTTCTGTAATATTAAGGCCATGATTGTAGTCTAGTAAATGACTTCAAACTTATCCTCACCTTGAGCCCTGGGCTCAGCACAACTAGTTCAGCACAACAGATTAGCAGTTATCTTCTGCACATGAGCACTACCTCTCCGCTCACTGCATTCTCACCGCTGCTCCGTTCTACGTTCTATTTGTCTAGTTTTAGAACACATTCAGCTGAGTCCCTCAGCAGAGTCCTCCTGCTTCCCTTCCTGCTCATGACCTTCACACAGCATTCACCCCCATGATGTCTTGGTGACTGCCCACCAGTCTGGTGCTGCCTTAGTACCATCCCTTCCTGAGCACTGCCTTGCAGAGTAACCCTCCACGGACAAGGTCTAGTTCCTAGATCTCACACCCTCATCTGTGTTCAGGTCTCAAAGGGCTAGATGAAACAGCGCACGCTGGCTCTGTTCAAAGAGCAAAGAGACAAACACACTGAAGTCAATTATTCCCATCTTTACCCTATGGCATTCTGAAGAGTAAAGTTAATCAACTTCTGGAATCCCCAGTGGAGGCTAATAACCAGCAGGAAGCCTCTGCCTGCACGGCACTGGAGGTTTGTCCCACAAAGGATTGGAGACCTGGGGAGGAGTGGGAAAGCTTGACAGACTCAGCTTTCTCTTAAAATACAGTGAGTAACATGGAAGACGCCACATTTAAAACATCGGATTTTCTTTCCAAGTAAAAGGACTTTTTCATTACCCAAACCTTGAATTTCTTCTCCAACAGTATCGTTAATCTTCACCTTCAGTCACAGGGTAGCCTCATTTTATTGTCCCCTAATATAACAGTGCACGGCATTTCTGCTCTCCTTTTGTCATTTTCATCATGACAAAGGAGCACCTTGTTGTTTTAAGATGGCCATGATAGAAATGCATATAAATGAATTCAGATCTAAAACTAAATAAAAATTGAGTGGATCTGAGTAATTTAGCCTATACATACACACATGCTTTTACACACATATTCTCAGAGGGCCAGTGCACCTGACCTTGTAACTCAGTGGATTGAGTTACAAGGTCAATCTACAAGGGGAAATTTGCCTGTCAATCTATCTCCTAGGTTTTTAGTTGAGTGGCTCTATGAAAAGCTCAAGTCACTTCTTCCATCCCTCTCATGTATTATGTGACGGGAATTTAAAACAAAGAATCAAACTAAGAGGCAAAGTGACTGAATATCTGATAAGCTCCACTAGGTTCCTGGGCTTTTTACTGTTCCTATTACTTGGTCCACTCAAAATCTGGTCACTTGTGTCATCTTAGGTGGGTCAACTTTGTCCTATCTCTACTAGCAATGGCCTGAGAGAGACTCAACATGCTGGACTCAGTACCAATCAGTCTTATGTGGTGTCTTACCCTACACTTTGAGCCCCTATTTAGATATTAGGCTTCATCCCAATTCCTGAGCATCTCCCTGTGGAGGTTTATCCTTTGATATGGAAAGACAAACCTCTGACCTGTTCTCATGGACTGCAGCCTTCTTAAAAAGCAGGCTGTACCACTGCCCTTGGAAGAGAAAAGTCTGGCATTGTTCTTGTTGTCAGGGCCCTATCACCTGCTGACATGCAGTGCTTGTTGCTGCCTGCCTACATCAACTTCCACGAATCACTGTTCCTGCTGCTCAGGAGGACGCTCTCCTCTGTCACAGCAGAGTCCTCACAGGGAGCCTGTCCTCATGTCAAGTGCATTCCTTCCTGTCCTCCCTTTCCTGGGAAACACATCTCCCTCTCCCTGCTGGGCCAATCCTGCCGAAATTGAGCAGACAGAGGTGGTCCCATTCCAACGCATAACAAAATTTTTGTTTCAGATCTTAAGGGGAAAAAAATCATGCTTTCCATAAGGTTATTCAAAATCACAGAAAACAGTTGAGCTTTGGAGCAGAAAAAGACCTTAGAGATGATATACCAGTGTTTAGTGGAGTGTTAGATTTCCCAAGCCAGTAAAATTTCCAAAAAACGGGAGCTGAGAGGGCGGAGGAGAAACTGACAAGGGTCATGTGACCCTGCTCCTGTCGGTATTTCTTGGGAACTACTGAACAAGCTCAGCCCTCTGGGTTTACAGATAGGAAGCTGGGTTCCCCCCGACTGCCAGGCAGTGGGGGACAGACTGGGCTGTGCTGACTCCCAGTTCAGTGTTCTTCCTACTGGATTTGCTCAAGTAAGTTTTTGTTGCTGTCAAAAAATTTCTCTGATTTTAGTGCTTGGTAAAACTTTGATTCTCTCTTAAATGATCATCACTCTCCTCCAACAACGCCGAAGAAATATGTACATAGACGGCTCATCAGGAGTCTCCAATACAAGATGACGGAGGTAATGTTACTTCGGAAGTAACATTTCTCATTTTGCACGCTGGAAGTAAGTACTGCAATAGTATTTCCACTGCAACCTGTGTCAGATTTTAAAATTCCATTTCAAATTGGAATTTCGGATAGGTGTGATTTGAAGACATTTCTCAAAATTGAAAATGAAGGAGAATCATCTTTCCCCCAATTTTCCACGTCTAGTTTGTCCCTAAGTTTAGGGACTATCGAATTCAAATGGCATCTCTTTTTAAGAGTAGGGCAATTTTTTCTTTTTCTTTCTTCCCTCAAATACATGTTATCCTCTGTGGCTTCAATTATCCTTGATCTGTCTATTCACAATATTGTTGCCGCCTTCACTTATTCCTGCCTATTCTTTTCCTGTCTCCAGCCATTCATGTTTTCTTAAAGCAGCTTAGGAATTTGCTCTTTGGCACTGAAGTGAATAAATCACCCTTAATCTGGCATATGAATGGATATCTGAACACATTCTGTGAGTGCTCTCAACAACTATTTCTGCTTCACTGGTTTCTAAAAAATTTTAGTCCTTTTAAGCATTCTAAAGTAGTTTGTATAAAATACAAAAAAAAGTAACCATAAAATTGTATGCTTCTCTTGAAATAAGAATAAGAGAGCAAAATTTCTGTAAAAGAAAGATTTAAGTTCCAAACTCTCTTGCCTCTTCAAAAAAAGACATCAACAAAATTAGCATTTATTATCAGAAGAAAAGATTACTTCAATTTTTTTTTTTTTGGTGGTAAAGTTCTGACTCTAAAGCCTTGCAGTGCTAAATAGCTTACTCCTGTTGCTTTTGTCCACAGGTCGCAAGTAAAAGAAGTACAAGTGAGAGGAAGGTGATGTTTGCAATCTCTGCCAGCCCAGGACGGAGGGAAGTGAGAAGATTTAAGTGGCTTGTTCATTATAGACATAAAGTTGGAAGATGAAAGAGCATCATTAGTCTGACTCATTCTGGGCTTATCTTATAAAAGGGCCAACTCAGTCCCCTGGGACTGATGGGACTCACGTATCTCCTGGGAGGGTGGACATGACTTCTGAGGGGTTCATGAATGAGATTCTACAGCTAGGAGTTGATTCCATAATAACTTGATTTATCATTTAATGAGTAGGAAGTTCACCTTCCTCAGAGGGATTATCAATAGAGCTCTTTACTTTGTCATCCTATTGTTTGGTCAAGTTTTGGAGACAACACAGAATTTCTGCATAAACATAATGACTTGTATTTTCAGGAACACCATTAAATATGCATGTGTATGCTTTCCTTAAAGTACTGGGTAGTGATGCTGTGGTCGAAACCGGCTATTTCTTGTCAAGGTCAATAATGAACGAGGGTCATGCAGAGAAGATTCCTATGTATATAAAAGGCTTGGAACATGTTCTTCACCATCATCAAAGCCAATGTGCAGGTTTTTTAAATGCAACAGGCATAATCCAATGCTCTGACACCTTCTTAGGACTGCCGGCAGCATATGCAAAATTCTCTGTGGCAGCAAGGAAGGTTTTGGCAGCCCTTTGTCCAGCTGTCTGCCATTTTCTACTGAGATGGGGTGTGGCTGGTCACTGCTGGGTAAAATCTTTTCCAGAAAAAGCCCTGATTTTCAGAGAAAACTGTCAATGGTTATAAAGTGGCTCTGATGAAGTTGTTAGAACTCTCGAAGCCCATAGCACAGACGTTTACCCACACAGGCTTGAATTTCTGACAGCCTGGACCACCTCAGAGGCACGGTGACGCAGCTTCAGATAATGATGGACTCCACTGTCTTCAGTGAAACTGCTCTGCTCCCCTGTGGTGTCAGTTACAACAACGGCTATGAAGAAATACTGGCACTTATTGGAGGTACAAAGTCTCAAACACCTTAGGCCTCCTCCAATTCCAACCTCCCCAAATCTGCATTAAACTCTCAGGTTTGTGTCCAGAGCTGTGGACCTGGCCCAACAATCTGACCTCTTCTTCAGCCCTCAGGACCAACTTTAAGGGGCAGGAGAGCACCTCCCCTCCCTGTCACAAGGCTTAGGCATCTGGAGAGACTAGGACTTTGGAGGGAGGAGAATGGCCTGGCTGGGCCCAGGGATGATATGCATGTTAATACAGGCCATGCCAGGCAGTAAAAAGAAATCCTCAGAAGACGACGATTCTGCCCCAACACTGCCATGCATAGCTGCCGGAACTTGAAGGGAAAAGGGCAACCATCTTTCTAACGAAGGCCAGTTTACAGAAATTGATTTTGGATGACTCTGCACCAAGTTTGCACAATGCAGCAAAATCCAAATTGCTTCTGAGAGCAATTTGCACTTGCTCTTGGTAAAATGAATGTTTTTGTCATATTCAGAACTTTTGTTTTAATCCAAGTCAGTGTATTCCTATCAGAAAAAGGACAGGGCCACTACTTTGGCTTTTTCAGAAAAAAAGGAAAGAAAGTCAGAGAGAGGTCTATTATGGGTAGGGCAGCCTGGGAAGAGCCAGCGCTGACATGATTTTTTGGGTACATGGGGAACATGCCTACGTGGGTGAGAGGAAACCCTTGCCTTAAGTAAGATGTTCCACAGCTGGTTGATGGCAATGCTAGGACTTCCGTAACGTTTACCTAAGGGCCTCAGGAAAACAAAATTTTAACTTCTCATTTATCACAAATTGTTCTCTTGTATCTGGATTAGAACACATGCAATTCTTTGTCACCCAGAACCCCAGACTCCTAGGATTTAGAGCACACAACTCTTGGAAGTATTGGGTTCTGATTACCAAACGGTGCTGAGCTGAAAGTACTTTCCTAAGTCCACGTTTTCCCCTTCTTCGCAGTTGATGTTACTGTCAGAGAAGCAGCATAGTCTGGAAGGGGAGTGATCTGTCAGTAGGCGATGATCTGCATTCTGGCTCTGCCACATCCTAGCTGTGTCACCTGAGGCAAGTCACTTCACTTCTCTGACCCCAGGCTTGGTTTTTGTAAAATGTGAATAATGGTATCAGCTACCTCAACTGATTCAACAGTAAGACTTGCTATTTATTAACCATGTGCAATACAAGCATGCTCTAAGTTTCATATATGATCATCTCATTTAATGCTCACAATATCTCACTGAGTTGGGTTCCATTTCATTTTATGCAGATAAGGAAACTGATGCTTACTGACATCATGCTCATGTTCCAGCCAGAATTCCCACACAGGCACTCTGCCTCCAGGGGCATGCTGTCAACCACCGCCTACAGTGGGAATTAACTGGTATAACAAATACAACATGCTTAGCACAGTGGCTGATGTAAAGTTTCAATGAAAGTTTCAGTATGATCAATGTTAAAATGGTATTAATGAGAATAATATTTAGTTTAAAGAATATTATGACTGGTTAAATGTTTAGAGAGAACTATGCCTTTTTATTATAAGCAGTTAGTAAATTCTTTGAGGAAAGAAACTGAGATTCACTTATTTTTGTAGGCTCAGATGCCACAACAGTACACCTGGCAAAGGTGCCCTGGGAATATCTGTTAAATGAAGAATGAACATCGACTCCACTTGAAAGCATCAGTACCACAGAGAAAACCTGACTGAAGCCACTTTGTACTGGTTTAAGCAAAAACATTATCTAGAAAAGATACTGATGTCCCCTTTCACCCTTCGTATTTCTTATTATTGGCAAGGCCTCCTAAGCCTGTGATCTTAAGGCAATATAGAACACAAAGAAATTGTGTTGTATTTTTGTCCTTATTAGATAGTATTTGCCAAGAAATATTCTCCTTCCCAAATTATGCTGAAGATACATCAAGAAACTTCAGGGTTTTCTCGCTTTAACCAAGTCAAAACCAGGTGCTGCAAAGCCTTAATTAAGAGAGCTGTCAGGGATTTGGCTTGGAGGGAAATAAAAGGTTATGAAATTAATTTCTAATTATATGTATTTTAAAATTTCCAACACAATATCAATAAATATAATTAAATTTTATTAATTGATATTTTAAAAGATTTTATTTATTTATTAACACAGAAACGGAGGGAAAAGGAGAGGGAGATGTGTGTATGCCTCTCATTTGTCCTCAACTGGGAACCTGGTCCACAGTGTAGGCATGTGCCCTGACTGGGAATCAAACCGGCTACCCTTTGGTTCACAGGCTGGCACTCAATCCACTGAGCCACAGCAGCCAGGGCTTATTAACTGATATCCAAATTAATTAAAAATTCTAACCCAATGTCAATAATAAAAAATAAAATATTGCCCTAATAATATTTCAGTTTATGATACTTATTTTAGGAGAGTGCAGTGTTATATATCATTCATGAAATTATTTAATGATGGGAGTTTGCTAAAATCCTTATTTTAAAAATTAGAAACCTAGGTGCAAAAAGCTTCATGTCTTATTAAAAAATCAAACAACAGATAAATGGCAGAACCATTTCAGGGGCATATCCAGACACCTGAATAGAAATGTAGCCTTGGAATGATGCCATTTGAATAAGACAGGAAAACAGACAAGCTTCCGCACAGTTCAAATATTCAGAACAAAGTGGCATTATGTAATCACACACATCTGAATGCCCTTTATATTTTTAACCATTTTTTTCTCAAGGACAAATTTTCTTGAGATTGTTCCTATGTTTAAAGTAGAAACCAAAGAAAAAGAGACAGCTAGAAGGAACAAGATAGAATTTAATTGTGATCATACTACTTAATAATTTTAAGCACATCAAAATATTTCTAGAGAATCACTATAATTATGGTTACAAAACAAAGATCTTTGGAAAAGAATGTATTGGTAAATGACTGCTGCTAAAATCCTGAGTGCACGCCAGTCCTGGTGCCACATGTGGAGGTTGTCAAGCCTGAGGACGGTTGTCAAGCCCCCACCTGGAGGTGGCTGTTGTAAACTGGAGTGAGTGAGTGCAAACGTGAGCTCATTCACCCTTCCCTGTGGCTGTTTTCAAGGCTGAGGTAATAAGCACCCTAGTTCCACAAGGAGCTACTTGTTATGCCCTGAAGGACTGTCTCTCTGGAACCAACTCTCGGTGTTGGTGACAAGAGTGTAGGCCTCAGAAAGGCAACATCAGGAGCGGTGATTACCTGGGCATGTAAAGGACTCTCTCGGCCACCACGAAGCCCACCCTGAAGAAGAGGTTGCTGGCTGGAATGAATGGGAAAACCAGGAACAACAAGCCCACTAGAACTTCCTTGTGCTCCAGTCTCTGAAACATACAACAGGAGAGGACAAATTCATTTGGGGTTAAATCCCCTTCCCTCAGCAGCATTTAACCAGCTCTTTCATTTTCAAGTTCTCACTGAAGGAATGACTAAATGTGACCAATGAGAACCTTTTGATCCATGTGCTGAATTCATCAGAGAAAGCCCTCAGCTAATAACTTTGCATGTCAAAATATTCACACGCACCCAAACACACAGGTGCCACCCAGAAACACCTGCTATTTGTATAATATGATCGGGGGCCCAATACTCCTTGTTCTGGGCTGGCTCTACAGCAACCCTGTTTCTTGGTTCTGTCCCCCCAGGCAACTCATTCCCAGGGAACATAACAACTGATACACCCAAGCTCACCAAGGCATCGTGCAGAACTATTGTCCTCTCAGAAGAGAATGCATAAAAAAACACAAAACCCACACAGAGATCAGGAGAAGCAGAGATAACCATAAAGGAAATTAAATGCAAATTATAAAATTTGGTACCAGTGAGGAAGATCATTTGAGCTGAAGAGTTTTTAACAGCTCTCAAATCAAGCCGGTAAGCAAGTATTTATTTCACAAAATTTTTTGGATTTAAAATTCATTACAACGAGAACTCATTAACTGACAAAGCACCTTTCTGTAGTATTGTACATATTAATTTGTAAAGATTTTTCTGTCACAGTTCACAGAAAAAAATTCTGTTTGTTACTAATAATATGTTGTAACGGACACAGTAAAAAGTAGCTCACACTTTGTGAGAATCCATGGCATGGACACATTTGAAGAGAGGCCTATTTAACACCAATCTTAATGTACCAGGGGGTTATTTCTTTCCCTTTTAAAAAAGTTTAAGGAAACCAAATAGAGCTTTCCATATTATAGTTTTAAATGTTTCTTATGAACTTATGAACATTTAAAATAGTCTATTACTTTGAATAATTGTAGAAGACTAAATAAAAAATTCAAAATATAAATATTAGAGACTCCCTAATATAAACTACTAATATTTTAAGTATACAAACTGAAAATTTTTAAACATCTTGGGATATTTGTCATCTGGATTTTATTAAAATACTTGTTTTTTTTAACTACAACATATAGAATAATAAAATTTCTGACAGTAAGTCCATATGAACAAATGTGATTTGGACAATTTCCCTTAATAGTTAACAACCTATAAATGATGATATCATTTTTTAACCTAAAGGAACTACACTATTTAAAATTAAAAAGGTGGAAAAAAGTTTCCATAACAAGTCTTCCATTCAAATAGGTGCAATAATGTTGTATTTTCTATGACCCACTAAAACTGATTTTAAAAAATGGGTAAGAAAAAGTAGCAAGCTCATTATACTTAAAACTACACACTATCTTTGCAATTTAGATTACACTTTGAGTTTACAAAGTACATTTAAGTTCAGGAACTTGAAGTTTACATAATTTAAAAAATAAACACCATCATAAAAATCCTGTGACATCAAGAGTAAGAATGTCTTGGCTAAAATTAAAAATAAATCCCAGATAAAGAAGTACAAATTGGTAGTTACAAAACAGTCGCAGGGATGTAAAGTATAGCATAAGGCATATAGTTAGTAACACTGAGACAACTACGTACAGTGCCAGCTACATACTGGAAATACGGAGGGGAACACTTTGTAAAGTAGATGATTATCTAACCACTATGCTATACATCTGAAACTAATCAGAATAACACTGAATGTAAACTGTAATTGGAAAATAAGAATTCTATATTAAAAATAAATAAAACAAATCCTAGTGAATAAATGTTTTGTTGAGTATTCTTCCCGAAGTCTGTGCCTATAATTAAGTAAAAGGTTAATACAGTCTTTTTACAGGTGCACTTTTTAAAAGTATATTTTATTGATTATGCTATTACAGTTGTCCTGTTTTCTTCTCCCCTTAATCATCCTCTGTCCTGTACCCCTCTTCCCTCTAGCATTCCCGCACTTAGCTCACATCCATGAGTTATACATGTAAGTTCTTTGGACTCTCCATTTCCTATACTATTCTTAACTTCCCCCTGTCTATTTTGTATCTACCAATTATGCTTATTCCCTGTATTTTTCCCCTCATTCTCCCCCTCCTCATCCCCAATGACAATACCCCATGTGATCTCCATTTCTGTGATTCTGTTCTTGTTCTAGTTGTTTGCTTAGTTGTTTTTTTTTTTTTCATTTTTAGGTTCAGTTATTGATAGTTGTGTTGTTGTCATTTTACTGTTCATAGTTTTGATCTTCCTCTTTTTCCTAGATAAGTACCTTTAACATTTCATATAAGGGTTTAGTGATGATGAACTCCTTTAACTTGACCTTATCTGGGAAGCAATTTATCTGCCCTTCCATTCTAAATGATAGTTTTGCTGTATAGAGTAATCTTGGGTGTAGGTCCTTGCTTTTCATGAGTTCAAATACTTCTTTCCAGTCCCTTCTTGCCTGTAATGTTTCTTTAGCAAAATCAGGTGATAATCTCATGGGAACTCCTTTGTAGGTAACTGTCTCCTTTTCTCTTGCTGCTTTTGAGATTCTCTCTCTTTTTTTTAAATCTTGGGTAATGTAATTATGATGTGCTCGGATGTTTTTCTTCTTGGATCCACGTTCTTTGGGATTCTCCAAGTGTCCTGGACTTGCATGTCTAGTTCCTTCGCCAGACTGGGGAAGTTTTCCTTCACTTTTTGTTCAAGTACGTTTTCAATTTCTTGCTGTTGTTCTTCTCCTTCTGGCACCCCTATGATTCAGATGTTGGAACGTTTAAGTTGTCCCACAGGTTCCTAAGTCTCTTCTCACTTTTTTGAATTCTTGTTTCTTCATTCTGCTCTGGTTGAATGTTTATTTCTTCCTTTTGTTCCAAATCATTGATTTGAATCCTGGTTTCCTTGTATATTTTCCTTTATTTCACTTTGTATAGTCTTCGCTGCTTTATTTTGCAGCTGTATTCAACCAATTCTTGAGCATCCTGATTATATATTTTTGGTCCCCTGTATATTTTCCTTTGTTTCACTTTGTATAACCTTTACTTCTTCCTTTATTTTGTGGCTGTATTCAACCAATTCTTGAGCATCCTGATTATCAGTGTTTTGAACTCTGTATCTGATAGGTCAGCTATCTCCTTATCACTTAATTCTTTTTCTGGAGTTTTGTTCTCTTCTTTCATTTGGGCCATATTCTTTTGTCTTGGTGCACCAGTCAGGATGAATGCTTCTTCAACTCCTTGGTTATCAGACTTCCATACAGTTCAATTTTCTGGCAGTTCTATTGTTTTTTATTTCTAAATCGACTGTTTCCTTATTTTGGTTGTGTGAGGATGTGAAGTGTATCTACCTACACCTCCATCTCAGCCAGAAGCTGATCTTTGTCTCTATAGATTCACTTTTTAAAAAGATAGCTGAATGCTTCTTAAAAGCTGAAATCGTTTTTACAAAAGTGTTCACCTATCTTCCTATATACATTTCTAAAGATAATTTAATACTTCCTGTTTGTTAATCCTATAGAATTAAGAAGACTAAGGATATAAATGGAACTCCCACTGGGCTATTATCCAAGTCTCTAGCCAGTGTTTTATCCCAAGAAGTGCCTCCGTGGCCCTCATCAAGGTTATTAGAGAACAGCCTTCACTGGGGATACAAAAGCGACTTCACCTTCACACCCCGAACATCACACCTCCTTGCCTGACCAAAGCCACCTTCCCCACTCTGATGAGCATGTGGTTATATCCTTTACTCAACAAAACACTGAGTGCTCCACAGCTACTCTGTTGAGAAGAAGTGGGCATCAGGTGTATGCCAAAGTCCAGCTGCATGCTGCCTTCCTCCTCATTCACCGAGCCCCTATAAGTGGGCAGGATCCCCAAATGGTCACTGTTGCTGGGGACATGGAGATAGGTTCTTCAGGCTCCAAGCACAGTCTCTGTTTCCTTCATGGCAATCATTCCAGCTGTAATTACATATTTATCTGAGTGTTTACTACTTTAAATACATCCCCTAGGTGAAGCTTCATAGGGCAGGGAGCCAGTCAGTTGTGTTCACTGGTGCATGACTTGTGTTTAGCTCAGTGCCTGGCACTTAGTAGGTCCTCATAAATATCTATTAAATAAACTAATAAGTGAATAAATATACCAGGCAAGAGAAGAGGAGAGGGTAGAGAGGATTTCCTGGTGGAGGTGACAATCTTGGTTTGAAAAATGAATGAATGCCTACAAGGCAAATCTGGTGATGCCTGTGAGGAGGGTTCACAGCTAATCTAATTCCAAGAAGCAGATACAGAATATACCAAGCAGGGAGTAAAACTATACATGCAGGTGGTTGGCAAATCATGAGGATCTTATCAGCCCTGTGTGGAGCTGACCTTTAGAGCTAACAGGGAATTACAAAAGGGTCTGACATGTAGAAAGAAAGAAGAACACGTCAGTACCCAGGAGATGACATTGGGATTCAAGCTGTGGTCCTGCCATCAACACACCATTATATTGCCTTGAGTGGGGACCTCATTACCTCTCCCAGGCCCCAACTATAAAATGAGACTAGTGAAGCTCAGGACTCAGTGGGGCTAGATTGTCACAAAGATTTCTTCATCAGTGGACGTCCACATTACTGGACTTGTGAGTTGTGGGCTCAGAGGCAACCGTTCCATGCTCCCAGATGGGCTGGTCTTACAGTGTATTTTTCTTTGTTTTCAAAATTTTCAATTGAAGGCAGTGGTATTGTGTCCATACTTAATGAAGTTTTGTTATTTTATTTTGAAGAGAATAATATTCATGAAAAAGTTATTTATTCTCAAATTAAATTGATGATTATATTCTTTGTCTTTCCTCCTTCCCATTGGATCAAGAGGAATAGAAAATATTCAAAAATATATTTCTTTAAGCTGTGAGCCAATCAGCCAAGCATAAAGTTAGGAAAAAATATGTCATGGATACGGCTGAATTTCCTAGAATGAGAAAGACTGGGAGGGAATCCAAGTTAGGATCCTGTGGCTCACAGATGTAACAAAATTGCCTAAATAATTTATAGCTCACTTCAGCCTAATAGAGTCCAATGAAATGCAAACAAAATATAGGTGGAAGAAAAGGGGAAAATCTGTGGTATTTTCCAAAACACACAAAAGTGCATTCATTTCTAGGAAAAGAAGCAAATGGAAACTTATTTATTCCAAATTACACTAGGGGTGAAAAGGCATGAGAATTCAAAGAGCTAATCATGAGCCACTGATAATACATGTCATTTGCTGATTAACTGTGCAAGTTCAGACAAATTAATTTACTTCTCTGAGCTTTAATTTGATGATCAGTTGAACAAAAGCAAGGGTATTGATATCTATTGTATTAGTAAGAAAAATGTGTAAGAGATTCACCATGATTTTCTTTTCTGACTTAGAAGAATACAAAGAAGCAGCCTTCTGAACTGTAAAGAGGTAAAAATATCTTAACATCCCTCTTAAGGTGCCCGGAGAGGCACTCAGCCCCTATTGGCCCTGCCACATATCTGAACAAGCAGCTCAGTTTCCTCAGAACCAGCAATTACTTCCAAGGAAATCCAGCTCCAGAATCCATGTCTAGGCTGATAGCTTGTGATTTACCCCTTCCCCATCTTACTCCAAGTTCACCTTCCAAAGCACTGGTCACAGATGAGGACACATAGACGAACACACACACACACTGTGGCCGGCGGCGGGTGGGTGTGTGCTCCTGAGAAGGGGACCCTCCCTGTCTTATTCGACAAAGAAAACGCATTGCAGGCTGTTCCCTTCCACAGAGCTGGAGGAACGTCCCATTATAGCAATTGCTATCATCACTGTTACCACATTTTCTCTCACCTCTAAACAGGTTTCAGAAAAATTATGTAGTGCATTTAGGGTGTGAGCATGTTGTCATAGTTCTGCATACAGTGCAGTTATATTTCAATCTGAAGAATTCATTTGGCAACTCTAGGCCCTAGCTGTCTGGATCCTCTTTCTCAATTTTTAGGGAGCTGATGACAGTAAAGCTCTTCAGCCCTGGGGGTGAGACATTTGCCAAGATGACGACTGGCATGGCTGAACACACAAGGCCCTCTTTTTGTATCTGCTTATGGGTCTACTTCCTCCATTAGATGACAGATTCCTCCAGGATTCACCATCTCGTCTCAATTTTTTACCTAGATACCTGGCACATAACAATCATCACTCAACAAGTATGTATTGTGGTAGTAAAGATCAGTGATGAAAGTCATATATATATATGACTTTATATATACATACATATATACATACGTGTGTGTGTGTGTGTGTGTGTGTGTGTGTGTGTTTCATTGGGGTCCTCAAGCACTCCAACAGCCGTTTCAGGGACGTGCCACTAAGGAAAGCTTTTGCTTTTGGTAACTCTCAGAAACATAGTATTTGCAACATTAATTTGGGGTGGAAGGCCCTCAGTCCTTGAGTGTCCCAGAGTATCTTATAAGCATCTGGCCCAGTTGGCCAACAGTGCTGAGGTATTTTTAATCAGGACATATGCATACCTTCCGCCCTTCTCTAATTCCATTCACTGCTACTTACTATTGTACTTCTAGGTCTTCTACAATCATTTGACCTTTGTGCTCAGGAAAACTAACATTTTTCATTTTACTGAAATTCAATTTTAATTTTTTAGTAGTTTAACTTATTAAATATTCCATTATTTACTACTACTATTATTATTATGAAAGTTCTTTTTACTTGAGAAAGATAAATTATTTATTTAATCAACTGGAATCCTTTGATGCTTTATTTGAGTGCAGAGTACTGTCTCATTTCTTATGAGATGTTTGATCGGAATTCCAGTTCTTGAGCTGGGCAGTGAGCTAGGCTCATTCTCTGGCTATGAGACCCCCAAATTGCAACCCTACAATTTGTGCAAGTTTAAATGAATTCCAAATTAATCTTCACTACAATGCTGTGGGGATACTATCCCTGTTGTAAACTCTAATCTGTCTTAGACCTTTAGGTCCTTCACAAATAGCTGTAATTGAAATCAGCAAAAAATGTCAGAGGGTTATTACATTATTTCCATATGAAATATTTCTCAAGACTGCATAGACCTTGAGGTCTTCTTGCAAAACTTGGGGATCTGGGCTGTCACTGTGCTGCTTTGTACATTTTAAGAATTTTTTGTGGTCCAACACCCCCATCACTATCATAGAAAATGCGTCAGTGAGTCTCCACTTGAATAAATCAGAGGCTCAGGTTTATTTAAAACAGCATTAACTTAGAATCTGCAAAATCCCTGAGATGCTCTCAAGGATGATACTAATGCAGAATGCATCCAATGGATGGTCCCAAAACACTAACTGAGAAGCCAAGGAGGAGGCCTTCAAGACCAGCATGGGAAGTGCCCAAGCTAGAGGAGGAAGCACAGAAAGAACCTGGATATTTGGGGCAATAGGCTTCCACCTGAGCTATGCACAAATGCACCTTAAACTTATTTCCTCTGGGCTACTCTCTTGCCTACCTGATTTTCACTGTTGTCTGTACTTTCCTTTGACTTTTATAGCCTCACCCTCCCTGACCTTTGTCTGACGCTAGTTATCTACAGGCACAGCTCCTGTCTGAGGCTCCTTTCCACGATCACAATTCTCACCAGGTGCTGGAGACAGTCCCCTCCTTTGCCTCATCAGACCATCTGATTGGTGTCATTTTGCATGGTGGCTAACCCTGTCCACAGCACTGCACTTGGTGCCTTCATAAACTCTTCAATCATCCCACTGGCTGTGCCATATGTTTCCTGCCAGGACTCTGCCTCAGAGGTCAGCTCAGTGTGAAAGAGTATGGGGAGGGAAGCACAGATGTGAACTCCAAAGAAGGAAAAGAACTCTGGCTCTTAAGAGCTAACATGAGCCAACCCCAGCCCACTCCTGACTTGGTCCCCTTTTTATATTGTATTTCCATTCTATTTCAGTCCTTAGGTGAACCACCCTTTTAAAAGCTATTGTGGTTATAGAAAATTTTAAATGTTGTATAAAAACAGTAAATACAATAACAATCTGAGAGAGCTTTTTATCTGGCAGATGAGATTGGGACCAATGTCTCAATAACTAGAGAAGAGAAAGTCTTGAATTTCTACTGCTTTTGTGATATCAAATGCAATAGACTATTTCTTATGATTGAAACAAGATTTAGAATCTAAACTCCCTAACAGCAATGCAGGAGGCAAGAGAATCCAGGGGCAGTCTTAAGGTAAGAGAGAATAAGAAAAATTGAAAGCTGATTCTCAGAGCCTCAGTCACTGCTGTCAAATTTTTTGGCAATTATATACTCAACTGGGGCCCTGAGTTCGTCCCACTGGACAATGCAGGAGGTTTAAGGACAGTCCTCCCATGACATGCACACAACTCACACCTCACATGAAAGCATGAAAAGGTATGCTTGCAATTTTTTTCTCCCTGGTCTGAAAGCAATAAGACAGGCTGAGCTGGGACAGAAACTGGCTTAGGTTCAAGATCTCAACAGGATAGCTGCCAGCCCGCACTCTCCTTGGCTTAGGCTGGTGATATCATTTCCTTTCATGTGCCTTAAAATTTATTTGTAAATGCATGGGGAGAAAAATTTTTAAAGGGGAAATGAGTGAAGAAATTATACCCCCACAGAGACAAAAGCAGATTTGTACACTCTGTGTCTTCTCTGAGCCAATCTAAACACAGGTCTTTCCCATACCAAACTTTCTTCACCAAGAAGCCCTGCCAGATGCGCTAATGAATAGAGAGCTGAGGGCAGATTAAAATCAGGGCATTCCTAAACTAGCAGTTTTGATTTCTGGCCTTTGGTTCTGGACCTCATTTTTTTTTTTTTGCATAGTTTTTTGTTTGATTTGCTTGTAATCAACAGTCTGAATCCTCTTGCCAACACCAGTTCCTGAGATTGAAACTTCTTATCTCACAAGAGCACATAATTGTGTTTCAGGGTTGAATTGGGTGGAAGAGTGAAGCTCTCAGATTGCTTTATTCTAATTGAGAATAAACTAATCCCTAACTTTATTTGGAAATGTATGTTACATTCTGCATAGATGTGTTTTAAGTGTTTCAAAAAATAAAGGCGAAGATCTTTTAAAAGACTCTTTGGAAGTGACATAATTGGAAAACATCAATCTAGAGCAACAATGCCATTCACTTAGTTAATTGAACACTAGTAAAGAGTTACAAAAATTAACTAAATTAGAAAAATGTTGTTTAAGTAACATTGTTGTGATTAGAAATGAAACTATTGCAGGAATTTGTGAAGAAATGAGAGAAATCAGAGAAATGAACTTTCTTGATTTCTATCTGTGGTTCCGAACAAAAATGGAAAAGGTACCAATTGCTACATATTGAAAAAAAGAGTGAGGGAGACCAGAGAGACTGAGCGCATGGGCAAGACAAGATCTCTTCTAAAGTTGTGTTTAACTTATAAATTATTTTATGCATGCTGCGGGAGGGAGACGTGCAGAGGGGGCAATAAAAGCCCTCTGTAAGTGGCAATGGTATAGGACAAAGGAAAAACAAATACTTCCTATGATCACTCCAAATGCCACACATTTAACTTAAATTGTCCCACTGGAATTTCATAATAATATTACAATGTAGGTAATTATCTCCAATTTTATAGATGAGGAAACTGAAACTTGGGAGGCTTAAGATACTTATCTAAGTTGATCCAACTAGGGAGAAACAAGGGTTTTACTAAGGTCTGGTTCATTCCAAAGTCTGTTCTTTTCCCACAGTCCACATGGCTTTGGAATCCAAAACTAATATCAAGTGTGTATGCGTGAGAGGGGAGAGATGGATATTTCAGCCTTTGCTGTCTTCTAGCTCTGTCACTGAAAACAGATAAGATCCGGTAATTTGGAGGTTGCTAACCAAGGCATTGCTGTAGTAGTCTAGAAAATCTCATCTCCAAGGTGTGTGACAGAGGGCACCACCGATTCACTTTGCCAGATAAATGCAGACACACACAAGTATTCTACAGTCTACATGGATCAGCAGGGTATGCAGCACAGAATATGCGTCCTTTGTCACATATTCTGTTTGCATGAGTGGTTTCAGATGGTCCACCTACTCATTCTGATTCTGATGACCAGTCTTTGGAAGAATGGACATATCCATGGCTACCATTCAGAATAGGGTAAGATGTAATAATTTATTTAACTAATCTTAGTTACTAAATTGTTAATTCAAGTTATATTTGAGAAGCCTTGAGAGGAGGGTAATGTTTATTCTTGATATAATAAATTAAGTACTGTGATGAAACTGTCCTTCTCAGTAGGGAGAATAAGAGAACATTCACATTCTAGTGACCACAGAGGCACAATAAATAAGGTAAGTGGTCCACTGAATGGGGCACAGGCTTTCTAAACTTTATATACATGTTCTGCAACTTAGTATTGTTTTAAGGTTCCATTTCTAATATTCAACTGTTTGTGAACTGTTTTTTAAACCACTTTTTATTTTTCAATTACAGTTGACATGTAATATTATATTAGAATCAGGTGTACAACCCAGTGATTAGACATTATATAACTTACTATGTGATCATCCCCATAATCCTCATACCCATCTGACACCATGCATAGTTACTAGAATACTGTGGACCATATTCGCTAAGCTGCACTTCACATCCCTGTGACTATTCTGTAACAATCAATTTGTACTTCTTAATCCCTTCTTTTTCGCCCATCTCTCCAACCTCCTTTCTCATCTAACAACCATCAAAATGTTCTTTGTATCTATAAGTCTGTTTCTATTCTGCTTGTTCATTTATTTTGTTTTTTAGATTCAATTGTTGATAGATACGTATTTATTGCCATTTTATTGTTCATATTTTTATCTTTTTCTTTTTTCTTCTTAAAGATGATCCTTTAACATTTTATGTAATACTGGTTTCATGGTGATGAACTCCTTTAGCTTTTTCTTGTCTGGGAAGCTCTTTATCTGCCCTTCAGTTCAATGATAGCTTTGGTGGGTAGAGCAATCTTGGCTTTAGGTCCCTGCTTTTCATGACTTTGAATATTTCTTGCCAATCCCTGCAAAGTTTCTGTGGAGAAATTAGCTGACAGTCTTATGGGAGCTCCCTTATAGGTATCTAATTGCTTTTCTATTGCTGCTTTTAAGATTCTCCCTTTGTCTTTGACTTTTTGCATTCTAATTATGATGTCTTCATGTGGACCTCCTTGGGTTCACCTTGTTTGGAACTCTCTGAGCTTCCTGGACTTGTCTATATCCTTCACCAGTTTAGGGAAGTTTTCTGTCATTATTTTCTCAAAAAGTGTTCTAATTTCTAGCCCTCTCACTTCTCCTTCCAGCACCCCCATATTGCAAATCTTGACTGTTGATGTGCTTGAAGTTGTCTCAGAGCCTCCTTACACTATTTTCATACTTTTGGATTATTTTTCCTTTTGCTATTAAAATGAGGTGTTTTTTGCTTCCTTATATTCAAAATCACTGATTTGATTCTCAGCTTCATTTTCTCTACTGTTGATTCCCTGTGAATTACTCTTCATTTCAGTTAGTGTCTCCTTCATTTCTGACTGGTTCTGTTTTATGGTTTACATGTCCTTTTTTATTCTGTTAAAGTTCTCACTAAGTTCATTGAGCATCCTTATAACCAGTGTTTTGAATCTGAATCTAGTAGATAGTTTGTCTCCATTTTGTTAAGTATTTTTTACTGGAGTTTTGTTCTAGTCTTTCATTTGGACATGTTTCTTTGTCTTCTCATTTTAGCTGCTTCCTTGTGTCTGTGTCTATGTATTAGGTAGAGCTGCTATGTCTCCTGAGCTTGTGGAGTGATGTAATGCAGTAGGTGTCCTGTAGGGTCCAGTGCCACAGCCTCCCTATTCACCCGAGCTGGGCACTGAGGTGTTTCTGCCTCCAGGTGGGCTATGTACATCCTCTTGTTGTAATTGAGCCTTGATTTCTGTTGGTACATCTATCAGAGTGATTTACTACCAGGCTGATGGGCTGCAAGGACTGGCTGGGACCACAGTGAAGAATTAGCTGTGCACAGGCCCACCTTACAGAGCAGGACTTACTTCAGCAGGGCTCTGGTGCCCACTGAGTCATCCCCATCAGTGTGTTGCTTGTGAAGGTGGAAGGGTGGTGTTTGAACATAGCCTGAAGCTGTCTACTCATTATGATGGATCTGGGGCCTCCTGGGAGGTGCAGGCCAAGGTCAACCACCACCTGTGCCCTGCCTGAGGCCTGCTGGCATAAGCTACAAAGCGATCTGCAAATTGCTGCCACTTGTGCTGGTCTTGGAGTTGCCAAGGGGAGGCCAAGCTGTGAACCAAGGCCAGCTGCCACAATTACTAGGCCTGGGGCCACTTCTCTAGAGGTACAGGGCAAACCAAACTAGATGCCTCTTGTTTGAGAGCTTTTAGGGAAGTTTGAAACATAAGCCAAGACAGTCCATTTGTATGGAAAAGCTACTGGAAACAACTTAGGTGGGCGCACAAGTTGGATGGGGCAGGGTCTCAGGAAATTACCAGAGTGGGACAAATAGCGACAGCCAGATGGATGGAGGCTCAGATATGGTGCCTGTCTGCTGGCTCTGTGCGGTGAGGGCTCAGGACAGGGACAATGGCTTCTGCTAACACCTCTGTCTAGGAGAAAGCTGCCCCTCCAGCTCTTCCCTTAATGCCAGACAGTTCCGTTCCTCACCATATGTTCCTGGTATGGACTGTTTATATATAAATCTTAGAAATGTGACACTATGATATTCCATTTAATCGTATATATGTTATTACATATATACATATACATAAATATGAGGAATTCACTCAAGAGGGTGGATTTAGAACATCAAAATAGTGGTGTTGCTGTAAGAGATATGTGTTCATATGTGTTGATACCAAAGCTAGCTGGGTGGATTCAGGAAAAAGAAGGGGAGCAGGTATCAGCACTCCCATGAGACCCCATGGATTCAGGGGAAGGTTAATGGTGCATTACACAGGGTGTCTGTGAGAATCAAGGAGAGAAAATGTCAGCAGCAGGTCAATCTTGTGCCTGGATCCTTTCCAGAGCAGACGGTAGAAGAGAGGGAGAGAGACCACTGCTTAGAGATCTGAGTCTTGCATCATACTCACCCCATCCACTCTGGCTGGAGAAATGGTGATGACACAGTAATGTCATTGAATTCCAGGTCAAGAACTATAATTTAATAAGGTGACTAGTGAAGGAAGGAGGCAGGAATGATTAACCAATTTTTGCCCCTCTGTAAAATTCACCTAGAAACCAGATGGATTTAACTATGCAAGTAAAGTCATGGGTGAATATAGCTTTGAGGAAGAAGAAAAGGAGGCAGAGGAAAACTAAGTGCATTTTTGTAAATAGCTTTGCTCCAATGAAATATGCATGCCTGGCAGAAGAAGTCTTCTACTTATGACTGTTGCTCAAACATTTTTGTTAAAGAGACATCCCTCTGCCAAAACCTTCCAAAGCAGGACACTATATACTTATTTTTTGCAAGAGTAAAGATGATTTACTTTTTTCATACAGTGAGTCACACTCACTAAAAAGTATGATTCATCTACCTACTTGGAATTGTCACACAGAAGATAGCCCTTCTCCCTGTAATCTAAAATGAATAAACAGAAGGAAGCACAAAAATACCACAGTTCTACACAGTAAAAATCTGCATATTTTATAGCAACATTTTTAAAAGACTATACCTCAGCACTGGCTGGTGTGGCTCAATGGATTGAGCATCAGCCTGTGAACTAAAGGGTTTGATTCCCAGTCAGGGCACATGCCTGGGTTGTGGGCCAGGTCCCCAGTTGGGGGAATGTGAGAGGCAACCAGAAATTGATGTTTCCCTCTCTCTTTTTCTCTCTCCCTTTTCTTTAAAAATAAATAATTAAAATCTAAAAAAAAGGAGTATGCTTCACCATACTTTAGCAAATGAATTATTAAAAAAATGTTTGGCTTTCTTCAAGTTTATGATATATGAAAGTAATATGAAATTAGTACACTCTCTTAACAGCTAAAACAAGTGAGATATATTTGTATACTTGAGCTCCTAGAGAAACTACTATTAATCATGGATTTGATTCCTGTAATCTGTTAATATATCCATCCCAAATCAAAGTATCTTTCATAATCAAGATATGTTGCATCTCCTTCAATAAGATCCACTTTCTTTCTTGCTTCTGAAGCGTACATTGTTAAAAGTTGGGTGGATCATTATGTTTCATCAGAAGTTGTTAAAAACCTTTTTTTCCAAATAACTGACTTGGTTAAATAATGCTCATCCTTTACCTTTAAATGTGTATTCACACATCCTACTTACCACAGCTTAAAAGGGCAAGTATAATGAACTAAATGGAAACAAAGGCCCTGTATTTTAAATTATATCAAATAATTTTCTGAGTTCAGACATTGAAATATCTTTTTTTTTTTTTCAATTAGGGCTGCCTTGTACCAAATAGCAACATAAATCTCCAAATATATATGACAGGTTGAAATGATCTGTATGAGGTTTGACATAAAGATACAAGTAAGAATTTGACCACATAATGCCTAATTGGGACTCATTTTCCCTTGGAAAATTCATATAAGGTCACAGAAAAAAAACGATTTACACAGAAAAACAAAGGGTAAAACTATTTCTCCAAAAAGCCTTGGCAATGAATGACTCCCAAGTGAAGGCATGTCACAGCAAGCAGAAAAATAGAGTTCACTGGTGAGAGTTACCTAGTCCAAAAGGAACTATGCTCCCCTGGAATGGAGAGAATTTTCAAGGCAATGCCAAGGAAGCTGACATTAATAAATGTTCTTCCCAATTAATCACTTTTTAATACCAAGTGCCAGAGTCCTGGGCCACAAACTGACTAAGCCAATTTGGCCACTGAACGTTGCCAGGTCCTCCATAAATGCTGGTAACCTCTGGCAATTACAGCCAGACAGGATATAAAAATAAAAGCAAGGTTTAATGAAATTCTGCCAAAAGTGCAACCACGTACTGGCAAACAGTCCATTGGGTAATCATGAAGCTGGAGGAAGTCCTTTCTCTGTCGCCTAGCTTGCCTCCGGGAGTCTTCTGTGAACAGAACTATATTCTGAGGCAAGAACAGCTCACTTTCTACTCAGGTAACACACAGAGTACTTTCTCAAGTGTTTCCTTTTTTAATTCATCAGCTAAGCAAGTGAAGATACAATTTTTAACTTTCTCCAGTTAGAAGGAATACTGTATGCAGAGAGGTATATGCACTGTCACTTTGGAAACTGCCGCTTCATACATCTATTCTAGGTGACACTCACTTGCTCACACTGTACCATTTCATAGATGGTCACATCGTGTGCTTACCCCATCATGAGTCTTAGCAGTCTCAGTCACTGTATCAAACACCCACAGAAGTGGTTCTAACTACAGCCTCACTATAATGGAAAATAAGAATTCCATGAATATGTTTCAAGGTCTTATTTTTCACTTGGTATTGACTGGTTGGAAACTCGAACTCTAAAATACATGGGTTCAAAGAAATCCTTTTACATGGGGTACTGCTAAAGGAAAAATAATAGGATTTGTTGATTCTGTGGTGGTGGCTATTGTTTTTGAAGGTACAAATAAGGCAGTAAAAAAAGGGTTTACATGCTGCCCAAGAATGGACTTCAAAGTTCTCATTCACCCACCCTCATGTGTCTATGCCAATGCTTTCCAAATCACGTTTCAAAAACACTGAACCTGCAAGAAGCCCATAAAAAGGGTTCCAAATTCAAATAAATCTGAGACATGTCATTTACTCTACACCCCATTTGAAAACTCACAAGGCTGCTTAGAGCACAGTAAAGGCTTTGTGAAGTGCCCCGGTTAGGAAAAAAAAAAGTTAACTAGCGCTTCTGAAATGCAGACTCTTTCTTCAGGGTAACTTCACTTCTGACCCGTATGATGCTAGGGCATGATCTGAAAAGTGCTGGTGTATGTATGGTATAAACTGCTCAAGCAGAAAGAAGTTTCCACCTTAGGAGTTTCTAGTGCCTGTCCCCCAAATCATCTCACTGTCTGAAAACAGAAAATGTTCCCCGCATCTCAGAGCTATAGCCTTCATGCTGCAGTTGAAACACATTTTCTGGTGTTCATTCTTGGGAAATGTGAAAGAGCTGGTTGCCATTTTCCAGGTTAAAAAAATATCACTATACGTTTAGAGAACTCAAGCCATCTATCAGTACAGTGCTGGCTCCAGCCAGTATAAGTCCTGAGAGCAGGAAGACTTCCTGGCAGGTCAGAGCCATGTTTAGATCATATCTGTGTTCAGAAGGATAATTCTCCCAGAGGCTGGGGGGAGTGGGGCAAGAATGGAATGCAGGCAGAGAAAACCAGGCTCTTCCAGGTAGCTACTAGGTTTTGTTTATTTTTATTCTCTATAGTCAGTATATTGCTTGAATATTCAATTCATTGAACCAATGAGTGGTCAATGAATTAAATATCTAACATCTTATCTGTTTTCCTCTCCAAGTACAACATCCTGCACCTATATATTCCCTACACAGTTATTTTGCTTATCTCACATACTCTGCCAGCTTTTAAGACCAGTTTCCATTTCTATCACACAACTATAGAGGTGGCTCCTAACTGTGACTGGTCATGCTACTCAGTCCCCTCTTGCCTGTGAGAGACACAGAAAATACAGGAGCATCGAGGGTACTATGGTATACTCCCAAATCATTTGCCTTGTCAAAGTACTCACAAAAATTTTCCCATCCTAAGCAATGGTTGTCTTGGTAAAACATAGTCACAAATTATTCACTCATTCAACATACACATATTTTTGTGATCTCTATGTGTTATTTGGGCATTGTGCTTTTAGATAATCATTTAAGGAATATGTCATCAATCACCTGTATCCTTTGTATTTTCCAGGCACTATTATACATCCTTTGGAATACACACATTAACAAAAAAGACAGGCACAAAATAATCTCTACCATCTGAGGGGGAGAAGGAGGGGAAGAGAGGGAGAGAGAGAGAGAGAGACTGCATAGTAAGAGGTATCTGTAAGGTAAGGTGGGCAAGAAGTGGGCTGCAATTATAAACGTGGTGGTCAGGGTAGGCCTCATTGAGAAAGTAGTGATTAAGCAAAGGAGATGAGGCAGCCAGCCACGGAACTCATTTCCTCGTAGGCCATGAGTTTGGGAAGGAACGAGAGAGACAATGGAGTGGGGTTGGCTGTGGCCAGATCATATAAAAACTTTTAGGCCATTGTAAAGACTATGAATGATTTTTACTGTGAGAAATAAGGAGCCATGGGAAGATTTTACTACAAGAGGGAGGACAGGCTCTGCTTTCATTTTTAAAGACTCATTCTGGCCACCACATTGAGAGGAGACTGGACCACTGGCACAAAGGGAGAAGCAGAGATCAGGTGGGCAGTTATGGAAACAATCCAGGTGGGACTTGGTGGTGACTTAGCCCAGGGAGGTTGCAATGAAGTTGGAGAGACGCTGTCAGATTCTAGATATATTTTGAAAGTACAGTTTACAGGATTTATTGATGGATTGGATGTGCTATTAGAGAGAAGGACAGAGAGGAAACAAGGAAACCCAAATGATTTTGTTTTGAGCAACTAGTAGAATACATTGAGATGGAAAATAACAACTACCACCGTGGGGTAAACAATGAATAGCTAAGTTCAGGAGTTAAATGTTGGAATGTTGAGTTTGAGATGTCCATGGGAAAATTCATACTTTGCTTTCTGAACAACCCCAGGTACCATATATGAGTTTGTCCAGAAGGTACCCAGCCATGTAATATGAAAAATAGAGACATTTATTGAAGAAGATATGAGAAACATTGTACAAAGGACAATGATACCTCAGTGCCCTTCGAAGTAGGCACCTTGGGACCTCACACAGTTCTCTCAATCGCCATCAGCTGCCCCATCATATTTTCCTGAATCTCACTGATGGTCTGAAATCTCGTCTCTTTCAAAGGTGATTTAAGTTTTGGGAAAAGTCAGAAGTCACAGGGCGCCAAATCTGAGCTATAGGTGGACTGAGTCACCTGGGTGATTTTATAATTCACCAAAAAACTCTGCACAAGTTGTGATGCCTGAGTAGGCATGTTGTCCTAAGGATGCTGCCAATCGCCAGTTGCCCATAGCTGTGGACTTCTGAATCATCCAAATAATTTCCATGTACGAATGTTCCAGCTTAACACAAACTTTGGTGCAGATTGATTGCTCTACTCCCTCATTTTGAATGCAACAGCTACACAGCACATACGCTCATTTAATGGCATCTATGGGCCCCACTGACTAGTACAGTGAAGTCATTATTCACGCATGCGCACTCCGGTCCAGTCTCCTTGGCTGCCAGGTTACATCAATGTTGTGTGAAACATTCTTGTTGAATTAACAATGACTGGACTTCTTCTGGACAGACCTCATATATTATTTCATTTCTTCTTATTATATTTCAGGTTAGAAACAAGTTTGAAGACCTCATCATTAGCATGTTGATATATAACAATGTAGATGAGAGAGAATCATAAAAGCTCATATTATAAACTTGCTTTCTTTCTAATATTCTATGCTGCCTCTTTAGGCAAAGCAACATGTAAAAATAAGGCATTTTAGGGTTTTATGGGGATGGGGGTTGATTACCTCCAGTTGTATTGATCACAACTACCAACCCATTATAGGGTTGCTGGGCAATCAATCACCAGTTTCCTTTGTGTTTTCCGATACAGTCAGTAATTTCTAATCAGCTTTCTGTTTAGAAGGACTTGTTTTAGCTACTTTTATCTCAGGGTCCTAATCACATATTTCATGGTTTTCTTAAAACAAGACAGAAAAGTGTGCTCCTTTAACCAGATATTTTATGTCCTGAATGGAAACACTAAAGACAGAATGGCTCCAGGAATAACTAAAATGTCTTTTCACCTTTTTAAGAGTTTAAAAACAGTCAGAAGCAGAATAAGTGGTAATAAATCGCTCTTATGAGAGTGTGAATTATTAAGTTAAAAGAAATAAAAAGTTACAAATTAGATTATCACTCAAAAGGTGGCAATTATTTTGAGTAAAAGCAAATAATATAGACTATAAAATCTTGCTGAGACTCATAAAGTATACAATCAAGAAAAACAATAAACTCTGACTGATGTCTAAAGAGTCAGTTTTTCCATTATGCAACTAATTCTTCCATTCATAAATTCAGCAAGTCTTCTAACTACGGTAGAAACATCAGAGGCGTAGGTAAATCATTTTCCTATTAAAGAATGTGACTTGTGACAATGTAATTGCCCTGTGAAGGCAAAGATTAAAACAAACTATTTCATGATGTAAAAAACTCCAGCCAGGCCCAGACCAAAAGCCAAACAAAGCACCTCAGGTGTAAGTGAAGAGTGTATCACACAGAACCTGAGGAAGAAAGATGTGTGCAGGGTTCAGATCGAGTACAAGGAGAACGACTTCACAGGTGACATATTAATAGACAAAAAGGAATGCCTTGGGAAGACTATGCTTGAGGGCTCTATTTTCAGTTAGCCACTGCATTTAAAGTTGTGTTTCTGGTGTCTATTTTGTTCTGGTCCTCATCACTGATAGGGATGGAGAAACACAGCAAAGACAGTAAGTTTTAAGAAAAACAAAAAGAAAAGAAAATGATTATTTCTTATATCCTGCCTATTTTTGCTAAAATTTCAAATACCTTTAAAGACATCTATGGTATTTCCATTGTTTGGTGTTTTAGGTGGCAATTCCAGTGTTCACTTGTAAATAAGTCAGTGATATTTGTCATTACTTCCTTTCCCTTGATAAAAATTCACTTGTTAACTAACAGAGTAGTTTTATGTTAGGATTCTGTTTCTGATACATTTGAACATACCTACTTCCAAATTCCAAGATGAGCTAAAGCATTAACAACCTGAGAATGTTACTACCATTAGCTCTTAGGTTAAGAATTTAGCCTCTGTTACTTAGGAGGGAACAAAAAGGGAGGGACAGAGTCAATCTTCAGTACATTACACATATTTTTGATCATGTAAAGCATGATTGCATATTGAAATATATACAGTCAAAAAAGTCAAACGAATTGTTTTTCATGCATCTTTTTTTCCTACAGAATATAAACAGGAACCTTTACTGTGCTCCTGACAATAAGCTATGACAATTCCATGATGATGGTGATGGTGATGATGACCGCAAAGACATAAAGACACCTGACAGGTTCCCAATGCTTCACACACACCAGTCACTGTGCTGAGTGGCATGTGGCTCATGCTGGTTTGACCACCTGTGACCCTAGAGCAAGACTGAATGAAGTGAGTCACAGCAGGCCAGTGGCAGAGCCTGGCCTCTGCCTTAGCTCAGTGCTGGTAGCTCAGTACTCCGCTGCACAGCCTCCTCTTCTCCAGCCTCAGGACTCATAATCCCCTCCCCGTGCACACGTGGGCTGCCTCTGACACAGAGGTTGCTGAGTCATCATATAGGGGACTGGCTCCTATCTGAGGCTTGGAGTCACACATTTAAAGTAGACTACCAAATGAAATTAAGGTGATAGAACAAAAACCATAATTTGTATCACAAATAGCAAAGCAATGACATAAAAGTATGTAGGAAAAGGCAGTTCCCATACATATTTAAATATCTTCTATTTTACAATGTGGTGCAGACTCAACTTTCCTATTTGCCAACACTGCATCTGATGGAGCAGTAAGGTCATTTTCAAACTCTCATCATAACAGTGATATAAACAGAAATCTCAGCTTTGGAGCATGACCTAAGGGCTAAAGCTGATTACAGCTACTGACCTTGAAAGTCATGACACAAGTATCTGGGTGTTATCCCATAGATAAAAAGGTGGAGAAGCCATTTGAGCACAGTGACAAGAGGCTGGATCCACTGGGCTGGCCAAACCTGAAACAGAGGGGCATCCCAGACAATGGCTACTCCCTTCACTGGTAGTCATGGACATACAAACCGTGCCAAGATAGTACCAACCTCTTCTGTCGGTGATTGCAATGGTCCCAAAGCAGGACAAATTAGATGGGTTGTAAACAGGTGAGAAAAACTGGGCTTTTAATAGTCTGAGGAGGATTTTTATGAATTGAGGACAGAAAAAGAATGGAGAACATGGAGTGTGCAGAGAACAGGAACTGGAAAGAGAATATAGTCCAGAAATTTTAAAGAAAAAAATCAACATTGGCAAAGAGCCATTCACCATTAAAAACAACCTACATTCCTTAAGTTCAATTTTATTTCACCATTTAGTATATTAAAACAATGTGATTATTTTACCAGGTTACATAATGGCTATTGTAGCATTTATAAGTTATTCCACAGTAATCTGTGTGCCAAAATAAATTAACCTATTATTTGGCTGAATAAAATGCAAAATAATTTTTAGAAATCTGAAAGCATGTTCAATTTGATGTGTGGGTCTGTGGCAGTACAATGTCCTATACCAGGGGTCAGATGATTTACGATGTAAATGGCAGAACTGAACCATTGTGACAGACTGTATGACCAGCAAAGCCTGAAATATTTACTATCTGGTTCTTTGCAAAAAAAGAAAAAACTGTTTCCATCTCCTAGTCTATCCCATTGTGCTATATTTTTTCCCTTAAGCTGCTCCAAGTCCTTTTTGGAATGAGGTAATAATGTCAATGAGCAAATAATCACTTGCAATAATGGCTCTCATTCCATTGTCTCCTTGCTGAGATATGTGGGGGTTTGAAAGAAGAGAGATCTAGGGCTGATGGTCGCTGTTTGCCCACCCAATAGCTATCGTTCTTTTAGCCAGTGTACTGATGCAGTTTGTGATGTGGCTTAGCATGAGGGCTAATTGAGCAAGGCTGGGGTCAGGCACAAGGGGAGATCCTGAGATGAATGCTTCTCCCCTAAGTGAACAGAGACATGAGTCCCACCCCATCCTACCCCTCCACTTCCACCAAGTGGTCACTAGTGGTCACCTCCACTGGTCGGGCTGCAGATTGGTCCTGCCATAGATGTGAAAATCTGACTTCTTCTCTGGGGCCCAGAGATGTGGCCTAGGATTCATGCCAGGTTCAAGGAATGATGTGGAATGCTACGAATAGATTAGGACAAAACGGTGCACCCTCCTACTAAAATTAAAAATAAAAACAAAATAACTCTGAAAGCCCCATACTTGGGAAAAGGGACCCAAAGACACCTCACTGTTGAGGTCGTTATGAAGAAAGTTGTGTATCATTCACCCCCTTTTTCTTTCCTTGGGTTTTACTTTTACAAGCATGCCACAAGATTGTAAAAGTTATAAAAATACCTCAAAATATAGGACACCCTGTGAGAATGTAATAAAGAATCAATAACAAATAAATTACTCTTAAATATAATTTAATGGTATTTCCTCTGTAATGCAGGGCAAGCACATTAGAGGGCATGGGAAAGGGGCAGCTATAAAGAGCAGGACGGATGGTACTACTAACTGCTCTCAGCAACCCCATCAGACTGACTGCTGCCAGGCATACATCACCACTGACTGCAGGTCAGCCGTCTGACGGACATACAGTCTGTAAGAGCCATAAAGGAAAGCCCAAGTGCATTTTCAGCTTATGGTTGTCCTGGTACGTAAACATTCACTATTCACAGGAGAAAATGGAATAATCAGACTTAGTGATTTAAATATTCTATTTTTCTACTGTACATACATTCCAACAGAGTGATTATCTTCAACACAAAGAGTAAGAGCAAATTAGTTCACTCTGCAAATTCATTGTTAAAAAGAATTTGGTCCAGTAATGAATCTCTAGATTGTTATCCATGCTAAATTATACAAATTCAATGTATTGCTAGTGAATCAAGGGATGAAGAAGGGGCACAAAATATGACAAATTCTACATTTAAATTCCTGAAGATGCCAAGTGAGCTCTTCTATGATACATAATAAACTACTCCTTGAGGTCTTAAATTTCTTATGCCACAAAAATAGGAAAAATTAGAAACAATCTCTTTATGTATTTACTTTTTAGAGATTGTATTTATTTTTAGAAAGAGCAGGAGGGAGGGAGGGAAAGGGGGGTAGAAAGAGGGGATGGACAGAGACAGAAACATCGATCAGCTGAGTCCTATAAGTAGCCCAACCAAGGGACCAAACCTGCAAAGTGGGCACGTGCTGGGCCTGGGAATCCAATTGCATCCTTTCACTTTGAGGGATGACACCCAATTAACTGTGTCACGCCACTCAGGTGACAAAGAATCTCTAAGGTATTCCTGCAGTTAGTTCAGAAAGAAGTCTCTCAGATTCTGTAGCCTTGTTCTCCCACTCCATCCTGGATGAGGAGCTTGTCAAAAGTCAGACATCTGCTCCTGAGCTGCTCACTTACAGCGGTACTTCTACTGGGCGCGGCAGTGGTCTGAAAGAGCCTGCGATTTGTAATGGTATCTAACTTTACTTACCTGTATAAAGGAAGAATTTTTGTTTTTAGTGAGTGTAAAAATGTATAAGAACAAATGTTCAAAGGAAGCTTACGGAGGGTAGGGTTTGAGGGAGTGATTGGGAAATAACACCTGCTGTTTTATTCATTACATGTATTAATTACATATGTTAATTTGTAGCTTTGTAAAGTCAATTATTAAAATATTAATTAAAAATCAAGTAGGAATAAATACGATTGTAACAGGGTGGATCACATGACATCCCCCTCCTCCAGAGCCCGGGTGGATAACACAGAGGATGACAGATCCTCCATTACTTCCATATCTTCTATTGAAAAGACTATCCTTTCTCAGTAACTTTGTCAAGAGTCCATTGACCATGTAAATGGGAGTTGAGATAGGGAATCTCAATTCTTTTCTGTTTTCCTTTTTTTTTGACTTTTATTTTTCCTGAGTTTGGGTCACACTCCTGTTTCTTCACATATTCAGTAATATTAAAAACTAGATGTGGTATGCCATGCATTATAGTGACTGTATTCTATTTTATTCTCCTGAAATATGCTGGTTTTCCTGTTTTATTATTTGATGAACTTGTCTGCAGTCAAACTGAAAAACTTGTTTTTCTACAGAGAGCTGAAATTTTTGCTCAGATTTTTTTTCTTTTCCCTGACTCTCTGGGGTATTTCTCTAGTGCCTGCATAGTTTGTGATCAGCCAATGATTTCAGTGGAGGTTATGCATAAACAACTTAAGCCAGTGAACTGTCTACTCTCTGCTACCCGAACTATATATGGGTTGAGGAATTCATTCAGATTTTCAGCAAATAAGTGAGTCTCCCCAGGCTTTCAAGTTTGCTTGTGCTCCCTACAGAATACCATGCACACGTGCTGCTGGGCAGTCAGCCATGAATGCTTAGAGAGCATATTATCTCAGCCCTTCCATAGCTCTTTGCTTCCAAAATCTCCCCGCTAAATTTCTAGCTGCTCTGATTTCTCCTAAAGCAAATCAGCACCCCTAGCCAGTCAACCAATTCTTAACATTGGTCAATGGGGGGAAACTGGGAGGATGAGAAGACCCTCAGGCATCTTACCCAATTCAGTAGCAATTTTTCATAAATAAACATTTTCAAGTTCTTTGCTCTTTCATCATTTTTGAAGTAGTTGCAATCAATACTTTTTCTAGCTTTGTATCATTTTTTATGAAGTATCACCCAACTGAGGCAGGCAGTCATCAGTGGAAGTAGAGTCTTAAATGCAATTCAAGCACTTATGAATATATTATTATTATCTCATTTAACATTACATGATGTCAAGCAAATTACTTCAACCAACCACAGCAGAAAAAAACATATCTTGTTTGCAAGCATTAAATTTCAGATCTAATTTCTTCAGTGTCAGTAGAAACAGCAGAAGAAATGTAATTAAGGTGACCATGGCCTGTTAAACCCATTAAGGTCTTTAAAATATATATTGCCTACCAAGAAAATTTTAAATACATAAAGTTTCTTTAGACAAGAGTAAATTCAATTGAGACCCAGACCTCCAGCTGAGAAAGAAAGCATTAATGACTATAAATTATATATCTTCTAATGCAGAGTTCGTTTGCATATAAGAAAATTACCTTGAAGGCAGCTAAACAGTGCAGGCTCAGTAAGGCCATCACAACTGCCAGAAGGAGGGTGGCTAAATTCCGCATGTCCCATATGGTCTCTACCAGAGGAATACTGCCAACCTGCCAGTCATAGCACAGGGTGACAGGTGCAAGCAGGAGCCACATGTTGAAGGCCAAGAGGTAGGAATACGTGAGGAATCTACAAAGAGAAGAAAACTCGCTGAAACATGACTCAAGGCCCATGACATTCTGTAAACATTCCTTCACCCTGTTTCTAGTACACAGCGTTTCTACACTGTCAACATTGTCTTATAGGAAAAGATTCAGTCAGAAGGAGTTTCTTTACTCGTTAAATCGATCATTTTGGAAAATATCAAAGTTTCTAGTCACTGTGGTAGATGCTGGCCTTTCAAAGGTGGATAAGTATTGACCTAGTTTCCATGACATATACTTTAAAATTATCATGCAAATAAAGACATTATGACCCAAGATAAATGCTCCGAAGGAAAAGTTTGATGAAAGCGTACGACAGAAATGCTGCCCCACTGGGTAGGAGACCCTGGGTAAGAGACATTTGAACTGTCTGTTTTTAATAGTACCCAGGATCCAGTAGTAGATATGAAAATATTTAATGATTATAATCACAGGCTAATTGTCATTTTATAGCAAGTTGATCCATATTGAACTATTTCCAAAAAATCAAAATAGCTGTGGTAGGGAGAGGGAGTCTCTTATTCACAAATGGAGGAACTAGCCTTGAAGAGGAGGCAAGAACAAAGGTCCTTGCTAACCAGAACAGCCAGGTAGACCCAGGGAAGAAAATATGAATGGGGGTGTTACTACGTTTCCCGTCTGTGTCTAGGCACTGCGAAAAACTAGAAAACATTCTGACTTAACCCCTTCCATTTGGGATAGAGAAAATGGAATTTATTTAAATATGCAGTCAACACAAATTCCTTAAGTAGTGTTCTTGACCCTGACAACTGCAGAAGTCTCAGCACATGACAGACTGCATCCTAACCTCTGCAGTAGGAGATGACCAAACCCGAGCATTGCTCCCAGCAGCCTAAGGCCATATTCCTAGGATGGTCCAGCCTCCCACTAAAACGCTTGCCTGGGAAAACTCATCACAGCCAGAATTTACTGTGTGTTCTAGCTAACACCTGAGGAGAGGCCTCCGCCCTCCCTTTTTTTTTAGGGTGTTTACTTCAATGGGCTTACAGTTGTGAATATGTATGTCTTACAACTCAGAAGTGTCTTTCCTGAGGACCCAACAGCTACTGCACTAAAATGCCATCATCAGGAAGGATAGGGCTTGTCTCCTACTCTCTTTGGGAGGACAAATCTTCACTTCGAATATTGCCAGCAGGCTCAGCCAGCCAGATCACAGTCACATTGACCAATCTTTGTCATTCCTCACCTCTGACCCTGCTGAGCCCCAGCTCGGCCCCTCTCTCATTCTCCCTTTAAAGCATCCAATCAGCTGTGCACAAATCAGAATGGCCCTCAGCTCTTCCCCTCACTGTCAGCAGTTACTCAATAAGCTCCGTTTTCTCTGCTTTAACTAACGTCCAGCTGTGTTTAGCTTTGACATACTAGATGGGATTACAGAAAATCGTGAGATAATTTCCCTGTTTTCGAAGAACGTGCAACCCAGTGGTGACAATGGGATGCACAGAGTCAAAGAAGCAGATGAGACAAGCACTGCAAGACTGCAGATCAGGAAGAAGAGTCCTCCCCTACTTCTCAGATTCACTGGGAAGGACTCTCGGATTGCAAAGTGGGCAGATGAGAGAATCTCTAAGTTACCTTCTCGTGTGATAAGTCAAATCACCTTGAAATCCTGTCAACAGGTAGCTACTAATTTGGCACATCCTCCCCAGACCTTGCCCACTGATCTCCTTCCCTTGCCTTTTATTCCTCCAAGGTTGGCAGTCGGAAACGGTTAACAATGATCAGATGAGGCTCAGGGATGAGGAACATTCATTGGCCCAGCTCTCAAGTCCAAACACAGAAATGGGTTGAAGCAATGGAGATACTGCAGAGTTCCCAACACTCTCCTTTCTGTTATTTTAAATAAAATCTTAGTGTACCAACAGTGTTGTATATACTACAAGCTTTGTTACTTAACAAAAATGAAAACAAAAAAATGCTTTATCCCTTTTAGGCTTGGGCCTGAGAAATTGTCTTACAAGAAGGCCAATGCCACAAAAAGATGATTGGGTCACTTTGTGCTTCTATTTTTCACAGAGCTTCTACCTACCTAATTCTTAGCTCAGTACGCTTCTCTGTGACAGCTTTAAGGAAGAACGCTGAACCATCAAATTTAGCAGGAAAATCACTCAGCTTTGTTGCTCAGTTATACTCCAGGTCTTAAAAATTACTTTGAAAAATAGTATCTCTTTCTCTGGATACAACAGTTATAAGCAATGGTTATAAATGGCTGTAAAAAATTATTAGGTGAAAAGTTAATGAATGGATCAGGCTAAATCAGGTGCCTGGAACTCACTAATTGACTTTAACATCGCAGAAAGTGAGACTAACAGGCAGATGCCTCCTGCTGGATTTGCATACCACCACCTAGGAAGTTGTCTTGTCAAAAAAAATCAATAAATAAACTTGAATTTCACCATGCCCTTTATTATACCAGGTTATAGCAAACACAGAAAACACTGGAACGTGCTAAATGACACCACAAGCTTGCAGTGTGCAAAATCTGGAATGATGCAGATTCCCAGGAACAAAGGACGTCAGTTTCTTCAACAAATAATGGGGATGAGATGGGGGTAGTATGCGGGTAGGGCAGGTGGCAGAAAGAAGAGGGACACCGATCAAATTATAAGTCTTAAAAGATGTATCAAACAAAGTACAGATTTTGTTTAGACACTAATTCAGACAAACAGCTATTAAAAATAACTAATCATGAGACAAAAAAAATGAAACACTAATGGTATATATGATATTAGAGAATTATTAATTTTTAAAGTATGATAATGGTATTGTGCTTCTTTTTTAAGGGTCCTTGTCCTTTAGAAATACACACTAAAATATATGCATGTAAATGGAGATGATATCTGGTATTTGCTTCAAAGCAAGGAGAAAAAAGAGGGTGGGGTATAAAGGAAACAACTAGCCACGAGTTATGATTGTTGAAACTGGATGAAGGGTATGCAGAGATTCTTTATGCCATTTCCTCCACCTTTGCACAGCTTTGATATTTTCCATAAAAAAATGATATTGTTTTAAACTGGTGGAAAAGGCAAAAAGAGAACTGAGTCAGCTGCAGCCTGACTGTGAAACAGCTGCAGACTCTGCAGAAGTTTCTATTGGGATGTGCATTTCGAATTTGCCCTTGTGCTTCAAGCTGTCCTCAGTTTCTTACATTTTCTCCTCTTACAACACATATTGACAAAAAGTAAACACAAAGAATATTATTCTTAAAAAGTTAGGATTTCAATGTCATTAGATTTTTTTTAAATGCTCGTTGTGACTGTTTATAGACTGTAACCCAAATAGGTTAAAAAGGTAAACCACAGACTAAAAGCAACTTTCCTTCCTATAACAATATATATGCATTACAAGGGTAAGTTGACAGTTTTGTGGTAAATTAATAGTCATCCCTCAAAAGAATAAGCCAACCTTGAGGTTGAATGCCATATGATTTCTGAAGGCATATGTAAGATTTTTAAAATGCATGTACATGTGTAAGTAATGAAAACAATTGTGACATAATATCTACTATAAAAATGGTGTAATCAATTGTGAAGGTATCCTTTTTGAGTGGAAAATAGTTTTCAAAGAAAGGTAGAAAAGACTAGGAACAATAAAAAATATATACAAGGCAAAGAAAATTAAAAATGCACCAATTAATACATAGAAGATAAATGAATGAAATAAAGCAAAGATCACTACCCTGGCATAAAAACAAAATTCAGCAATGTGTTTTCCCTAGGAGACACAAGTAAACAAAAATAGAAATGGCTAGATAAGCCAAGTTTTAATTTAAGACTATATACCATTGTAAAGCTCCCAAAATTGAAGGTTACTATTATGAAAATGATATTAGATATTAAGTACATAAAACTATAAAAATTTAAGAACAGGGCATGATGTTTAAATATTATAGCAACAATATATCCTGAAGAAAATATATTAATATTGTCAAGTATAATTATATCTGAAAGCCTCAAGCAGAACATCACAGAAGACTGAATAGATAAGATATTAAAAATCTTCTCAATGAACCAGATTCACTGATTAACATCCCTTCTTGATTCAATATTTCTAAATCTCTTACAGATGCATGGGAAGATACAATTAGCTGTATCTTAGCAACAACTATTGTTCATTTTTGTTTGCCACTTTAATCCTCCCCACACGTTAATCTTACAAATTGTTATGACTCCCAATCAACCTCTATACAACTCTGTGCATTGTTCTGTAACATTTGCCACATGGGTCACTCACTAGGTATTTATTATTGATGATAAGTGCTCAATAAAATACTTGTTGAATAAACACACACATCTATATACACCATTACAAGAACAATAGCAATGATATGACAAAATTGCACCATTTTTTTAAAAGAATTCCAATTGTATAAATAGTAGTTTATTTTCCCCCCACAACCTGAAGAGAACACCAATCCTCCTTCTCTTATCATTTAAGATTACGAAACAATTTAACAAATACCAGGTAAAGTTACAAAAGTATATTTCCACTAACCTTGTAAGAATGTAAGGCGAAAATGAAGCTGGATTATCTTGCTCTGAAAAGAGGGGCATAGACCCTCCCATTATCCACAAACGGAAGTACAAAACCACAATCACCTTCGGGGAGGGGGAAAAGAAGGTTCAGTAAGGAAACCATCACTTGCTGGGGTGAGACCCACCTTTCTGGAGGATATTTCCAGATGCTTTACAAATATTTTGTTTTGCAAACACTTTTTCTACTGAGCACTTCTATAAAATTCTACACGTAAAACGAGTTGGAAAAATGGAAATAGCAGGGGAGGGGGAAGAGGGAATAATGAAGGTGAGGAGGGAGCAACAAGCAAACTCCTACCAACAGCTGTCAGTATCACACACTTACTAGTAAACATACTGGGTAACTTTCGGGGAAACTGTAAGACCCAGGAACTGAACCTGTGCCATTGGTCTGCACTGCCCAATTTCATAACCATCCCACTCACATAACCTCAAAAAAGTTAATTTAAACATCGTAGGTAATACCGCTGAGTCCTGCATGAACACATTTGGTAATGCTACAACCCTTGAATGCCACAAAGCAGAACACTCATGAAGGGTTATTTCAACAACCCTGGGGAATGTTCTTGTGATACCCCACGGAATTTTACCACTAACTGGTGCTATCCTGCTGCAAAGATACTGGGGAATTCTTTACAGACATGTTTTGCCCCTTCTTCTGAAATCCTCTAGTCAAAGCTCTCTACCTCATTCAGTTTTTTCATACTTATCTTCTTCCATAAACATACTTTTGGGTTGAGAAAAAAACTCACATTGTTAACAATAAATTCAAAGGCATTTTCATAAGTTTCCTGTCAAAACTTATTCTAAATCTTGACAGGAAATTTATGAGACACATCAACTGCATAAGAGATTGGTCTCCTAATGTCCTTGAATAGAAACATCCAACAATATAAAAGGATGATTAATGTGACAGTCACCGAAGGCGGCCACCAAGAATTCCTATCATCTTTGTACAAGCATTCTCCTCTGTCCTATCAAGAAGTGGAGTCAATTGCCCTGCCCCTTAAATCTGGGTTGGTCTACTGTCTTGCATGAACCAACAGAATGTGGTGGAAGGTACACTGTGTCAGTCCTGGGCCTGACCCGGCAGAGGCCCTGCGACTTTCAGGTTGTTCTTTGAGAACCCAGCTGCCATGCTGCAATAAAGGCCTGGCGGTCCTGCTAGAGAGAGCAGCCATAGGCAATGAGATATCACGGAGAGACCACCCAGCCCAGCTGACAGTGGCATAGATTTAAGTGACCCCAGCAAAAATCATAATGAGCAGACCCATCCAGCTGGATGCTGCCCAAACTATAGAGCTGAGGCCACATATACGGAAGTGGTTGTTCTAAGCCACTCCATTGTGGGGGAGCTGGTTTGCAGCAACAGATCACTGGTACAGTCAGGTATGACAACTCAGCCAAGACGACTCAGCGTTGGCACTCTGAAAGGCACTTGTAAAACTCTGTAGTTCACACTGGCTGTGTCACGGTGTTCACATATCCCTAGAATTCCTTCACATGTCCCTTCTAATGCTTTCTAACATTTCTAGCATGTTAACTCTTTGACCTTAACCTAACATCGAGCTGTTAGACTCTGTTGCTGATTCTATTAAATAATCTGGATCATGCCTCTGAACTAAGTTAAAGTGAAACATCCCTTATCAGATATTTCAAAAGCACATATGTACTTACATAACTTATGACCAAAATGGCCCTCTTCAAGAATGGCCTCATGGTAAGCAGGAAATTTCTATTCCTGCTTGTTGTCAGATACCTGAGAGAGGAAAGAAAAAAAGATCTTAAATAAGTGCCAGAGTCAACCGCACGTCAACGTTCTCCTCTCCACGTGAATACGCTGCAGCTCTGAGAAAGGCCGGAAAAGACCGTGTGTGGCTTCCAGAGTCAGACCACCTGGGTTTCAACCCCCAGCTCTGCTGCTTCCTTTGTGGAAGACTTTGGGCAAGTTTTTTGACCTCCCTGTACGTCTATTTTTCTCACCTATAAAAGGGGGTATAATAATAGTATCTACTTCAAAGAAAAGTTATGACTAATAAATGAAATAATACATGGACCAAGACCTACTAGCACTATTAGCTCTAAATATGACTGTCCTATCTACCCCAATAAGCCAGGCACTCTGGTGAATGTACCAGTCACAGGGATGATGCTAAACAAAGTAGGAGCTTATATGCAATTTGAGAAGTACAATGTCTTCCAGTCACAAAACATTTCACAAATGTCTTAACCCTGAAAACCAAGAATGCCAAGGCTGTGTGAAATTAAGTCACTTATCCAAGGTAACAAAGTCAGTAAGCCCTGGTGGTGGGATCAGAGCTCGCCCGCATGCAGTGGATAATTTTCTCGCCTGCCTATGGCCTTTGGAACCAAACTAGGTTGTAAGAATGCAGACTTCCAGGGGAGTGGGAACCCGAATAGACCCTGCATCTGCCGCAGAGCACCCCCCCCCGCACACAGTGGGAGTCCCATGTATCCATACAGAGGACACGCACCTTATCTTGCCGTGTATGACGCACACCTACATGTTGGCCCAATCTTTCAGGGGAAAAAAACTTCCATTTTAATATTTTAATTCAATTTTTTATTTATTTATGTTTAGAAACAAAACCAATTATGGTATTCCAGAGCGTTATTTTGCACACAGATATCATTATTGCTTTCTAGAGTTATATTTTTAATGTATAAGCATAAATAAAAGAATTAAAAACATTTATATAGATATGGAATTAGTACTACCCATGTATAATGCACATCCTTATTTTTCCCTCAAAAATTTGGGCCAAAAGGTACGCATTATACATGGCAAAATATGGTAATCAGCTGCCTTAATAAAGACAATGAAAGGGAAGCAAGATGTGGCTATTAACAAACCCCTAGGGAAAAACTAAAGCAAGGCATTTTCACCTATAAGCAAATTTCTGTATTTTAAAGTACAGAATGGAGGGAGAAATGCCAAATCAAATAGCATCATCCAGCAAGCATTTTCCAATTTATCCTTATTCTCCTTACCCTTTTTCACTTTTTTCTATTACCCTTTTTAATCCAATTTCTCCTCAAAGAATTTCTCCCCAGAATACCTTCAAATTTACATTTGAATAAGGTCTTCTCACACAACGGGACTATTCTATAGAATAGAGATTCTTTTGTAAAACCTGAGTGGGTTAGCATCAGAAAGAAATGTCCACCTTTACAATTGCTTACAAAATATATGTAGTTCTTCTGTTTTGTTTGGACAGATAAAAAATATGTCCAAATGGCACTGTAAGGAGGTGACAGTGTCACTCAAGAGGCAGGTCTTTTCCTTTTTGCTTCCCTTTTCCTTCCTGGTCGATCAACAGCTGAGAATCTGACCTTTCACATATTTAATGAGTGGATAAAAGGTGAGCCCCCCAAAACTATACTGAGTCACCTTTTTGCAATTTCTGGACTGGATCCATCCTCAAGTACTACATTTAAATCCTTTCTTCTCACTTAGCTCTCAAAAGAGAGCTCGGCAAGGAGGAAAACCAGGGACACCGTCGACTTTCACAACACAGGTGCATCACTCAAGTCCCGAAACAGGCTCCCGGGAGCCCACCACATCCTGAAGCTGTGCGCGAGGTCTTGTGTATGTTGGCACGTGTTACATTCCTGAGCCCAATGCCTTCGCTCTAACCTTCACTGTTAACTTGGTCTGCGATTCCAAAAAGATTAAATCCCTGCTAAGCATGCTCTCTCAGCTCCGCTTATATCGTTTTCAGAATAACTCAACAAAGACCAACCCTGGGTGTTTCTGCTATTCCCTTACACAAGCTAAATGGCTGCGGAGAGGGGGATGGCAGTGTGGGAGGGCGAACGTGCCGGGGGAGGCTGGAGTTACAATGCATCTCAATGGGAAGAGGGCTTTTTGGGTTGGTCTGCTTCTGGAAGCTTTATTTCTCAGGTTCCCGCAGTTGCTGGTTTATTTTAACACAGTGTAATACTTAGGAGTGGTTTCCTTTCTATAAAACAACAAACCACAGGGTTTAGGAATTTCTCCAATGGTAAACTTTGGTAAATTCATATTTTGTTTCACTGCAAGCTCACTATAATGGCTATTTCTGTGAGTTATATTTATAAGCTATCCCTTTGTTTAGAAATCCTTCCTCCATGAGAAATTCCATTTCCTTTCAGGCACCAAGTAATTTACTCTTAAAATGCAGCATCCTAAAGCAATGGGAGCCAAGAATGATACAGAGAGCAGTGGTTGACGAAATGACCTTCTCTTAAAAGCCTTCTATTTTTAGTCGCTTACCAACATTAAATAAGGAAACATGCCAAAATAACATGGCCCCCTTTTTTGCTAAAGACAACATCAGAGGCTGAGATCCCTAAGCTCACACAGGGAGCATCCCAAGGACACATGCCTTCCCCTTTCTCCCATGCACAACAAAACTGGACAAGGGGATTGACCCCATTCATCCAGCATCTATGTGTAGTCTGTGAAGTAGACGCAAACAATAACCAATAATAACAACATTAACAATAATAAAAAATAGAAAAGAATTAATATGTGCCTACCTGATTACACTGTAGCAATTTATTTACCACTTACAATAATTCTATTGTTCGAAGAACAATTCTAGTGAGGCAGAACATTATAATTCCTTTTTGTTTTTTACAGAGAAGACCAAAAGATGAGAAGTAATACTTAACTATTATATCAGATTCTGTCAGCTATTCATTGCAACCACAAACTAAAGTATCTGAAGGTGTCTTATAAGGCATTATGCAAATGCCATCACTGATTTCTTTTCCCAGGAAGCTAGAGAAAATCCCAACGACAAAATTAACCCACGGAGGAAACCACTAGAATCGAAACCAAGGGTCCAGTGTTCCATTCTTGTGCCTCCAACTCCTCTGTCATGTGACTTGGGACGAGTACACAGAAGCTCCTGTTTGTTCATTCATTTGTTTATTTTCCTTTATCAATAAAAGTTGGACTAAATAGTTTCCCAGTTCCCTTCAGGTCTAAACTAGTGTTATATTTGGAAGTTTCACCAACTGATGACATCATAAATGACAAAAGACGAAAAAAAGAGAGAAACCTATTAAAATTTGTTTTGATGCTTAAGGAATTAGATGGAAGCAAATATTAGTTGATCACCACTTGAGTAGACCCTTCATAATTTGCATATAAAAATACCTTTTTATTTTGGAATTTCTTTTTAATAAGGAGATATTGCCTTCTAACATTATATTAGTTTCAGGTGTGCAACATTATACATCGACAACAGTGTGTACTACCTCATGCTCACCACCGAAGTCTAGTTTCCATCCCCATCACACAATCGAGCCGCGTCACCTGTTTGCCTTTCTCCGCCCCGTTTCCCTCTGCTAACCGCCAGTCTGCTGTCTGCCTCTGTAAGCTGGTTTGGTTTGTTCCTTTGTTCTGTTTGCATTGTTATATTCCACATACGAATGAAATCATATGGTATCTGTCTTTTTCCAGCTAACTTACTTCACTTAGCATAATAACCTCAAGGCCCATCTACGTTGTTGCCATAAAAAATTATTGTAACATAAGTTTGGGGAATTAAAAAAGAGACAACAGGCCCCGATTGTAGTCACTTTGTGTTAAGCCCACAACACCAAACCAAGACTTACCACCTCCTAACCTAATCAGAGTGCCCACCTCCCCCAGGAGTGGAGTATTAAACCAGTCCATCTGGTCAGCACTAGCGAGGTAATCTGCCCGACAGACCCCTGCTGTCCTCTGAAGGGAGGTGGCACAAACAACCCATTCTTTGGTAGGAACTTCCCAGCCCCATACCTTCTGCCTGTGAAAGTCATTTTTACAGCTCCCAGAAGGGCCTTTGTATTTATTTGCTAGATGGGAAACCGCCTCATTCCATGAATCACTGAATAAAGGCAATACAATCTTTAAATATACTCAACTGAATTTTTTTTTAAACAAGGATACTGGCTTTATCAAATTCTGCATTTTTAGCAATTTGTGATTTTAGACAAGCAAAAGCAAAAATCATGATTATCCAAAATGAATGCCCTAAATTTTGCTCATCTACACCCAAAATTTTCTGTTTTCTGACCCCAAATATTCTCACTATTAACATCTGCCTTTTCCGTTGATCATCTTTAAACAATCAGAGCTAAACATGAGTCCTTCCTGAAGGGCACCCTCCAGCGCTCCTCAGACCTCAAAGCCCATTGAGAAGCCTCAGTTGAGACCAGGACAAGGAGCCACCCTGAATCCCCCAGCCACAATCCTGAGAGTTAAATGAATGCTTATTATTTTAAGTCATTTAACTTTGTTAATGCAGAATTACTGTGTCAATAGATAATTGATACTTACAGTAGGATGATCAGTAAATGCTTAAGGACCCAAATAGAATTTTAAAAATACTTATCTGCCTCCAGTCTGATTTAGCAGGAACAACCTGAGTAGAGCAGGAACCATGGGCCAGGTACAAAAGGCCACCAGAGTGGAAAGCCCAGCTACCAAGTAACAGACCATTGTAGGTGTGACCTCAACCCCAGGGTGAACTTTCCTCCCCTAGTCTATCACTGCTCATGCAGTTTAGACCCCTGACTTTTCATATTGCTGGTCACGTGGTTCGGACCCTCTCCTGACCTTTCCTCCCCTGGCATGTCGCTAGTCATGTGGTAACCCCCTAGAGGAGGAATAAGGGGCCTGGAGAATAGCCTCTAATGACTCCCACACAAGCTCTCGCATGACCAGTTCCTTGAGTATTAAGCCCAGTGATAACATGTAGGCCTCAGTTGTATTTCAGCTCCAGGCCCAGAAAAGCAGCACATCCAGACAGGGCAATTCCATGGCCGACCTCTGGACCAGCTGCAATAACTAATAATCCCCTGCCCTAGTGCTGACCAATGAATGAAGACCATGACTTTGAGACACACCAGGAAAGCTGATGAATATTCTAGTGAGATCTTCCCCTGAGACCTCCAGATAAAAGCTCTTAAGATGAAGGACCCAGAGTACTCACTCTCGCTCTAGAGCATGCCCGTGCCATTCCCTCTCTCCTTCCCTCAGACACGTTTTCTTTGCCTTTCTTTCTCCTAAGCTCCAAGGGCCCTTCTTTTGTCTCTATAACTTGTTTCCTGAGTCCACGCAGCCCAGCTGGCTCCCTTCTTTCCATGGCTCACTTCTACTCATATGACTTTCTAAAGAAACTTTTGCTTGCATTTGAATTCCTTGGCTCTGAATTCTCTTCTTAGCCAAACTCAAGAACTGAGGTCTGACATTCTTGCACAGGTCTGCAACTAACAAATCAGCCCCCTTTCTTTTTGGACCCAACGCTACACCAGGGTCCAAAATAAGAACGCTACTTCAGCGGTACAGTGTCCCTTACCCTAAATCCTGGTGGTTTAAGTGAAGATATTGTATTATACTTTCCAGCTCTTCTCAGAATCCCCTAAAACCTGGTAATTTTTGCCTTAATGTAGCTCCAGTGGCACACAGCTCAGATACAAAGAGCTGTTACTATTTAACATTGTACCAATAAAATATAAAAAAGCTATATGCCAAATTCCTTCTAGAACATTAGTCATACTAATTTAATTTCTCCTGCTCTATCAAAGTAATAAAGGAGATCGATAGTCACATACTATGACTGGAAAAAAATTGAATTCAAAGCTTTTTAGAAATCTGCTTCTCTTTGAAACACAAGGACAAGACTTTTCAGTTGACCACAGAAACAAAGATGAGGCTTACATTAGAAAAAGATTATAGGCTTAACAAAAGCAATAAAGGATATTTAAGTGGGGTTGGGTTCTCCCTTTAATGCACTCTCCTTGAAACTATAAAGCGCTTCATCTAAATCTTAATAACCAAAGGCATTCTACAGAAAAGCAGAACAACCTTTGATGTCTTCTTTGATATTTAAATGCAGATTTTGAAGAGAAGGAACTATTCTAAGGACAAGGATGCATTTCTCAGTTCTATATACTCAGAAGCCAAAACTGACTCTCAATGCCCCATTCTGTGGCTGTCATAGAATTCTCATCCATAAATGTTAAACTCTTGACCAGTATGTTATAATATTTACAAAGAAATATTTACTTAGATTATCACATATAAAAGGTGGAAATAAAGTCAGAGAAGACACAGGGAATATGATTTCAGTTCTCTTAGACATTTGAAAATCAAATTTAGAACTGGAAGGACTCAAAACAGCTTAGGTAGTTTTACGGGTAGAAGAAAATACAGTATAGGAATGGTAACTGACTTGCCAAAGGTCACAGTCCTTCATTGTCAAAGGTCAATGAGTTTAAGCTTCATTAATTTAGTCAGATGGTCTAATTTGTATTGTTTCTACATGTAATAGCAAAAATTTAGTTTTGGTGATATCACCCTTCTGTCCTTGAAAGCCCTAGGTAAGTTTCAATTCATTAATTATAGGGAGTACTTTATATATTTAACATGTGCGAGTCACTGTGCTAAGCACATTACCTTTTTAATTTTATTTAATCCTCATACCAGCTCTGTGAGTCTGAGCTAGGAGGTGGTCAGGAAGGAGGAAACTCCGGAGGTGCCCCCAGGCTAAGATAAAGGACATGGGTACAGGACAGAGACAGTGTTCTAAGACTGGCTGTCCTGATTTCTGGAAAAGTGCTGAATCATGGTGAATCATGATTGCACCTGCACAGAAGATGCTACCTGACCCCTGCTTCATTACAGTAGCATTATGATATATTAACATTGTGCGACCCCCTTCCCTGACGACCAATCAAGGAAAATCATGGGAGACCACATGCACAGTAGCTTTAAAGTAATACAACTACTTGTACATGTGCAATAAAAGCCCACCAAAACTAGCCAGAAAAGATCCACCCTATAAGAATAGAATCCCTCCAGCCCCTGAGGTCAATCTCTGCTCAGAACATGGCCTGCTCCCATGTTCTGTGGAGTGTACTATCACTTAATAAATCTGCTCTCCCTCTTTCTGCTATAAATTGTGTGTTCGGTTCAGTTCTTTGTCTGTGACCATCAAGAACCTGGTTACCTGTGTCCACCTGTGATAAGTCCACTCTCATCCCCATCTTGTGAATGAGGCTGAAGGATCTGGAAAGTGGCAGAGGTGAGACGCATATCTAAAACCAAGGCAACCACTGCTCTATACAGCATACAAATGAAATGGAGCTGTTTCATTAATCACAGTGTCAACGTAGATTATTTATTAAATGGCATTTCTGCATGTTACCAACACAATGAATTCTCTAAAATTAAAAATATCTTCATCAGTTCATACAGTCTATAATAAGACTTATAATAAAACTTCTTTATCCGAATGAATGAACTGAGCCAGTGCACAATTCTTAGAGTCTTTTAAGGAGTATCCTTTCACAGGTTAATATATGCAATGGTTGCTGCAGGTAAAAAGCAAGCTCCATGGGCAGTGGGTTGATTCAGAAACTCAAAGTAAGAAAAGACGACTATAAGGAGAGTGTGAAGAGGGATCAGAGAGTGCCACTGCACTGTGGAATGATCAGCCAGCCCACCCCAGAGAGAAGCAGCAAACAGAGACAGAAAGTGGGACAGAGAGGGATGCCCCAAAAGAATGACAATGAAGCTGACACCTGAGGAAGATGAAAGGTGAATTAGGTGGACAGAAAAGGCATAAGACACATGTACGGAGGCCTAGAATACAGCAAGGGCAAACAGTACGAAGGAAGTAAAAGTTCACTCTAGCTATAGGATCTAATACTGGCAGAGCGGTGAAGCAGGAGCAGAAGCCACTTCACTACAAGACTTCACATTTCATTGTGCAGTTTGGACACCATTCTGATGGCAATGAGCAGTCAGTGAGGGGCTTTATACAGGGATGACCCAATCCAACTTCCAGCACAGCAGTGTCAGCACTGCGTAACACTGGTATAGCGCCCACTCTGAGGTCCAGAACAAAGAGTAAAAGGCCCGGTGGCTCCAGTGGGGAAATCGTGAACAATAGTTATACTGAAGGTTTCTGAGATATCAGATTCAGAAATACAGGAGAGGTTCTAGTCCAAGTTGGCAGAGAGACCTTACCATAAGGATAAATACAAAGAGCACGTGCTGGGGAGGGGAGCTGGGGAGCCGGTGCGGGGGATAGAGAGATTGAGGGGAAAAAAAGGAAGAGAAAAAATCATGGACAGGGACAACAGTGTGGTGATTGCTGGGGGTAGGGTGAGTGGGAGAAGGTATAGGAGGGTAAAGGGGAGATAAATGGTGATAGAAGGAGACTTAACTTGGGGAGGTAAACATACAATACAGTGTACAGATGATGTGTTATGAAATTGTGCACCTGAAACCTATATAATATTGTTAACCAGTGTCACCCTAATAAATTCAATAAAAAGGAAAAGAAAAAACTAAAATAATTAAAATAATAAAAGTGCAAGAAAAAACAATAGAACCTGACACACTGAAAAATAAGGGAAAAAGAAAAGTTTGTGTTGTTATATTTATTTTGCAGCATGATTTAGGTATTTTTTCTTACGTACTTTACTTAGCAGTGAATCCCAAACCAGAACCAAGTCTTCTGATGGCTGGGTGGCCTCCTTTTCCACCATGCTGTGAGACAGGGTTTGTTGTGTATTCCCCACCCCAACTTTTTATAACCAGTCCAAACTTGTTGCATACTAGAGACTCTAAGAAATTCATGTAAATAAAATTACTGCTACTTGCAACATACAGTTCTGCAGAACATAAGTAAACTTTTACACTAAGAAAAAGATTAAAAGCAGTCAATGATGCCCTGGCTGGTATAGCTCAGTGGATTGAGTGCAGGCCTGTGAACCAAAGGGTCACTGGTTCAATTCCCGGTTAGGGCACATGTTTGGGTTGCAGGCCAGGTCCCCAGTAGAGGGCGTGTGAGAGACAACCACACATTGATATTTTTCTCCCTCTCTTTCTCTCTTCCTTCCCCTCTCTCTAAAAATAAATAAATAAAATCTTTAAAAATATATATTTAAAAAAACAGTCAATGATAATATAATCATATTTTCTAAATCTCTTATTGGAATATTTATGAGGCAGGATAATAAGAAGCTAGGAAAATTCCTTGGCAAGTAGATGGGGAAACTGAGACACACAGTTAAACAGACATTGGAGTCATTTAAAGTTATACAATAAATTCCAAGGTCTTATTTTTCCTTACCAAGGACACTTAGGAGCAAATGGTTTACACATTCCAGACCATGAGGAGACAGACCCACTTCAGTCCAGGTCCCTCTTCAGTGACATTCTTTGAAGGTGAAACTGACCAGAGAATGACCCTGACCCCTCTATTCACTGATCTTGACATATCGGCATATCAAAAGACACGCCTGGAAAGTTGATGTATATTCCATTGAGATCCTCTCTTGACACCTCCCCTAAAATTCCCACCTTTAGAAAACAGATAAAAGCCCTTAACCCAAAGGACCTGGTATGTGCTCTCCTTCGAGGATGCCTGCACCTCCTCTCATTTCCTCAGGTGTTTTTCTTTGCTTTATTTCTCCTAAAGCTCTAAAGATTCCCAGGACACTTGCAACCAGGGGAGCGTCAGTCAGTGGCAGCTTGTACTGGACTAACCTCCTGCACCGGTCTCCAAGGGCCCTTCTCATGCCTCTGTACCTTGTTTCCTGAGTCCACGCAGCCCAGCTGCCTCACTCCTTCTGCCTCTGGGACTTTCACTCTAAAGGGCCAACACAGCTTTGCCTCGGCTCCACTCTGCCTCATGTTTCCAAAGGACAAACACAGGCCAGTCTAGGCCCATTCTTGTTCTGATCCTGTGTCTTCAATCTTAAGCCCTTCCTTAGTTTCACTGTCCCCAGCTTTAATAAATGTACTCTCAAAATCACCTGGACTTGTGTCATGCAATCTTTCCTGCACAAAGTCAAGAACCCACACATTCCAGAACATGCCAGGGCAGACCCTCCTCAGTCCTGGTCCCTTTCCAGCATCAAATGGGCTAATACATTCAATTAAAATTAAGCTAGTGAAAAAGACTACTTAATATTGATAGTGTCCTGGTATACTGGGGAAACACACTTGCTGTTAACAACAAAAACCATAACAGCTACTGTTGAATGATGCCTATTGTGCATCCCAGGCACAGTTCTTATGTGATTAACCCTTAGCACATTTCTATAAGAGACACACTACTAATATCTTCATTTTACAAATGGGGGAACTGAGGCATTAATGGTCAAGTAACTTGTCCCAAGTCACCACAGGTAGTAAGAGAGGTAAGTAAGAATACATATGTGGACTGTGCTCTTAACCACCAACGCTCTGCTACCTCTCACATGGTTGCCAACCAATCTCTGTCTTCACATTCTCAAGAGAATGTCTGCATTCAACTACTATACTCAGAAGCAGAAACACACCAATAGTATATGTTTGATGAAAATTCAGGATACCAGTATATAGCTGATCAATTTAGGAAATTAACAAAAAGGCCACTGCAACTTCCCCACTTTGAAAAATGACAAGTTATTCTAACAGCAATATTCAGCTTAACGAGCAAAATATTGGGAACTAAGTCCTAGAAGTAATATATGAAAGGAATAAATGCAAACATGTAACATTTAAATATCAGCTAACATTTTTTTTAGTGTGAAAGGGTTTACAACACTCCCCTCGCCACCGAGATGTCCTACTTGGACATGTGGATTATTATCAGCTGACGGCAATCAAGACCCTGTGAGCCGAAGAACAACTTTTACCTTTCCCTTAAAAAATTTAAATTTGGGGCCTTGCCCAAATTAAAAGTTAACACCATAAATAACTTTTTATGACCTGTCTATAGGGCAAGGCAAACTTCTACTTATTGAACCTCTGCTTTTTTCATCATCCTGTGCATTCCCTTCTTCCCCTTGAAGTCTCAAGGCACTTTACCTTCCAGCTCAGAATGCCATCTGAACCTCATCGTCCCTTTCTGTCTTTGAAGTTCTCACGCATGTGGGGTCTCTAACTCTTTCATGTAAGTGGGCCCATACATGAGCCCATACATGCATATATAACCAAATTTGCTTATTTTTTCTCGTTAGCCTGTCTTATGCTGACTTGATTATTAGATCAGCTGGAAGAACCTAAAAGGGTAGAGAAATATTTGTTCCTCCTCAACAAGTGAAAACCACGAACTAGAGACTGTTCTAAGGACACGTATTAATTTTTTAAACACATAACAACAAAGAACAACTATAAAGCAGGTATCATTTCTATCCTTATTTTATAGATGGGGAAACTGAGGCATAAAGCAGTGAATAAACTTGCCTAGGATCATAGAGCCAGTAATTACAGAACCAGAACATAAACCTGTGCATCTGGTTCTTAGCCAGAACCCTCGACACTACTCCACATGGCCTTTCTGTACTTCCTGCACTGCCCCAAGGAGTGCACATGATGAAGGACTAAAGCAGTTCAGTAAAAAAAGAAATCATCATGGACTGGAAAAAGAAGAGAAGCTGCAGGGAAGAGGTGAGGCCTGACCTGGGCCTGGAGGACAGAGAAAGCGAGAGAGGGAGGGAGCAGCGGAAGCCAAGAGGGGCCAAGAGAACCGGTGCCCAGGCCGCTCAGCAGGGGCCGAGCTGAGCACAGCCCCCCTCGGACAACAAGACCCCCTGCAAACACCATGGGCAGCCCCGTTCCCTTCCCCTGGTCACTCCTCACCGTGCTTCAGTCAAGTGCCCGAAATCTAAATAAAGGAATGCTGGCCTAGAGCTTCAAAACCCCGAAAATTTAAACAGCCATAGATTAATGTAATTCCGTCTCGTGTTTACTCAGCCACAAAAGCAAAGTGACCTAGACATGTCCTTTTCCCCTAGGCCTGCCCGAGTCCTCGCCTGGTGCTGCCCTGGTCAGTAGGGCTCTTCAGACACTGTAGAGGCAAGAGGGGAATTGCACCCTCCCCCCAGCCCCTCTTGAGTTCTTACGACTGGACAAACAATGAAACTGACACAAAGCCAGATTAACAGGAGAAAAATCCAATTCAATATGTACACACAGGAAATCATAAATGACGCTCAGAGAAATGATCGAAGCAAGTGGTTTTTTTATACCACTTAGACAAAGAAACAATAAATTTAGGAGGATATGGCAGGACAAAGAAAATTAGGTTTGAGTATTCACCAGTAAGACATCTAAGCAAAGTTTTGGTTTGGGCAGCAAATTATTAAAGAAGTGACAAGGTTTGTTTCTATAGACTTTTCACTCTTGAATTCCTTAATTTTCATTGCAAGGATGTCCGCCTCAGCCCCACCCCCACCCCCAAAGCCAGGAGGGCACCTTTCACAGGATTTATTCCCTGCATTCAAGGAGACAAAGGAGGGTCAACGTACCCTTCTTTTTGCCCCCTTTTAATTGAATTTATTGGGGTGATATCGGCTAATAAAATTATATGTTTCAGGTGCACAATTCTATAATAAATCATCTGTATACTGTATTGTGTGTTCATTATCCCAAGTCAAGTTTTCTTCCATTACTTTTCACTGTTTGCTTTTCAAGTAACTTTAATTCAAAATAATCAATATGCCAATGTTGGGTATTTTGGGGCTGCTTGCCCCAGGCCCCAATAGTACCTAAGGCAGGACAGCCTCTCCCAAAGTCCCACCTCTGACCTGCCCTTTAGGATTTTCAAACCTTGCAGTCAGTACCCAGGATGCAGACCAGGCAACCACTGCTAGTGGGAGAGGTCACCTTGCACTCCAGGTGAGCACGCTTTTCCCTCCACTTGTTGCATCCATGTAGAATGCAGGCCAGGCTGGCCCAGCTGACTCTCTCTATCCCATTCTTATGCTTGTTGCTGGGTGAGTAACAGGCAGGGGGCTGTGCTGCACATCCAGGCAGCTTAGATTTAGGGCATTGAGAGGAGGAAGTGTCACTTAAATCTTTACAAAGTCACTTTCTCCAATGTAGGGCCCTGCAGAGACCTCTTCCCAAGTCCTCATGTCCATGCTCTGCAGCAATTCATAACAATAGACGTGAGTCCAGAAGCTCTCAAACATCCACAGTGTCATGAACGGAGTTCACACAGAGGCCAAGGAGGACATTTGGCAGCCGGACTTCCTGCAGATCACGGCTTTTCCTGAAATAGATCATCTCCCTAAAGCACTGGCCGAGCTATGGTCAAAGGCCCGCAGCAGAGTGGGTGGCCTAAGAAAACACAGTTGGGTGCAGCACAGAGCATGCATAACATACAGACATTATTCAGAAGATTGACAGGGATGTAATGTTTGTGCAAAATGTCAATCAGTATTGCAGAAGTCAGAAATCCGTAATAACTCTGTATAATTTTTTTCAAATGCTTCTTTGGTTACATAATTTTTTAAATGTTCTCCTAATTTCCATCTAGATCTAACAGTCTCATTTTGAAATATATAAAAATCCTAAGCAGGGCCCTGGCCAGGGCATTTAGTTGGTTAGAGTTTTGTCCCATACACCAAAAGGCTATGGGTTCAATCCCTGGTCGGGGCACATAAGGGAGGCAACCCTTCGATGTGCCTTTCTATATATATCTTTTCCCTTTCTTCTCTCTCTAAAATCAGTTGAAAAATACCCTCAGGTGAGGTCTTAAAAAAACTAAAAAAATAAATGAAAAAAAAAAAAAGCCTAAATAGGGAAGTTGCCAAAGGAAGTTGAAATTCCAGCCCCAGTCATGATTCATATATAATCAAATATTTACATGGATTTATTTATTTTACTTATATTTGTCAAAGTAACATTCATAAAATAATGTTACAATGTCACAGTTTGCTAAGTTTTAATTATCTCTGTATATAATGCCTTAGTTGCCAGACATTTTTCTACGGGTTCCTCATGCTAAACTCTTTTTTTTTTTTTTTAAGTTACGTAAATTTTTTTAAATTTTATTTATTTATTTTTAGAGAGGGAGGGGAGGGGGAGAGAGAGAGAGAGAGAGAGAAATATCAATGTCTGGTTGCTGGGGGCCGTGGCCTGCAACCTAGGCATGTGCCCTGACTGGGAATCGAACCTGCGATGCTTTGGTTCGCAGCCCGCGCTCAATCCACTGAGCTACGCCAGCCAGGGCTCCTCATGCTAAACTCTTAAAAGATGGAGCCCTTGATGTTCAGGTAGGGGCAGTCCCATGGGGTGAAACCACCACAGGCCATGGCATCTCATAGCATCATCACAGCTCACTCAGGTACAAACTGGGAGACTAATCAAGCCCTTTGATTTCCCTGGGTCTCAGATGCCTCCAGTCGAAACTGGTCATCTTACACGGTTGTTGAAAGGATTTCAATGAGATAAGGTATGGAAATGGGTCAACACAGTGCCACTGCAAAGGCATCAAAAACAGTCATTATCAGAATAGTGATCAGAGCTCTTCTGAAAACACTAAAACCCCATGGCTTACAGCCTTTATGGTGCATGAGCGCGCGCGCGCGCGCGCGCACACACACACACACACACACACACAAACAAATGAGTAAAGGGATTCAACTAGGATACGGATAGAAAAAGGACTTGATCTCTCTGAGATTCTACCAGCTCCCTCCTTCCTTCCTGGAAGGAGAGGAGAAAGAGAACATGGTATTTTCCTAGAAGGCAAAGTTTTGATTTTGATAGGGGACTCAAGAATTGGAAAGTATAGCTTAAGGTAAATAGTTATAAACCTAGTAAGAAATGCATACGTTAAAGCTTTTGTTTCAGATCGTACAGATAAGGCCCATCTTGGCTCCTGGGAAAACAGCTGACCTCCTGGGGCACTGCTAAAGATCACCACCTGGGAACAAGTGGAGGCATCTGGGCCTTTGTGTTTCATGGAGAGACAGATGACCACCCTCCTCTGGGAACAGCTAACTGCCCAGGACAAGAATGCTGCAGTCTCCGTCACCTAATTCTCCCTGAATTTCAAAACCCCTCACTGCACCTTGTTTATTCCCTGTTATAAAAAACATTGGCCTGGAAGGAAAATGGGAGACTGTTCTTTTAGGGTACTAACCCACCATCTTAGATTGCCGGCATTCTGAATAAAGCACCCATAAAGATTCAATCTCTGCCTCTGCTTACTGGATTTGGCAATGACAGGCAGCATGAGCTCTGATGTCTTTTCCAGTTTCAATTTGGCTTTCACATTTTTCTTGCTCACTGGATTCCTTTCATTCACCTCAAATGCTCAAGTCAGATACTCAAATGTGTTGTGCCTGCAACATGGAAGCCGCCTGAGGAGGTGGAATTGACACGACCTGTAAGGATGAAATCCAGCCCATGCTCTGTTCAACAACCCCTTGAGCCCCAAGCTGGCTGTATCTGCCCTGAGGAAGGGGGGACTTTTCCCAACTCATCCAAAAGAACAAAAGATGCCCCAACTCAAACATCAGGCACCTACCATGCACCATGCCCACACTCATTTCTTCTTCCTACAAGTGTCCGCTATTGCCTAGCAGCAGCCCCGATCCACTATTACCAGTCATGCACCACATAACATTTGCATCAACCACACATACAACCATGGTCCCCTAAGATTATAATGGAGCTAAAACAATTCCTATAGCTTAGCGTGTTGTACTCATCAATGTTGTAGTGCAATGCGTTGCTTGCTCGTTTCTGGGGATGCTGGTGTAAGCAAACCTAATTCACTGCCAGCCATATAAAAGTATAGCAATACAATTATGTACGGTACATAATACTTGAAAATGATAATAAACAATTATGTTACTGGTTTATGTATTTACAATACTATATTTTTTATCGTTATTTTAGAGTGTATTCGCTCTTTACATCGAAAATGTTTTCTGTAAGACAGCATGCCATTTTATACAGGCAGCAGCCTCATACACCTCGTGTTTGCCCAGATTCTTGATTGCATCATTTTCTCCTGTGCTGGATTGAATCTCATGTGTTTTTGTACAGAAAATATGCCCTACAGACTTGTAGCCTCAGAGCACCAGTCTACACCATACGGCCGAGGAGTGCACTAGACTAGGCCATCCAGGTTTGTTTGTGTAAGTGCACTCTGTGAAGTTTGTGCAAAGAAGAAATCGCCTCACAACATGTTTCCTGGAGCAGACCCCTGTCACTGAGCAGCACCTGACTGTATTTAATACCCACTGATCAGCGTCATTGTCCTAGTGACTCCCCAGCAACTTGTTTAGTCTAACATCCCCATTCTCTTCGCAGCCAATCCCATTTTCTCACCGGCACACTAATACAGTGTTACTGTACGTCCAGTCAGCAGACCAGGTGCAAGGTAACTTAATGTTCAACCCAAGAAGAGCATTTGTTTCTGTTTTAACTCAGCTGAGTGTTCCTTGCAGATTCAGCACACTGTTTTGTACAGTAGGCATTTAATTCATCAAACTAAATTTTAAAAATCCTAATCATAGGAGTCTTAACACTACCTTTACAAACCTCCCTGGCACCAGGGCCCAATTTGAAATGGTTATTTTCAGAAATGCACTTTCCTGTCCTAAACTGAACTCGAGCCCAGCTAAAAGGAAATTTTCCACCCTAAGTCTCCAGGTCCTAGAAATTTTCATATATAAGACCAGATCCTCATCGAGGGTGCGCTGCCAGTCCAGGCCACCCAGTGCTGAGGAGCTTGCTGGGAGATGGGCCTTTCACGGCTCACACTGGGAAGGTGCTGGGAAGACCCTAGGAAGACGCTCACCCTGCAGGCCAGCCCCTCCCAGGCTAGCCTGGCAGAGTAGAAAAAAAATGCTGTCAACCAAAATATAAATTCTGTAGAATTCAAAGAAAAAGTAGCTTCATTTTCTTCTTCTGGACACACACACACACACACACACACACACACACACCCCTCTTGATCTGTGACTTGCTATTCCTTATCCATAAGAATTTAATCAAAACAAGTGTTTGTCTGGTAGACGATATCTACTCATTGGTTGAGCTTGTTAATTCTGAAAATATCAGAACTAGAATTTTCTCACCCATACTTTCCAGCTGTCCACCAATTTTTTTCTACTTGAATAAGCCAATATAAGGTATTCTTTATAGCATCATTTTATTAAAGTAACACAAAGGAAAGGAGGACAGGGAGAAACAAGAATTCAATAACCATTAATACTATACAGAGTCCTTTCTATGTGCTTCTGTTTGCACAGGTAGCTAGTTAGTTATTAATAAAGGAAGGGGGTGAATGGAATCAGAAATTAAGTCTAATTAAGTAGGAAGCTGAAGCATTCACAAACTCCCCAGGAGACAGCAGCATCCTCTGCCAAATGGACGCTAATCCCTGAGGGGGCAGGAAGAACCAGCTTTCCCATCTCCCCAAGGAGCCAGCCTGTTAAGGGGAGTGATAAAACAGCAGGGAAAACTCCTTTGCTTGGTGCACGTCCAGTAGAAGCCAAGATGGCACAGGGGAGGGATGTGCACAGGCAGTCAAACCAGATGATGAGGCAGAACTTTGAGGCATGTGCTGTAGGAGTCAAAATGGCAACATAAAGGGGAGGCGTATAGGTGGCCTGGAAAAATCTGGGGAATAGACTGGATTGGATAAGGGCATAAAATCCTGGAAGATCCAGGAAGGGGACTAGATCAGGGGAGGGCCCAGCACAGGCCCACGAAAATTTAGGAAGAAGCTCATTCAGTTTGAAAGACAGCTTACCCCTTCCGAAACCCAAACAGATATAATCAAAGCTGAACAAACTTCTGGAGCTCATTGGTTTGTTCACTCTTTTTCTCTGTAGCGGCCGCAAGCCTAGACAGAAGCGTGTGGCCACTCAGACTGGAGCACAGCAGAAGCAGAAACCATGCTGGACTGCGGAGGCCCAGGGTGATGGCGCTAGATGGCAGTTCTAGACCCTGACCTTCCTGGTGGGCACTTGTACTCATCAGGCCCAGGACTTCTTCTGCAGTGAGAAAGAGCTGAGCCGCCTGGTCATGGGCAAGATATCAGGCTCCAGGGAGCAGTCCTTTGTTTTTGCTCCAATAAACCTTGCCACTACGCCTTAAGTCTTCCTATGTGTGGACTCCCAAAATGCATTTCCTGTGACTCTACAAAAGAATCCCATTTCCACCAGCAGTGCTTCTACTGGCCAAAGATGAACACATAAGCATCAGCAAGAATCAAACAGGCAAATAAAGCAAAAGAAACAAGGATTTGTCCTGTGTTGCCTATATGAACTGTACCCCTAGGGTAACCAAATATTTCATGAAGAAATATTTCTTTTGATATGTAGTCTAGCTAATAAATGAAGAAAGAATGATAGAATAGCACAAATTTACAATCCCTATGAAATAATAAGTCTAGGCTTATGGCAACTCACTTCACAAAAAGAAAAACAACCAGAATCATTTACTTTCTCCTGGAAGTACTCGATACCATCCATGAAGTATTCTAGTCAAAAATCGAAAGGCTGAATGCAATAGAATCTCTAGATCTAGCTATCAATTTGCAGGAAAGACAGTGGATAGATCAATTGACATCATGGAGATGAAATCATCAAAACACGGACTTAGGGAAGCATCGAAGGACAAAAAAACAAACAAAAGTAAAACCTATGGCAAAAATGAGAACCGCAAAAACTCAGCATGAACACTGCATTCCAACTAAGAGACTTGACCAGACTTTAAGGTCTTCCAGCAGCCTGCAGTGTAGTGCAGAGGTACAGCCTCCTAGCAAGTTCTCCTCCAGAAAAACTCAGGGGGAGTTGTCAAAAGGATTTACCGTTTTGTTCCAGTTAACACCTGAAGATAGGCCCCTGATTCCCTTTCTTATAACATTTACTAAAAAGGTTTTATAATTGTAAATCTTTCCCCAGTCCTCTGGAAATGTGTATGTGTCTCCTACAACCCAGGGGGTGTCTTTCTCAAGGATCTGAAAGCCACTCTTTTGAAATGTAATTATCAGAAAGCATAGGGCCTCTGTCTCCCAGTCCTGGGAGGACAGAAGTTTGGCTTCGACAACTGCCAGCTTGCAGACACATTTGCCTAATCTCATTTTCACCCACCACCCCTTTGCCTTTTTCCAAGGGAGTCTTCACTCTCCCCCTCCCTACCTCACTCTCCCTTTCCAACACCCAGTCAGCTCTGCACACGCTGGAATGGAGTCCCTACCATCAATAGTTGCTGAATAGAATCTGCTTTCACTGCTTTGATGTCTGGCTCTGTTTATCTTTGACAAAAGAAAAAACAGGCAGCATAAAAAGGGAGAACCTACGGAATAACAGGACTTTAGAAGCGCATCAACCAATTTAAATGTACAGACATTATTTGTATTCTGTCTAGCACAAACAAGTAAAAATATGAAAAAGGAGAAATTTAATAACTAATTAGCTACTTGATAAAATTAAGAATGTTTTCTATTAGAGTGTTGTCATAGCTGTATTTAAAAGAAGAGACCTTTTATTTTAATGTCCTGTTGATATATGTATAATGAAGTGATATGATGTCTGGGATTTGTTTCCAAATAATCTGTGAGTGAAAAGGGGGTTGATAATTGTTGAAGATGAAAGATGGGTAATGAGGGTTCAGTATATTCTTTTATCTAACTTCTACATGTTTGGAATTTTCCACAATATGTATAGTTCTTTAAGAAATTAGGATAGTTATTTGACAAAGGATTAGTATCTATACTATATTTAAAAACCCTCCAAACTCAACAGGAAGAAATTCAAATCAAATAAACAATTCAATTAGAAAACAAGCAAAGGATAATGAAATGACATCACTATAGAATATATATGGATGGTCCATAAACACGAGACAAGCCATTCGACGTCACTAGCCATTAGGGAAATGAAAATAAGACAGCAACGAGATAACACTGATATCTCTACACACCTTTTAAAACACCTAAAATAAAAAATAGAGACAACACCAAATGCTGGGGAGGGTCCAGAAAAACTGGATCTTATAAAATGGTACAGCCAGTCTGGAAAATTGCTTGGCAGTTTCTTAAAAATCGAAACATACACGTACTTGTGACCTAGCAATCCCACTCCTGGGCATTTATCCCAGAGAAATGAATATTTATGTCCACACAAAACCTGTGCGGTTTTATAATAGCCCCCCCTAAAAATCACACTGCAATAAAAAGGAATAAACATGATACACACAGTAACCTGGATGGACCTAAAAGACATTATGCTAAGAGAAAAAAGCCAATCTCAAAAGGTCACATATTGTATGATTTCATTAATATAATGTTCCTAAAGTAGCAAAATTATAGAGATACAAGTAGTGGTTGTCAGGGCTTAGGGTATGTGGCAGAGTAAAGACAGATAGCATAAGGCACATGTTTGTATTGACAAAATAATCCAGTATCCTGATGGTGATGTGCTTCAGCGAACCTCTAGGTATGATAAAACAACTCAGAACTATACACATGGTACCAATGACAATTTCCTGAATCTGATCTTGTACTATAGCTATATGTACAATGTAAGCTTTAAGGGTAACTGGGTGAAGGTGATTGGGACCTTTCTGTATTATCTTTGGTCTTCCTGTGAATCTCTAAGTACTTTAAAATAAAAAAGTTGTGTTTTTTTTTAAATCAAGCTGATCTCATTCTTAAGCCCTTGTCTCTCTTCCTGGTCCATGATGCCTCATCACTAAAGAACATTAAGCTCAAAGCGAGAACAACTGTTGAAAACTCACATATTCAGCATCTGCAGTTAGCTTATTTTACAAAGGAGCTTCGTACAGGCTGAATTTGGTTACTGTTGGCAGCAACTGAATTATCAGAACTCCTGGCTTCCTTCCTTTAATATTCAAGTGCCCAGAGGGTTTCAAACTGCAGAGGGTGTACAACTGAAATCAGTGGAAACTTTGACTTTTAAGAAGCGAAGTCAAATGTATTTACATCACCCTTGCAAAAACAGCATCCAGGAACTTAATATGAAATTTCCAAAAAGTAGGAGATTGTAAAATTGAGATAAACATCGTTGTACCAAATCAGAGAAAAGTAATTTAAAGAAAACCCTCTATCATCTGAACCTAAATAATACTCATCAAAACTCCACATAAACCCCAACAACTAAAAATGTCTCTGTATATAAACCTGCAGTCAATTGTATGTAACATAAATAAACACTAAATTATGATCTCTCTTGCCAGGTTGTTTCTGTAAAGTGCTGGTAAATTTAACTACAGTTTTCTGTTTCAGACAATTCAACAATTCAGAGAAAGCAAAAAGTCCAACAAAAGACGGGAAATAAAAAGAATTTAAGATACCTAAAGGGTGCAAGCTTTGCAAACGGTCTCTCATAATTATTGAAGCGTTGAGGTGTTTGCACTAACAGGGTAGCTCACATGCAAACTGAATAATTCATCCCTCTCTTATCACTTTCACAGGGGAAAGACAGTATTGGCAGGACAGAGTGGTTAAAAAATAAACACCTCTGTGTTCACTCTTTTTTGGGTAAAACATGGGATTTCCAGAGAAGTTTTATTGATAATTACTAATTAGAGAAAAAGGACACTAAAAGGAAAATTACCCCAAATGGCTGCAAACTCCTAACAGCTTGAGATAATCATAAATAATTTCAGATTTTCTCATATCAGAAGAAATATGTGTACTTTATCTCATTTGACTACATACATCGCATCCAAAGATGACAATTATAACAACAGTAACGACCTGGCTTTCTCTTTCATTTTGATCCTAAATTGCTTTGAACAAATTTACATCTGATTCACTTCCTAATGTTAAGAAATACCAAAACTAGGGTCTTTGAGAAATGTTTTGTTTATTTATTGTTTTGACCCTCCTTCTCGCTCTCAAATATACACTGATCAGATATTGGTGTGAATGGTACAATACCTCTGGTTTTAGAGGCAGACCTGGATCCAAAGGCTGACTCTCCTACTTCCCAGCTATGAGCTACAACCAGGAATGAGTGTTAAGGAAGAAAACACAGTGAATGAGAATACTCAGCACGAGGTCTGAGATACACACACACACACACACACAACACACACTCTTGACTACCATCATCATTTTCTGACACTGTTAGTGCTAACGACTGGTCATAGTGAACACACAGAATTCTTCTAATTCAATAGTTACACGGAAAATGTGTGAAGAAGTCCCTTGCTCACATATGTCACAGTATTTTTAATAAAACTCCAAGAACCTTTTGTCTCACCTGTTACAGTGTTTTTTATTGCCAATCTAAGAAACTGCTTTTTGGAGAGTAATTATGACTACGATAAGATCATATCTTTCCAGTACACATTTTTACTTTTTCAACTAAAATGCATTCACACTGTAAATTCAACTTAGTTCAAGTGTAAGAAGTGATTTTCCTAACTAGGTATCAAGTATATCATTCAGCAGCAGCAGAATAAATCCATTAGTACCATATCATTGGCATGGAGATGCAGAAAACAAATCCCCAGGCACAGCACAAAATAGTCTACATTTTAGAATTTAAACGTGCCCCATTTATTTTTATATATTTTTGCACATGTTTCTTTGTTCAAATGCAGTGGTATAGTATTCCTTATTTCCAAATTTATTTCAAAAAGAAAAAAAACTTTCTAGGAAGTCTTATAATTATGAATAAACTACTATTAAATGCAATACATGAAGATTTTTGTGCTTAAAGATTTATGTTTTGCTTTGCTACGTAAATTAAAATTAGTTGTTTAAAAACAACAAAAATGTAAAAAAATAAAACCCCATTCTATTTACTTATGGTTCTACAAAAAAATTCACAAACCTGACCACTGATTTTAAAAGAGCAAGTTATTATTTTGAGAAGGATTATTTCCTACTGAAAACATAACTGTCAACCACAGAAGACAAAGAGGCCTGGTACGCAATACAGCGAGTAGTATAACGGTGAAGCACAATAAAGGAGTGAAATTATTTTTGAAACTTATTTTCAGTGTTATGCTATATTTTCTGACAAAACTGATAGGGAGACCCACAATACCAAGATTAAATCAAGCAAATGTAAACTCTAAATGGGTTCCCTCCTTCATAAATAAAGCAGGCCAGGGCACCCACAGAAGGTGAACGAACCACTCCTTCACCTCACATTTCCTATGGTCTAAAACTATAGACTATTACATAGTAGGAATGTTTAACAACAAAGGTGAGCCTGGCATGTTCACCCTCTTGGCTCTAAAAGGTGCACCATTATCCTTTCATCACTCAATGGCTATTGAATTCTTCTCAACTCGATCCAGCATCTACTCAAGTCACCACACTAACACTTCCACTAAAATCACCAAACCATCAAACACTCTAACCCGCTTTTAGTCTTCATCTTACTAGACATCTTGGCCACATGCGACATTGTTCATCAGACTTTCTTGGAAATCTCTGATCTCGTGGACTGTCTGAAAACCTGCACCTCTAGCTCGCTTCAAACATTTCGCCATCCTCTCCTGAAGCCCTTCTGTGGCTCTTCTTCCTCCATGCACCCCTCATATGCCATTTTATCATTAACACATCTTATTTCCCTATTAAACATCGTCACTAAGTGGTCCCACTCACGTTCAGGAGGGAATGATTTGATCTGTATACTTTGCCGATCTCTTTGGCACAAATTCTCCCTTCATGGCTGATCCCAGGCCACCCACGTGACGGTGCTGCAGACGAAGTTGGGAAGAGATGAACAGAAACCTGGCTCTCTGACCCAGCAGGAGCCTGCCCCAGCGCACAGCTGCGCTCCAGCCCACTCCCCTGCCAGTCATCCTCCCTGAGCTTCAGTCGGACACATCAAACCACCTCTCCTTGAAACAAGTTTTTTGCAATTTCAACTCAACGCTTTCATTTCTAAATCCCCTCCTCTTATATTTTCTAGCATACCTGACCTAGATGTCAGACAATCATATCTGATTCCTACTTGTTCATCAGCTAGAAAATCCAGTTCAGCTATAGGAATCTTATCTCTATAAAAGTTAATTGAAGTTTTTTTAGTTTTATTGCTGTATCTCATTAAACAAATCAATGTATTTTCACCAAATTTGAAGTTCATGTGGTATGACCAGAATTTAAATGTGGATTACAGCACATTTTAATATGTATTAGTCTATTTTGTTGAGTGAAAGAAAGAAAGAAAGAAAGAAAGAAAGAGGGAATGCATTTCCTAACCATTGAAAGTGAACCCATAAATGTACAAGGAATGATAGAATAAGAAAATCACCAGTTAGCAACCATAAGAGTAGTAAATGAATCAAGAAAGAAAACATTAGTGGATTTTACAACTGTTGAATGGGAGCATATTTACAGTCTCAAAAATGACCCCCAACATATATTTACTAATTACAAAAGGGGAAAAATAGCCACGCAGTAGAGACACCTAGTCGACACCACCTTAAGTAAATGATCAAACTTAACACCATCAGTAATGCAACGAACTAACACCATGTGTCTCTGTACGCACTGAGGAGGACACAACATCAATTCTGTTATATTCCTGCCAGGAATACATAGTCCGAATCTACTCTTGACAAAATATTAGACAAAGCTGCCCTGGCTGGTGTGGCTCAGTGAACTGAGTGCCTGCCTGTGAACCAAGGGGTCGCAGGTTCAATTCCTGGTTGGGGCACATGCCTGGGTTGCTGGTCAGGCCCCTAGTGGAAGGTGAACAATAGGTAATCACACATTGATGTTTCTCTCCCTTTCTTTATCTCTTGCTTCCCTTCTCTAAAAATAAACAAATAAAATCTTTAAAATATATAAGACAAACCCAACCTAAGAAACTTTCTACAGAATAATTGGTCTTGTACATATCATAAGTCTCAATATCATAAGCGAAAGAAAGAATGATGAAATGTTGTAGATTAAAGGAGACTAAGAGGCATGGCAAGGGAACACACTATTAATAATTTATAACACTTGAATTAGGTCTGTAGACAGAGAATAATATTGCCTTAACATTAATTTACTGATTTTGATAATGTGGTTATGGAAAAGAATGGCCTTATGTATTAGCCAGCTATGATTGCTATAACAAAATACCATAGACTGGGTGCCTGCAACAATAGAAATTTATTTTCTCACAGTTCTAGAGGCTAGAAAGCCAAGATCAAAGTGTCAACAGGGTTGGTGTCTGGTGAGGCCACTCTTCCTAGCTTGTGGGTGGCTTCTTTCTCACTGTGACCTCGGCGCTGGGTACTCTGGTGTCTCTTCCTCTTATTACCAGGATTCCAGTCCCATCAGACTAAGGTCCCATGCTTATACCCTCATTTAGCCTTAATTATCTCCTTGCAGGCTTTATATCCAAATATTACCACATTGGGGTTAGGGCTGCAACATATGAATGGAGGGTGCAGGTCAGCCCATAATACCTCTTCAGGAAAGCAAGGGGAAAACATCTGGGGAGAAATGGCATCATGTATTCAATTCACTTTCCAATGGCCCAGAAAATAGATAGATAGATATAAAATGATAAAGCAAATGTAGTAAAATGTTAACATTTGTTTGAGGAATGTGGATGAGGTGTATAAGGAGTATACTATTCTTTAATATTCAAAGTTTGTCAAAATATTTAAAAATCTGAGTTATAAAGCATATACACAATGTATTTCGGTAGTCCTCAGATTTTTTTTTAAAAGAAATTAGGGTATAAGGAAATAATTTGAATAACATTGTTAAAATGGCATATTACCCAAAGCAATATACAAATTTAATGCAATCCTCACCAAAATCCTAATGCCATTTTTAAGAAAATATTAAAAAAATCATCAGATTTGTATGAAAACACAAAATACCCCAAATAGCCAGAGCAATCCCAAGAAAAAAGAACAAAGCTGAAAGTATCACATTACTTGACTTCAAATTATACTACAAAGCTATGATAATCAAAACAGCATGGCACTGGCAGAAAAACAGACACACAGATGAATGGAACAGAATTGAGAGCCCAGAAATAAAGCCACATGTATATGAAGAACAAAGGATATTTGACAAAGGGGCCAAAAACACACAATGGAGAAGAGAAAGCCTTTTGAACAAATGGTGCTGGAAAAACTGGAAAGCCACATGCAAAAGAAAGAAACTAGATTACAGTGTGTCCCAATGTACAAAAATAAATTCAAAATGGGTCAAAGACATAAGTACAAGATCTGAAACAATAAATTACATATAAATAAACACAAGTACTAAACTTATGGACCTCAGTCATAGAGAACATTTTATGAATTGGACTATAAGGGCAAGGGAAGTAAAGGCAAAAAATAAATGACTGCAACTATATCAAACTAAAAAGTTTCTGCACAGCAAAAGAAATTGACAATAAAACAAAAAGGCAAGTGACTGAATGGGACATGATATTTGCAAACAACAGCTCTTACAAAGGGCTAATATCCAAAATATATGAAGAACTCACACAACTCAACACCAAACAAACACACAATCCAACTAAAAAATGAATAGAGGACCTGAACAGACACCTCTCTCAAGAAGGCATACAAACGGCCAACAGATACATGAGATGTTCAACTTCACTAGCTACCAGGGAAATGCAAGTCAAAACTATAATGAGACACTACCTCAGACCTGTTGGAATGGACATTATTAACAAGACAAATAATAACCAACTGTCAGAGAGGTTGTGGAGAAAAGGGAACCCTCATTCACTGCTAGTAGGAATGTAGATTGGTATAGCCCCTATGGAAAACAATATGGCAGTTCCTCAAAAAAATTAAGAATAGAGTTGCCACATGTTCCAACAATCCCTCTCCTGAGTATCTAGCCCAAAATCTTTAAAACATGTATTCTCGAAGACATATACATACTTTTATGTTCAGTGTAGCATTACTGACAGTGGCCAAGACATGGAAACAACCAAAGTGTCCTTTGATAAAGGGTCAGATAAAGAAGATGTGGGCACACATATACTATGGAATACTACCTAGACATAAGAAAAGATGAAATACTGGCATTTGTGACAACGTGGATGGACCTTGAGAATATCATGCTAAATGAAAGGTCAGTCAGCAAAAGTTAAGAACCATATGACTTCACTCATGTGTGGGACATAAAACTGAAACTCTTGGGCACAGACAACAGTGTGGTGATTACTGGAGAGCAGGGATTGGGGTGGGGGCTGATATATACTGATGGAAGATGGTTGATTTTGGGTAGTGGGCACACAGGGCAATATACAGATCTCGTATCATCAAAATGTATACTTGAAACCTACATGATCCTATTCACCAATGTCACCCTAATAAAGTTAATTAAAGAAGTAAGAAAAAATGCTAGGAGCACAGAAGATAAGCAGTGTCAAATATGAGCCCCTAGTCAAACATTACCAGACAGGGCACCCCAGAATGCAAGTGCTTATTTATGATGGTGCTGCTTGTCACTTGTATAATTCCACGTGATATGTTCCAGAGTGCACAATGGCAGGGCCCGGATAATTTAAGGGTGGCTAATAGTCTTTCTAAGCAACCAGGGTTAACCAACAATTCATAAAGTTCTCAAATTCCTTCCCTCCTCTCTGCATAAACATCTCAAAGACTAAGTAATGACCCATATCTTATTCCTCAAATTAAATTACAATAACTAGTATGAAATCCCATATTACATTCTCAAAACTCGCTCTGCCTTTCTGATTCTACCAAGAAAGTTGGATCTCAGATAACCAAACAGGGGGTTTCCATACATCTGCTCCAAGCTAGGGTCCTAATATGCCATTCTCTGGTACTATTTCTGCCCCTGTGGGGCAGCCAGGCGAGGTGCAGGTCCTCTATCAGCCCAGCCAGGTATTCATGTCCTTGCCCAGACAGTGCGATCCCTTCCAGTCAGGAGGCTCCCTGCCCAAAGCCTAATGCTCCAGTTATGGAATGCAGCTACCTATGGGTGTCAAATATATACTATCTCTTTTATTATTTACTCATAACAGGACTTCAAAGTTAGGACTGTCCCCATTTCATAGATGAGAAAGACTCAATAACTTTACTACACTGCTAAGTAAAAACACAGGAAAACAATAGCTATATTTTATGACTGAGTCTGCCCTTCCCTCCAGTATCCATTCTCCCCATTTTCTTAGTAACAGACACACAATTTTTAGCTGGGCACATTGCTGACCAACTTGAAAGATTAACATTTCCCATCCTCTCTTAGGACCAATGAGATATAAACAAAAATGTCAGGTGGATCTACTAAGAAATCTTCTTAAAGAGTAGATAAGAATGTTCATAGCAGCACAGTTTACAATAGCTAAGTGCTGGAAGCAACCTAGATGCCCATCAATAAATGAATGGATCAAAAACCTATGGTACATTTACACAATGGAATTCTATGCCCGCAGAAAGAAAGAAGGACCTCATACCCTATGCAACATCATGGATGCAACTGGAAAGCATTATGCTAAGCGAAATAAGCCAGGCAGTGAAAGACAAATACTATATGATCTCACCTTTAACAGGAACCTAAACAACAAAACAAAGAAACAAGCAAAATATAGTCAAAGACACTGAAATAGAGGACAGGCTGACAGTGACCAGAGGGGAGAGGAGAGGGAATTTCAGGGGAGAATGGGAAGGGTTTACAGGAACAAATTTAAAGGACGCATGGACAAAAACTAGTGGGAGGTGGTAATGGGAGGGAAATGGGGAGGAATGAGCGGGCAGGCTGGAATGCGAGTAAAAGGGAGAAAACTGTACTTGAACAATGATTAAAATAAAAATTTTAAAAAAATGTAGATTAGAACCCTATTTATATTCTACCTCAATCCTGTCTCCTTGAACTTGGGTGTAATTACCAGAGTGACAGGCACTATTTTAGATTATAAAGGTAAGGGTCATTACCTAGGAGTGGAAGAACAGAGAACTTGAAAATATCTGGCAAAATAAAGAGAATCAGACAAGTTTGTGGAGCCATGACACCAACTTTAAGCTGTCTCCCTCTAGAGTTCATTTAAATGGAGAAAAAAGCAAGCAAGCTACCACCTTGTTTAATCCATATTTTTTGTTGTTATTTTCAATATAGTAGCTAAACTTCTACCAAATTTTTTTTTAATGAAATACATATCATGTGGCTGGTTCTGGACTCTGAACTTTATCTCTGTTCTCTAACTTTTATAACTTTTACAAGGTACATAGATGAGGAGACTGAGGCACAGAGATTTTTAATACTTCCTTGAACATCAAGAACATACATTTATAATGCAAGTCTGGATGTTTTAAGGTTAATAGCAATTACCTTCTTGGCTTGTTAGATGAATGAGTGAGTAAATGGGCCCGTTCTGTGTTCCTAGAATTTGTCCTCTCTCATCCTCTATGCAGAATCCCTTTCCTTCAGAAGTCACACTTTCTCCAACAGCTTGCTCAGTGGCCATGGAGAGAGAGATTACCCTGCTTGGATCTTCCATCTCTATTGTGTGGTAACAACTGTGTGTTCTTGAAAATGATGTTGATCACATGGAAGATAGTTGCATATTTAACCATGGCCTTTACCTGAACAAGACTGCATCCACCAACTGCTGTATCCATATTTATACATATCACTGCTGGCCCTGCTTGATAATTCAATAGATAATGGTATAAATGGATATCTTTTTAAACTGATTCCTCCCATAAACAATTTGCGAAAGTCACTTTCATCACAATGCAAACTGGGTCATCTCAGAGCCTCTTAGAGAGTTTTTTTTTTTGTAATAGTTGGTAAAAGGGCTTCGTATTCAATTCTAGTGAAAAGAGTAATGGACTCAGAAGAGCAACTGCTGTAATTAGTGCCTTCTTCATTTTAAACATATTGCTTTTCTTATAAAATGAGATGAAAGAAAAACATGTTCTCATCTCAAAACAGGCTAAACCAAGCACCAGGCAATATATGAGTTAGGAATCTTAATTTATTTATAATCTCAATTATTAAGGCAAGTTGCTTTTGCATGTTATCTATGAGATGTGACAATAAAGTGATGAGGTCAGTTTTTTACTTGTTCATAAACTGGCACTGATGGAAATTCCAAAATATTGATATATCTGAGGAATCGCAAAATGTATAAAATAAGTTTATATCCAAGATCACTCATTTCAAAATATATAACATTTCTTTATATATGTTCTGATCTATTTATTAAAACTATAGTCATAGTACTTGATATTCACAGCTAATATACACACACGTTTTAATTTGGTGACAAAAAGAATTAAGAATCAAAGAGTATGTGTGTTTTACTATTCTTTAAGTTTTTCAAGAAACTCTTTCAAATATGAATATATATTTTATTTTACTGTGTTTTGAAAAATCTTTATGGTCCCCTTGAGACCAGGATTAAATAACTGGTTTAAGATGAAAACTCTGTTTTGGTAAAAAGAAATATGGCCCAAATGAAAGAACAGATCAAAATTCCACAAAAAGAACTAAGTGATGAGGAGATAGATGACCTATCAGAGACCGAGTCCAACACTGGTAATCAGGATGCTCACAGAAATGGTTGAGTTCCGTCACAAAATAGAAGAAGAAATGAAGGCTATGCAAAGTGAAATAAAGGAAAGTATACAAGGAATCAACATGGAAGGGAAGGAAACTGGGACTCAAATTAACAATTTGGAATAGTATGAAGAAATAAACATCCAACTGGAACAGAATGAAGAGACAACAATTCAAAAAAATGAGGAGAGGCTGAGGAACCTCTGAGACAGCTTTAAATGTTCCAATATCCAAATCACAGGAGTGTCAGGAGGATATGAGGAAGAGCAAGACATTGACAACTTATTTGAACAAATAATGAAAGAAAACTTCCCCAATCTGGTGAAGGAAATAGACATGTAAGTCCAGGATGCTCAGAGTCCCAAAGATGTCAGATCCAAGAAGAAACACACCAAGGCACATCATAATTAAATTACCCAAGATTAAAGATAAGGAGAGAATCTTAAAAGCAGCAAGAGAAAAGGACAGTTATGTACAAAGAAGTTCACATAAGACTGTCAGCTGATTTCTCAAAAGAAACCTTACATACAAGAAGGGGCTGGAAAGAAGTATACGAAGTCATGAAAGTCAAGGACCTACATCCAAGATTACTCTATCCAGCAAAGCTATCATTTAGAATGGAAAGGCAGATAAAGTGCTTCCCAGATAAGGTCAAGTTAAAGGAGTTCATCATCACTAAGCCCTTAATATATAAAATGTTAAAGGGACTTACCTAAGAAAAAGATCAAAACTATGAACAATAAAATGACAACAAACTCACAACTATCAACAACTGAACCTAAAAAACAAAAACCAACTAAGCAAACAACTAGAACAAGAACAGAATCACAGAAATGGAGATCACGTGAAGGATTATCAGTGGGGAGTGGGAGGCAGAGAATGGGAGAAAAGGTACAGGGAATAAGAAGCATAAATAGTAGGCACAAAACAGACTGGGGGAGGTTAAGAAAAGTATAGGAAATAGAGAAGCCAAAGACCTTATATGTACAACCCATGGACATGAAATAAGGGGGAGTAGAATGCTGGAAGGAGGAGGGGAGCAGAGTGGAGGGGGAGAAAAGGGAGAAAAAATAGGACAACTGTAATAGCATAATCAATAAAATATACTTTAAAAATTAAAAAAAAAAAAGAAAACTCTGTTTTGGATTCTTTACCATGACTGTTCAGCTGACTTTCACCTAGAGACAAAACTAAGGAAACAATTCTCAATCACTCAGGTATTAGCATTCTCAGAGGAAGTATTTCAGGAGGTTTCATTAGATGTTGTGATTATGTGTTAAGTTATGTGACTCATGAGCCCAAAAGTAAAAAAATAAATAAATAAACCTGCTTTCCCAACATGCTGTACTAGGGTCTATGATCAAGAATGCTGAGGCAGAAAAAGGAAAAGAGTGAGTGGGCTGCAAAGATACAAGTGTGTTAGTAGAAAAACAAAGACATGAAATTTGGGATTATTCCGACTCAATACAATGAATTTTAAGAACTTAAATTTATACTGCAAATCTGAACGTTTTAAAGTTAATAGTAATTACCTTGAAGGCTTGCTAGGTAAATGGTGTGCCCCATTCTGTGCTCCTAGAATTTGTCTTCTCTGTCCTCTGTAGAGGATCCTTCCTCCAGAAACCTCTCATTCTCCAACAGCTTGCTCAGTGGCCATGGAGAAGAGATTACCCTGCTTGGATCTTCACATCTTTATTGCGTGGTAACAACTGTGTGTTCTTGAAAATGATGGACGCCAGCAAACACAGAAGGCCTGATGCTGTGTCCTGAAGGTGGCGGATCACTAAAGGAAAGGGCATAACTCAAGGGCATAACTTGCTTTGATCTTAACGAGTCAAAGAAAGAAGCTGTGTAATGGACAGCAACTCAACAGCACTCTCAGCTCACGAGCACATTTTGATCTAAATGATTTCAGTTTACACTGTCATTACTTTTCACAGAGAATATTCAAATTGTTACCAATAGTCTTGGTGTACTCGTGCCTTTTATATCTTCAGTGATTCGTTATAACAGGATTTGGCTTCCCAAACAGCACACTTTTTTCTTTTTAATAAGTTCTCTTTTTTCCATAATCATTCATCTACTTTTTTTCTCAGAACTTTCTCTCATCATCTTCTTTATTTCATTTTCCTTATTAATCCCTCTTATAACCTTTTCCTCTTTGCACTGTGTTCTATGCCATTATTGGTCAGGAAAAAAAATACACAATTGGGTCTTAAAGACCAATGACAACAGGTAAGAGCTAAAGTTCAGCTGAATCAGCACAAAAGACAGAATCAATATTACTAGTCATTAGTCAAAACAAGATATCACTTCACACCCCATACATAGCATGGCCACAATCCAAAGACAGACAGTTAGAAATACTGGTGAAGATGTGGACTAACTTGGAGCCTGCACACATTACTGGTGGGAAACGTGAATTGGCACAGTCAGTGTGGAAATCAGCTTTGCAAAAATAAAAACATTAACTTACTATGTAGCCCAGCATTTCCCTCCTAGGTGTTATCCCCTCCTCTACAAAAATAAAAACATATGCCCATACAAACACTTATGTGCAAATGTATATAGCAGGATAATTGATAGTGGCTTAAAATGAAACCATCCAAATGTCCATCAACTGGTAAATAGATAAATAATACACAACTGAATAATATTTGGCAATAAAAACAAATGAAATAATGATATATGCTAATATATGGATAAACCTCAAAAAATCATGCTAAGTTAACAAAGGTCAATACAAAAGAATACTTATTTTATTATTACACTTAGAAGAAATGTCCAGAAAGAGTAAATCTACAAAAACCAGATGAGTGGTTGCCTGGGGCTGGGATTGGGGGTGAGGACTGACTGCAAATAAGCATGAACGGTCTTTGTGGGGTGGGGGAAATGTTCTAAAATTGGATTGGAATAATGTTTGCACAACTCTATAGTTACTTAAAAGCATGGCACTGCACTCTTAAAATGGGCAGATTTTATAGTATATAAATTATAACCCAATAAAGCTTTAAAAACTCTATGAGAGTATTATTTTTACATAGTAGTGATAAATACTAGTATGACAAGAATCTGCGCAGTGGATTCCATTGTAGAGCTAGAGATACTTTTTCATGAAAGACAAATCTGACAGCCTGTGTTAAAAAGGTGTTAAAATGCCCAGGCAGATTCATAGCATGTTATACAAGGTGGGACAAAAGCAGGTCTACAGTTGTTGGTATGGAAAATAACACAATAGTTAATAATACAAGAATAAATCTGTGTTTTGCCTGCTCACAATTGTGAACCTACTTTTGCCCCATCCTGTGTGTTATACTTTAGTTTTCTTAGTATTTACAGAACAGATTGAAATACTGCCTTCATGTATGTCCTCCAGCTTAAAACTTCATCAAATTCCAGCCTTTAGGTTATCGATTGCATTTTTTTTATATTGCAGTCACGCACCACATAACGACTTTCAGTCCCCCACAGACTGCATATACGATGGCACCCACTGTCACAATGTTGTAGGAAAAGGCATTCCTCACGTGTCTGGGGTATGCTTGGCTAAACAAACCTACTGCACTGCCAGTGGTTCAAAGGTACAGTGCATACAGTTATCTAAGGTACGTAATACTTGATAATGATAATACATGTCTTATTCCTGGTCTATGTATTTTCTATATTATACTTTTATCACTATTTTAGAGTATATTCTTTCTACTTATTTTTTTTTAATTTTGCTGCAAACCAGCATGCTGGGTTACACCCTCAACAGCCTCGTAACTCCTGTTTGTTGAGTCTCTTGATTGCATCATTTTCTCTTGTGCTTGAATTAATCTAGTGCCACTTCATACAGTAACAGGCTGTACAGGCTCGTAGCCTGGGAGCAATATAGTCTACACCGTACAGCCTAGGCTTACATATACTATATAATATTCAATGAATTTTGGTTGAACCTTACATGTATTAGTTTAGTGTGGCTGCCACAACAAATTACCACAAATTTGCTGGCTTAAAACCACAAAATTCATTCTCTCACATTTCTGCAGGCCAGAAACCAAAATCAAAACTTTGGCAAGGCCACCCTCTTTCTAGAGGCTCATGGGGAGAATACTTCTTTGAATCTTCTGGCTTCTGGAACTGTAAGCATTCCTGGTCTTCCTTGGTTTGTGACTCCATCACTCCAACCTCTATCCCTCCACTCTCGTGTCACCCTTTCCTTTTCCATCTCTTGTAAGAACATTCATCACTGGATTGGGGGCCCACTTGGGTAATCCAGGGTGATTTCATCTCAAGATCCTTAATTTAGTTATACCTCCAAAGACCCTTTTTTCAAATAACTCACATTCACAGTTTCTAGGGATTTGAACAAGAATATAACTTTAGGGGGAGGAGCACCATCAAACTCACTATACTATGTAATCCAAAGATTAAAGTATTTTTAAAAGTTTGACAGTACCCACATTAAGCAGCTTTGCAGCCCTATTAATTTACTTTTGTCAGAGAAAGTTGTTTCTTTTATTTACCTATGTCTTCAACTAAATTCTGGTAGTAGATTTTGTGATGGGATTGACTATGGCCTAACGGGAAAATAGGCAGCAACCTTTCCATGACTGAGTAAACACAAGTCACTACTGAAGCATGAGCCAGCTGCATATTATTCTCCCAAGCTTTTAAATTTTTCCAAATTTTCCTTTTGATTGATAGCAGTTATATAGCATGGTTCCTGTAACTCTCCAGCGGTGTTTTTCCAGAGGAGATATATTTAAATATATCTTGAACAGGAATAAAACATTGTAATTAACTGTGAAACAATAGGAAGAGATATTTTACTCTATCTAGACATTTTATCGCAGCCTTCGGTTTGTGTCCGTGGAAAGGATGTGACCAGTCACACACATCTACAACAGATCTGAGTCACTGCAGTTTAGGAGGAGAGAGTTCTACTGAATGAAGAGAACAAAAGAATAATATATTATTCAATGCTTCAAAAATGAGGGTAAATAGAAACTGCCAACAGCTTTTTCAGTTTCACTTCTGGGTATGACTAGATCTCAAAAACAGTCAACCCCAACTACTCCACCTTTGAACTAAGAAACCTTACCAATATCGTAATATATTGCTATAATTTTCCACCTAAATTTTTAAAGGTAAACTGAGAAACACAAAAGAAAATTATAAGAAATCTCTTGGTCTGCAAGAGTTTGCAGCAACCCCATCAACACCAATCCTATCCCCTCCTCCCCCAGTTAATCCATACTATGTCACTACTCACAGATGATCTTGAGTTTTCTTACAATACACATTTTCCAAGGAAATTAAAAGAAAAGTCAGTAGATATTAAGTTTCTTTTAGAGCTGCTGCCTCATATTTTCAAAGCATTTGTATGGTTCAAACATTGTAACATACACTAAAATGGAAGATTTAAATACACCTAAGAATTAACAACCATCAGTGTGAAAGTCTATAATTTTTGTTTGTTTTCTCTCCTTATTAAAAAGGGTAAACACTTAAGGTTTATCAGTATTTTATCAACCTATAGCTTTAATTTTTAAAGCTTCAGAAATATATATGCTAATATTCCCTCAGGATTACTAATATACTTGGTTACATACTTAACAAGTTTTGCTGGGGTAGAGTAGGATAATAAAAAGAAAAAAGAGTATACAAAAAAGGTATTTTCTGCAAATTAACATAATTTATTTTTAAATACTTAATGCCTTCATTCTCTAATTTCTATTTTGTGTTAGAATAGACTTGAAGAACTTGATATTAATAAGCTGACATAGAAGAAACATTATTATTTAAAGAACAATCAAATAAGAGGATATAACAGAGTTCTGACAACCATGAATGTCTACAGAAGTATACTTTAATTATTCTTAGAAATCATCCTCATTCCCTATGAAAACTAGAACTTTACATTTCACCAGAGCAGGAGAATTTACTAGTTTTGTTTAACAATTTGTTCCCCAAACCTTGAGCAGTACTTGGCATGTGGTAGGTTACCACCAGGTATTTGTCAAGTAAATGACGGAAGAAATGAAAAGAACCAAGAACACAATGGCGCAGCCCTAAGTCTAAGTACAGGTTCCACTGCCTGCTATCGACCGGTCCTAGCTGAGTCCCACTTCTTCTCCAGCCACTTAGCACTTGGCACAGCATCTGCCTGGATATATCTTTCCCTTCATATGACCATGTGTGTCCTCTTTCCCTAGGTTCTGTTGCAAGAATAGAATCTACTCTTATAATTCCATCCTCCCTTCACATTCCCAGTGTCCACCACGGCACGCTCTCACAACTCAGAAAGTATGTGAAGATGATGATGAAGATGGGGTCGCTCTCTGATGTTTAAGGGACACAGTGTCTAAAGTAACCACCTTTAAAAAAATCTAGCATATGTGTCGCACAACATCTCCTCTTTGTGTCCTCTTGGTCCTCGTGTTTCTAAGCTATAGGAGAACCTCACAGAACACCAGGAAAAGACCTTGTTCTTCAGCTGCTCCAGAGTCTCACTTGTTTAACCACCCCTCCCCTCAAAATAGTCATACTTCCACACCTACACTCGTGCCTGAAACATAGACCCTGGTATTGACCTTCAGCATATCATCGAATCCAAATCAGTATTTCATAGTCTTCCTGGAGCACAGACAGATCTTTACTCTCTTCAAAATGTGCATATCGAATACCAAACCTTAGAGTTCAATTCCTATCTGTAAAATCAAGAGGGAAATGGGGAAGGAGAAGGTTAAAAATCTCATCATGGAACCAACCCTACACGCTCCAGCTGCGAACAATTAGTCTTGTCAGCAGTCCCTGAGGAAACTCCCGCTGCTTTATTAGAATGAATGGGAAACAGCATTTTGACTTTTTGATAGGTGAAGTTATAAATCTGCTATCAAGACCGGGGAGGGGATCATCTGGGTTTAAGTGCACAAGTTGAATCTTTAATTATGGACCCCACATGATGTTCAAGTTAGGAATGCCCTATTGTGTTTAAAACAGAAGTGAGAGGAAATGGAGAAACCAGGCTGTCACTAAGGAAACTCTTTCTTTTAATGGAATTATACAGAAGGTCGGGTAACAACAATGAGAACAAGGTCTCTCAATATCCAGTGTCAACTTGGAAGTGTTTGCTCATGCACAATTCCCTTTTTTGTGGTTAGTCATAATTTCATGACTTTCTCTGAATTTCAAATCTGATTTTTAAATAATCTTTGACATAAAGAGGAGTAATCCAGCTCTGAGAAAACAGAAAAGGTGAAAAGCAAGTTAATTTGAGTTTTTCAAAAAAGACATGCCAAGAGCCAAAATACAACCATAAATGAATTAACAAACTTCCCCCATCTCTACTTCCATGGGAGAGCATCTATTTCTCTAAAATGAAGTATGATTTTTCTAATTTAATAATTGCCTATGCACCATTTCTTGGCTTCTAAGACTCGGCCATCTGATGACAGCACAGTAGTGCGCTGTCCACTGAACAATTTGTATTTATTTTCTCTTTGAGTGTAGGACATTCCTTCAGCACCTAGCAGTATACAATAAATACTCATTATCTCACCATTTCTGTGGGTCAGAAGCGGCATGGCGCAGCTGGTGCCTGTTGCTCCAGCTCTCTCGTGAGGCTGCAGTCAGGGTGTTGGCCTGGGCTGCAGTCTACCTGAACGCTGTGATGGGAGACAACTGCTTCCAAGTTCACTCAAGTGACTGTTGGCCAAATTTAGCCCTCGTGTGCTGTTAGATTTGAGCTTCACACCCTCCCTGGCTGTTCACTGGAGGCCTCCCTCATCCCCTGCCGCCTGGGCCTCTCTGTAAGGCACTTGGCATCCCTCACAGCTAGTGAGCAAGAGAGTAGGAAGGAATCCCCTAGATGAAGGCTGCAGGGTTTTGTTTTGTTTTTGTAATCTAATCTCAGAAGTGACATCCCATCACCTCTCTTCCACAAAAATGAGTGACTAACTAAATCCAGCCGACACTCAAGGAGCAGGGATTACACAGGGGCATGAGTACTAAGAGGAAAGAACCACTGGGGCAATCTTTGGGCATGCCTCCCACCCCCGTGCTGTAAACACTAGCTTAAGAGGTATTGTACTCCAATGCTTAAAGATCGGTTCATTGAAACCAACACCAACACCAACAAAAACCATACCAGGCAGCTAAGGATTGTGGCCCTTTTTTTGATTAACAAGTAAACAAAACAATTACACTGAACAAATGCCTAGTCCTCTAGAATACACAAGGATAAAAATGGGGGGAAAAAAACAAAAAAAGAAAACTGCCTTTTGAAGGCATGAAAGAGTCATGTAAGGCACTCACAGAAATGGTGCTTTAGTCTAAGGTATCAACCAAGAAAGTCCTACAGAAGAATTTTTCTCATAAGTAAGCCCAGAAAAAGCTTGAGATTTTCATTATCCAGCAATTTTTTTCAGAGTTTAGCTTTTTACTGAATGTGTTATGAGAGGTTTAGTCAAAAAGACCAAAGCCCGTGTCATCATCAGACTCCTCAGATTCTTCTGCTTTGCTTCCACTTTCTTCTCCTCGGCTGGGGCGGCAGCAGTGGAGGGGGCAGGGCCTCCTGCTGGTGCCGCACCAGTGCTGGGGCAGGTCCTCCAGCCCCTACATTGCAGAGAAGGCTCCCATTGTTGACACTGGCCAGGGCCTTTGCAAAAGCCTGGTCAGAAAGGTGGTGTTTTTTTTTTTTAAATAGCATTTCATTGTTAGCAGCATCTAATTTAGCCTGCAAAATATAGTAAACTTTTCTCTTTATGGACTTAGAGTATTTTTATGGAAAACATGGTTGGTTTCTAAAAGTGTCACAAACATGCATTAGATTTTGGCCAATCCCAAGCTGTTTTCTTTCCCCGAACAAAACCACAATGAGGCAATGAGAGATGCAAAAATTATAGGAACTTATTCTGCTAGAAAGACTGAAAATCACCTAGTCCAGCCCCCTTATTGTTTTATGCTCCTGGCTGTCAATCAAAGGTTTCCTTTAGTGGAAACTCTCTTTAAACTTTCATAGCTCAGTCATTCATAAATTGTATAAGCCTTTGAAATCCTTTTACATTTCCTGCCACTATCACCTCTTGGGAAACATTAAATCTGAAATTGCAATTACTTTTTCCAAGACTTATGACTTTACTTAGGTTGAGTTATTAATATAATTGATATGTAATATCAATATCCACTAAATATGGTAATTTTATAGAGTTTACTTATCTTAGTTAAAACCAATTTTATTTTGCAAATTCATTCTTGATTTTCATAATGTGACGCCATGCCATTTTATGAGAAAAGATTTATATGCGTTATTAAAACATGACATAAAGTTATAGCAAGTTCAACTTTGTAGCATCAGAAACAAAAGTGGTTCAGTTTCAAACCATGCATCTAGAAGGACTAATAAATAAATCAATAAATTAACTGACGGTAGAAAGTCAGAATGAAAAGGAATGAATCTCAGGGGCACAGGCACATGAAGTCACTTCACAAGGAAATTGCCTACCTAGTAACTTCTACAACCCCAGCTCTTAGAGATGGTGCAACTTTGGGAGTTGGGGGAGAAGTGTCATAATAATTACTATGATGAGTGACAGAATTAAACCCCAGATATATCTCAAACAGATAAGAATAAGGGGCCAAATCTAATACACTGAAATTTCACTGGACAGTTATTTTTTAGTATCTGCATATAAGACTCTACAACCTCATAGACAGAAAGCAGAAGTGGAGAAAGATAAAGCTTAACAGGAATAGAAGGTCTTGGGGAGGCAGCAGATGCTGACAGTGCATTTATGATGGTCTAGGAGTGACATCTGTCTGTCACAAGACCTCACTCACCCTAGGCTGTGAAGGGTAGCAGAGTATGCTACCTCCAAATATGCCACTAAGGCATAGGACTACCTTGACCTGAGGCAGCTGAGAAGTGAATGCAAGAAAAGTTCCCTGATCTCCCCCTTTGCATAAACACAGGAAATAATTTTTCAAAGGTGTCCTTCCTCTCCTCTCTACCAGGAAGGACAAAGATTAATCACTGGAGGAAACTTTCGACCCCAAAAGCCTGGAGAAGATGCCAGAAGGATCTGCATAACAGACTTTACTAATTAGTATTTATCTACTGTTAGTCTCCTCCCAATATTTACCTTTTCATAGTTTGCCAACCTTGAAAGCCCAAAACTATTTTCCTTTCTTCTATCATTTCCCTACAAATTTACTGTTCTTTGCTAAAGATGCGACATAAGCCAGAGTTCTAAGCAACTGCTTTGAGTTATTCATTTTTCCCTGTGTATCTCCCACAAATGTATGAGGTACACATGTCAATAAATTTCTATCTGTTTTTCTATTGTTAATCTTTTATTACAAGGGTCTCAGCCAAGAAACTCATAGGTGTAGAGGGAAAGTTCTTTTTCCTCCACTACAACTGCACAAACAAACAGAAGTCTAGTCCATAAGGAAAAAAGTGCAAGTTGTACTCCTCTTGTAGTAGAATTCAACTCTAGGCATCTCACTTTCTTAGAGATGTCGATTAATTATAGACCATCTAAAATGGAACAACCAGAATAAATAATAAAACTTAAAACTGTGGTACATGAACAAAAGGTAAAGAACATGACGATCTTTATCCTAGAAGAGAAGTGATTTAGGAGGAGAAATATCTGCAAATACCTGCAAGACTATCAGCAGAAAAGGGCCAGACAAGTCCTCCTCACCCCCGAGGAATGGGCAGCCTCAGGAAGTAGCAAGCACACGGCTGCTCAGAGTTCCATGTAGAGGCCGAACACAGATGACAGTGCTACGCTGGAGAGAGTGCTGTGGGAGGGGTAGACTACTAATATGAAGGTGTCTTCGAATCCCAAGAGTCTACAACTGGTCCCCTGGTCAAGACTGGGGAATTCTTCTGCAGTCATTGGTTGCTAGGTCTAGCCTGCTCTAAACTAAACCATAGGATGATCTCAAAGAATCATGTGTTCAACTTCTTACACTACTGAAGCTTCTAATCACCAAGATTTGTCTGCTTTGGGCCAGAAAAAAAGCACCATATAAACTATAAAATGCTATATAAAGGAAAGCTATAGTTCTCCTTACAGGTTATCTCTTAAGCTATCTCTTATCTCATCTTCACCAGTTCCACTGAGGCCCAGGATATGCTTCCTACAATTCTCCCTGTGCTTCCCAGAAAGTAAACCAATCTCCTAGGGATGTTGGCTCAAAGGGAAGTACAGAATTTTATCACATTACACATACAGTGCCCAACAACAACACCACCTGGATTCAGAGAAAAGTGCAGTAGGGTCCACAGACAATCTTCATAGAAATGGTGAAATCTGACCTGGGCCTTGCAGGAAGAGGAAGTTTTACAAGGAGAGGGAGGTGTACATTTCCCAAACAGCAAGAGTTCAAACAGACAGGAACATTAGACAAGAGCCAAAGTAATACAATTTTCTTCACTATTCTCCGTGTATTGCAACATAAAGTAATTGCATTTTCTTTTTGCCCAATCATTGCATACTCAGTTTATTTCTGCTCTCAAGTAATGAAAAGTATACCTTGGCTCCTGAATGAGCCACAATGCTAATGAAGTAGCACCATTAGCATCAGGATTTAGACTGGAGTAATTACTTCTATCTACATTTTGGCTTCCTCTTTGAAATGTGGGGTTGTGAAGAAGTGACTCTGGAATTTCTTGAACAGAGTTTGAGCAGATGCTTTCACCTGGAACACCAACTGCAAGAATCTTAAAACACTTGGGAACAGACATCCATAAAAATAATTCTTTTCACAATGTATGGCTAGCCTCAGTTCCCTGGAGATCACTGTTAATTCTGTTGATGATATTCCCTGTAGGAATTTTTTATAAACTTCAGTTTCTGTGCCGAGACTTCTTTCTTGGGCAGTATTTTGTCGATGATACTCCCTTGAGGAAACAAGGGAGCTAGGGTGATACCAGAAGAAGACAACAGTATTGAAACCCTAAAGAAAAAAGTGGGTCAGCCTGGAGGCTTTGTGTCCTATAGGGACAAACAGACACGGTGGCAAAAAAATAATTACTAGTCAGAAGATCAACTTCCCATGGATTCGCTGCTCTTTACTTTCTGAATAGTGAGAGATGGCTTGAGAGTGTGTTAGAGGTTGGCCTGGTTTAAAAACCATAGTGCAGGACCCGCTACACCCACAGCCCACCCAACCCCTGTGCACGGTGATGCCTCTTCCTTGGAGATGTGTCTGACCCAGCAGTCATCATCTTGGTCCTCATGCAGTGTCTCAGTCATGGATATAGCTTAGCTGACATATATTCCACATTTCTACCTAGAAAAGGGCTTTCTCAGCTACTCAGTGCAATTTCTTTCAGAATCTTGCCTTGTGCTATCTTCACTCCCCCTCTCCACAGCCCCAGACCATCCCCCACCCTACACACACACACACACACACACCATCTCTTTCCCCTCTGTTCTCCAGCCCAAGGCCCCCTGTTCTACAAGACCAGGTTCAGAGGACCACTATCACTCCCAGCATTTCTGTTTCTGTTTTTTGAAAACCCCCTTCCCAACACAAGTCACCAAGAGATGCTAGACCTTCTTCACTTAAGCCCTGATTTTAAGAGAGAGGTGATGGACGCAAGTAAACAGTGCAACTAGGGAAACTCTGCAGGCTCTTATTTTATCCCTGGGTTTGTCTCTGCACCGTGTGGCCATCTCACCTTCATGCTGACTCTGTTCTTCAGCTGGCCCTGCAATGCTCCTGTCCCCTGAGTCTTCCCCAGTCTCATCTCCACTGACAGACCTGTCTGCTGCCTACTCCCTTTTCCTATTGTTCACCTCCTATAGCACTTAAGAACTGAAAGGTTTCAAATGTGTTCCTCTCTCCTCTGCTGCACTACATGCTTACTGGAGGTTGGGGATCAAGCCCTATTTTCTGTTCCTGTGTCCACAGTGCACAGAACTGAGTCACACACTTAAATTCCTGGTGATTACGTATTCACAACAGATATGAAATGAACTCTTGTTAATATGTGGGCACTCTGAAGAGCCACAAAGATGTTCTGCATTCAACAAATATTGCCCCAGGTCCTTTCACCTGCTAGGCAGTGTGCCCAGCACTGTGGTTCCATCAGAGAGGAAAACAGACACAAGCCCTGACCTCCTGCAGCTTTCAGTCTCCTGAGGAAGACCCTCCTCAAATAAAGAATTGCAAAATGCAACAGCAGCTGAAATGGAAATGTACAGGACTGCATGACTGTGTAATGAGGCAACCTGATTTATTCTGAGTGGACACGGCTTCTGCTTTTGTAGAGTGCATATGCATTAAGGAGTTCATAAAATGAGTAAATTATTAAATACAGCTAATAAGTGAGAAATTAAAGTGAAGAAAGCCACCAAAAACTTTGGCAATTTATTTACTAAATAACTGAATATGAAAGGCACAGAGAAAATCCAGTCGTAAGGGACACTGAAAAGTCACAGGAACAAACAATTTGATTGAGTCAGCCACTTCAGAGTGGTTCCCAACCACCGAGCCCCTCTAAAAATCTGAACACGAACCAGTGTTGCACACAGTTGCAGTGGGACTCTCTAAAGCTCATGGACCCAGGCTGAGACACAATTTAGTGGTATTTTACCCATAATTCCCATTTCAGGGCAGAAACACATTGCACATTTCCAGAACTCCAGTATACCCAGACATGCCAGGTCCAATAAACTTGTATTTGTGCAAAACATGCTAAAGATGAGATATTTTCCACGCTGGAAGCACATGAAACACAGCCCAGATATATATCTAAAATCCATGTAAAAGAGCTTTAGTGTAATACCTGGCATGCCAGAAAATAAAACAGCACAGGCGAGAGAGTAAAAAGGAAAAAAAAGGAAGGAAGGAGAAAATACTTCCACATAAGATACAGAAAAGGAGGAACACAACAAAACATTTCAATGCTCTTCTTTTTAAAATACAAGTGCTTTCGAAAGAAGAACTTGTGAATGAAATGTCACAGGTTTTCAAAATAAAGAGTTAAGACTGGAAAAGAAATCAGAGGAAATCCCCACTTCCCTGAGCCTGGCCATTCTTTATTTTTTTAATAATTTCATTGATTATTCTATTATAGTTGTCCCATTTTTTCTCCCCTTCACTCTCCTCTGCCCTGTAACCCTTCCCACCATCATTTCCCCACCTTAGTTCATGTCCATGGGTCATACATATAAGTTCTTTCTCTGCCCTTCTTCCCTCTGAAGGAAATGACAGATGGTGATAGAGCCAGTCCTAACTGGAAAACACTTAGCCAGATATACATCTGTCTTCCAAAATATGTTTAAATTTTTTACAATGCCTTTATAGTTGCATGTTTTAAAAGATGTTTTTAACTCACTTAGGTCTTATTCTTCACTGGACAGCATCCTGTGAGGTGGGCTTGCAGAGGCTGCTGCAGGAATCTAACCAGAGAGCGGGAGACAAGGCTCGCTGAAAGCCTGGAGTGCTCTCTGACTGCAGAATGTGAGTCTCCCGTCCTTAAAGAGAAGAGACCGGCTACAGCAGGAGGTCTCGTTGAACCGCTGCTAAGAGCCCATAAAGGGATGTCACCAGCCTAAGGCAGGCTGTTCTGATACTGTGACACCTTGTCACACTCCCTGGTGTAATGTGTCTCGAGCTCTGCTCAAACAAACAACAGTTAGAGTCTGTTTCTGCTTTCTCATTTGTTTCCTTCATTTCTACTGAACAACGTTCTTCAATCAAGCAGCTGCCACACTGCCAAGTGGCTTCCAGCCTCAGCTATTGCAAACGCAGCCGCACCACCTTGCTGGGGGCCACAAAAAATCATTAGGCCTGTTAGGACACAGCGGGTCCCTTGTAAGGCGTCTGGCTGCGCTGCTCCCCCTGCTGCCAGCTAGCCTGCGGGCGGCTCCTCCTCTGCAGCCACCAGGACCCACGCCTATTTCAGCGCCGACTCAGAAGCACGTGACTGAGAAACCAAATGATGCGCATGTCCAGTGTGGGCCACCAACCTGGCCTTCCAGTGCCCTTTGCAAAACCTACGTGAATCCTTCAAAGGCCATTTTTAGAGAAGAAAACATAAAAGTTAAACTTCTTACAAGGTAAGAAGGGAAAGTGTTTGCACAGGAACTAGTTTCTTTCTGATGACGGGAAAGGGAGGACATGAGGATCGTTAAAATAAGACAGGTTTCCGTGAGTTCAGAATGTGATGAGCACTGTGTCTTCTTCCTCTCACACGTACTGATACCGTCTCATGATCCTCTGTTCTAACACAGAGAGTGAAGGACACCGACCAGGATCTTAGTGGCCCTGGTTTAACACAAGCTGTAAACGGCAAGGGCCACGTGTTTCTAACGTGGCGGGA